>OY757931.1:14690158-14805158 GCA_963585895.1 Sepioteuthis lessoniana | reverse complement strand
TATTATTTGTAGTTTGCAGTGTGGGTGCTGCACGTGGTGGGTTTCAGTTTGAAAGTCAGAATAGAAAGAAATTGTGTCTCTTTCTCTCCTCATGTCGAAAAACCTTAAACTCAAAAATGTAAATTAAAGTTTCGTACCTGAACCAATATCGAGTGTTTTCGGATTCCTACATGTTTATGAACATTTTATGAACATTATGTATATTTCACGTGTTCGTATCTTGGTCGTATATGTTTGAACCTATATATGTAACAAAATTAGTGTTAAGGAAAAATCAGCTCATTGATGATAGTATTTAAACCGGGTACGACACATCGCATCTAATTAGAGAGAAGTTGGACACCGTCAAGCAACCTGAATTGTCCTTAGAAATGCCTTGAAGGCTTAAAATCAGTATAGCACTAAGACAACATTTATGGGAAAGATATAACCCCCTAGAGAATTTTATGACACGAGGTTTTGTTTGGTTTTATGACATATTAACTCATTGTGGGTTTTTTATGCCAAATACATTTTGTACAACTAAACAGCTCTATTTCAAACAATTCAGTTTAGCAAAATTACTGTTTAAAAGTCGAAAACAATTCTTTTTCCAACACTTCACTTTAGTATAAATACGTAATTTAGTTCTATTTGACCCATAGATTGGACCCAATCAGCTGGTACCTCTCCGATAAGATTGAACCTGGGAGTGATGGCAATAAAAGTGTTAGCCTGCATTCGCCAAAACCCATGCATTACTTAAGACTCACCATCCGATTGTTTAGTGTCATAAACAGGACACTCGTTGGGGAGGGATATTACCTCTCTGTAGAGATGCATTTGAGGTATGCTACTGCCCCAGCCGACTGGACTATTAATGAACCTAGGAGTACTCCGCTTGGACAGATAATCAATGGTTAGAACTTTTAGGAATAAGTCTCAGAGAGAAAGGAAAAATATTAAAGAATTATGAAGCAAAACCGAGAATATAAGAAAGAAAGAAAAAAGAAAGAAAAGGAATGAAAAGAAAGAAAGAAAGAAAGAAAGAAAGAAAGAAAGAATTATAAAGCAAAACTGAGAATATAAGAAAGAAAGAACGAAAGAAAGGGTATGAAAAGAAAGAAAGAAAGAAAGAAAGAAAGGGTATGAAAAGAAAGAAAGAAAAAAAAAGAAGGAAAGTAAGAAAGAGAAAATTATGAAACAAAACGGAGAATATAAGAAAGAAAGAAAGAAAGAAAGAAAGAAAGAATGAAAAGGAATGAAAAGAAAGAAAGAAAGAAAGAAAGGGCATTAAAAGAAAGAAAGAAAGAAAGAATTATGAAGCAAAACTGAGAATATAAGAAAGAAAGAAAGAAAGAAGAAGAAAGAAAGAAAGAAAGAAAGCGTATTAAAAGAAAGAAAGAAAGAAGGAAAGAAAGAAAGAATTATGAAGCAAAACTGAGAATATAAGAAAGAAAGAAAGAAAGAAAGGGTATTAAAAGAAAGAAAGAAAGAAAGAAAGAATTATGAAGCAAAACTGAGAATATAAGAAAGAAAGAAAGAAAGAAAGAAAGCGTATTAAAAGAAAGAAAGAAAGAAGGAAAGAAAGAAAGAATTATGAAGCAAAACTGAGAATAAAAGAAAGAAAGAAAGAAAGAAAGAAAGGGTATTAAAAGAAAGAAAGAAAGAAAGAAAGAAAGAAAGAATTATGAAGCAAAACTGAGAATATAAGAAAGAGAGAAAGAAAGAGGTAAGCGTAAAACCAATATTGTTTTATTTATTAATTTTAACTGTATGTCTACCCGTATAGGAGTATTTCAAGTCTAGAAAATAGGAAATCATGTTCATATTCCTTTTTTTGCGTATTTGTTTCTTAAGAGACATTTTGTGCTGTTATATCTAGTTTTATAATCTTATAGATATTATTTTAAGAAAGAAAGAAAAAAGAAAGGAAAAAAGAACATATTTAAAGTCAAAAACGTTGAGAAAATACTGATTGAATGATTGATTGATTAATCCGAAGAAAAATATTTATAGATCGATTGATTTATTAATTGAAGAGAAGAAATGCTTATTGATTGTTTGATTGATTAAAAGAAATATTCATTCATTGATTGATTATCCTGAAAAAACATTGAGAAAATATAGATTGATTAATTTTAAAGGCATATCGACTCGTCAAGGATCATTTTATGCCGAGATATTTTGCAGTTGCGTTCATATCACATCTTTGGAAAGTTCTTTCTTAAGGGTTTTGGCATATAATTATTTCAAATATTCTTATCTAATAAGATAATCTGCACACACTTGTATAGTTTCAAGTATTTCAATCAAATGCTAATAATTTATTTGCGTTTATATTCTTCTAGGAAATTATTATTTAGAAATAATCATCTGTCTTCACACAGATACATGGTTTCAAGTAACAAATAATAATAATGATAATGCCTAATCTCGGCCAGAAGACCAGACCTAATAATAATCAACAAAAAGAAGAGAACTTGCAAAATTGTCAACTTTGCTGTCCCGGCTAACCACAGAGTAAAACTGAAAGAACGTGAAAAGATGGGTAAGTTCCTCGACCTTGTTTGGGAATTGAAAAAAAATACAGTGACAATTATACCAATTGTAATTGGTGCGTTTGGAACAGTAACTACCGGATTACTAAAGGGACTAGAGGACTTGGAAGTTTGCGGACGAGTAGAGACCATCCAAACTACTACATTATTGAGAACGGGCAGAATACTGAGAAGAGTCCTGGAGACTCCAGGAGATTTGCTGTCACTCAGACTCTAGTGAAAGGCCATCAGCTAACGCTGATATAAAAAAAAAAACTCTAATGAGTTAACAATAGCATAAAAGACAACGTTGATTCATCGATACAACGATGCGAATACTACATAGAAAAGCGCGGAGAACGACTGATCACATAAACCAGAAACAATACTTACAACACGAAAACTAACGAAACAATTATCACTAGAAAACAAATATTGGAAGAAAACAACTGTATGGTCATTTTAACTGGCAAATAGGCAGTATCTAACAAGAGAAATCCTGGACGAGTCTAAGGAAAGGAAACGTTAAGAGAGAAAGTGAATCTCTCCAAATAGCAGCACAAAACAATGCCACAAGAATCAATCATATCAAAGCGAGAATAGATAAGACGCAACAAAATAGCAAATTTGGATTATGTGATGACAGAAACGAAACCAACAATCATATAATAAGCGAATGCAACAAATTAGTACAGAAGGAGTATAAGACTAGACATGACAGTGGCGGAGGGGCAAGGTAACCTTCTGGGAGTTGTGCAAGAAATTTATGTTTTACTAAATGAACAAATGGCATATGTACAACACAGCATCTATCCTGGAGAATGACACACATAAACTCATATGGGACTTTGACATGCAAACGGATCACCTAATCTCGGCCTGAAGACCAGACCTTATAATAATCAACAAAAAGAAAAGAAAGAACTAGCAAAATTGTGGCCTTTCTCTCCCGGCTGACCTTAGAACAAAACTGAAAGAAAGTGAAAAGAAAGATAAGTACCTGGACCTTGCAAGGGAATTGAAAAACTGTGGAATAAGAAAGTGATAATTTTATTAATTGTGATTGGTGCTTTTAGCACAGTCACCAAAGGGTTTTTACAGGAACTGAAGGACTTGGAAATAAGAGGAATAGTGGAGACCATCCAAACTACGACATTATTGAGAATAGCCAGAATACCGAGAAGTGTCCTGGACACTCGAAGAGACTTGCTGTCACTCAAGCAGCAGTGAAACACCATCAACTGACGCTGATATGGAAAATAAACATAATAATAAAGTATTGAAGACAGCGTTGACCCTTCGAGACAACGATTCGAGGGCTACATTGAAAATCGCCGAAAAAGACTGTTCCCAGCCACCAAAAACACTATTGACGACGGGAGGATCAGCAACCGTAAATAAAAATTGGAAGAAAAACAACTCCATGGACGTTTTGAGTAACTAAGTGATATCTCACACGAGAAAAGGTGTTGGTGGCTAAGAAAGGGAAGCCTTAAGAGAGAAATAGAATCTCTCCATATGGTAGCAAAAAACAACTCCATAAAGACTAATCCTATCAAATCGAGGATTGATAAGATTCAATAAAACAGAAGATGTAGCCTATGTGATAATAGAGATGAAGTGATCAATCACATAATAAGCGAATGCAACAAATTAGCACAGAAAGAGTATAAGACTAGACATGACTTGATGAGCAAGGTGATCTACCTGGAACTGTACCAGAAATCTAAATTTGACCATACGAACAAATGGTATATGCACAACCCAGAATGTTTCCTAGAAACTGCGACATATAAACTCCTCTGGGATTTTTACATACTAACTGATCTCTTAATCTCGCCCAGACGACCAGACCTTATACTAATCCACAAAAAAAAAAAGAGAACTTGAAGAATTCTAGACTTTGCTGTCCCTGCTAAAAATCGAAAGAAGGTGAACAGAAGGATAAATACTTTGACTTTACTAAGAAATTGAAGAAACTATGGAACATGAAAGTGACGGTGATGCCAATTGTAATTGGTGCTCTTGGTTCAGTCACTAAAGGATTGGTACAAGGACTGGAGGACATAGAAATAAGAGGACGAGTGGAGACCATCGAAACTACTTATTTATTAAGATCTGCAAGAATAGCGAGAAGTGTCCTGGAGATTGTGGAGACTTGTTGTCACTCAGATTCTAGTGAAAGACCATCAGCGAACGTGAAACAAAAGAAACAGGACCAATTAGAAAAGAGACAGTGACAAACATTTATACAAAGAAAAAGGAGGACTGAGATAAAGAAAATTCTAGCAGAAGAGAACGAAGAAAAAATGATTGATAGATAGATAGATAGATATGGGCATTCCGAGATAGAGAGATAGATAGATAGAGAGATAGAGAGGGAGAGGGAGAAATAGATAGATAGATAGAGAGAGAGATTCATAAACTGAGCAATAAAAAATTAAAGATATATTTGAATTTCTATGCAATATTTTTGTTAAGTATTTTACACAGTTTCTTTTTTTTTTTTTTTTCGAGTGAGACCAGATTTTCAGATCAACATAAAATGTCGAACATGATGGACTGTTTTTTTTTAAACACTTCCCATTATTTTTTAAGAATAGGTGGAGATGTTTTAAGGGAAACTAAAAATATATGGCCAGTTTTTACCCTTTCTTGAACTCAAAAATAATCACGTTTGGTTTGAAATTATACTTATTACATGTAATTTTGCTGAGATTTATTTCTTTTTAGTCTGCAATATATGCATATTCTTAGTTACAAGCATTCAATGCCGCATACTTTGGTAAGAAATTATACCTGATAATATTTTTTATAGTTCTACAAGAATTTCTAAATCCTTGGGAATTTGGAGGTTTGTTAAAGAAAATCTGTAGCACATTGGGTACACCATTCTTCCTTTATTAGTTTATCCACAAAGTGTGGTAAGTTCCATTCAAGCTTTCCCAACCATAAACAAATCGCCTGTCTAATTAGTTAATTACTATGGAGAACATAGTTGTGGCACAAGACCTAAAGATTTGGGCATCCAAAGAAAATCGAAATTGTGAATAATAGACTGGTATTCTAGCTTGCTAATCATTATACAAGAACCCAGTCGGCTGAGGAGGCTCTAGAATACACCAAATACACTTTGCAGAGGGGTAAGATCCTCACCTTTACGAGTGTCGACGATATGACACAAAACTATCTCAGCTAATTTGACTGGTTGGGTGGGGAGTATAGAATAGGCCGACAACATCTCTGCTGAGGGGAAATATTTCCCAACGAGTATCCTGGATATGACATAAAACGATCTGATGACGGGGCTTTAGTTAAAGTAGTTCTGGTACATACGGAGTACGTCTTCATTATCATTGCTCCCAGGTCCACTCTAACCTGGAGTTGTGACAACAGATAAGGCCCTATCTATGGCCAAACAGAACTGTTTTACATTTAAACAGAGTGAAAACAAATGACCAAATGAAAGGAGTCGTTAGAAATAGAATTGTTTGACCATTTAACTGGGTAGTAAACAAAGAACTGTGTAATATTTTAACGAGGAGTTGATTCGTGGATAACACCTCGTTTCTTTTTATATATTAAGTTATAGACTAAGAGAGTAAACAAACAGATAATATTCGGTCGGAAACAGAACAAATAAGACATTTAATCCTATTTACCAACCCCTCCGCTCGGGCAGGATATGACACAAGGTCAATCTTTAAACGGAGTTTAACAGGTTTGAATCTAGAGTTTTCCTTCTCCTAGACTAGTTGCCTCACTGAAGCTGAAGAACCCAGTCTGCCCTAATATTTACCCATGGAGGGGAAATGATTGGATTCATACCTTTCCACGGGTATTAGTGCTATGTAAAATTGTCTTTAATTGGAATCATTTTGAGATTAGGCTTCTTAATTTTTTTTTCATTGCGGACTTTTTGTCCTCATCTTCGTACTTTTTGTGTTGTTTCTTCTTTTACTACGTTTCGACAAAATTTCAACTCTGGCCTTTTTCGGGTGAATTACCGTGACCTCGGATAGGAATGCTGACTCTGGTAACCGTATCGCCAGTAATTACTGCCCTCCATAGTTGTTGTCTATCTTACCACGTTTTTGACCCAGTAAACCTCTGGCCGGTTTGGGTTGGATTTGAAACCGCTATCTTCTGACAATACTCACCTGGAACAGTAGAGACTCAACGCCTCTATCCGGTACGCCAAGGGCCCCAAGGGCGATCAAGGAAGGATATTTTGGTCTTATAAATCCAATTATTTGTTCTCCCAGGCCAGAGGTGAAATTTGGCTGAAACGTAGTGAAAGAAGAAACAACACAAAAACTACCAGGATGAGGACAAAAAGTCCGCAATAAATAAAAAAAAAAAATTAAAAAATCATTTTATATTAGACATTTAATTGTACACAATAGGAGTTGAGAACTCAGTCCCTTCCCTAGGCCACATAAAAGTCACAGGTGATCAAGGAACAAAAACAAAAGTCCATACAGCAATAAGGTGAAATTCACTTATTCTTCTCAAGCCTGGAATATAGAGAAGCGGGCCTCATGGGCTTGCTGCAGAGGAGCGAACCACACTGTCTCCTTTTCATAACTGTTCGATTTTATTGTTAGTTATATATTGCAATGCAAGAACTATTTATATATGAGCCTGAACTGAATTATTGCTATTACATAAGAATACTTGAAACCACTTGACCCTGTGCAAATAAATATATAATGTTGAATAGAATAAGTTAAGTTGGTGACCGTAGTCAAGGGTGACCAGAAGGAGCCCTTTTCAATAGCTCGTACACCAAGGTGTAGGGGAGGGCGCTACTCCTTTACTTGGATTGCGTCACTTTACCCTTGATACGTACCTTACATTGCTAAGTGTTATGCAAGGAGGTATCAAGTGCCAATTTAAAAGTCTTTGGTATGACGCGACCTGGTGTATTAAACACAGGTCTCTCGGACCATTGTCGAACACTCTACCCACTAGACCAATGAGCCGGTACCTTGGTGTTAAATAGCAATACTTGAAACAAATTCACAGTGCAAAAACAAATGATTAACATCAAATAGAATTATCAGTTTAAGTTGTAATAATTGAAATATTTAACAGTAAAAACTATAGCAATAGAAGTGTGCGAACAAATGACTTTTAACTCATTTAAATTTGAAAATGCTCACAAAAGTATGAAAACAAGCAAATGGCTGATGTTAAATTCTGACGGTTATATACCAATACGTGAGACAATTAACTGTGTGCAAATAATATAACTTCAATCTTGTTTTAAAATGTTACCAGCAAAATGTCTTTACAAATTATATATATATATATATATATATATATGTAAGAATTGGCATTAAGTAACATATAAAGGTTTATAGTCCATAAAACATGACCAAACCAGACCATTAAACCGTATGAGGTGTCCTGGGATGGTGATTCAATGCTTCATAATTTTAACTGAACTGTGAGGCACTCATCATCAAAAATCGATGGGAGAGTACTTCCTGCTCATGATGAAATATAGGATATATATATATATATATATATATATGGAGTCTCTCATGGTGTAATTGTTAACGTCGGAGAAATGTTACCATTACACACGAGCGCCATCTCATATATATATATAGCCGATAGGGTATAAAAAAATGTAAACAAAGGCTGCTGCTGCTGTTTCTAAAAATAAAAATACCTTAAAATTCCCTTAGCCAACGTGGTCCGCTTGGTTGACGAGTGGTCTGAAACACAGTCTAACGTAAAGTTGGACGATCCCGGCTTCGAGCGTCCTGCGTGTCTAGCCACACTGAAGAGTTCTGATAGAACGAAACAGTCTGTCTGTGGATGACTATATGCTCCCCCATGGGGGTTGAGCTCTCTGGCGAAGGAATTGCCGCCCGCCGCTAGCGTAATGCAAAGCTCTTCGAAAGAATTGAGCACTCTGGTAGCCGATAGGGTATAAAGAATGTAAACAAAGGCTGCTGCTGCTGCTGTTTCTAAAAATAAAAATACTTTTAAATTCCCGGCTTCGAGCGTCCTGCGTGTCTAGCCACACTGAAGAGTTCTGATAGAACGAAACAGTCTGTCTGTGGATGACTATATATATATATATATATATATATATAACCCCTCCGCACAAGCAAGATATGACACAAGGTAAAGTTGAGTATAACAGATTTGAATTCAGGTTTTTTTCTCTCTCTTAAACCAAGATTAAAGAGCCCAGCCTGTCCAATCCTTTACCAGTCGCTGGAAGAAAAACAATTGTATTCATAACTTTGACCAGGGCATTAGCGCTATGGGGAATGCAAACAGCCCACTTTTGAATTTGAACGCGAGACGCCATGTATATTTTCAACGACGGCAATATATATATATATATATATATATATATATATATATATATATCATCATCATCATCATATCGCGCTGGTAGCACCGATATCCCAGACCCTCTCTCGCCACTCCTCCCTATCGTTCATCGCCCTAGGGAGGTCTTCAGGACAACATCCCGTATCCTCACATAGCTGCTGAATGTACGTTCGTGCTGGTCGTCCTGCTTTTGCGCGGCCATGTGTGGGGATCCATAAGAGTACATCTCTTATGAGTTCATCTCTGCTTCTCCAGCAGTGTCCTGCATGTCTGGTTCGTCTAACTTGAATAGTTTTCGTGATAGGGGGCAGGTGGCCGTACAGTTGGTGTCTTGTGGGGTGTTGCTGATCGAGATAGATAGATAGATAGATAGATAGATGCAAGTTTTTGTTTGACTACATGTCTTTATATGTATATGTGACTAAAAAATAATGTTATTTTTTTTTGTAATAATGCGTACATATATGTAATAATACGTAAGTATATGTAAGAATGCTGTTGTGCCTCTAAATCAAAACTCAAGTATACTTCCTAAAACGCATTAGGAATATTAATAAATATAAAATATATACACGTTAGTGTTTCTTAAATCAATCTATATACAGCGGGTACGAATTCTGCAAGAACAACTCTCCAGCAATATTTTTTTCAAAATCTATGCGTGGAAATGTTCTCTTCAATACAGCTGTCCGTGTGCACATGGGCATTGTCAATAGTATGTATGCGCACGCATTACAGCGATTGTATGAGTTTTAATGTGTCTGATGCCGGCATTGTATTTTCATTAACATTAATTTAAATAGAAGGAGATATATGACACTCTATTTCATCATTCTTTCTCACCTATTATCCAAAAGATATCTCTTTCAATATACCTCTCCGAATGTAAAAAGAAAGAAAAAATATATGCACACCATTCTCAGAGCTAACCTTACCCAAAATTGCTGAGAAATTGTATATTACAATATAAAACGCTTTTCTATTAACCCCTGTCACTCGTTCACTCAAGTTACCTCCCCTGGTCCGCGTTCTTCTTTTGCCTCCGGAGTTGTGAAGGAAATCTAAACCACTCGATCTATTCAGCATTGAAGAAGAACAAATGTGGAAGGTGTCAGGCCAAATATGGGTATAAGCTAAAATTGTCAAAAATTGATTGTGACAAAATAATTGACTGTCGCCGGCAAAACTGAATTGATCGAAAATAAAATAAATATGAAGAGGTCCACTTGTCTTTCCACGAAAAAGAAAAACAAATAAAAAAAAAAAGCAAAAAGCTAAATAAATAAATAGGCTTTTCCTTTTTCATTTTCCCACTTGATGTCAGAAAGTATTTATTTACACATTTACTTATTAATTTCAGAGAAGGTTTTAGTATTGGCAAAGCTGAAGAGAACTGCGCCTAAAGTTATGTAAAATTTGTTTAAAACTCTTCCAATATGAAAATCAGAGAAAACTTTGCTGGGATTAAGTTTCCCATGGTAGTCGTCATCTTTGTCACGGTATTAAGGATATCCGAAGTGGTAGTAGTAATTTACTTAGCTTTTTGCTTAGATGTCACACAAGGCCGAATGAAAGGGGCACCCAACGAGACTCGAACTCATTTTTACAGGTTTGCTAGTCAAGCTTGCCAACCATTGCACTTGCCTAGACGCCCATATCCGTAGTAGTAGTTGTTATTGTAGCTATTATAAAAAAAACCCTGGTATTCTAAGTTATATGAATCGAAACAACTATTATTGAACGATATGATATATGTAGAAGTAGTTATAAGCGGTAGATAATTGCTTACTTGATTGATCTATTGCTTTTAACGGCATATTAATACATTTAGGGTTATTCTATTCCTAGAGGCAGACGAACAAGACACGCAGGACACTGCTGGAGAAGCATTGACCAACTCATTAGTGATGTACTCCTATGGACCCCCGCATATGGCCAAGCAAAAGCAGGACGACCAGCTCGAACATACATACAGCAGTTATGTGAGGATACGGGATGTAACCCTGAAGACCTGCCAAAAGCGATGAATGATAGGGAGAAGTGGCGAGAGAGAGTCAGGGATATCTGTGCTGGCGGCACGACTTGATGATGATGATGATATATTTATATTTTTTGGTAAGTTGTTTCTTAAGGTTTGGTTTCTTTGTTTCATGGCATATCAAACTTTTTTGGCGATTTAATGCCAAAACAATTCTTGCAAGAAAACAGCAGTGAAATTTAACTTATTGTTAAGAGGTTTAATATTTTTCACAAGAACCTAGGTCCTAAATTAAGCGTAATAGAGCAACTTAATTTAAATTCGCTTACTTCGAGGCTTTCCTGTTTCTTAAGAGTTTTTTGAACACAGCTTTCTGGTATCAAGTATTCCTCTCTAATACAAATATTTTGCAAACAGTTTTATACTGTCAAGTATTTCTATCTAATGTTACTAATTATACAGTTTCACAAATTAATTCTTGCCCAGTCAGCTGGGGCTGTAGAATACACTGACTGCACCTCTGCAGAGGGATACCCCCCACCAATGAGTATCCTGGATATGAAACTAAACAGTCTGATGGTGAGGTTCCAGTAATGCTGGGGCTTTGGGGAATACGGAGTACCCCTTTATTGCCATCGCTCTCAGGTCCACTCTGGCTCTACGTGCGATCACCTGATAGGGATCAATTTATGTGTTAAATAGATGTAACTGCATATTTATGCTAAACAGAATTGTTTCACTAAACTATATAGATTAAAATAGAAATGTTTTTGACAGTTAAACCGTACTTACATTTAAACTGCGTGCTTATACTAAACTGAATTATTTCAAATAGAACTGTTTTTGACATTGAAACTGTACTTACAGTAAATTGATTTGTTTAACAAAGAATTGTTTTAACATTTAACTGCATGTAAACCAAATCTCTACTTATACTAATCTGAATTAGCGTTATTAGAACTGTTTGAATAAACTGAATAGTTTGAAAAAGAAATGTTTTTGACAATTAACCTGTGTACTATTGCTAAACTGAATTCTTTGAAATAGAACTAATATGCATAAAAATGGATTTGGCATTAAATAACCTACAAAGGTTGATATACCATAAAATCCAACCAACCAACCAACCAACCAACCAACAAATTACTTCTATTTATTAAGAGTCATTTGTTTCAACGCAGTTCTTTGATTTCAAGTAACTGATAATAATTCCAAGAAAAATATAGCTTCAAGTAATTATTCTTTATACAAATAATTTATTTTTTATGATTTCAAGTACTCTTAACTAATACTAATAATTATATGCTTTCAAGTTATTAGATGTATTTAATGACAGTGAGGCTCCAGTAATGATGGAACTTTGGGGAATGCTGAATATCCCTTTATTGCTATGGCTTCCAGATCCACTCTGGCTCGGAGTGTTAGTACCTGATAGGGTTTTATCAATGTCTCAAATTCGATTAAACTGTGTGCTTATACGAAACTAAATTGTTTGAAATAGAACAATTCATATGTATAAAAATGAATTTGGCATTAAATAACCTACCGTGGTTGATATGCCATCTAATCAAACTAAACATACTATAATCTTAGTAAAATAATAATAGCTTTAAGTAACTATTCTTAATACAATTAATTTACAGTTATAAGATTTCAAGTTACGAATTATATTACTTTGTAAAAAATTCAAGCTTCAAGTAACTATTCTTTATACAAATAATTCAACGTTATATGGGATCAAATATTTCTATTGAATAAAATATTTTTTAACAGAACTATCGGACCCATAAATGAAACTTTGGTGAGGGTTTGCCTGGGAGTAATAACAATGAAACGATATTCAGAACTGGGGCCTTACCATCTAATTCAGTTTAGATTCATGCTCGCGGAAAACCCTTATTTGTGTGTGGGTCTTACTTCTCAGTCGAGGATCCAATCAGCGTATTCTACGCCCTGTCGACATGGCATAGATGTAGTAGGGGGGTTTATTAGATGTAGTTTTATAATTATTTTAGAACTTCTTGCAGTTATCATTTACCTTGGTTGGCTTTGTTTCGAACAAGGTACCATGTTTTGAGCACTTCGTTAGAATGGAATTAACAGGTATGGATCAACCAGTCAAGCTCTCTGGACGTTAGGCCATGTAAGGAACCCACTTAATCACAAAAATATCTGAAGTTATGGCACAGATTCACTTTCGCTTTCTTTGTTTAATAAAATGATAAACCTCATTGGTTATTTAATGCCAAAGCTGTTCTTATAGAAGAACAGCAGTGGTGCTATTTAACCAATAGCTGGCGAACAAGGTTGTTTGTATCTTTCGCAAGAGTTTTATTTCGAAATTGAATGGTATCACGTTGTTGGAGTTCGAACTTGCTAACTACAATGTCCCAGTCAAGCTCGTTAGCCACAGCACGACGGGGAGTTCCCCACCATTAGCAAATTGTAGTATTAGTAAGTAAATTGGGTGATCGTAGTCGAGGCTAAACCGAAGGCTCACTTTATAATCACTATTACATCAACGTGACGGGGAGGGTGCTACTATTTTCCCTGGATTGTTCAACTTACCCTTGATTCATACTTTACAATTCTAAGTAGAAAACAAAGAGGCAGCAAGTACTATCTTTTAAGTCTTTGATATAACACGACTTGAGATTAAATCACGGTCTCCCGTACCATTGGCAAACACTCTAACCTCTATGCTACTGAGCCGGTATAATAATAGTATATGTAATACTAATTGTACATCAAATAGTAACTTCTGTAGTATTATGAGTATCAATTACTAGTACATTGAGTAGTATTAGTCGTAATAGTTGCATGACTTAGTTAAAATAGTGTTTTAATTAAACTAGGTATAACCATCCCCATTATATTAGTTGTAGTAGTAGTAGTAGTAGTAGACGTTTTACCAGCATTGCCCAGTCGGTGGGGCTGTAGAATACACTGACTGTGCCTCGGCAAAGGGGTAACCTCTCCCCAACGAGTGTCCTGTATATGATACTAAACAATCTGATAGTGAGGTCCCAGTAATGCTGGGGCCTTGGAGAATACGGAGCACCCCTTTATTGCTATCGCTACCAGGTCCACTTTGATCCGGAGTGGTAGCACCTGATAGGGCCCTATCTATGGGTTCAATAGAACTAACTGCATACATATACTGAACTGAATTATAGGACTAAACTGAATAGTTTAAAATAGAAATGTTTTTGACAATTAAACCGTACTTACATTTAAACTGCGCGCTTATGCTAAACTTAATTATTTCAAATAGAACGGTTTTGACATTGAAACTGTATTTACACTAAACTGAATTGTTATATATAACTATTTGAATGAACTAGGTATTGCCGTTGGCCGGGATTAGTTTATCCGTTTGTATCTCAAAATCCCAAAATACACCGACTGCACCTCTGCAGAGGGGCATGACCCCCACACAACGAGTGTCCTGGATATTATACAAAGCAATCTGATTGTGAGGTTCCATTGATGCTGGAGCTTTGGAAAATGCGGAGCAACCCTTCATTGCCATTGCTCCCAGGTCAACTCTGGCCAGAAATAGTAGCCCTATCTATGGGTTAAATAGAACTAAACTGCATACGTATGCTAAAGTGAATCGTGTTAATTAAAAGTGTTTGACTAAACTGAATAGTTTGAAATAAGAATTTTTGACAATTAAACTGTACTTACATTTAAACTGGATACTTATACTAAACCGAATAGTTTGAAATGGAACTGTTTTTGACATAGAAACAGTACTTACATAGAACTGAATTGTTTAACATAAAACATTTTTGATATTTAGCTGTGTGTAAACAAAATCTGTACATCTACTAAACTGAATTAGCTGAATTAGAACTGTTCAAATAAATTGAATAGTTGGAAATAGAAATGTTTTTGACAATTAAACTGTGTATTCCTGCTAAACTGAATTGTTTTAAATAGAACTGAATATTTATATAAAAATGGATTTGGCGTTAAATAACCTACAAAGGTTGATATGCCATAAAACCCAACCAACCAAGTAGTGCCAGCAGTAGCGGCAACTTTAGAATACTTTTGGGGAAGTATATTTGGTGCAGTATTAGATATAATTATACTGATAAAAATAATTGTAACGATTTTCTTAGAAAGTGAGCTTAGCGTAACGGTTATTGACGTGAAAATGGAATTGGAGAACAGTGTTCAAATCCTGGACGAGCAAATTTGTATTTTACTTTGTGTTGATGCTTTTGGTAAACTCATAAATCCGTATATCCCTCACAAATATTTGATAAATAGTTGGTCAGACTACATCATTTGGCCTTGGTTAGGCAAACAGTCGAGGAGAAGAATTATTTTCTTTTTTTTAATTCTGACTTTGCTGTCTGCTGAAAAAAGTAATTTTTGTCACTTCTTGCATGTCACGAGGGAGACAGCTCTTTGCTCGTAGCTGTATTAGTAATAGTAGAAGTAGTAATAATAGCATTATATCGAAGTAGTAAAGAGATTGATATTTTAATTAACCATTTTTATTAAATGACCTATATGAAAAAAACTGACGGCTTGATAAAATGAGGTTACTTGACGACGATGCCCAGCTGAAAATTATTTTTATTTCTGTATAAGTGACAACAAACATTTTCAATGTTGTGTCTTTCTTTATTTAATGACGTTTTAACTTTCCTGGGTTATTTAGTACCAAAGCCATCCTGGTAGAAAAACAGCAGTGGTGCTATTTAACTCATAGGTGGTAGAATAATGGGGTTTATACTTTTTTTCCAGGAGTATTAGAGTGAAAATGAACGTAACAGCGTGGCTTTAGTTCCAACTTGATTTCTAAAATGTTGCAGTCCAGTAGGTCAGCCACTACACCACCGGGTATCCCAACATTCAAACTTTGTTGTATAGAGAACAAATAGTTACATTATTTGTTAAGAATTACAACTGGTACGAAAACCTAGCAAAGGCATGAACTGCTATCAATAAGCTATCGGTCATAAGGAAGTCAGACCTGACCTATAAAATGAAACGTAGTTTTTTTTCCAAGCAGTAGTCGTGTCGATATTGCTATATGGATGTACTAGACGGACGCTAACTAAACGTATGGAGAAAAAGGTTGAAGGCAATCCAACAAGAATGCTGCGAGCAATATTGAACAAGTCCTGGAGACAGCAACCAATAAAGCAGCAGCTGTTCAGCCACCCATAACGAAAACTATCCAAGTTAGACGAACCAGACATGCGGGACACTGCTGGAAATATAGGGACGAATTGATATGTGACGTTTTTCTGTGGACCCTTTCACATTGTCGAGTAAAGGCAGGATGACCAGCTAGAACCTATATACAACAGCTCTGTGCCGATATAGGCTGTAGTCTTGAAGACCTACCGGGAGCGATGAACGATAAAGACGGGTGGCGAAAGAGGGTCAAGGAGATCCGTGCTGATGGAATGACATGCCGCTGCTGATTATGATGATGAAAATCTACAATAAATTCAAATGAAAACGATGGCGATGACAAGGAAGAAAGATTGTGATGATGATGATGATGATATTGTACCTTTCTAAAGAAAGATTCTTTAAAAAAAAAAATAAAATGAATGATAAAACAGCTACTGATTGTTTCTGATAATATATTTTCATTTTCATTTTCTTTGTTCCTTTTTTAGCGTTTTTGCTTTTTTGTATTTTTCTTTTCAGCCATCTTCTTTAAAAATATGTATGATAGATAACCCAATCGGATTAGTTGGTCATATTTTATAACATATCAACCCTTATAGGTTATTTAATGCCAAATGGTTTCTCTACTTAGATTAGATTTATAATTTGTAATCACATATTTTGTAGATAACATTTTTTTCCAAGATTTTTTTCGCACACCGTGGTGTAATGGTTACAGCGTTGGACTACGGAATCATAGAACCTGTGTTCGAACTCCAGTCGCTCTATCACGTTCACTTTCGGAAAAATACCATTGGGAAATGCATGAACCCACTTATTCTCCGATCTATGAGTTAAATAGTACCACTGCACTCCTAAAAGGATGTATTTGGCATTAAATAACCCGAGAAGGTTGATATGCCATTGTTGTATAGCCATAAACAACTATACATACACATATACATATGCATGCAGAATCATAACGACGATACACTAAAGACAAGCGACACAGTTCTTTAGAAAAATATACCTATCACTTTATTTTAAGGGGTTCGAAAAGGTTACAAAAGGTTTTACTGTGTGAGAGGTGAGCTGGAGGCTGAACAGAACTGCAGCATATTGACCCCCACACTTATGGCCATAACAGCGTTTCTTTCCCGTTCTCCTGGGCTGCTCAATCGGGGACCTGGGGCCCAGCCTCTCTGGGCGCCGGTTCTCTCTACCGCATCTTATCTAAATCCAACTGATTGAACTTCCTGTGCACCGAGTTATATAATTGTTCGATGTTCACCTTCTTCTTGTGGGCGTCACAAATCGCACTCATTCAACCCGTCGACGGTCAAGGTTATATCCTGATATTCCTCCACCGGATGCACCTGTTATTTACACAGGAGCATTTCCTATTTTGACAGGTTTTGACGGGGTCAATATGTTACACCATTAAATTACAATCAAAACAAAACAAAACATTTAAATTCATTATTAACGTTCTGTAACATACCCATACATGAATATGTGAAACGTACAATGTTCATAACATATATACATGGAACATAGGAATCCCGAAACACGAAAAACACGACTTCTTAGTTCAGGTACGGAACTTTTTATTACCTTTGAGTTTAAAGGTTTTTCGATATAAGGAGAGAGATACACATTCTTTCTATTCTGGCTTTTCCATCTGCCCCACCGCCATCTCGTGCAGCGCCCGTAGCGCGCAAATTCGTCTGGGCTCAGCGTGCCCCGAAAGCCGACCCTTCTCGTTCGGTGTCCAGTTCTCAACACAACTGACTTTTTTCAAAATACCCCAAATCCTCCGCGCCTGCTTCCGGAGCGTGACGTCATTCGCACTCTCTAGCACCGTTTCCAATCTTAGCTATTGTGACATCGCTGAGTGTCACGTCCGCTCCGCGCGCACGCGCGAACACTAGCGTTAATGTTGCACCTAAGTAACCCATGCACTGAGCCGAAAGGTTTTCAGCCAAACTAAACCCAAAGGCATAAAACGAAATCCTTCGGCCATTATATTACAGTTCGACAAGAGTAATTTATTTAAACACAGTTAAATGTGTATACACGTGTTTTGAATATAATTATCATCATCATCATGAGGTCGTGCTGGTAGACAAAAGAGGCCGAGGTTAAATGAGGTAATTATTGTTTAGCGGCAGGCCAAATATTTTTAAAAACATTTTTGTTGCTTTATTTTTACTTTTTATTTTGTTTTTTTTGTTTTTTTTTTGTCTTCTGTCTTTTTTTCTTTTAGGGATTCGATGTCTCTCTTGGTTCGATTTCAATATTCTATAGTGGATTTTTCAGAAGTTTGTTTGTTTGTTTTTAATGGTGTTTAAATTTTTTCTTTCATAGCATTATATTTTATTCATTTATTTATCTATTGATACTGTAGCATATTGACCTCCGACCCAGCCGTCGATTAAGGAACAGGTGCATCCGGTCGAAGATATCTGGGTATAGCATTGACCGTGGACAGGTTGAATTGGGTGCAAATGCGACGCTCACAGGAAGCAGATGGATGTCAAACAATTATATAACCCGGGGCCAAAGACAAGTTCTATTAGTTGTAGTCAGTTGGTTGGAGATAAGATGCACCCAGCAGAGGGCTATGGGCCCTCGGGACCCCCGATTGAGCAGCCCAGCTGAGCGAGAAAGAAGTGCTGCAAAAGACAGAGGAATTTGGGGTCAATATGTTGCAGTCTGTCTCGTCTCCAACTCGCATCTCACACATAACCCTTTCGCAACCCTTTCTTAACTATTTCGAATAAAGTGTGAGAGGTATATTTTTTTCTAAAGAAATGAGTTCGTTCGTCATTATTGTGTTGACTATGTTTCCGCATGCATCTCTATATGTTGCAATTCGTCGATTTATTTTTCATTTATTTTTAGATATTGCAATGTACTTCTCTTCCAAACTATGGCCCTGTCGGTATTACAGTATGGATGCAGCACTTCGACTCTTAGAAAACTCACAGATGAAAAAGTTGTTGAGAACTACATAAGAATACAATATTCTGTTTTGGCTTCAGTTTCTTTGTTTCATGGCATATCAAGTTTTGTGGGTTATCTAATATCAGATAAGAAGAACAGCAGAGATACTATTTAAATCATAGCTGAGAGTATACGGGTGTTCATACCTGTTTTAAGGGTACTAGTCTGAAAATTCCGTTTTAACGGAATACATGTGATTTAATAAAACAGGTGACATTTGCACACTAGGCGGTAGCTCTATGAAACTAATAGACATGTTCAACCGGAAAAGAAATCGACACGCGGCTTACGAAGCCATGGACAGCTACGATAAGCTATCGGTCATATGGAAGTCAGACCTGACCGATAAAATGAAACACAGTTTCTTCCAAGCAGCGTTCGTCTCGATACTGCTATATGGATGCACTACATGGACGTTAACAAAACGGCAGGAGAAAAAGGTAGACGGCAATTACACAAGAATGCTGCGAGCAATATTGAACAACTCCTGGCGACAACACCCCACAAACCACCAACTGTACGGCCACCTACCTCCCATTACGAAAACTATCTAAGTTAGACGAACCAGACACGCAGGACAATGCTAGAGAAGCAAGGACGAGCTCATAAGTGATGTACTCCTATGGACCCCCACTTATGGCCGAGCAAAAGCAGGACGACCAGCTCGAACATACATACAGCAGCCATGTGAGGATAAGGGATGTAGCCCTGAGGACCTGCCAGAAGCGATGAACGATAGGTAGAAGTTGCGAGAGAGGTTCAGGGATATCCGTGCTGGCGGCACGACATGTTGATTGTCCTGTGTAATTCTACGCCTAGACACGCAAGTGTTTGCTGGCCAGCAAGGAGGTACATACATCAGCTATGTAGTCTAGATAATCTGCCACGAGGGATGAATGATACGGACGGGTGATGTATATATATATATATATATTGAGAGAGACTCACACACAGGCAGAGACAGAGACAAGAAAATCCGTACTATCAGCAGTAACTGATGATGATTGTTATTAATTATATTGTATCTTGATTTATTATATGATTACATCATCATCTTCATCATGCCGTGCCGCCAGCACGGATATCCCTAACCCTCTCTCGCCACTTCTTCCTATCATCCATTGCTTCTGGCAGATCCTCAGGGCTACATCCCGTATCCTCACATAGCTGCAGTATGTATGTTCGAGCTGATCATCCTGCATTTGCTCGACCATGTGAGGGGGTCCATTGGAGTATATTTCTTATGAGCAAGTCCCTGCTTCTCCAGCAGTGTCTTGCATGTCTGGTTTGTCTAACTTTGATAGTTTTCGTGATGGGAGGTAAGTGGCCGTACAGTTGGTGCTTTGCAGGATGTTGCCTCCAGGACTTGTTACAAATTGCTCGCAGCATTCTTCTGTAGTTGCCGTCAAGCTTTTTCTCCAGCCGTTTAGTTAGCGTCCATGTAGTGCATCCATACAGCAGTATTGATACGACTGCTGCTTGGAAGAAACTGCGTTTCATTTTATCGGTCAGATGTTTATATATATGATTATAATTATATAATTATATTAATTATATATCTTAATATCTTATTACATAAATCACGTGTCTGCAACAGGCGGTACGCAGGCCACAACCTGGCCAGCCAAGCCATTTAGTGCGGCCCTCGCCAACACTGATTATTTTTTCCCACCATACACAAATTTTAAATCTTTTTAAAAATCTATGAGAAAACTTTCACTTGTGTAGTATTGAAGATAAATAGAGGTGCCACAGAAAATCGCTGGCCAAGTAAAAGCAGGACGACCAGCCCGAACTTACATACAGCAGCTATGTGAGGACATGGGATGTAACCCAGAAGACCTGCCGGAGGCGATGAATAATAGGGAGAAGTGGCGAGAGATGGTTAGGGATATCCGTACTAGCGGCACGACATGATGATGATTATGACTACCCACTCGTAAATTGAATCTGTGATTAAATTATGTAAAAGTAATTAGTATCGTTTTGGGTGGTGATTATTCTGTATTGTAAACATTTCATTTAATCATCATCATCATCATGTCGTGCCGTTAGCACGGATATCCCTGACCCTCTCTCATCATTTCTCCCAATCATTCATCGCCTCTGGCAGGTCTTCAGGGCTACATCCTGTATCCTCACATAGCTGCTGTAGTTATGTTCGAGCTGGTCATCCTGCTTTTGCTCGGCTATATGCGGGGGTCCATAGGAGTACATCACTTATGAGCTCGTCCCTGTTTCTCCATCAGTGTCCTGTATGTCCGGTTCGTCTAACTTGTATAGTTTTCGTGATGGGAGGCAGGTAGCCGTATAGTTCGTGGTTTGTGGGGTGTTGCCGCCAGGTCTTGTTCAGTATTGCTCGCAACATTCTTGTGTAACCGCCGTCTAGCTTTTTCTCCAGCCGTTTAGGTTTTAGTATCGTTTCTTTGTTTAATGGCATATCAACATTTGTAGGTTATTTAATGCCAAAGCCATTGTCCTAGAAGAACAGTAGTGGTACTATTTAACGCATAGATGGGAGGATAATGGGGTTCATATCTTTCCCAAGGGTATTTGCCTGAAAGTGAGCATAATAGCACGACTGGGGTACCAACTCGCATACTACAATTCCATAGCCCATCGCTTTAACCATTACACCACGAGGACACCCCCTCCAGCCGTTTAGTTAGCGTCCAAGTAGTGCATCCATACAGCAGTATCGATACGACCGCTGCCTGGAAGAAACTGCGTTTAATTTTATCGGTCAGGTCTGATTTCCATATGATCGAAAGCCTATCGATATCTGTCCATGCCTTCGTCAGCTGCGTGTCGATGTCTTTTTCGGTTGATGAGACGCTGCTTCCTAGGTAGGGGAATTTGTCAACAAGTTTCAGAGGGGTTCCGTCTAGTGTGGAGATGTCGCCTCTTTGATTATAGCACATATATTCCGTTTTGTGTGCATTGGCATGGAGGCCAATGCCTCCGGCGGCTTGTTAGATAATGCAATTTTTAAAAATAAAAATATATAATATTAATTTTTTAAACTTTTTAAAGATAAATATGTCAAAATGGATGTACGTAATAAATGCATTAGTTTTTAAAATTTTAACCACGCAACCAAATTTAAAAATTAAAAAAAAATCAGTCAGATCTCTTTTATTAATTCAACTTCTTTAATTTTTTCAGATTTTAAGTAACATTTTCCAACTAAAAAATCAACTTGTGAATATGGATTATCTCCTCTTTGATAATCCAAGCTATAAAAGCTGTATATTTCCGCTTGTCAAGTAGACGAGTAGTAAGATTCTTAATAGAATTAAAGATTACTTGACAGAATCTCTTGTCCTGTTTTCATTACAATTTATTCAATTAAGAATGGAACAATTTATGCGACTGGAGCGATTTAGCACAGATCCAGAAAGCGATTCAGCCGACAAGTGCTGGAAAGATTGGCGGGAGACATTTACAAATTTCATCGAGGTTCTACATTTAGAAAGACCGGGATGTCCCATCATTAAGCGTGCGCTCCTAACCAAATACCTGTCGCGCACAGTCAACGAAATTATCTCGGATTGCGTGACATACGAAGAAGCAATCGATGTACTGAACGCTACATACATAAAGCCCAAAAATGAGATATTTTCTAGACACCTATTTGCGACTTGCCGACAAGAATCAGGCGAAACATTTGACCATTTCCTTAAGAGCCTCACTGTTCGAGTACTCTATCCACGAATCATGGACTGCCGAGACGGCCACTGCGAGCTCGTAGGGAGCCTGAATATTTAAGGGACTTTTTTCCCTATCAGTGAGAAATTTGGTGGGGGAGAATGTTGTGAATATGGATTATCTCCTCTTGTATAATCCAAGCTATAAAAGCTGTACATTTCCGCTTGTCAAGTAGACGAGTAGTAAGATTCTTAATTGAATTAAAGATTACTTGACAGAATCTCTTGTCCTGTTTTCATTACAATTTATTCAATTAAGAATGGAACAATTTATGCGACTGGAGCGATTTAGCACAGATCCAGAAAGCGATTCAGCCGACAAGTGCTGGAAAGATTGGCGGGAGACATTTACAAATTTCATCGAGGTTCTACATTTAGAAAGACCGGGACGTCCCATCATTAAGCGTGCGCTCCTAACCAACTACCAGTCTCACACAGTCAACGAAATTATCTCGGATTGCGTTACCTACGAAGAAGCAATCGATGTACTGAACGCTACATACATAAAGCCCAAAAATGAGATATTTTCTAGACACCTACTTGCGACTCGCCGACAAGAATCAGGCAAAACATCGGACCATTTCCTTGAGAGCCTTCGGAAACTGAGCAAAGATTACTTGTGTCACGTGGTCTGCCACTGAGAGGACGGAGGTAAGATCAATTTCCCTTATCCCTCTGTGTTTGAATTAAGAGGCCCCAAAGATTGACCGTTAAAAGAAAAATGGGAATGTAGGTCAACTCCTCAGCCTGCCTGTTGAACGAAGTAATGAATGCAGGTCAGAATGAAAGCTAAGAGCTGCCTACATTCTGTGACCGAGTGGATAGAGAAGGGGATACAGAGGTCAGTATAGTATCCCGAATGAATAGCATGACAGGGGGAGGTGGAGGAAAGCCGGAAGAATTTCAGTTTTTAGGACGGAGGTCGCCGTGAGAGGTCGTGCGGACCTGATGCCAAAAAACTCCCCGGTATCTCACCGGTGAAGTGAACAGTTTTATGACAGCAGTTGGCGTGACAAGATGTATTGAAACTGTCGCCGAAACTCCGGGGGAGAGCGGAAAGAATTTGGGACAAGAAGATAACAGATGCCTTCCCGCCAAACTTTACAGGACATCGCTCGCCCGTAAAAGAAAATATTCGGCGAAGAAACCCGTCGAAAAAGCTAAGTAAACCTTACAACCGTTTACTCCATCCACCCTTCCTAAGTATTGCAATTAGATGCCCTCTCTCGCAATTTAAAGAAAGAAACATATAAAGAACTGTATGCATTAAGAAAAGAAGAGAAGTAGAATGAAAAGATTCATTTCATAAACTGTGAACGTATGTGTGGACTTTGCTACCTTTTCAAGGTCCAAGAGAAAAGATAGAAAAGTATAAAGAAAAGAAAAAGAAGAAAGAGACATTTATGTCGGAGATTGCTTGCTGGGGAAACATAGCCGACCCCTATAAATATTGGTTTGGACCTTGACTATTAAAATTATGGTTATATTTTAAATGTCCCTCGTTGAAATGTATTTGTTGTGTTATTTACCCAGCGAGTTGCCTTCTTTTGCATGTATATCTTTTTCAGCTTCATTCGCCTCAATTTATTCTCGCTAAATGTCTTATTCGCCTTTAAAAACATTACACGGGAAATTGGAATTGTCGACTACGGTAAATAACAATATTTCATCTCAACCTATATGTCCATGTCTTCCGTTAGCCAAGGGGATTGGAAGACGGAGTGGCCTGGTGGGTGTATATAACGTGAAATTTGGAAACCCCTTGCCAGCGGTGGTCAGTCTAGCCCAAAATTAACCCCCACATTATCTGCCAGTTCCCATGTGCCCAAAAAGGGGATCTTAACTAGGACTTATTTCGTAAGTGCCAGACTTCCCCGACTACAAACGTGCGTAAAATAAACTCCCGTCCTGGGATAAATATTTTATGCAACGTAACTCGAGACAGAATCTCTTGTCCTGTTTTCATTAAACAACTGTAAAAGAACATTTTAGAAAAATTGTTCGAATTCAAAAATTTTCAGTTTTATTTTAAAGTTGAGTTGGAATTTCAAGTTGTTCCCAGAATAAATTTCCTTCTGAAAATGATATTATTAATCAATTAATTGAAATATAAAATCCCAAGACTTAAGAAAATTAAAATTAGTGATCTTACACATAATGAAAAAAAAAATATTGAAAAAATTATTTTTGCTGAATTTAAATTTCTTATTCCTTCTTGCAAAGAAAAATTGTTTGTTTCCTATTTAAAATTTTAAATGATGAATAAAAAATCTTATTTCAACTTTATTCATTGTGAGAAAAAATGAGTTGATCTTTAAAATATTTCCTGAAAATTTTGATTTAGTTCGTATTTTAAAAAATCTTACCGAGAAATTTAATTAGAAAAAATATTTATGGACATTTTCCTGATACCATTAACCACCAGGGTCCTTTTCCAAGGGTCACATGACTGTCACTGCCATTTCACAATCATTTCTGTAAATACACGTGTGATGTCACGTGTTTGTTGTCATTATTATGTAGGATAAATGTTTAATTTTTATGCCAATGGAAAGTAATATAATTATGTCTTTGAAATTCATAGTTTTTACGATTTTCGAATAATGTTTTTTTTTATTTTAAGGCTTCTGTATTTTTAATAATCAACTTTTTTCATTGCTGCCGGAGATGGCAATTTAGTTTCATTTTAGTTTTAGACACAAAAAGGAGCACTTTTTACAGTTTTTGAAAATATTGATTTTAGTTCAACATTTAGGAAAAATAAAATATATTCATACTCAAATACTTGTAGAGGAATCCTAGAAGTACTTATAGGTTGATCATTTATGTCAAATAAGTAATATTTTTGATTTTTGCATATTTTTGAGCTTCTAAGATTTAAAAACCGAAAGTTGTGATTTTAATGATTTTCTTTTGTAATTGCCATCCTTCCAAAAAAACTTAGAATTTGATTTTCTTGAAACTTTTTTTTATTTTTAACACTTTGTACTTTTGTAAAAAATATAAACGTTGGAAATACATTTTTCATGGAATATTGATCTTAAACATATTTTCCATACAGAAATGAGCTTATTATAAGCATTAAAAGATGAACCTGTCGGCAGCCTAAAAACGAAAAATTAATTTCGAAGGAAAGGTATTCAATAGTGAATGGTGCACAGAATTTATTGTTGTCCCGCATAAAGAAGTTGTTTTATTCCACTTCTATCAAATTACAATCGCAATGATGAAAGAGTATAAAAATTTACTCCTTATCATATCATATTTACCCAACCCCTCCGCTCGGGCAGGATATGACACAAGGTCAATTTTTTAAGCAGAGTTTAACAGGTTTGAGTTCAGAGTTTTCCTTTTCCTTGACAAGTTGCATCACCAAGCCTGAAGAACCTAGCTGGAGGGAGAATAATTGGATTCATACCTTTCCCAAGGGTGTTACTGCTATGTGAAATGCAATCGGTCTCGTCCAGGATTTGAACTCGTGTCACCGTGTCCATGTCCTGCGACGATAACCATTACATCACGGGCAACTCCTTATGGTAAATAAATGTATTGTTGCTTTGTGATGATTTTTTAATTACTGGTATACATAAAAAAAACAGAATTTTTAGAGTGGCCCGTTTGAATATCTGAATTTCGCTATGTGGCCCACTGACAAAAAATGTTGCACGGGCCTGATATCAGTGATTATAAATTCGATTATATATATGATTATAATTATATGATTATATTAATTATATTATATCATAATATCTTATATTATTTTAAAGGTTAAATTATTTTTAAGAAGAATTGTTGTATAACCATAATACATACAACTGCACGTGTACATATACAAATACACACTTACACGCCCAACATAATCAAGCATAATATACGATCTATATAATATATGATATATAATATATATAATAATATATATAATGATATATAATATATATAATGATATATATAATAATATATATAATATAATATAATATACGATCTTCAATGAACGAACGAACACAATTCTTTATAAAAATATATCTCTCACACTTTATTCTCGAAAGGGTGATGTTTCTTGTGTGTAAGAGATGAGCTGAAGACGGGGACAGACTGCTATATTAACCCCAAGTCCTTCTTCGACCATAGCAGCACTTCTTTCTCATCTTGGCTGGGTTGCTCTACCGTGGGTCACTGAGAGCCGCAAACCCTCAGTCTGCAAGCTGGTTCTCACTTTGGCATCCTCTCTCCAACTGACTCGAACCACACCGGACACCTGGTTATATTATTGTCTCACGTCTACCTGCTTTCTCTGTTCTTCCGCTTATTTACACAGGTGCATCTCTTGATTGACGGCTCGGTCAAGGATCAATATATAACAGAATAACTGAGTAACAAATGTATGCTCTATTCATTTTCTGGCCAGACTTACTCCATTCTATAGCTTTCTAATTCGATAATTGGTTGTATGTTATGGGGTTTCTTACTTTTACTAAACTAGCGTAAAATCCCACAGATTATCAACTTAACGAGGATTTTTGAAAAGAATATATTTAATATTTTCTTCAAAAACAAGAAAGAATCAGATGCAGGAAAATTTTGCGCAAAGGGCACATCAGAACCTGGTATAGGATGATCTGGTTTACGAGGACTTCTTAGGATAAAGACCTCCTGACTCAATCGCTCATTTTCTAAATAATTAGCATCAAAGATTTAAAATATATATTAGAATTTATTTTAAAAATTCAATACAGGTGCTCCTGTGACAAATAAATGCAAGAAACTCGCCTAGCTTCGACAAATAACCACTAGACTGCAAGATTCATAAACTTCATGCTACTTTTTTAAAAAGGGACATTTTTCATCTAATGGCAAATTTTAGAAGAACAAATCATAATTATTTGCTGTTTGAAATCATATAGTACTGTGCAAATTATTTCTATTCGATAGAAAATATTGATTAATATAACTATTATTGGTAAATAGCAATACTTATAACTATTTAACGGTGTATAAAGAAATTATTGATATGAGATACGAGGATCATTAAATCACAGAATATTCATGGAAAAAAATGTAAACCAAATCCCCTTTGATACTCTCTCTCTCTCTCTCTCTCTCTCTCTCTCTCTCTCACACACACATACACACAAACAGAGACCCATGCACAGTATATACACTTAGAATTCAGTGTTATCTGAGAAGAATCAAAGAAAGAAAAAAAGGCGCTTTACCATTATCTATTCAATTTCGGAATGATACCCTTGGTAAAGGTAAGTAGTTGACCGTAGTCTAGGGCGACCTGAACGCTCACTTTTCAATAGCTACTACATTGAGGTATTGGGGATAGCGCTACTCCTTTCTCTGGACTGCTCCACTTTACAATTGATACGTACCTTATATCGCTGAGCGTTAAGCAAAGAGGTATCAAGTACCATTTTGGTATTACACAACCTGGGATTGACCTCAGGTCTCCCAGACCATTTGCGAACACTCTACCAACTAATCCAATGAGAAGTATTAAGCCCATTATTTCCTTCCTTCTATGAGTTAACCTCTACCACTACTATTCTACAAAAATAGGTTTGGAATTTAATAACCCACGAAGGTTAATATGCCACTAAACAAAGAAACTTGACCTAAAAATGTCCCTTGATTTCTTTCACTTACTAAAATGTCACAATCCAGCAACGTAGCCACTAAGCCAGTGGGTTTCCTCTCACAAAAGTCCACGTTCATAAGTTTTTGTATCGTTGTCAATGCAGGCTAATGTCATTAAACTTTTTTGAACTTTTAACCCAAGGGGGAATGCGCTTTGTATTCACAAGAAAGAATAAGGAAAGTGATATTTTCTCGGTTACTTTTGTGACAAAGATTGTAGAGTTACCTGCTCAAAACATCTCCTCTCACGCAAGACAGCAGACAGTAATTAATTTCCAACTTTACTCTTTCATCTCTCTCTCTCTCTCTCTCTCTCTCTCGCTCTCTCTCTCTCTCTTTCTGCCTCTCCTTCATTTGTTTGCTGAGCTTTGAAAACACGCACATGACCTTATTAAATACAGAAGTCTTATTACATAATCATCAAACAGTTTCTTATAACTTAACTTTGACGAAAACCACTTTTTCACAATCACCATCAATACAAATGAAATGTTTTACTAAAAAAATTAGGGGTATCCCCGTGGTGTAATGGTTAAAGCGATGGTCTGCGAAATCGTAGCACAAGAGTTCGAACTCCAGTCGCGCTATTACGTTCACTTTCGGATAAATACCCTTGGGAAAGGTATGAACCCCCTTATCCTCCCAGCTATGGGTTAAATAGCACCACTACTGTTCTCCTATGAGAATGGCTTTGGCATTAAATAACCCACGAAGGTTGATATGCCATTAAACAAAGAAACCAAACCAAACCAAACCAAACCAAAAAATTAATAATTCTTCATTTCTTATCCTTCGTCGATTGTTACTTCTGCTACTTATTCATGTATGTGTTACCATTGCTCCTTGCTCAACTCAAGCCAAGAATGGTAGAACCAGATATTGCCCTTTCTATGGGTTAAATAGACCTGTTTGACTATTCAAACTGTCCAATCAAATGACTTATGCAAAATTGAATCGTAAGAAATAGAACTGTTGAATCATTTCACTGTAAGTAAACAAATGACTGATGTTTAACTGAATTGTTAATGATACATAGGAAAAACTGGAAATATTTAAATGTGATGAATGAATGAATTGTGTTGAATAAAATAATTAGTTTTAAATAGCAAGACTTGTAACCAATTCACCGTCTAAAAACAAATGATTAATATTGAATATGATTATTTGGTTTGGTTTGGTTTCTTTGTTTAATGGCATATCAACCTTTGTAGGTTATGTAATGCCAAAGCCATTCGCCTAGAAGAACAGTAGTGGTACTATTTAACCCATAGCTGGGAGGATAAGGGGGTTCATACCTTTCCCAAGGGTATTTGCCCGAAATTGAACGTAATAGCGCGACGGGAGTACAAACTCACGTCCTACGATTCCGCAGTCCATTGCTTTATTTGGGTTAGATAGCGATAATTTAAATCATTTAAATGATTTAATTTTGTGGAAACAATAGTAATATTTGAGAGCACACAAATTAATTCTAAATCATTTAAAAATTAAATTACCTACAATCTCTTTACTTTAAAATCATATATGTATAACTATTTAAACGAATGCAAAGGAATGAATGATATACTTCTTTCTGTAAGATAGAAAAACTTGAAATCATTTGACTATATGCAAACAAATAATTAATAGCAAATAGAAATAGTAAATAGAAATATTTGTGTTAGATAGAAATACTTGAAACCATTTGAATGTTTACAAAAGAATGAGCTCAGGGTCGTTTAAAAATGTATCTACAAAATGAGTTTTCAAATTATATCAATTTATTACATAGATAAAATCAGGATTTGGCATTAAATAACTAACAATGGTTGATATACTATAAGACCCGACCAAACCAGATCATATATATTTAATTTACACGCGGTGACTTCAATATGTTTACAGATTTTTTGTGTAAGGGCATTTAAAGTTGTCGTAGACACTTGAAAGTTCAAGTGATGGATGGCGGAATCGTTGTAAGCGAGTTCGTATTCCAGTCGCACTATTATGTTCACTTTTGGGCAAATACCCTTGGGAAAGGTATGAACCCCCTTATCCTCCCAGCAATAGGTTAAATAGTACCACTACTGTTCTTCTACGAGAATAGCTTTGGAATCAAATAACCTACAAAGGTTGATATGCCATGTAACAAAGAAACCAAACCAAAGCAAACTTGAAAATTCAGTATGCTATTGCTATACATATTATGAGATGATTGACCAATTTTTATGATTTCAGATTTAAATGAACAGCTACAGCAGCAATTGGAATACACCCTACGAAAGCCTGATTGTCACAGCTGGTGAATTTCTAAAATGTAATCTGGACTTGACGACACTTTAGAAGAACGATATGCAATAAAATTCTGTTTCAAACTTGGAAAAGATGCCACAGAAACGTATGGAATGCCTCAGACAGCTTTCGGAGCATCTTGCATGAATAGAGCATCAGTTTTTTTAGTGGCATAAGAGATTCAAGGAAGGCAGGGAGTCTGTCAGGGATGATGAGAGGTATGGAAGGAGTAAGAAAGTCAATACACCAAAGTTGATTGGCAAAAGGATTAGGGTTACTATGTTGGGGTTTTAAGGGAGTTCAACAAGAGATCCCGTCGGAAAGGCCCAGCACTCTTGAAATCGGGTCAGTTGCATTTCCACCAGGACAATGCACCAGTTGACAACTCTATCCTTTTCACAGACAATTTGACAAAGATGGGCATCATGACAGTTACTTACGCTCCCTATAGTCCAGACCTTGCTCCCTGTGACTTTTGCTTATTCTCTAAGCTCAGAGGCTGTCGTTATGAGACAATTGAGGAGATGAGAGACTGCGACGAAGGTCATTGACACGCTCACACAATAGGACTTCCATGTGGCCTGGCAGAAGTTGTTGGAACGGTACAACAAGTGCATTGCAGCCAGAGGAGATTACTTCGAAGAGGACTAAAGTTTCATGTGTGTACTATCAATAAAAGTGCCTATACGAAAAAAAGGTCTGGAAACTTATTTAATGATCCTGATATTTGCATAGAGAATTAGGCATCATATTGCCAACAGTCGTTGATATGCCATAAAATCAAACCAAACCATATCATATATGTTTATTTTATATGTATAACCAGGATATAACATTAAATAATCTACAATTGTTGATATACCATTAAACAAAATAAAACCAATTCATAAATTTTTAATATATGTAAATAAAGGGGATTTTGTATTAAATAGCCTATCATGGTTAATATGCCATAAAACACAACCAAACCAAACTTTTCAAAAAAGGTACATTTAAGAAAAAGAAAAAAAGAAAACGTTAATTTTCTTTTAAGTTCTAGTTGTATATTTCTAATGAAATATTGTACAATATCAAAACAGTTATAATCATATATAAAAATTTTGTATTTTAAGCCTGTTGCCAAACATCTAAACTGCTAATTAGAATATTGCATCTCCAACACAAGTGTTAAAGCAACAACACCTAATTTATATATTTGACGCAAAATCATCACCCGCTTCCGCTGACAAACTAGATATTCATCTAAAGGTAACACAATCTGTATACACATCATTGCACACTTCTTACAGAATTGCCACACCCTCACTAAATATACAAAGAATCTTAATTGATAAAACTAAATTTCTACATAGCACAAGTTGTAGAAAATGAAAGATGCCATGGTTTATTTGCGTTCAGGAGCAAGCATACTTAAACCCTTTGAGCACAGGTGTATCTTTCTACAACCTCAGTGGTTCATAGTCACGTGATCCTGGTTTTTGATATCTGCAAATTCAAACCATCACCAACGAACTACACATTCAATCGTGACGTTTTCTATACGTGATGATCGGCCTAATTACAAATATCCATCGATCATGGAAAATATTTTTTAACATACGAACGAACATTCCCGATAATGATCAGTGATAGTCAAATGAACATTTGCTTAGATTATAACATCAGAGATATGGACTTCATCTTAAGTTGCAAGATCTCGCTTGAGAACATGAAAACGTTAATAAACTAACGAACAAAAATAACAATACAGTCAGGAGATGAACTTTAGCCAACTGCCCAATAAAGGATGCAAGTATATGCCAAAAAACCTGCTCTATTTATCTTTTAATTTGCATAAAATTCCATAATTTTTATATAGGAAGTACAATTAGACTCCTCTACATCAGAATTAAAGAACAACCCAACACACGTGCGTCCTCATTCCATAAACATTTAATTAAATTTTAAATAATGATTATAATTTTTCCATTAAAATAGAAGCGATAGTATTGTGGGTAATCTCAGAATTAAGGAGGCTTTATCAATAGCTAAGTTACACCATCAGATTAACAGTAAGTTAGAATTAAATTCTAAATATATCATTAATTAACATGCATATTTTAAATAAATATTTAATTTTAAAAAAATAAAGAATAAAATAAAATAAAGTAAAACAAAATAAAATGAAATTAATAAGGACAACTGAAGTCACGTCTATCCCGCATGGCGTTTAAACATCCCACGTGGCACCATGGTTAAAACAGCCACCATGGCGTTCTAACACCTCACGTGACACCATGGATACAACGCCCCCAAAACGTTCGAACACCCAACATCATGTTCACTTTAAAAAAATCTCTGACGATGAAGTTTTTACTGAAAAATAATTGGACTCATATAATTATTATTTCGCATAGCAATAGCCCTCTAATTCATTTCCATACAATGAAATAAAATAATTTGTGCAATGCTTCAAGAAAATTGCAAAATACTTTATATATATATATATATATATATTTCGTTGAATATAATAGATATTTTCTGTCTACATATCTTCTGGTTGATCCTTTCATATTTCCATATTGATTTTATTGTATTCCGTGGGAATTGGTGTAATTGTTTATTCCCCAATAGAATTAATTTTCTAACCAGTGTACGTAAATGTCTTTAGCAACTGACACTATTTATAGAACAGTGCTACACACTGCAACGGCCCAGATGCTCTTCTGACAAAGTAGTAATGTACATACAAAAGTTACATCACATCCTGTGTACATAGTCTGTGACAACGATGGAGTAGTGGACTGGTGCATTGTCCTGGTGGAAATGCCACTGACCCGATTTCAACAGTGCTGGCCTCTTACGACGGAATCTCTTGCTGAACTCACTTAAAACCTCAATATAGTTACCGTAAGCCTAACCCTAACCATTTGGCCAATCAACTCTGGTGTACTGACTTCCTTACTCCTCCCACACCACTCATCACCCCTCACAGACTCCTTGCCTTCCTTGAATCTCTTATGCCACTCAAAAACTGCTGCTCGATTAATGCAAGATGGTCGAAAAGCAGTCTGAAGCATTCCATACATTTTTGTGGCATTTTTTCCAAGTTTAAAACAGAATTTTATTACATGTTTTTCTTCTAAAGTGTCCTCACGTCCAGATTGCATTTTAGAAATTCATCAGCTATGACAATCAGGCTTTAGGAGAGTTTATTCCAATTCCTGCTGTAGCTGTTGATTTGAAGGTGAAAGTAATCTCCTCCGGCTGCAATTCACTAGTACCGTTCCAACAACTTCTGGAAGGCCCCATGGAAATCCTCTTGTGTGAGCGTGTAAATGACCTTCGTCATAACTTCTTTCATCTCCTCAATTGTCACATAACGACAGCTTCTAAGTTTTTCCTTGAGCTTAGAGAATAACCAAAAGTTACAGGAAGCAAGATCTGGACTACAGGGAGGGTGAGGAATTGCTTTGATGCCGATCTTGGTCAAATAGTCTGTGATAAGGATGGAGATGTGGACTGGTGGAAATGCCACTGACCCGATTTGAAGAGTGTTGGCCTCTTACGACGGAATCTCTTCCTGAACTCCCTTAAAACCTCAACATAGTAACCCTAACCCTAACCATTTGGCCAATCAACTCTGGTGTATTGACTCCCTTACTCCTCCCACACCTGTCATCATCCCTCACAAACTCCCTGCCTTCTTTGAATCTCTTATGCCACTCAAAAATTGATGCTCGATTAATGCAAGATGGCCGAAAAGCAGTCTGAAGTATTCCATACGTTTCTGTGTCATTTTCGCAGTTTAAAACACAATTTTATTGCATATCGTTCTTCTAAAGTGTCGTCAAGTCCAGATTGCATTTTACAAATTCACCATCAATGACAATCAGGTTTTAGTAGGGTGTATTCCAATTCCTGCAGTAGCTGTTCATTTAAATCTGAAATCATAAAAATTGGCCAGTCATCCCATTCGATATATAGCAATAACATAGAGAATTTTCAAGTGTCTACGACAATTTTAAATGCCTGTAAAAAAAAAGTCTGGAAACTTATTGAAGGCTCCACGTAAACCTTTTTGTAGACAAACAACGCCATTAATACGTTATTTCATCTCGTATTGCTCTGCTTGAGAATGTATTGATCAATGTTTGTTGCTTTCCGGTTTCTCTGCTTCCACTGCGGTATCTTTTCTGTTCCTTTGGGAATAGTCAGCGGCTTAGTAGATTTGTGTCTTTAGTATATCTTACATCATCGGTAGGAACGTTATAGGTCTGTATTTTTTTTTGTTTTTGTTTTTTTGGTATGTTCCTTTGTGGATCTTTTTGGATCAGGATGTTCTTTCCTTTGACCTTCCATTCGGGTATCTTTTCTTCTTCTAAGCATTTATTCATTTTGATTGCCAGTCTCCGTAGGTGCCCGTAGGAAATGGATACGGCGATACGAGTTCAAATCCTGGACGAGGCTGATTGCATTTCCCATAGCACTAATATCCTTGGGAAAGGTATGAATCAAATTATTCTCCCTCCAGCTATGGGTAAATAGTAGGACTGGGTTCTTCAGCCTTGGTGAGGCAACCAGTCTGGGAGAGGGAAAACTCTGAATTAAAACTTAATAAACTCTGCTTACAAATTGACCTTGTGTCATATCCTGCCCGACCGAAGGGGTTGGTAAATATAGCCAGTCTTTCATGGATGGAAGTTAATTTTTTTAACCATAATCCATGTATGCCCTGCGTTTTCCAATTTGACATGATTTACCGTGTTGTTATGCGTGAATCGAGGTGTATTTTCGCTTTCAGTGATTATTTGAGTCCTTTTTACTCTTTTTCCTTGTTGCTTATCCATTCGACTTTTCTGTTATCTTTGTTCTCATATTTTCTCCAAAATTAGTTTGTTTCCTCGTCATCTGGTTGTCGGTATGTCTTCGTGCTTTTCCCCCTACTTGTATGTAGAATTCTTTTCGTTGTTTTGGGATGTCCTGTTTTTTTTCTGCATTGCTTGAATCTGTTTAAATCTTTTTACTCGTCCTTCTTTCGCCAGTACCTCTTCAAGTTTTATTGTTCGTTTTACCTGTACTGCTTTTTTTCTTTTCGTCCACAAGGATGGCTTTAGGATCTTATTAACCCTGAATGTTGATATGCCTTTAAGCAAAGAAAGCAACACAAACTTTGATATATATCATTGATACGACATTTAATCAGATAGCTGCCAATGGCGGCTTTTAAGCAAAAGATCTTCTGATGTTGCTTATTTTGAAAGGGCATGAATATTATTGAATATGTTGGGTGTCCTGTGTGGTTCTCCTGTTAGCAAGCTACGCTCGCAAACCATTCTTAGTGATTTTGATTTTCTCAGAATAAATTTGATCGTGTGAAAAACAACGTTCAGTTTGAAAAGTAAGACAGACCGATTTTTATGATCATCACTGTATTGATGATATAAATAAAAACCTAATCCTTTCGATCGTTGTAATTTTCATTGAGGTCATGCTCGGTATTAAATTGTAAGGATTTTAAAGGGATAAAAATCTTGAAGACATGATGGAGTTTGACATTTTCTAGTACCAGCATCTTGCACAATGATTCTTGAATGCTACAATTAAAAAATGGTTGCAGTCAAGAAGAAAAGAGTAAACTGCAATTGACGACAATAATTGAGAGCGTGGGAAGGAAATTAAACGAAACAGAGAATGAAGGAAAGGGTAGTTATTATTAAAGGGGTATCTAGACACGGATAAAGATTTGAAGATAGGTGTGTGGACTAAAGGTAATGGGAAAGCTGAAAGCGAATAAGAAATATGTGATACTTGCTGAAAATAAACATGAAAATCAATAAAATGTCGAATAAAAAATATGGAGAAAAGAAAAAAATGATGAAAAAAGAATTGAAAATGGCGTTGAAAGAAAAAAAAATATCGGTGAAGATGAAAGTAAGGTTAAAAGAAAGAAAGAAAGAAAGAAAGAAAGAAAGAAAGAAAGAAAGTAAGTTTGAGACAATAACATTTAAAAGAAAGAAAGAAAGAAAGAAAGAAAGAAAGAAAGAAAGAAAGAAAGATGTTTGGTATGGTTAGCTTATGCAAATCATGAAGCATGAGAATTGCCGCCAATAGATGTTCGTAAAGAAAGAAAGAAAGAAAGAAAGAAAGAAAGAAAGAAAGAAAGAAAGAAAGAAAGGTTAAGACAACAAAATTTGAAATAAATAAAGAAAGAAAAAAGGTCGAAACAACAACCTTTGAAAGAAAGAAAGAAAGAAAGAAAGAAAGAAAGAAAGAAAGAAAGATATCTGGTATGTTTAGTTTATTTGGTTCAATAGTTTATCAACGCTTGATGGATATCAATGCCAAATCTGATTTGTAAGCGAATAGTTTGTCGGCAATTTTATTTTTAAACGATTTACAACTTGTTTGTTTGCACACAATTTATTGGTTTCAAGTATTCCAATTCAACATTATTAATTTTATTTATCAAGTACTCTTAATTGATAAGAATTCCTTACTAATAGCAGTCTGATTTCAATAATTATCATAATCACTTATAAAAGAAGTAAACATTATATTAGACCAATACATTGGTCTCTAAGAAGTACTATCTCTCCGCGTCATAGTAGAACTGGGAGTAATGGAGATGAAGTGGTACTCCACATTTCTTAATCTTGAAGATTGAAGTTTCACTATTTGATATAGTTTCATATCATAATTGTTACACAGAATAATTTAGACAATTACTATCCAATACTAATTTAACGTTTTTCATTGATCTTCACACATTTAAATGGTTTAAAGAAATGATATCAAGGTTTGGTTTGTTGGGTTTTATGGCATATCAACCTTTGTAGGTTATTTAACGCCAAATCCATTTTTACGTAAATAATCTGTTCTATTTAAAACAATTCAGTTTAGCATAAGTCATCATCATCATATCGCGCTGGTAGCATGGATATCCCTGACTCTCTCTCTCGCCACTCCTCCCTATCGTTCATCGCCCTAGGAAGGTCTTCAGGACAACATCCCGTATCCTCACATTGCTGCTGAATGTATGTTCGTGCTGGTCGTCCTGCTTTTGCACGGCCATGTGTGGGGGTCCATAAGAGTACATCTCTTATGAGTTCGTCCCTGCTTCTCCAGCGGTAAGCAGTTATATGTAACAATTCAATTAAGTGTAAATCCAGTTTTAATGTCAAAAAACAGTTCTATTTGAAATAGTTCAGTTAAACATAAGCACGCAGTTTAAATGTAAGTACAGTTTAATTGTCAAAAGCATTTCTATTTCAAGCTATTCAGTTTACTCAAACAATTCATTTTAGCTTAAGTATGCTGTTTGTTCTATTTAACCCATAGATATCAAGTGCTACCACTCCGGGCCAGAGTGGACCTGGGAGCGATGGCAATAAAGGGTTACTCCGCATTCCCCAAAGCTCCAGCACTGCTGGGACCTCACCATCAGATTGTTTAGTGTCATATCCAGGACACTCGTTGGGGGGTGGTCTTACCCCTCTGCATAGGTGCAGTCAGTGTATTCTACAGCCCTAGCTGACTGGGCAAAAATGATATCAAAGTATTTAGTTTAATAATTGTCAGTTTTGGCACAGAGTATAATGGCTTCAAGTATAGTAAATGATTAAAAAGTCTATTTTGACCCATTGATCGGACACTAAAAATATTACCTTTACGAATCAGAGTAGAGCGAGGAGTAATAGTAATGAAAGGGCACTTTACAGCCTTTTAATGTCTCGGACTGGAGTCTCACCATCAGATATTTTAGTGTCATACCCAGATCTATACAGAGAGGCAGTCAGCGTATTCTACAGTCGTATCCATTTGGACTGAAAGAAAGATGAAAATCAATAGATAAGGAAAGGAAATTGTGAAGGACAATGATTGTAAAGGGGAAAAAAGGAATAAGGCTGCAAAAAAAAAAAACAGTTTGAGAGAACTATGAAAAAAAATATATGTACTACAAAAGATTAACTTGGCAGAAAGAAAGAAAGAAAGAAAGAAAGATGAAAATCGATTGATAAGGAAAGGAAAAAAAGGAAGGACAATCACTGTTAAGGGAAAAAAAACCAATGTGGCTTGCAAAAAAAACATAGCTTGAAAGAACTTTGATAAAAAGGATATGTGCAGCAAAAAATGAACTTGGAAGAAAGAAAGAAAGAAAGAAAGAAAGAAAAGTGAAAATCGATAGATAAGGAAAGAAATAAGGAAGGACAATGATTGCAAGAAAAGAAAGGAAAACAGCGGTAAAAAATAATTTGAAAGAAAGAAAGAAAGAAAGAAAGAAAGAAAGAAAGAAAGAAAGAAAGAAAAAAGAAAGAAAGAAAGAAAGAAAGGTTAAAATCGATAGATAAGGAAAGAAATAAGGAAGGACAATGATTGCAAGAAAAGAAAGGAAAACAGCGGTAAAAATAATTTGAAAGAAAGAAAGAAAGAAAGAAAGAAAGAAAGAAAGAAAGAAAGAAAGAAAGGTTAAAATCGATAGATAAGGAAAGAAAATAAGGAAGGACAATGATTGCAAGAAAAGAAAAGAAAACAGCGGTAAAAAAAAAACAGTTTGAAAGAAAGAAAGAAAGAAAGAAAGAAAGAAAGAAAGAAAGAAAGAAAGAAAGAAAGAAAGAAAGGTTAAAATCGATAGATAAGGAAAGGAAATAAGGAAGGACAATGACTGCAAGAAAAGAAAAGAAAACAGCGGTAAAAAAAATAATTTGAAAGAAAGAAAGAAAGAAAGAAAGAAAGAAAGAAGAAAGAAAGAAAGAAAGGTTAAAATCGATAGATAAGGAAAGAAAATAAAGAAGCACAATGATTGCAAGAAAAGAAAAGAAAACAGCGGTAAAAAAAACAATTTGAAAGAAAGAAAGAAAGAAAGAAAGAAAGAAAGAAAGAAAAAAGAAAGAAGGAAAGAAAGAAAGGTTAAAATCGATAGATAAGGAAAGGAAATAAGGAAGGACAATGACTGCAAGAAAAGAAAGGAAAACAGCGGCAAAAAAAATAATTTAAAAGAAAGAAAGAAAGAAAGAAAGAAAGAAAGAAAGAAAGAAAGAAAGAAAGAAAAAAAAGAAAGAAAGAAAGAAAGATGAAAATCGACAGGAAAGGAAATTGTAGAGGAAAATGATTATAAGAATAGAAAGAGATTTTGCAACAGAAATTTGAAAGAAAAAAAAAAAAAGAGAGAAATGCAGATTTTTTAGGGAATTTTAAGAACAAAAAATAGATTCATATATTAATAAAAAATAAACAAATTTAAAGGAAGAAAGAATGAAATAAATAAATGAATATGAAAAAGCAAAAAACCAAAAAAAAAAAAAAGAAAAGAAAATCTGGTGAGAAGTTAAAAGACAAAAAAGAAAAAACCACAGAAAAACTTGAAAAAAAAAAGACCCCTATGTAACCAAATAGATTGACTGACTCATTACCATGAAGAAAACAAAGAAAAAATGAACACATTTAAGAAAGAAAGATAATGGAACAAAGGAACCAAAGAATGGAAGGGGAGATCCAAGAAAAGAAACATGTGTCCGTGTATTGCTTCCTAATGGATGTAAGTTTGTGTACGACACTTTACCTGAATGTGTAAGAGTGTAAGCAATTTTGTGTGTGAATAAAAATGCGCTACTGCAAAGTAGTGTGTGGGATTCTACGTATGCTTATATATTAATGCGTCTTCCAACCACATAGCGATTTAAGGTATGGTGGGTCAAATATTTGCTTTAAAAGCTGCAAAGCGGAAACAGTAATGATTTGCCTAACGTGTTTTATGGCGCGGAAATCGTAAAAGATTATTTGATTTATAGATTTTTACTGTGGAAATGTGAGGCATTCACTAAGCCAAAATGGCCGAAAGTTTCCCGATTTATCCAAAGCTACTCAGCCCTCTACGACCCTGGTTTGTTCGGGTCATGTTCTCACAAGGATTCTTCAACTGCGCCACACAGTAAAGAAGGCTACACAAGTAAGCAATAAATTCAAATGGTTCTGGTCATCAAAGGAAGTTTTTTTTGTTTTTTGTTTTTTGTTATTTTTTTATCGTAGAATTACTTCTTGAAAACATGTTTACGTCAACTTTTTTTAAACAGGATTCTTACAGGAAAAAAGTTGATTTATTTGACCAAATGTGAAGTTTTTGTCATCGTGAGCTGCAGTCGATTTTTTAAATCTAGTATATAATGGACTATTGAATCCCAACATAATATTTCTGAACTAGCGCTTTCGTTCTTTCCATCAACAATCACCTTTTGGGATCGGTTTTCGTCTTAGAGTAAGAAAAAGGAATATCCAGTTTTCTTATTTTCCGAGTCTTTGGGAGTACCGAACGCGGATATCCAGGTAAGTTGTCTAAAAAGTCAGTTCCTAAGAGAGCATTCATTAAAAAAAAGTTGGTTTATTTTAGCAAAGGTGAAGGTTTTTATAGACTGTTAGGAAGACAAACCCCAAACGAATCTGTTCTGTGTATAACCACGTCTGCTATAAATGCGATCATTCCATTTACCGAACCTACACATCTTGCCCAGTTGGCTGGGGCTGTAGAATACAGAATACAGAATAAGACCCCCCTCCAATGAGTGTCCTGGATATGACACGAAACCATCTGATGGTGAGGTTCCAGGAATGCTGGAACTTTGAGGAATATGGAGCACCCCTTCAATGCCATTGCTCCCAGGTCCACTCTGGCTCGGTGTGGTAGTACCTGATAGGGTTAAATAGAACTAACGGCATACCTATGCAAAACTGAATTGTTTGACTAAACTGAATAGCTTGAAATAGAAATGTTTTTGACAATTAATTTTATTTTATCATTCAGTTTGTTCAGGTTTTGACCTATTCGGATTAAGAGTTCAGGTGCATAGTCATTGGGTACAGTTTTATGCTCAATCGCAAAGAATATGACAACTGCCATTGTCATAATAAATCCCAGACAGGAAATGAGCTGGAGTCTGGATGACGTCATGCCAGGAAGAGATGGACCTGAGACTTTTGAGAATGTTGAAAAAGAGTCAATAAATTGACAAAAAAGAGCCGATAAATTAGGTGCCGTTTAGATCGATCAATCAACCAATCATTCCTCCAAATTTTCAAACAATAAGCGAAAGTCTTTTTTTCTATAATTGTAATTCTTTTTGATGCCAAAAAAGGTGATATATACGAATTATATTACTTCGGAAAGCTACCTTGACATAACCCGGCACAGACGAAATAAAAAGCATACAACTTACCGACAAAAAAACATAAGTAAATTCCAGCACTAAATCTGTAGACGTGATAATGAGAATTCTCTAGAATGTCACGTGAACTTCAATATCAGGGTACAAAAGAAAAACCTTCAACATTTTAAACTGTCATGTGTATGATGCAAGTGAACTTAAGCAAGTGGCAATGCTAGCTCCATCAAGCCAATGTCTTACCAAGCTAATTATCCTATTAACAGGATGCAAAAGAGATACCTCCTACATTTTAAATTATCACCTGAGTGATGCAAGTGAATTGAGGCAAGCGCCAATGTTAGCTCTATAAAGCCTATGTCTTACCAAGCTAATTATCCAACCAACAGGATGCATAAGAAATACCTCCTACATTTTAAACTATCACCTGAGTGATGCAAGTGATTTGAGGCAAGCGCCAATGTTAGATCAATCAAACGAATTTCTTACCATACTTTTCAGATTGGATCAGTATGATTATTACTTTATTAGACATCATGAGATTGCTATTGAAGCGATTCTTAAACCAGGTGAATCTGTAATTGCTGAACGGGGAGATTTTCGTGCTCATTTCATTTAATATTGGAAAGATGCTGTTTCGAATAGATTTTTCAGTCCAGAGCCTTATCGATTTTTTCATCCGGAACAGCATCATTCCAGCATAATATGAAATGAGCTCAAAATATGTCTGTGTAGCAATTATGAATTCAACAGTCTAAGAAAATATTTCAACAGCAAACTTATGATGTGAACAGGTCCAATCCATGATCTTAACTGATCTTGTCTCAAGGAAATGATAATGTATTAGCTAGATGGGTCGACAATTACTGCTTGCCCAAGTTAATTTTCAATGCACAGATGTCAGTTTAGAATGTGGGAGATATAACTGTCGGACCTTACATTACTTAAGATTAAAATAGATTGAGTTAATAATTTTAACGACACGTCAACTGGTCTAGTGCTATTTTATGCTTAGAATTTAAGAATTGCCTTCATTTATATTTACATTCATTGTGGGATTGTTTCAGCAGAGTTTTTACTGCTCAGTCGGCTGGAGAGGGTGCTGTAGAATAGCTCGACTGCATCTCTGCAGAAGAGTAAGACCCCCTCAACAAGCGTCCTGTATGTCACTAAACAATCTGATGGTGAGGGGTCAGTAACGCTGGAGATTTGGGGAACGCGAAGAACCCCTTCAGTTCACTCTGGCCCGGAGTCGAAGTATCCGATAGAATCCTATTTATAGGTCAAATAAAACTGTTTGACATTTAAACTGCATGCCGACAAATGCATTATAGTAAATTGAATTGATAGAAATACATATGTTTAATGATTTAATTATCTGTAGACAAATGTCTAATGGTTAATTGGATTGTTTGAGATACATAAAAAAAGTCTTGTCTACATTAAACTGTGTGCAAACAAATAATGAATTTGGAATAAAATTATAAATGTTTGATACCAATGACTGAAACGATTAATCTCTGGAGGAACAATAGATATACTTGTATTCAACATATTTGTTTTTCTCATTTACAAATTAAATTCCTGACTAACTAATTTACACATATCATGTGTATCGATTTAAATGTGAGCAAACAAATGATTGTTAAATAGTGACTGTGATATAGAACTACTTGAAACTATATAACTGTGTGCAAACAAATGATAAATAGTGAATAGAATTATTTGTATTAGATAGCAATACTTGAAACTATTTGACCGCGTGCAAAAAAAGTTTTCAGGCTCGTTTAAAAATGTTATCAACAAAATATGTTAACAAATCATGTATATTTAATGTATAATGAGGATTTGCCATTTAATAACCTACAAAGGTTGATTGGCCATAAACGGAACCAAACCAAATCATATATGGGTATATATGTATAAAGAGGATTTGACATTAAATAACCTACAACGAGTGATATACCATAAAATCGAACGAAATCATATATATTTAATATAGATCTATAAAGAGGATTTGGCATTAAATAACCTACAATGGTTAATATGCCATAAAATCAAGCTAAATCATATATATTTAATAAATATATATATAAAGAGGATTCGGTATTAGATAATCTACAATGGTTGATATGCCATGAAACCCAACCCAACCAAATCATATATATTTAATATATATGTGTAAAGAGGATTTGGCATTAAATAACCTATAATGGTTGATATGCCATAAAACCAAACCAAACAAAATCATATATATTTGATATATATGTAATAAGAGGATTAGGCATTAAATAACCTACCATGGCCGGTATGCCATAAAATCAAATTAAAACATATATGTATGATATATATGTATAAATATGATTTGGCATTAAATAACCTACAATGGTTGATACGCCATAAAACCCAACCAAACGAAAATTAAGGGTTTTCTCTCATGATAATAAGATATTAATTATTCCAACCTGATGCATTGTTAAGTTGGATACAGTTGTATATATTTATCAACCCCTTCTCATGAGCAGGATGTGACACGATGGTAATTTTCTTTGTGGAGTTTAACAGGTTTGAATTCAGAGTTTTTATTCCCAGCCAAAAGAGCTACGTCTTATCTACTATTTACCTATAGTTGAAGGGAGAATGGTTGGATTCATGCCTTTCCCCAACCGCTATGGGTAATGCAGACAGACTCGTCCAGGATTTGAACTCAGATTGCCGTGTCAGTTTTTTTTTTAACTCGTTAAACATTAAACCATGACACCTTGTATACAGCTGTATAATTTCTAATACTAATAATATATGTTTTCAATTAATTATTTTCAATTAATTATAATCATTTGTTTGAATCCAGATATGTTTTCAAGTATCTTATAATAATTATAATAATAAAAATAAAAGCTGTGGAACATGAAAGTAATGATTGTGCCAATTTTGATTGGTGCGTTAGGCACAATAACTAAAGGATTATTAAAAGGCCTGGAGGACTTGGAGGTTGGCGGACGGATAGAGACCATCCAAACAACAGCATTGCTAAGAACGGCCAGAATCCTGAGACGAGTCTTGGAGACTTGAGAAGACTTGTTGTCACTCAAACTCCAGTGAAAGACTATTAGCTAATACTGATGTGAAAAACTCCCTCATAATAATAATAACAATGACTTTGCGGTCCCGGCGGACCACAGAATAAATCTGAAGGAATGTGAAAAGAAGGATAAGTACCCTGACCTTGCTAGAGAATTGAAAAAGCTATTGAACACGAAGGTGACGATTGTGCCTATTGTGATTGGTACTTTAGGCAAAATAACTAAAGTATTATTAAAGGGCCTGGAGGACGTGGAAGTTGGCGGACGAGTAAAGACTATCCAAATGACAGCATTGCTGAGGACGGCCAGAATACTGAGATGAGTCCTGGAGACTTGAGGAGACTTGGTGTCACTCAGACTCCAGTGAAAAACCATCAGTTGTCGCTGTTGTGAAAAACTCTAAAGAAGAAAATGAAAAAAAACTCCACTCTGGATTTTAACAAAGTTAAAACTTGACAATTTTACAAATTTTTTCTTGTTTTTTTATTTTTCACTCAGTGACCAACTTCAAATTTCTCTTACTATAAGAGTACTTGATCACATCTATAATAATAAAGAACCCCTGCGTCTGGTAAAGCCAGCATATAAAAAAAGTAAAGTTGTCGACCGTAGTCAAGGGTGACCATAAGTCTCCTTTTTTCAATATCTACTACAACTAAGTCTAGGGGAGGGCGCTACGTTTTTCCCCAGGATTACTCATAATTACTCTTCATACATATCTTAAAATACTGATTGTTAAGCAAGGAAGTATCAAGTACAAGTTTTTGAGTTTTTGGCATGACTCGACCTGGTATTGATCATCGGTCTCCCGGGCCATTAGTGAAGCCACCATAGACTATCCATGAAAATATGAAAAATCTAAACAAAAACTCAACGTGGGACCCAGAAAACAATGATCGACAGGTGCATCATTGGTAACAAACGTGGAGAACACAATGTGGGCGTCCTGCGAGCGTTGGCTGTTTTATTTTTCAGGTACACATACGACGAACATTGCAACCGCTCAAATCAGTGATACCAGCGGGGAAAATGAACTAGAGAAGATAACAAACTTGCTTTTCATTGTTATTTTAGGAGCAAACCGACATAAATACAGTATAGACAAAGAAGGATGGAAATCTATGAAAAATGAACTTGATTTCAGACAATAAGTCAAAGATCTGCTGACCAAGCTTGGACGATAATAAAGAAAGATTGTTTTTTTGGCCTTCAAATATTTGAACAACACCAACAATTACATTAGGAAACATGTCAAGAACGTCTTAATACTGTAGTTGAATCGTAAACACAGGAAAACAAAACCCTCTAACCGAATTGAAATTCAATGTAATTCTAACCAAAACACCACAAACTCAAATACCACAGAATAAGCACTAACTCAAAAAGAAAAAAAAAAATGAATATACTGATTAAGGAGCGACATAGGTCTTAAAAAAGACCATACGACCATCTCTCACGAACCATGACGGGAAAACAGTCAAGGCAGGAACAAAACTTATTAATACATATCTCAACAAAAAACGTCATGGAATTAAGCAATCATCAATGTCAGAATGAAATTAATATGTGAACAAATCAACGTTTCCCAAACGACCTCAAACAGAAAATCAATTGCTACATGAAAAATTAGACTGGAAACACATATCAAGATACTACGAGAAGAAAACCCTAAGAAAGTGTGAAAACGGGAGAATAAGTTGGGACGAAAAGAGAGAAGCAACACATGTTATATAGTGACCCTCGACCGAGCTGTCAATCGAGAGATGCACGTATGTAAATAAGCGGAAGAACAGCGGAAGCAGGTAGACGTTAAACAATAATATAACCAGGTGCACAGACGGTTCGAGTCAGTTGGAGATAAGATGCCGAAGTGAGAGCCAACGGCAGACAGAGAGCTTTGGGCCCTCAGTGACCCACGGTTGAGCAACCCCCAGCCAAGATGAGAAATAAGTGCTGCTATGGTCGCGAGAAGAACTGGGGTCAATATAGCAGTCTATCCCCGTCTCCAGCTCATCTCTAACACACAACCAACATCACCCATTCAAGAATAAAGTGCTAGAAATTATATTTTTATAAAGAACTGTGTTTGTTCGTTCATTGAGGTTCGTATATTATGTTTGATTATGTTTCTGCTTATATTTGTATTAGGGCTATACACCAAGGCTGAAGAACCTAGTCTGCCCTACTATTTACCCATAGCTGGACGGAGAATAATTGGATTCATACCTTTCCCAAGGGTATTATAGTAGTGCTATGTTAAATGCAATCAGTCGTGTCACCGTGTCCATTTCCTGTGACGATAACCATCACACCACGGGCACCTCCAAGAACCCTGGAGAATTGAGGAGACTTACTGTCACTCTAACTCCAGTGAAAAACTATTAGCTAACGCTGGCGTTAAAAACTATTATAATTATTATTTTAATATCTTTTAAAATTATTATTATTAGCAAAAGTAATGAAGTTGTAATGGTAAGCACGTACATATTCAAGTAAATATTTTTTATCCAATCAGTTAATTATTATATGATGTCAAATATTTCAAACTAATTTAAATAATTTGTGCGCAATAAAAAAAAGTTTCAAGTATTTCTATCTAATGATCATAATTATATGGTTTTCAGTAATAATTTCTATTTAATAATAACCATTTGTTTATAAACAGTTTTATAATTTCAAGTGTCTAATAATATTCCTTCGGACAAAATAATAGCCTTAAGTAACTATTCGTAATTCAAATACTTTCCTGTCATAGATCAAGTATTCCAACAAAAAACGAATAATTTTTCTCTAGCCAGGACACTCATTTCGCTGGGAGATGGTCTTCTACTTTTCTCAGGGGTTCATTAAGTGTGTTCAGAGACGTGTGTACAAGATGAGGAAATAAATTGGGCCCTTCTATCAAAACAGACGCCATCTTTGAAATCTGGGCTCATGCCGTGTCAAACTTTGATGGAAGATCGACAGCTGCAGAGGTCACTTATCCAAAATAAAGAGATTTTGTTTTAAATTAAGAACAAGTTACCGTACAAATGAACAATAGTGTCGCTACATAAATGCCCTGAACAAAGTTGAAAACAATAACTAAATGTCCTGAGAGACCCAACTCCTCATTTTGTAGCAACAAACCCTTCTGTGGTCGTAGGGCGTTTCAATTCAGAGTTTTTGTTTTAATAGTTTATAACTTTCTTTAAACAATTAGAAAACCCAGGGCTTTTTTTTATCCATAACTTGGTGGCCCAGTCTACTGGGGGAGCCAAATACACTGACTGCATCGCTGCAGAGGGGTAAGACTCCTCCAACGAGTGTCATGGATATGATACGAAACATTCCGATGGTGAGGCCCCAGTAATGCTGAAGCTTTGGGGAATACCAGTTACCCCTTAACGGCAATCACTCCCAGGTCCTCATTGCCCTGGAGTGGTAGAACCTGACCAGGTCGTATTTTTGGGTCAAATAGAACTAAACTGTATACTTATGCTTAACTAAAATATTTGACCTAGAACTGTTTTGACTTTGAAACTGCTTACTTATGCTAAGTGAATTGTTTGAAATAGGACTATTTTGCCATTTACCTGTGTGTAAAACAAAACTATTCATACACTAAATTGAATTGTTTGAAATAGAACTGTTTATATGTATAAAAATAGATTTCGCATTAAATAACCCTCAAAGATTGATGTGCCATCAAACCAAACCAAACAGAGATCAAATTCATAACTAGGGTCAGAAAAATCGATTAGTGCTTTTGCAAAAACCATGAGCACAAACTGAAATGTAAAGCCAAATCCATCACTTGAACCCAGACCACCGAATCCACTCTTTACGATTATAACCATTTTCCAACTCGTACCTTACTGTTTCTCAACCGATTGCCTTTAAATAGGATGATGTTGTCTTGAAATGCCTTTCTCTGGATATCTCTAAAATTCCATTTAGGAAAACTCTTTTGTATATTTATTCAACACTCGGTGCTAGCAGTTCTTGTAGACTTTTCATGGGTAAAATTAACTTTATGCGTTTTTCAGATCACATCATTTACAGTCTAGTAATTCCATCTGCAGAAGACTCTACATTGCGTTCATAAGAGCATTAACAAAGCTGCTATTAAATTGGATATTTGAGCCCTTCCTAAATGTCATTTATATTTTGTTATAGTTATCATCTGAAAACTACTTACACTTTATTTTGGGAAATGAAATAAAACTTAATACCTTCATCATTAACCTGATATTTGTATTCTTATATAATACTATGCTTTTTTCAGACAGCTACCATTATATATATATATATATATATATATATATATATAAAGTTAACAGAAGAAAGATTTACCTTTTTCTGTATACATTCTTTCGGATTCAATTCACTTCCTCTCTCACTCTCACTCTCTCTCTCTCTCTTTTACACACATAAATACACCCCCCACATATATATATAGTGCAATATGTAATTTCTTGACTAAATAGCAAAAAAATGAAAACACCACTGACACCTAAATTAATCAGATATATTAACCAAGATGACGTGAAAATATCTCAAAATACTCAAGATTATATCTATTCAAAAAAATTTCTATTGACTTAAAAGCGGACCTCAGAAAATTTTGGTGTCTTCAGCAACCCTTTCCGATGGTCTCCAATTTTAGATTGGTAAATGCTACCGATATCTTTGCCTTCAGTTCATTTTTACGTTTGCATGGATTTTTCGGATCTTGCTCAACTTCTCTCCAACCTCAATCATAAAACGCATAGCCATCTGAGGGGTTTGGAGAGCAGATATTAGTGGTCGTGTTGTTACAGAAAGACTTTGTTCTCCTGCTTTTGTGACTTGGCGCAGAATCTTCATGCCAGACGATGGATCTTCCAGCAACTACTCCCCAGATCCAAGGCTGCATTATCACCCTCAAATAATTGCTGTAGGCCGCCGTGTTGAGCCTGAGGCAAGGTGAGAAGATAGATGCTGGCATAAAATTACCATTGCTTATGACCACCACAAACATCATGTGTTTGGTTTTTATTAATATGGAAATGAAACTGTCTTCAGATTCACACCCGAATAGTGTGAAATCTTCATTCTGGGGCTTTAAGTGAGAATGCCCAGTGTCACGTGATAGCCCACGGAGACGATAGAGGTAAGATTAATACTATCCTCCCGTTGAATAGCAGTATCTAGCCGTCAAAAAAAGTGACCGTTAAGGAAGAATGTAGGTCACAGAGGGGTATCAACAGGTGTTGGTACTTAGTAACCTCAGGTCGCCGGACACCAAGGGGGAGAAGAGAGAAGCCAAATGATTGGCTGGGACCTCAAAACGGAAGTGGGGCCCCTTCCCCTCAGCGGAAGTTAATAATAAGAAAGTCAGTTTTTGAGCAGGGTTCGTAGCGGGCAGACGAACCATAGCCATTTTACTCCGGGTGGAAGACAAAAGAATTACTGAGACAAGAGAGACCCCTGGTTCTTCAAGCCAGTGTAAAAAAATAGAACAAAGTCTATTAGCCCGTGAAAGAGGAAAGATTCTCCAGTGGAACCCCGTCGAAAAATAAGATAAGTAACTTTGGGGACATTTCTCCTTTATACCCAAATTTTGTATACCACTCTCTCTCTCTCTCTCTCAACTTGAAGAAAAACAAAAGTCAAGAAAAGACATTTATATTCGTGGACTGTCCAATTATTATATGTTTTGACACTTTGAAAGTGTATATAACTGTAGTAAAGGAATCATATATTTTTATGTTACCACGTGGTCTATGTTGTTACTTCATGCTTTCTTTTCAGCTTCTATTCGCCTTATGTTATCTTGCTTAGAATTGTCCTATTAATTCCTTTAAAATATCACACAGGAAACCGGAGTTGCCGACTACTACAATATAATATTATTACGACTAAAACCTATAGGTCCATATTCTTCTGTTGTCTAGGGGGAAGAAGTTTAGCGCCCTGGTGGGTGTGTGATAGTGTGAATTTGGAACCCCTTTGCCAGCGGCGGTCAGTCTGGCCCTTAATTAATCCCTCACGTAATATGCCAGTTCTTATATGCCTGAGAGAAAAACTCTGAACGAGGACTTATTCTATAGGGGATCAAGTGCCAACCTGCCCCATCTTCACACATGCAAAAATAAAGTCCCGTTTTGGGATTTTAGTCAATTTGCCGTCACACCAGCAATACTGTTTTTTAAATTTGTGGAAGTTTTTAAAGTGTCATGATGCTGCTTCCCACTGTGGTTAAATGACTCAAGTTTGCTGGGCAGTAAAGTAAGCAGGACAAAATTTATTTATTTAGCAAAGTGCGAAATAAATAATCTAAAATTGTGATATTTTACCGATTACATTATATATATATATACAAGAATTAATTTTTGTAATTTTGCTCTACCCAGTATTGAGCACTCTTTGTAATTGTAGCTTCGCAGTATTTTGTAATGTTTTTTTTGTTCTTTTGACCAACTGATTGCGTATCTCTTGATTTTTTTTCAACTGGTGTGACACGGTTGGCCTTTTCTTTTTTTTCTCCCGATAACCTTTCTCTTTTTTCCACGGGCAGTGATTCGAGATATATTGTTATCTCTGAAATCGGGCGGGTTTTTTTTCTTCCTCTTTGTCGCCGTAAATGCTGTTAGTTAGTAAGTTAGTAAATATATATTCATAGTCATTCATCCACAGACCTACTATTTCTTTATATTACAACTCAGAGTTCATTCTCTACGCATAGTCAAATAGTTTTATTTATTTCTGTCTAATTCGAACACACAGTTAAATGTAATAACACTTCTATTTCAAGCAATACAGTTTAGCCTGAGTAGACAGTTAATTGTTTACACACGGTAATTTGTTAAAATATAGTTTTTATTTACACACATTTTAATGTAAAAATGTTCTATTGCACAAGATTCAAAATTTAAACGGTTCCAAATACTGCTATGTATCATAAAAAATCAATTAAATCTCAGCCATTTGTTTACCCACAGTTAAATGATAAAACCGTTCTATTTCAAACAATTTAGTTTAGTATAAGTTCAGGTTTTTGTTTACACACAGTTAAATGTAAAAATTATTTCTATCCCAAACAACTCAGTTTAGCATAAGTACACAGTTTAAATAGATAGCACCTTATCAGGTGCAACCACTCAGGGTCAGATTGAACCCGGAAGTGATGGCGATAAAGGGGTACTCCGCATTCCCCAAAGGCCCAGCATTACTAAATCCTCATCATCAAATTATGTCATATCAAGGAAAATATCAGTATCCTTTCCTGTGAAAATTAACAATGTAGATTATCAAAAAATTGTTGTGATATACCTATTCATTATATATATATATATATATATATATAATAAAAACTAAAGCTACAATATGAATAAACACACACACACACACACATATATATATATATATATATATATATATCGTAACAAATATTTAAAAAAACACGAGGTCTTGAGAGGATTATATTACTCATAGTTGAATTATTTGCCAACGTAAACTTTTTTTGATTTTTAAACAGAAAACCTTCATCAAGGCGTTTAAATATGTCATTTTGTGTTTTATGGATTTTATTTAAACCAATTTTTTTTTTTAAATTAAAAGAAAATGAGTAAGTTTCAAGCATTCTATTTCTTTTGGTAGAGTTCTCCTTTAAAACCGTTTGATTTAATAAGTGTTTGAACATTCATTTTAAAGAATGAAACGTATTCCCTAAAGAATATATTTAAATAACCAGTCTATGTATATTCGTATATCTCTAGCTATGTTCATATCTATCTCATTCTTTTCCTATTAACCTAGTTCAAACATTCTATATCGCCTCTACATTTATCAATGTCAGTCTGCTTCATTCTATCACTCTCAGTCCGACCTCCCACAATTTCTTTCTTTCTTTCTCTTTCTCTCTCTCTCTCTCTCTCTCTGGATTTTGTAACTTTTTTCGCACTAATTTGATTAAAAATTAAGGGGACAAATTTAAAAGGTCGAATCTCTGATCGCAGTATTTTACTGCTTAGATACAACACAAGGCCATATGAATGAAGCGTCCAATGAAACTGGAAGTCACTCATGAATGTAAGTTAGTCGAGCTTGCTAAACCGTACACCCACCAAGGTGCTTGAGTTTCAGATAGTATTTTAGTGTTGGAAAATAGTGGATTTAATTCTTTTCCATCGCATTTTATGTAAAGTTTTTATCAGTTTCTAAACTCTCTGAACAAATTCTTATATACCTTCCCATTTTTCAAGTTCCATTTATATTCATTAATACACTATTGAAGATTGCGGAATGTATCAACAATATATTTTTATTTACCACCCACGCATTGTAAACACCGGCCACAGATTTGATATGAATGTTTTTATTCTTACAATTCATTCAATTTATTTTTAGTTTGTTTTGGCGAGTTTGTTTTTGATTTCCGCAGGGGTAGGGGTTGACACATGGTTAATTTTTAAGCAATGTTTAAAAGCTTTTAACAACCAAGACTAATGAATCCAATCTGCCCTTCTATTTAGCCATAGCTGATGGGATAATAACACTAGTTTACAAAGAAATTGAGGCAAGCACAAAAATACCCGTTTTGAGGGTGCTGAATTCAAATTTGAAATCCGTTTTTACTCATCACCTCTAGTTTTTTTAGATATGCATAGTGTGCATTTTGTGCATATCCGGTACATAAAGGCGTATATGAATTCAGGGTTAATTCTAATATTGTGAGACTTATGGCTTATTTTTTAGTTATTATGCACTAAATGTAAGTGATAGCATTACACACACACACACACACACACACACACATATATATATATATATATATATATATATAGACGGATTTTGACAGTTAAGGCAGCAGGTCTCAATTCACACACTGGCAGTCATTGGAAGAGGTTGTCTCGCAGGCGGCGCAGGAGGTTGGTGTCCCTCAACTATCGTGTTACACATCTTTTGGGTTACTAAATATTAGTATTACATTTTCAAAAGCACATTTAGTTTTACTTTGTTATATTTTCAGATTCTCCAATGGCTTCAAGCACGTCAAAATATCGAGGATGCCTCGATTTCTGCTAATTACAATTAGATGCGTACCCTTCCCAAGGATTTCCGTACTATATGAAGCGCAGTAAGCTCCGTCCGGGACCCGAACTCGTGTCCCCCTGTCCATTTCTTAAAATAATCATAACATTAAGAACACATTTATTGTTTTTTTAAGAGTAAATGACTTTTTGGGGTTCCAGTATTGTTTATTTTTTCGATGATGCCTGTGGTTGAATTCTTGGGTAAAATTATATGTTTGTATATATAACCAATCCCTACCCACGGGTAGGATATGACACAAGGTCAGTTTTTAAGCGGAGTTTTCAGGTTTAGATTGAAGATTTTTCCTTCTCCTAGACCGGTTTCCATACTGAATTTAAAGAGCCCTGTCTTCTTAATATTTACCCATAGTTGGAGGGAGAATAATTCCTACCATTCCCAAAGGTATAATTACTTAGTAAAATGTAAACAGTCTCGTGAAGGATTTGAACCCATGCCAACGTGTCGAACCATCAAACGCCTACTAAAATATTATGTTTGTATGATAGATTATAATTGGAAAAATTATTGTTAAGAATTTATTTTGGGGAAAAAATTATATCTATGAAATTTAAAAGCCTTTTTTTATTCAGCACGTTGATTTTTCTTCACTGGGATATATTCTGTGATCTCAAGAAATAGAATGAAAGACGGAATAAAAGAAAGAATGAATGAATGAAAAAAGTAAGAAAAAAGATATGGACAGTATTATGTAAAAGCCGAAATGCAAAGATAGATAGATAGATAGATAGATAGATAGATAGATAGATAGATTTCGAAAGAAAAAAAACAAACAAATGAAAAAAATATTGTCAAAATTAGATATTAAATTAGAAAGAAAGAAAGAAAGAAAGAAAGGAAGGCGAATACATCGATGGATTGATGGATAAGGAACAGATTTCCAAAGAAAGTGTTTGGTTTTATTTGATAGATAGATAGATAGATAGATAGATAGATAGATATGAACTGATTTAGAAAGAAATAAGCAAAAAAATTAAACACAACACTGTCTAAATTAGATATTAATTGAGAAAGAAAGAAACAAACAAAGAAACAAACCAACAAACAAAATTGAATATATCGATGGATTGATGGATAATGAATAGATTTCCAAAGGAAGGCTTTGGTTTTATTTGATAGATAGATAGATAAATAGATTGATAGATATATAGATCAAAAGAGAACACGCCTTTGCGTGAAATATGTTTATGAAAGTATCCCTTTTCCTTTCGGGCTAGATATGCAGGAAGTCAACGTAATGCGACTATTTTGAAACATTAAACTTCCAATTCAGTATGTCATGATTATATTCTAAAAACACAAACACAAAAAACGTATCATGACAGCAAGCAACTCATACTACACGTTACAGGCATTCAAAACACTCCTAAGATCAGTTTATTTATTTTGTAAAACCATAACACTGCCCTGACACAGGAGAGTCGAACTAAAAAAGGAAATGTTTTTTGGTCGTGTTCACTAAGTCACGCACTGTTGGGCTGCGCGCTATTGCGATTAGATATTTTGTTTAGTAGATTAAGTACAACTTGTATGTCTGCCTTGGTGTGAACAGAACGACATATCTTTTTTTCCCTATGTTGTGACATCATATCCGGTCGCGTGAAATTGCTCGTTGTCCCGTTTCACTGGTTTCAAACAAAATAAATGCATTGTCCCATTTCCATCCTTTCTTATTATTGACAGTCCTCCATTATGGTATATGCATACATATGTACGTATGTATTACTAAGTTTTTCATTTTGTTCATATATATATATATATATATATATATATATATATATATATATATAAACTTGGTTAAATAAATATGGCGTAACAGTTGTCCGGGTTCTGATCCCAGATTAGAGAATCTCACATGTCTAGCCAAACTAAAAAGTTGTAATACAAAGAAACCGTATGTCTGTGGATGAATGACTATATATATATATATATATATATATATAAGTTTCCAGACTCTATATATATATATATATATATATAAGTTTCCAGACTTTTTTGTACAGGCATTTATAATTGTCGTAGATTCTTGAAAATTCAGTATGTTATTGCTGTACATCTTATGAGATGACTGAGTAATTTTTATGATTTCAGGTTCCAATGAACAGCTACAACAGCAATTGGAATACACCCTACTAAAGCCTGATTGTCACAGCTGGTTAATTTCTAAAATGCAATCTGGATTTGACGACAATTTAGAAGAACGATATGCAATAAAATTATACTTTTGGACCATCTTGCATTAATCGAGCATCATTTTATGTGTGGCATAAGAGATTCAAGGAAGCCAGGGAGGCTGTGAGTTAGGATGAGAAGAGTGGGAAGAGTAAGGAAGTCAATACACCAGAGTTGATCGGGCAAAGGGTTAGGGTTAAGGTTACTATGTTGAGGTTTTAATGGAGTTCAGGAAGAGATTCCGTCGGAAGAGGCCAGCACTCTTCAAATCAGGTCAGTGGCATTTCCAACAGGACAATGCACCAGTCTACAACTCCATCCTTGTCACAGACTATTTGACAAAGATGTGCTTCAAGATAGTTCGTCACCCTCCCTATAGTCCACACCTTGCTCCCTGTGGTTTTTGGTTATTTACTAAGCTCAGAGGCTGTAGTTATGAGACAATTGAGGAGATGAAAGAGGCTGTGACGAGGGTCATTGACACGCTCAAACAAGAGGACTCCCATGAAGCCTTCCAGAAGTTGTTAGAACGGTGAAACAAGTGGATTGCAGCCGGAGGAGATTACTTCGAAGGAGACTAGAGTTTCATGTGTGTACTACTTATAAAATTGCTCATACGAAAAAAAGTCTGGAAACTTATATTAATGATCGTCGTATATACATTTTTGTTGTAGGTCCAAAGAGAGAAAGATATATTTTAGAATGACTAGTTACTCGAAGAATATTCTATTTTTAGGATTTATTAATCTGTTTTGTTGTTGCTTTCGCCAGAGAACATATATGGCACAAGGCCTTGTTAATTAAATACACAATGAGACTTAAACACACTCGTGTGTGCAGTTTAAACCCTAACCCTACAAACAAGATTTAGTTCATCTCATTGAGTACCTCATTAACAAGGCCTTGTGTTATATATGTTCTCTGACGAAAATGACGAAAGCAACAAGCTGGAAGTATACACGTATGTAAGAACGAAATAAATTAATAACTCGTTAAAAATACAAATCTCTTCCTGGAACTACTCATGTTCATATATATATATATATATATATATATGTGTGTGTGTGTTTGTGGTATTGCCTATAGATTAATATATTTTTTAATTTTTATTTTTATTTTTAGAGCTTTTTTGAAGAGTTCATTTTCCTCGAAGGCAAATACATGAGGATTCTATCATTTCTAGTAAAATAATTTCAGTCACACGAGAAAATTTAGATATGGCTACGAAATGGAAACCTTTCGAGAGCAGCTGAATCTCTTCTCATTTCGCAAAAAACAACGCCATAAGGACCAAGTTTGTTAAAGCAAATACAGATAAACACAACAAAATAACAAATATGGGTTTTGTGATTGTAGAGACAAAACGACTAATCAAATTATAAGCGAATGCTGTAAGTTACTTCCGAAAGAGTATAAGACTAGACACGGCTGGTAAGGTAAGGAAGGTGATCGATTGGAAATTGTTCAAGAAGTTTAAATGTGACTATACGAAAAAATGGCATATGCACAACCCAGGATCCTTCCTAAAAAATGAGACGCAAAAAGTTCTCAGGGACTTTGATTAGTTGGTTGATTTTATGGCATATCAACATTTTCAGGTTATTTAACGTCAAATCCATATTTATGAAAATAATCAGTTCTATTTCAAATAATTCAGTTTAGCATGTGTACACATTTAATAGTCAAAAACATTTCTATTTCCAACTGTTCAGTTTATTCGAACAGTTCTAATTCAGCTAATTCAGTTTAATTGAACTACAGATTTTGTTTACACAGTTAAATGTGAAAACAGTTCTCTTTAAATAACAATCCAGTTTTGTCTAAGTATAGTTTCAATGTCAAGAACAGTTCCATTTCTAACTATTCGGTTTAGCATTAGTACGCAGTTTAAATGTAAGTACATTTTAATTGTCAAAAACATTTATTTCAAGCTTTTCAGTTTAATCAAACACTTTTAATTCACACGATTCAGTTTAGCATAAGTATGCAGTTTAGTTCTATTTAACCCATTGATATGGCTACCATTTCGGGCCAGAGTTGACCTGGGAGCAATGGCAATGAAGGGATGCTCCACATTTCCCAAAGCTCCAGTATCAATGGAACCTCACCATCAGATTGTTTTGTATAATATCCAGGACACTCGTGGGTGGGGTCTTACTCCTCTGCAGAGGAGCAGTCGGTGTATTCTACAGCCCCAGCCGACTGGGCAATGGGATTTTGAGATACAAACGGATAAACTAATCCCGGCCAACGGCCATACCAAGTGATTGTAAAAAAAAAAAAGAGTACCTGCCGAATAACGGACCTTGCCTTTCCGACTGACAACAGGAGAGAATTGAATGAAAGTTATAAGACAGATAATTACCAAACCCTTGGAAGAAAACTGAAAAAACTGTGGAGCATGAAAGTGACGGTGATACCAATTGCGATTAGAACACTTGCAACAGTAACCAAAGGATTGATACAGAAACTGGAGAATATGGAAATAAAAGTACGAGTGGAGACCATCCAAACTGATATCGGCCAGACTACTGGAGATTTGAGAAAACTTGCTGTCACTCACTCTTAACTGGAAAACCATCAGCAAACCCTGGTACGAAAAACTCTTTTAACAGTAAAATAATAATAATAATAATAATAATAATAATAATAGGAAATAATGATAATAAATGATCTGTGAACTGTGTAAGAAATTTAAATTTGACCATACGAACAAATGGAATATACACAATGCAGAATCTGTCCATGAGAATTTGACGCACTGGCTCCTCTGGGATTTTAAGATACAGACAGATCACCCAATCTCGGCCAGACGACCAGACCTTATAATAATCAACAAAAATGGAGATTTTGCAGAATTGTGGAGGCATACTTCAGAGTAACGTTGAAAGAAAGGATAAGTACCTGGATCTTGCAAGAGAACTGAAAAACTGTGAAATATGAAAGTGACGGTTATACTAATGGTAATTCGTGCTCTTGTTACGGACTCCAAACCTTTACTAAAGTGTAGATGACCAGTGGAACAATTCTCCTATCATGTGATATGCGCAACTGATCGTAACTCCCGCAGACTGTTCCGAACATTTCCAACCAAAATTCGTGTTGGAAAATTAACGCAAAGAATGATATGAAATAATCAATCTGTAATATAAATTATTATATTAACTTTCCATCACATGTCGTTTCCAACTGTTCATACACTGACTAACACTAACAAGTACATCAGAATAATCTACTGCATACTTACGAATCGACTTATACAGCAGTTGTACATCTAGACCAGAATGGTGCACAAAAAAACTTGAGATCGACTTAAAAGCCAGGTCGACTTGTATGGCGCAATTTACAGTGGCAGACACAAAGATTTATGACCGTAAAATGCTGTCTTTAAGTTAGTTAATAATAATAATAATAATAATAATAATGCCAACAAATGGTATATACACAGCCCAGCATTAAATTTGACCATGCCAATAAATGGTATATGCACAACCCTGCACATGTCCTAGAAAATGACACACACAAACTTCTATGGGACATTGATATAAAAACGGATCACCTAATATCGGCCAGAAGACCAGACCTTATAATAATCAACAACAAAAAAAAAGAATCTGCAAAATTGTCGACTTTGCTATCCCGGCAGACCACAGAATAAAACTGAAAGCATGTGAAAAGTGAGATAAGTACCTCGACCTTGCTAGAGAATTGAAAATAATTATGGAACATAAAGGAGACAATTATACCAATTGTGACTGGTGCTTTTGGCACGGTAATTAAAGGATTATTAAAGTGCCTGGAATATTTAGAAGTTGGCGGCCGAGTGGAGACCATCCAAACAACATCATTATTGAAAACGGCCAGAATACTGAGAAGAGTCCTGGAGACTTGAGGAGACTTGCTGTCACTCAATCTCCAGTGAATGACTATCAGCTGACGCTGATGTGAAAAACTTAAGTAAATAATAATAATAATAATAAATATAATTTTTGGAATGGAATAATCTTGAATCAGGTGGCATTATAAATGTTAGGAAAGATATAAAAGCTTCATAAATATCTGGATATATAGAAAAACTAAACAATTGTGAGGAAATGCTCGTTGGGTAGAGGTTAGTGGAATTTTCTTTTTTTTTTAAATAACACTGGATTTTCTATGACTTGTAAGATCTGTTGTTGAATTTTTGTTATACTTTAATCTAAGAATCTTGATTTATTTCTAATCGACTGAATTTTTTTACCTAACTTAAGAATTGTTTGAATTTACTCTTCCCCTCCATATTGACGACATTTCCAGTCGATAGGTTTTCTATTCCCGTATTTTTCCGTAAAAACTTCAGAAATAACAATTGAACATTACCACCTCTGCATTTAAATGTATAAGTATTAGATATTCCCATTAACCTGAAAATAGTCCTTCAGGCAGTCCAATCTAGTTGGTAGACCAACTACAAAAAGTAAATCAACGGACTTTAACTAAGTTAAAACTTAGGTCCTGATTTTCTTCTAGAATTTTCATTTTTCTTTATTTATTTACTTTATTATTATATTTTTTTTTTACTTAATTTTATTTATTTATTTATTTATTTATTTATTCATTCTTATTTTATTTGATTTATTTATTTATTTTTCTATTTTTTTTTTAATTTAATTTTTTTATCTATTTGTTTTTTGTGTGACCGGCTTTTTATAAACAGTCTCTGATTGTTCGTGGTCACATCTGTGTCAGGTGCGCAGATCATAAACAACCCCTGGGCCAGGTATAGCCACATTATACCACCCATGATAAAAATGTCAAATCACAATATTACACAACGTGGGACCCAGGCAACAGGCCTGGGTGTCATGATCGGCAGGTGCTCTCCTGATAGCCAACATGGTAGACCCGATCGTCATCCTATGAATGTTGGCTGCTCTTTTTTCAGATACATAAACGACGACGTAACAAACCACAACGAACAGAGACCTAAACGTAGAACATGGATTAGGGAATAGAATAAACTTGTGCTAGAATGCTATTTCAGGAGCAAACCCTCAGAAAGAGGCTACAGGAAAAGGATGTTTGAGATCTGGAAAGAATGTTCGACATTTCAGACAACTAGCCAAAGGTTAGCGGATCAGGTTAGGACAATAACGAAGAAGGGTTGGTTTTCTGACCTAGAATTACAAGAAATCCATCAAAAAACACTGAAACAAAACTATAACACAGTGCCAGACATACGAAGTGGTGTGAAACAAAAACAATCCAACGAAAAAGAACCGCAAACCTCGGCAAATGAAAAGACCACACTCCCAAACGATACACTATCAAACAACCAGGAAGAAACACTATCGCAAGAACAAAAGATAAATCTAGAAATATAAAGAGAATCATGAAGAGTGAAAAGACTATTCTACCTTCATTAAGCAACATAGAATGGAAAACACTTAAAATAGAAACGAATAAAATAAATCACATACTACCTTACATACCAACGAATAATGTAACTGAGTTAAATGAATTAATATATGCAGAACCGAAATTAGTTTGTAAGAATATAGGGATCTCCTCGAAAAGCACGAAGAAACAGCAAAAACCGGAATGGGAAATTAGACTGGAATCGCAAATAAAAAAAAATAGGAAAACAAGCCCGAATGATGAAGAGAGGCGCTGAAATAAGCGGGGGGGGGGAGAAGGAATAGGTAACATGGGGGAAAATAACAGTACAACTTGAGGAAATAAACCAGAAATTACTGGCCAAAGAAGGAAGATTAAAGAGATATCGACAAAGGGTAAACAGTACAGACAAAATAGGACATTCCAAAACAATGAAAAGAAATTCTATCAACAATTGGGAGGGAGTGACACGAAAACATACCAACAACCGGATGCAAAAGAAACCGAGCGATTTTGGGTTAAAATATGGGAACCAAAGAAACATAACGAAAATGGTGAATGAATAAACAACATTACAAGAGAGCTAGACGGACCTGAAGAAGGTCCCCAAATCGAAATACACGTCGACTTACTCAAAGCAACACTAAAAAGAATATCAAACTGGAAAGCACCAGGACATTATGGAATATATGGCTTCTGTTTCAAGAAATTCACCTCCATTCACGGAAGCCTAGCACTAGAGATGAATAGATGCTTACAAGACGCGCACATACCTGAATGGATAACCAAAGGAAAGACTACATTAATCCAAAAGGACCCTTGTAAAGGAACTGCCCCAAACAATTACAGACCCATAACCTGCCTACCAATGACGTGGAAAATACTAACAGCACAAATAAGAAAAAAAAATCTACTATTCGCTAACAAGCCACGGATTGTTCCCTGACAAACAGAAAGGATGCCGCAAAGGATCCAGAGGCACAGCAGAATTACTCTTCATAGATCAACACATCCTAAATGAGAGCAAGACAAGACGGAAAAATCTAGCTATGGCTTGGATTGACTACAAGAAGGCATATGATATGCTCCCACAAAGCTGGATATTAAACTGTCTCAAAATTTACAAAATATCACATCAAGTCATAAAATTCATCGAACAGACCATGAAGACCTGGAGAGTGGAACTAACAACAGGAGGAAGAAGCATAGCTGAAACAAATATCCAAAGAGGCATCTTCCAAGGAGATGCTCTATCGCCCTTACTATTCATAATAGCCATGATGCCACTGAACTACATACTCAGAAAATGCACTGCCGGATACAAACTCAGCAGATCGCAAGAGAAGATCAACCACCTAATGTACATGGATGACATTAAATTATTTGCAAAAATGAAAAAGAACTGGAAACTCTCATACACGAAGTTAGAATATTCAGTGAGGACATAGGAATGGAATTTGGCATAGAAAAATGTGCCATGCTCGTCATGAAAAGTGGAAAAGGACATATGACTGACGGAATGGAACTATCAAATCACGACAGAATTAGGACGCTTGAAGAAAATGAAACCTACAAATACTTGGGCATCTTGGAGGCTGACACCATCAAACAAGTGCAAATGAAAGGCATGATCCGAAAAGAATATCTCAGGAGAACGCGAAAACTACTCGAAAAAAAACTCTCCAGCAGAAACCTCATCAAAAGAATAAATACTTGGGCTTTACCACTAGTCAGATATTCGGGAACCTTTCTTAAGTGGACCCGAGAGGAACTTAAACAAATGGACCAAAGGACAAGAAAACTAATGACAATGCATAAGGCATTACACCCCAGAGACGACGTTGACAGACGATATGTATTTAGAAAAGAGGGAGGAAGAAGACTTGCCAGCATCAAAGACACCGTTGACGCATCCATACAACGGCTCGAAGACTACATAGAAAAACACGAACGAGGACTAATTACAACCATCAGAGTGGATACGGACAACACGATAAACGAAAGAATGACAACAACTAGGAAACAAAAATGGGAAGGAAAACAACTCTAGAGCCGCTTTAAGCGTCTAATAAACAACATCTCACACCAGAAAAACTGGACCTGGCTAAGAAAAGGAAACCTTAAGAGAAAAACGGAATCCCTCCTAATAGCAACTCAGGACAACGCCATAAGAACCAATCATATCAAAGCTAGAATAGATAAGACGCAACAAAACAGTAAATGTATGCTATGTAGTGACAGAGACGAAACGATCAATCACATAATAAGCGAATGCAGCAAATTAGCACAGAAAGAGTACAAGGCGAGACACGACTGGGTCGGTAAGGTGATCCACTTGGAAATGTGCAGGAAATTTCAATTCGACCATACAAACAAATGGTATATGCACAAACCGGCGCCTGTCCAAGAAAATGACTTGCATAAACGGCCAGAATACTGAGACGAGTCCCGGAGACTTGAGGAGACTTGCTGTCACTCAAACTCCAGTGAAAAACCACCAGCTCATACTGATGTGAAAAACTCTAGAGGAGTAATAATAATAATAATACCTCTACCTTGCTATAGAATTGAAAAAACTATGGAACATGAAGGTGACAATTATACAAATTGTGATTGGTGCCTTTGGCACGGTAATTAAAGGAATATTAAAGGGTCTGGAAGATTTCGAAGTTGGCGACCGAGTGGAGACCATCCAAACAACAGCATTATTGAAAACTGCCAGCATACTGAGAAGAGTCCTGGAGACTTAAGGAGACTTGCTGTCACTCAATCTCCAGTGAAATACTATCAGCTTACGCTGATGTGAAAACTCTAATGAGTAAATAATAATAATAATAATAATAATAACTCGAAGACTACATAGGAAAACACAAACGATGACTGATTATAACCATCAGAAACAATACATACAACACGATGGCCAACAAAAGGACAATAATTAGAAAATCTCGCATGAGAAAAGCTGGACGTGGCAAAGAAAAGGAAACTTTAAGCGAGAAACAGAATCTCTCCTAAAAGCAACAGAAAACAACGCCGTAAGAACCAATCATATCAAAGCGAGGATTGATAAGATGCAACAATATAGCGATGGTAAACCATGCAGTGACAGAGATAAAACCAACAATCACATAATAAGAGAATGCAGCAAATTAGCACAGAAGGAGTATAAGACTAGACACGACTAGGTGGGCAATGTGATCCACTTGGAAAAGTGCAAGAAATCTAAATTTCACCATACGAACAAATGGTACATGATTAACAACAGTATTTTTCCTAGAAAATGACACACATAAAATTCTATGGGACTTTCACATTCACACAGATTACCTAATCTCGGCCAGAAGACCAGACCTTATAATAATCCACACAAAAAAGTGAATATGCAAAATCATCGACTTTGATGTCCCGGCTGACCACAGAATAAAATTTAAAGAGTGTGAAAAGAAGGATAAGTACCGTAACCTTGCTAGGGAATTGAAAAGACTATGAAACATGTGGGTGCCAAATATACCAATTGTAATTGGTGATTTTGGTTCAATAACAAAAGTATTACCAAAGGGACTGGAGGACTTGGAAGTTGGCGGACGAGTGGAGACCATCAAAACTAAAATATTATTGAGAATGTACAGAACACTTAGAACAGTCCTGGAGACTTGAGGAGACTTGCTGTCACTCAGACTCCAGTGAAAGACCATCAACTAACGCTGATGTGAACGCATAAACTCTTATAAGACTTTAACATACAAACGGGTCACCTAATCCCGGCCAGAAGACCAGACCACATAATAATCAACAAAAAAAAGAGAATTTGCAAAATTGTCGACTTTGCTGTCCCGGCGGACCACAGAATAAATCTGAGGGAAAGTGAAAAGAACGTTAAGTATCTCGACCTTGCTAGAGAATTGAAAAAGCTCTGGGACATGAAAGTAACGATTGAGCTCATTGTGATTCTGCTTTAGGCACAATAACTAAAGGATTATTAAAAGGTCTGGAGGACTTGGAAGTTTGTAGACGGGTAGAGACTATCCAAACGACAGCATTACTGAGAACAGCCAGAATCCTGAGACGAGTCCCGGAGACTTGAGGAGACTTGCTATCACTCAGACTCCAGTGAAAAACCATCAGCAAACGCTGATGTGAAAAACTCTAATGAGTAAATAATAATAATAATAATAATAATAATTGTAAATTCCAATGGTATTTCGACGTGCAAACGGATCCCCAAATCATTGCCAAACAACCAGACCTTATAATAATCAACAACAAAAAAACAGAACTTGCAAAAGTATCGACTGTGATGTACCGGCTGACCACAGAGTAAAATTGAAAGAATATGAAAGAAGAATAAGTACTTCGACCTTACTTGGGAATTAAAAAACACTGTGGAACATAAAAGTGTCAGTTATACCAATTGTAATTGGCACTTTTGGTACAGTCACCAAAGGATTATTAAAGAGACTGGAAGACTAGGAAATAAGAGGACGAGGAGAGACCATCCAAACTACAACATTATTGTGATCGGCCAGAATACTGAGAAGAGTCCTGGAGACTTGAAGAGATTTGCTGTCACTCAAGCTTCAGTGAAAGATAACCAGCTAAAACTGATTTGAAAAACTCTCAAAGAGTAAATAATAATAATAATAATAATAATAATAATAATAATAAAGTAATAGTATTAGTAGTTTTTGTATAAGTAGTAATTCAAGAGGAATAAAACATATGAAAAAATACTTAAATTAGAAAAAAACATTTAATACACTGTACAAATTCTTGATAGGAAAACGAAGGTATATATATATATATATATATATATATATGGGAGGGGATGTAGACAGAAGCATACCAAAGACGACTAATGCATTAGTAATTTTAGTGATTGGATCTCTGCTGATATGAGAGAGGACATTTAATCAAATCTAAAACATACACAGTTTCTAAAAATATGTGCCAAACTATCATTTTGATCTACCTACGTCTTCTTACCAGCCTTTTAACAGAATTATTAGGCTTCTTTCTTTCTTTCTTTCTTTCTTTCTTTCTTTCTTTCTTTCTAGATAGATAGATAGATAGATAGATAGATATGAAGAGACCGAGATAGATAGATAGATAGATAGATATGAACAGACTGGGATAGATAGATAGATAGATAGATAGATAGATAGATGTAACAGAAAATGAATACGGTTATGTATATAAGTAATGACGGACGACCAGATAAGCAGAAAAATAAAAGAATGAACAGAAAGAATGTTTTAAAATATTAACTTTGTCTAGCGAAAGAAAAGTCTTTTGTGAGGAAATCAATATTTCTGTCAACAATTTTAAGTCTGTCCTGACCGTGTGACGGTCTATAGAATGATTCATGAACGAGTATATAGATAGATAATCACAAACGTAGTTGAAAGAAATAATAAAATCATAAAAAAAAAGATTTATGCCACAAAGAAAACACCGATTATATATATATATATATATATATATATATATATATATATATATATATATATAAGTAATTTGGCTGACTGTCGTCGAGTGACCCGAAGGCTCCCTTTTTAATAGCTTCAACACCGATGTCTAAGGGAGGGCGCTACTCTCTTCCCTGGATAGCTTCGCTTACCGTTGAACCCTACTTTATAATGGGGAAGGTTAAGCAAGGAAGAATCAAGTACGATTTTTTGAGTCTTTGGTACGATTTTAACTGGCATTGAATTTCAGTCTCCCGAACAGTCTAACAATTATGCCAATAGTTTGGTCGTAATTTACTTCACTACATTCCTAAAAAACAATTTCTCAACACCGATGATAGAGCATATACATATCTTAGTTAGGATGGTGTAGACACAAAGTCAGCGGTGAATGGAGACTTGGACTCTTGATCACATCGGAAAAAAAAACTAAAAGTCTCCAAGCGCAGTTAATTCTGTTTCAACTGTATCATAACTTATATATATCATCATCATCATCATCATTAAGTCATGCTGATAGCACAGAATCGCATCGTCAACCCCTATCATTCAACGCGCCAGAATGTCCGCTAGACGTCATCCAGCGTCCACACAGTGCTACAGTTCGTTAGTTTTTCCTGGTTGGCCTACAATATAGGAGTCAATAAAAAAGACATGACTAATGAGTCTGTCCATATTTTCTCACAGAGATCGGCATGACTGATTCGTCTTACATGGATGGCTTGTGATATCAAAGCTATGTAGCCGTATTAAATAAGTACATAGCTTTGAAGAAATCTTATATATTTATTTTCACTCTCTTCATCTTAACACCCTGTTCAATCGCAAAACATAATATTGTATAAAATTCTGCAGATGTATATGTCTCTATGGAAAGGAATATTTTTCATATATATATACATGTATATATATATATACGGGGATCATTAAATAAGTTTCCACATTTTTGTCAATTGGGCACTTTTATTGATAGTACACGCATGAAATTTTAGTCCCCTTCGAAGTAATCTCCTCCGGCTGCAATGCACTTGTTGTACGTTCCAACAACTTCTGGAAGGCCCCAGAGAAGTCCTCTTGTGAGTCAATGACCTTCGTCACAGCCTCTTTCATCTCCTCAATTGTCTCATGACGACAGCCTTTGAGCTTAGGGAATAACCAAAAGTCACAGGGAGCAAAGTTTGTACTATAGGGAGGCTGAGGAACCGTCTTGATACCCATCTTGGTCAAATAGTCTATGACAAGGATGGAGTTGTGGACTGGTGCATTGTCCTAGTGGAAATTCCACTGACCCGATTTGAAGAGTGCTGGCCTCTTCCGAGGGAATCTCTGAACTCCCTTAAAACCTCAGCATAATAACCATAACCGTAACCCTAAACCTCTGGCCAATCAACTTTGGTGTATTGACGTCCTTACTCCTCCCACACCTCTCATCACAGACTATCTGGCTTCTTTGAATCTCTTATGCCACTCAAAAACTGATGCTCGATTCATGCAAGATGCTCCAAAAGCAGTCTGAAGCATTCCATACATTTCTGTGGCATTTTTTCCAAGTTTAAAACACAATTTTATTGCATATCATTCTTCTAAAATGTCGTCATGTCCAGAAGGCATTTTTGAAATTCACCAGCTGTGACAATCAGGCTTTAGTTGGGTGTATTCCAATTGCTGCTGTAGCTGTTCATTTGAACCTGATTCATAGAAATAGGTCAGTCATCTCATAAGATGTACAGCAATAACATACTTAATTTTCAAGAGTCTATGTCAATTATAAAAGCCCGTACAAAAAAAAGTCTGGTAACCTATTGTATACACTACGTATATCATGTGTGTATGTATGTATATGCGTGTGTGGGGTATAGGGTGAGGCTAGGCGATGATAATTAATCCAAACGAATATCATATTTATGCAAGTATCCCTAGAGCAGATTGTCAACAAAGAAAGTGTTAATATTTTGCTTGTCAAATTAAGCCATGTTGATCTTATTACATTCTAAGGAAATGACTGATGCAAAGTAACTAAGATTCTCTCAAATAAAGACGAAAGTTAGTTATAAAACAAGGCGTATCTTTATCAAAAAACTGACAACTAGCGTATTATCGCTGTATGTATAATGTTTAGGTATCTCCGAAAATAGGTCAAAATTATATTAATTTGTCAAGGATTTTGATTGGTTATAAAATTTATTTTCATCTACAATGGAAAAGGTTCTTAGATTATGTGGGGTTTTGGATCTATGAAATTTTGCGTGGAAAATAATATATTCTTTTCTGAAGAAATCAGACAAAGTTAAAAACGATTTATCGTTCTCTAAAAAATAAAATAAAATAAAATAAAAACAGATTTAAATTCTAAAGCTTTTGTGAGCCTCTTTTTTTTGCATAAAAATTGACACTTGTGTTTAGTATGGAAAACAATTGATTTTCCGAAATCGTTTAATGGAATAGATTCGGCGATCGAAGTTCTAATCTTGGATGAAGCGATTAGCGTTTTGATTCGCGCTAATTCTTCTAACAAAAGCATGGCACTCTCATTTCTGTCCCCAGCTATTTGTAAGAAGTGAAATAAAAAATTAAAAATTAAAAAGAAACAAACTCTGAATTCGAAATCTGCAGGGAACAACCACGTTCCAAAAAAATAATTTTTACCACCAGACGGACTCCGTTTATGATGACCTTCTGTGTCATCTTGTCGCGTGAATTACATGATTGTTTATTAGTTCAATGTCATATCAACCTTCGGTTATTCAATGCCAAATGAACCCTTCTAGAAAGACAGTAGTTGTACTATTCAACCCGCAACTACGAAGATAAAGGGTTCCATACCTTTCACCAAGGGCATTAGTGCGAAAGTGAGCGTCATAGCTCGACTAGAGTTCGAACTCGCTCATTGTGATTCCACAATCCAGCGCTTTAACCATGTAGACACACCAAACGAAATTAACGTGACCTTAATTTTCTTTTTTGCACAATTACAAGATAATTGCTACCCTGATCCGGTGAAAACGCTTTATTTGCCGGACCTTCCGTTAAATGCCCGGTTTCTTTTTGGATTTAAATTCTTATAACTATAAGGACAAGCTTATGTTTCGTTTTGTTTGGTTTTATGGCATATCAATCATTGTTCGTTATTCAATAACAAATTCTGTTTTTACACATTAAGTTTAAAATTTGTAAACATATTTTGTAGATAAACACAGTTAAATGAACAAACAGTTTTTTTTTCTAACAGTTCAAAAAAGTCAAAAAGATTCATGGTTCCAAGCATTGCAATATATCACCAACCGTTCAAATAAACATCAGTCATTTGTTTACTCACAGTTAAATAATCAAAGAGTTCTATTTCTGACGATTCAATTTAGCATAAGTCATTTGTTTGCATACAGTTAAGATATCAAGCAGTTCTATTCGATCTATTGATAGGAGCCTATCACGTGCTTCCACTCCTGGCCTGAGTGGGTCTGGGAGTGATGCTAATGAAATGGTACTTCACACTCCCCAAAGTTCAAAGACTAGAGTCCAACTATCTGATTGGTTAGTGTAATATCCAGAGCAATCGTTAGGGGAGTCTTCACCTTCTGCAGAGATGCAATCGGTGGATTCTATATCTCCTGCTGACAGGGTCAGGCAACAAAACGTTAGTCGTTGTTCAAATGTTCTTTACATATTGCAAGATAAATTTAATTAATTAAGGGGAATTAATGCGTTGATGACGTTTAAGGTTTGGTTTGGTTTCGTTGTTTAAAGGCATATCAACCTTTGTTATTTATTTATTTATTTAAAGCCAAAGCCATTCTCCTAGAAGAACAGTAGTGGTACTATTTAACCCATAGCTTGGAGGATAAGCGGGTTCATACCTTTCCCAAGTTGCCCGAAAGTGAACGTAATAGCGCGACTGGAATACGAACTCGCTTACTACGATTCCGCAGTCAATCGCTGAAACCATTACACCACGACGACACCCCCAATGACGTTCAAGTTTTCGAGATAGCTTAACCTTCGCTTGGAACAGGTGTTCTTATATTGTGACAATTCGATTTTAGCTTTAAAAAACTACATTGGACATAAACATATTCTCCCACGTAATATCTTTTGTCTATCAGATAACGTTAGCTGAACAGATGAAAGCAAGGAGCTTTTGTTTCATTTTTTTTTCTGAAAAGAAAGCTATTTTTTAAATGTTTCACACACCATTACCTCTTATGAATTTGTCATTATATATATTTTCATCATGTTAAACACCACACACACACACACTCGTTGATATATATATATATATATATATATATATATATATATATATATATATATATATATATATATAAGCTTTGCTTTTAAAAACTTATGCATATTGAGATTAATAAGATATCACAAAATCGATTAGAATATTTTAAAATTCTAAGAATCTTAAAACATTTTCGGCTCTCTCTCTCTCTCTATCTATCTATCTATCTATCTCTCTCTCTCTCTATATATATATATATATGTATATATATATGCTTATATATGTATTTGTGAAAATAGAGTTAGAAACCGCACAATTCTATATTAACGGAACAGGGTAAAATCTAAAATACAAAATTTTAATCCCGCTTTACTCGTTCCTTTATAACAGGTTTTTATGCTTTATAAGAATCAAAATCTTTTCCAAGCCCGTAAGTTACAAGAACTACACTCTACCCTAAACACACGTGTTTCCAGAATCAGAATCTGCCCTAAATTCATTTGTTACAAGAATCCCAGTTTGCCTTTAAAGAAGTGTTACAAGAATCACACTTCGCCTTAAATTCGTGTAATACAAGAATGACAACAACCCTAAACTCGAGTATTACAAGAATGACAATCTACCCTTAACTTCGGTTTGGTTTCTTTGTTTAATGGCATATCAACTCTTTTTAGGTTATTTTATGCCAAAGCCATTCTCCTAGAAGAACAGTACTATTTCACCCATAGCTGGGAGGATAAGGGGGTTCATACCTTTCCCAAGGGTATTTGCCCTAAAGTGAACGTAATAGCACGACTGGAGTACGAACTCGCGTATTACGATTCCGAAGTCCATCTCTTTAACCATTACACCACGAGGACATCCCTATTAACTTCTGTGTTAAAAGAATCAAAATCTGCACGAAACTCGCGTTTTTTCAAGGACTACAACTCCCCTAAATTCTTGGGTTACGAGAATCAAAATCTGCCCTAAATACACGTTTTACACGAATCGCAATATACCCCAAACTCATTGCAAGTGAACGAGTGAAAAGCTATCAAAATTTTGTGTAAAACATACTCTACCTTTAGGCCGCTCGTTTTGTAATGGTTTTATTCGTTGGAATAGGATACAACTAACCGAGTTCAAATCCTGGGTGAGACATTTTGCCTTTAACATAGCGCAAGTACCAGACAAAAAGGCATGAATTCAACTATTCTTCGAGGTTAAATAGTAGGGTAGACTGTATGGCAACCAATCTTGGAGAAGGAAAACTCTGAATTAAAACTGTTAAACTGCACTTCCAAATTGGCCTTATGTAACGACTTACTTGTACGGAGAAAAGGGATAAGAAAATAACATAATCTACCCTTTATTATGCACACATTGCGCGAAACATTATATACGAAAATGTAAAGGGTCTTTCAATTTTAGAATAATCAACCGTAGGTACAGAATTAAGTTGACGCGGGTTGTGTAATGGTTATCGTCGTTTAAATCCTGGACGAGGTTGCTTACATTTCAAATAGCTATAATATACTTAGCAAAGGCATGAATCCGACTACTAAATAGTAGGGCAGACTATGCTCTTTAACCTTGCCATTCTTAACCGGTCTAGGCGAAGGAAAGCACTGAAAGAAACTCCTTGTGTCAAATCCTTCTCCTGCAGAAGAGTTGCTGCATATTAAAAATCAGAATTTAGAACTTCAGAATAACATTAAATTTCTTCCATTAAAAATATGTCCGACTAACGGACCTTAACTTGAACAGGGACGATAAATAGAGAAATTCAAATAGAATTTTTCAATAGATAGATAGATAGATAGATAGATAGAGTTGTGGCTTTGTTCGGGATAGAAATAAAATCACAAGAGAGGAAGTGAGTTAAACAAATATATTAACTAAGAATAGTAATACAACGTAAACAGATGAGAGGGTTTTACCAGCGAAAATTTTCGATCCGAGTGTCGAAGCTGTCTGCTGAAATATTTCCGTCAACCTAAGAGCAGAACCAGCTGCTAATTATAGCTGGGAAAGTTCATACTTGAGTGAGTAAGTTACAACGATAGATAGATAGATAGATAGATAGATAGATAGATATTCCGTCTTACCCCCCACTTCCCAAATAAGGTCAAAAGCCCATTAAATTACTAAGAATCAATAACCTTTAACCCGCAAATACTTGTTAAGATGTTTAAAATATAAAAATTCATTTCGTTTTATAGATTGATTGCGGCTTCACTAGTTTCAATTAAATCTTATAATTTCTCTATGTTTTATTTCTAATATCTTATTTCGTCTAAATATCAATTTAGCTAAAAACGAAGGCATGATAAAAAAAAAGACTGAATCATTGCTTTATTTTAACTTTTTTTGTATTAAGATTAAAACAGATTATAAGCATTTGCATTTACAGTAATTCATCAAATTTAAGATTTAAAATCTTCCTAGCAAAATACTTAGTCAGGAAATTTTGAATCGATAACTTAAGGTTTTTATGTCAACAAATTCTATAAATATTTAAAAAGTAGTTTCCTCGTATGCGATGAAATCATTAGAGATTGTTCATTTTAATAACGTGTTCCTTTGTTTTTTTAACGTTCTCTCTCTCTCTCTCTCTCTCTCTCTTCTTTCTTCTCCACTTCTCTCACTCTTACTCTCTCTCTCTCTCTCTCTCACTCTCGCTATGGGGCATAATGGCTAGAGCACATTTCTGCAGCCTCTAAGTGCGCTAGTTCGAACTCCCGCTATGACTGTCAATTCCTCATTAATACATCTGGAAATACTTATAACTCTCATCTGTGGTTTAAATCTTACAACTAATGTTCTTATATACTGATGGGTTTGACATTAGATAAACCAAAAAGGTTGATATGCCATTAAACAAAGAAAATATGCCACCCTGTGTGTCTCTTTATATATATATATATATATATAATCCGAGGGTTTTTTCAAATTCTATTCTCGCCGGAAACACACCCAGAATATTTATTCATTTAACATCTGAAGAGGGTCATCATAGACCTGAAATAAATTTAGAATGACACCAAATAATTGAATTTTTTTAAAAATTTTTATATCAAGAAATATTTGTACATGAGAAAATTACATATATATAGAATATATTCTGATTCTGGAAACACGTGTGATTAGGGTGGAGTGTCGTTCTTGTAGCTCAAGGGTTTAGAGAAAATTATGATTCTTATAACACAAAAAACATGTTAAGAAGGAACGAGTACTGGATTGATCGTTATTAATTTCTAATAAATCCTTATCATTGTCCTTGCAATTACATAGGGATCGGTGTTTAATATATATATATATATATATATATATATATATATATATATATATATACACTGTAATTCAAAGACATATTGTTTCGTTGTATCACAGCTGTTCAGTGTGGCTAGACACACAGGACGCTTCAAGATGGGTTACCTATGTCAGCTCAGGAATTATAATGCCTTTTGATTAGCTTTCGTTTATTTACATTTTTCGCTACCCGATACCGGACAACTCATTTCATTAGACGAGCTTTGCATTATGTTGGTGGCAGCCGTTATTTCCTTTGCCAGAGTACCCAACCCCCGAGAGGGGAGCGTATATATTGTAATCCATGGACAGACTGTTGTATCACAACTCTTCAGTGTGGCTAGACACACAGGACGCTTCAAGCTGGGATCGAAACCCGCCTAACATTACGCAAGACTTAGTATCTTAACGCCCAGTCATTTACGAGAGCGAAACATAACGGATTTTGTAGGAGGTGTCCGTGGTGTAATGGTTATTGTCGTAAGAAATGGATACGACGAAACGAGTTCAAATCCTGGAAGAGACTGATTGCATTTCACATAGCATTAATTCCCTTGGAAAAGGTATGAATCCAATTATTCTCCCTCCAGCTATGGGTAAGAAGTAGGGCAGACTAGGTTATTCAGCCTTGGTGAGGCAACTAGTCTAGGGAGAAGGAAAACCCTATATTAAAACCTGTTAAACTCCGCTTAAAAACTGACCTTGTGTCATATCCTGCCCGAGTGGAGGGGTTGGTAAATAAATTTAACGGATTTTGTATTAGATTTCGTTTGTTTATATTTTGCGCTACCGGATACCGGAGTGCTCATATATATATATATATATATATATATATAGTCATCCACAGACAGACTGTTTCGTTCTATCAGAACTCTTCTGTGTGGCTAGACACGCAGGACGCACGTTAAACTGTGATTCAGACCACTCGTCCACCAAGCAGACCACGTTGGCTAAGGGAATTTTAAGGTATTTTTATTTTTAGAAACAGCAGCAGCAGCCTTTGTTTACATTTTTTTAAATACCCTATCGGCTACCAGAGTGCTCAATTCTTTCGAAGAGCTTTGCATTACGCTAGCGGCGGCCGGCAATTCCTTCGCCAGAGAGCTACTATACTATATATATATATGTATATAATTGGAAAAAACGCAGATATAAAAAATTTGTGTGTGTACGAGTATGTGTGTATGTGAGAGATAAAGAGAGAGAAATGATTATGTATATGAGAAACGATTCTGAATCCAGCACAAACAGTTACGATATTTTGCGATTGCAAATATAATGAAGTTGATTCTTAGTTACTCAGTAATGATGACCTGTCAAACAGAAGCGGTAAATTACCTTTTCTTATAAAGTAAAAGCCGAAGATGAAAATACTAATTAATTAACTAAATCTAATAACCTGTTAACCCACCCTGTTTTTTTTATGTTTAGAGGCATGTACCGAATTGCATTCAGTGAACGTTTGCCTCTTTGTTTTTTTACGGTGATTTCTTATCTACATCACACGCTCGTTGACAAAATTGAATGTACACTTCTCAACTTCGTCAAGCAACTTATTTAAGGATACCAAAGAGAAAAAAGTTCCCTATTCTAAGACCCAACTTACCGTTCTAAAACTCTACCAAGAGACGTACCTCTCCTCATCTTGAGGACTCGTCAACAGCTAGAATGACAACCCCCAAATGCGCTGTTATTGGACCTTAACGAGTAATATAGTTAAGACTTTCATCACTCGGTTTTATCAAATAGGAATGTTTTTTAATCATAATTATTCAAGCCATATTGGACCCTGATAGAGTCAGAGTGTTCCTGGGAGCCATGGCAATGAAAGGTATTCCACTCTGGCCAGATCTGCAGAACGAGATATCCAATATCAGAAGCATTTATTGTCATAGCCAGAACAACCCTTTTTGATGGTGGATGTTGTTACTTATCTTCAGGGAATAGAGGGGATGTCCTCGTGGTGTAATGGTTAAAGCGATGGACTACAGAATCGTAGTAAGCGTGTTCGTACTCCAGTCGCGCTATTACGTTTACCTTCGGGCAAATACCCTTGGGAAAGGTATGAACCCCCTTATCCTCCCTGCTATGGGTTAAATAGTATCACTACTGTTCTTCTAGGAAGAATGGCTTTGGCATTAAATAACCAACAAAGGTTGATATGCCATTAAACAAAGAAACCAAACCAATCAGGGAATGTAGTCTGCGTATTTGAAGCCCTTCAGACAGTACTAGTACCCAAATAGAATTGAGAATTATGTATTTATTTACTGCTTTCTACTGGAAACCTCTTATGAGTTGAGAAAAAAAAGGGTGAATCTCAGATTTTCGTTATTTAGTAGCCAATATTTCATTGATATTAGTTTTTTTTTTCCTTCTTATAACCATGCAATTTGATAACATCAAACAGCGTTTAATGAAGTCAGCATTTTTTATGTGACCTTGAGATTTGATGCATATAAAGGTGCACGTAGACATCGAAGGAATATTGGCACAAGCAAGGAGGGGGTTTTTTTTGTATTTTTTTTTAAAGAAATGATTGGTGGTCTTGAATGAAGAAAAGTAAAGCATGAAAAAAACACGTGACGGTAAAATGTACTTGAAGACAAATAAAAATGTTCTGAAATACAAAGACTAAAAACAAAACAGAAAAAAAAAGATTATACTAGAAAAAAAAAAGAAGAAAAAAAAGAAATATGAAAATGATTGTAAAAATCCAAAAAGAAGAAAAACGATGAAAAATTCTTGCTCTGAAGGTTGAGGTAAATGGTGACTAAAAAAAACGAAACGAAGAAAGAATTATTTTTTAAAAAAGCGCGGGAAGAAAAGTTATTGGATTTAAAGGAAAAATAGAATGGATTCTGTAAAAAAAGAAAAGAAAAGAATTTTTAGAGTAAAAAAAGAATAAAATGAAAAGGAGAAAGAAAGAAAGAAAGAAAGAAAGAAAGAAAGAAAGAAAGAAAGAAAGAAAGAAAGAAAGATGAATGTGATGACGTAAGGAAAATTTTAAGGGAAATATGAAAGATAAAAAAACCTATTGAAAATTATAATAAAAAGGGTAAGGAAAGAAAGAAAGAAAGAAAGAAAGAAAGAAAGAAAACTGGAGAGCCAAGTTAAAGAAAGACCACAGAAGAATGAAATGAAAAGGAAAAGAAATATTAACTGTAGAAAGAAGCATTTTTTTTTTATATATTCCGAGTAAATATAAAAAGCATTATTGGAAATTAGTTTATAATTGGGAAATAAAAACAAAAAACTGAAGAACGAAAAAGAAGGAACATTTTAATATATAAAGTAAAGAAAAGTTGAAAATAAAAGTAAAGAATACAAACTTACCTGGCAGATTGACTGATTTTAACGGCACGTTAACTCGTCTAGGTTTATTGTTTTACATGGATATTAAAGGACTGAGGGGGCGTCCTTGTGGTGTAATGGTTAAAGTGATGGACTGCCGAATCGTAGTACGTGAGTTTGAACTCCAGTCGAGCTATTGCGTTTACTTTCCGACAAATATCCTTGGGAAAGTATGAACCCCCTTATCCTCCCAGGTATGGGTTAAATAATACCACTATGTTTCTTCTCGAAGGATGGCTTTGGCATTAAATAACCTTCAAAGATTTATATGCCATTAAACTAAGAAAACAAACATAAGGAATTGTATTCTTTATATCTATATTTGTATTTACATTCATTCAGTTCTTATTTCTTAAGTGTTTATTCTTTGGGCATAATCATATGACATCAGATATGGTCCGGAAGACCTGGGTTAATCCCAGGTCATGTCATACCAAAGACTTACAAAATGGTCCTTGATACCTCTTTGCTTAACACTCAGCAATATAAAGTACATATCAAGGGTAAAGTGGAGCAATTCAAGGGAAAAATAGCGCCTTCCCCTACACCTTGGTGTAGCAGCTATTGAAAAGGGAACCTTCTGGTCACCCTCGACTACGGTCGCCAACTTTGCTTACTTAGTTTAATTTAAATACACACCATCATCATCATTATGTCGTGCAGCTTGTACAGATATCCCTGACGCTCTCTCTCTACTTCTCCCTATCGTTCATCGCCTCTGGCAGGTCTTCAGGGCTACATCTAGTATCCTCACAGAGCTGCTGTATGTAAGCTCGAGCTGGTTGTCCTGCTTTTGCCCGGCCATATGTGGGGGTCCATTGGAGAGCATCACCTATGAGCTCGTCCTTGTTTCTCCAGCAGTGTCCTGCATGTCTGTTTCGTCTAGCTTGGATAGTTTTCGTGATAAGAGGCAGGTGGCCGTATAGTTGTTGCCTTGTGGGGTGTTGCCGCCAGGACTTGTTCAATATTGCTCGCAGCATTCTTGAGTAATTGCCGTCTAGCCTCTTCTCCAGCCGTTTAGTTAGCGTCCAAGTTGTGCATCCATACAGCAGTATCGATACGACCGCTGCCTGGAAGAAACTGAGTTTCATTTTATCGGTCAGGCCTGATTTCCATATGATCAATAGCCTATCGATAGCTGTCCATGTCGTCGTTAGCCGCGTATCGATGTCCTTTTCGGTTGATGAGACGCTGAATTTGTCTACTAATTTTAGAGGGGTTCCGTCAAGTATGGAGATGTCGCCTGTTTGATTATAGCACATATATTCCGTTTTGTGTGCATTGACATGGAGGCCAATGCCTGCAGCGTCTCGTTCCAAACTATGCAGTAGTGTTTCGGCTTGGTTGGGAGTATTTGCCTGTATCGCTATGTCATCGGCGGAGTCGGCGTCGGTAATTGTTTTTGCGGGGTACCTTCTGCTTCTTTTCTTTGTCAGCTCGAAGCCGTTTTCTCTGATTTTATCAATCGATGTTCTAAGCATGTAATCTAGACAGATGATAAAGAGGTATGGGGCTAGCGTGTCCCCTTGTAGTACTCCTGCTACAATGTCGAAGTATTCTGTGTCTCCATACACATTTTAGTTTTATTTGACCCATAGATAGGACCCTATCAAGTGGCACCACTCCAGGTCTAAGTTGACCTGGGTGTGATTGCAATTAAGGGGTAAATTGTATTCCCCAAAGTTTCAGCATTTCTGGGGCCCTCACCATATATATAAAGAGGTACTCCACATTTCCCAAAGCTCCAGCATTACTGATCATCAGATTGTTTAATGGGGGTGGGGTACTGCATAGAATCAACCGGTGTATTCTAAACCCCCAGCGAACTGGGCAAACCACCGTTCATTATTTAATGCCAAATTCTGTTTTTAAATATATATTAAATATATGATTTTTAAATACATTTTACACATTTCCACAATTAAAAGATCTAGCTATTCTATTACTAAAAAATAAATTTTGCATTAGTCAACACAGAGTGTTCCAATTATTGCTATATATATATATATATATATATATATATATATATATATATTGTCATCCACAGACTGATCTGTTTCGTTCCATCAGAACTCATCAGTGTGGCTAGCTTGGCTAGATTCCCGAACCTGGGATCGAAACCCAGTTGACTCAAACGCCAATCAGAGATTCTTACACTCAGCCCTGAGGAAGCTAGCGCCAGCGAAGTAAATTTAAACGGTTATGAATCAGAATTGTTATTGTTTACGTATTTCCGCTTTACGGCTACCGAGAGCCTTGCATATGCGCTAATAGCAACACAATTACTTCATTCGCTAGAGAACTCAACCCTACAGGGGTAGGGGAGAATATTATATATATATATATATATATACATATATATATATATATTCAATTAAACATCAGAAATTTATTTACAAATAGTCATATGATCAAAGTGTAGTATTTGAAACAATTCAATTCAGCATTAGTCATTTGTTTTTTCACAGTTTAAATCTTAAGCAGTTCTATTTCACCCATAGATAGGTTCCTCTCAGATGCTACCACTCTTGGTTTGTGATGGCCTGGAATCGAAGTTAATTAAGGGGTATTCTACATTCGCCAAAGCCCAGCATGAAGCCTCACCATCAGATTGTTTAATGAACGGGGGAGCCTTACACTTCAGCAGGGATACAATTGGTATAATTGCAAGTAAAAAATAATCTTTAGAAAACAATTATAGCTTCAAGTAACTTTTCTTAATAATAATAATTTGCACATTTATATGGCATCAAGTATTTCTTTCAAATACAAATAACTTTTAGAGCTATTGGACTAATAGATGAGGTTCAAACAGATTCAAAACTACGGGTGAGATTGAACAATGGCAATGAAGAGGTCCTCCATACACCCCAAATTTCGACGACTTGTGTCTCACTAGCTCTTCTGATGTGGATATATTCCACATATTTTCAGTCCCACCAACAAGGTGAAGAAAAATGTTAAAAAAAAAACATTGCTGAGAAAAAGAAAAGAAAAACTGATTAAAACTGGAAGAAGATAGAGAGCAAGTAGAAAAGGAATGGTAAGTAAGAAGATTCCGAAAGGAAGAGGAAATAAGAAATATAAAGAAGATGAAATAATAATTAGAAAGAAAAGAAAGAAAAGAAAAGAAAAGAAAGAGTAAAGGAAAGACAAGAAGGATTGATTCAAAGATTTGAAAGGAAAGAAAGAGAAAAGATGTTTGGAGAAGAATGGAAAGGAAAGGACAAAAAGAGTAAAAGAAATGCAAGGAGTAACGATGCAAGTTTTGAAAGAGAAAAAAAAAGAAAGAATATTTGGAGAAGAATGGTAAGGAAACAAAGGTAAAAGAAAAAGAGGAAAACAGGAATAAAAAGAATGATTTAAAAGAAATAAAAGATAAATAACAATTGATGTAAAAATAAAAGAAATAAAGAAAAAAGAAAAGGAAGTTCTTTGAGAAAAAAAAAAGACGAATGAAAATCAAAGAAAATTATAAAAACGAGACGAAATAATCAAATAAAAAACAAATCGAAAAACCAAAATTATTGAATATGAATCAAGTAAAGAATACAAATTAAAATGAAAGTAACAAAATGATTGATTTATTGGGTAATTTGTTTAACAGCCTATCCCCCTCAATGCCAAAATATTGCCCAGTCGGCTGGGGCTGTAGAATACACCAACTGCTTCTCTGCAGAGGGCTTAGCCCCACCCCAACCAGTGTCCTGGATATGACACTAAACAATCTGATGGTGAGGTTCCAGCAGCGCTAGAGCTTTGGGGAATGCGGAGTACCCCTTCATTGCCATCGCTCCCAGGTCCACTCTGACCCGGTGTGGTAGCACCTGATAGGGTCCTATTAATGGGTTAAATAGAACAGCATACTAATGCTGAACTGAATTGTTTGAAATAGAAATGTTTTTGACTATTAAACCGTACTTACATTTAAACTGCGTGCTTATGCTTAACTGAATTATTTCAAATAGAACTGTTTTTCGACATTAAAACTGTATTTACACTTAACTGAATTGTTACATATAACTGCTTGAATAGTTTGAAATGGAAATGTTTTTGACAATTAAACTGTGTACTTATGCTAAACTGAACTGTTTTTAATAGAACAGATTATTTACATAAAGATGGATTTGGCGTTAAATAACCTATAAAGGTTGATATGCCATAAAATCAAACAAACCAAACCAATCAATGCCAAAATTGAATTTATTCTTAAAAGTTTGATTATATCCATAAACATTCATATTTTAACGTTCCATAACAACAATTATTTTATTTATCTATAGTAATCAATTGCTTGTACACTTACGCGTTATCAAGTATTCCTATCCAATATCTGTTTTCAACCTGATCGATTTGACATATAGATAACACCCTCCGAGGTACAACGTCTCCGGATCAGAATGAACCTTGAAGTAAGACCTTTGATGGCGTACTCCATCCTCTCTCGATCTCCAGAAATAAAGCCTAACCATCATATAATGTTTAGTTATACGTAATGTTGTATATTGACCTTCAACCCGGCCAAACATGCCATTCCAAAGTGATGCGCCGGAAGGAAGTGACACATTCCGATGGCAGTTATGAGAAGAAATCGTGTAGGCGGGCTTGGCTGACAATATGGGACAAGGTAAAATCCCATGGTACTCTCATAGACTGATGCACCGGAAGAGAGTGACCTGTGAACTGCATGACAGCTATTTCCGCTTGATGACGATCAAACATGCCATTCAAAAGATTGAGTGGGTGATTGAACTATTATATAACTCGGTGTAGACAGGAAGTTAATGTGTTGGAGATCAGATGCGTTAGAGACAAGTGTGGTAGAGAAAGCCACCACCCGGCAGAAGGGGCCATCGGGACCCCCGATTGAGTTGGAGATCAGATGAGCTAGAGACATGATGCGGTAGATAAAGCCATCATCCAGCAGAGAGCCGTGCCCCCGGGCCTCCGGTTAAGCAGCCCTGGAGGACGAGAAAGACACAACGCTGATGGCCATAAGAGTGGGGGTCAATATATTGCTGTTCTGTTCGGTCTCCAGCTCCCTCTCACACACAAACCTTTCAAATAAAGTGAGAGGTATATTTTTTTAAAGAAGTCTTCTCTCGTCTTTATCATTGTGTCGTTGAGTTTATGCATAAATCTGTATATGACTATACAACAGTAAGATAGAAACAAAATAAACATTTAGAGAAGACAGAAATAAAGAAAAAATTAAAATATAAAGAAACATCAGAAAGAAGTTTTTAAAAAATTATTTTATTTACTCAACCCATCCACTATGGACTAGAAAAAAAAGGCCAACTTTTAACCACAGTAAAGCTCGTTTGAATTCAGTGTTTTCCTTCTATTATATTGGTTGTCTAACCCAGGCTTTACAAATACTGCCTGCTCTATTATTTACTCGTCGCTGGAGTAAGAGGAAACGGATTTACGCCTTTTTTAATAGTATTATTGTTAAGGGAAGTACAAACGACTTCATATAAGAATTGAATACAAACCTCTAATTTCATTTACAACGATTATAAGCAGGCTTTCAATAAAAAAGAAGACAATCGAAGATTAAAAAAAACTGAAATAAGGAGAAAATGAAAGAAATTTTGGTCTAAAAAAAGCAAGAGAAAGATCGAAAAAAAAAAAAAAAAAAGAAAAGAAAATTTGTTGAGAAAAGAAAAAAAAAGATAGATTTTTTTAAGAACATAATAATAAACAGGAGAAAAAAGGGAAATAAAAAATATGATAAAGAATAAAATAATGGTAATAAAAAGAACATTAAAAACAAAGATGCGTGAAAGATTTTTTTTTTATATTCGATTGTCGGAAGCAGGGAAAAAAGGGTTTAAAACGAACCAAGCCTTAAAGTTGATTATTTAACGCTGACAATGTGGAGACACTCCTAAATCATTAGGATAAATCCAGGCCACATTTTGTATAGGTGACCAAACAAGAACAGTTAAGCAACAATGATCTTATTATTTGTGAAATCCTCCACCAGGGCAGCCGTCGTTAAAATCTGCTTTCGTTATTCTCATTTTATTTTTCAATGGCCTGGTAAGTCAGGCGTAGCAAGAAAGGAATGAATTCTACACACCTGACAAAATGAAACAATACTTTGTTGTCAACAGATGTCTTGTAGGATTTCCTTTCCTTTATTTTATTTGATAATTTGTTTTAATTCATTTTACTGATATGCACATGTACTAACAAGAATACGCATAGACATATCACTTGCTTACAGAAGATAAAATAAAGTTCTTGTCTAATGGTACATTTGATCCTTTTCTAACAATTTTGGCATCCTGATTTAAAAAAAAAAAGAAAACTACTTTTTTGCCCATGTACGTCTGGATGTTTTGCCAAAAGAGCCACAATATATTAAATAAAAGTGAAATTCATGTCGCAAAAATATACTTTTTTAACCAAATCAATGATTATGATCACTTTTGGACTATTGCCCTTGGGAAAGGTATGAACCCCTTATCCTCTCAGCAATGGGTTAAATAGTACCACAACTGTTCTACAAAGGTGGCTTTGGCATCAAATACCCCACAGGGGTTGAAATGTGATTAAAACAAATGAATGTTTTTTCTTCAGAGTGTACGATAGAGTCCAATTCATTGATCAAAAAGAAATGCCATTTAGTAAGGATCATAATTATTTGCTGTTTGAAATCATATAGTGCTGCACAGATTATTTCTATTCGATAGAAAATATTGATAGATGTAACTATTAATGGTAAATAGCAGTACTTATAACAATTTAACAAAGTACAAAGAAATTATTGATATTAGATACGAGGATCATTAAATAAGTTTCCAGGCATTTTTGGTATAGGCACTTTTATTGAGAGTACACGCATGAAACTCTAGTCCCCTTCGAAGTAATGTCCTCCGGCTGCAATGCACTTGTTGTACCGTTCCAACAACTTATGGAAGGCGCCATAGAAGTCCTCTTGTGTGATCATGTAAATGACCTTCGTCACAGCCTCTTTCATCTCTTCAATTGTCTTATAACGACAGCCTCTAAGTTTTTCTCTGAGCTTAGGGAATAAGCAAAAGTCACAGGGAGCAAGGTCTGGACTATAGGGAGAGTGAGGAACTGTCTTGATGCATATCTTGGTCAAATAGTCAGTGACAAGGATGGGGTTGTGGACTGGTGCATTGTCCTGGTGGAAATGCAACTGACCCGATTCGAAGAGTGTTGGCCTCTTCCGAGGGAATCTCTTCCTGAACTTCCTTAAAACCACAACATACTAACCCTAACCCTAACACTTTGACAAATCAACTCTGGTGTATTGATTCCTTACTCCTCCCACACCTCTCATCATCCCTCACAAACTCCCTGCCTTCCTTGAATCTCTTATGCCACTCAAAATCTGATTCATGCAAGATGCTCCAAAAGCAGTCTGAAGCATTCCATACGTTCCTGTGACATTTTTTCCAAGTTTAAAACAGAATTTTATTGCATATCGTTCTTCTAAAGTGTCCTCTCGTCTAGATTGCATTTTTGAAATTCACCAGCTGTGACAATCAGGTTTTAGTAGGGTGTTTTCGAATTCCTGCTGTAGCTGTTCATTTGAACCTGAAATTAAAAAAAATCGGTCAGTCATCTTATAAGATGTATAGCTATAACATACTGAATTTTCAAGAGTCTACGACAGTTTTAAATGCCTGGAAACTTATTGAATTCACCAGGTATCAACTACTCATGGGTTATCTAATGCCAAAACGTGATTCACTCGTAAATAAAGTAAGAAAGAAAAGTTGGCGAACGTAGTCGAGGGTGATCTGAAGGCTCCCTTTTATATTGCTACTACACTAAGGTGAATATGAGGGCACTACTCCTTTCCTTGGATTGCTCCACTTTACCCTTGATACGTACTTTATATTGCTGAGTGTTAAGCATGGAGGTATTAGGTACTATTCTAAAAGTTTTTAGTATGACACGACCTGGGATTGAATCCATGTCTTCCGGACCACTGGCGAACACTTTACTCACTAGATAATGAGCGTGTGGTTTCAAATATCTTTTTTTAATATAGAAAATTCTATTTAATATTAATCATTTGTTTGTAGATGGTTAAATGGTTTCAAGTTTACTATCTAACATCGATAATACTACTAATCACATATTTTTATCCAAATAAAATAATTTGTATGGTTGGTAAGCTGGTGTTTTAGAGCATATCAAACCAAGCGTGTTATTTAATGCTAAATCTTATTTATACACATATGATTTCAAAACGAATAGTTTGCTTGTAATTTTCTTTTGAAACAAGTTATTAGAGGACGTTTGTTTGCAAAAATTCAATGGTTTCAACTATTCGTGACGCAAAGAATTCTTTCAAATATCAATCATTTATTTGTACACCGTTAAATGGTTACAAGTATTTCGAATGTTAGATATTTGATTTTTGACAAGCCACGTAAGTTACGTGGATATAAAAACAGGATGTACGCCTGCGTTTTCATGTAAACAAAAGACAGCGGAAATACCACGTGAATGGGTGGCATGCCGGAAGGAAGAGTAACCACGGGGTGTGTGGGCGTCCGGAAAATTATACAATGACTGAAGATTTTAGACACCAGCGGTGAGAACGAATGGCCGGCAGAAAAATCCTTTGACGTCACACCTCTCTGGGTGCTGGCCTTTTGCCTGATGGCCCATGGTTGATAGGGGTCTGTAACTGTACGAGGCTCGCTAAAATCAAAATCAAGTATGAGAAAAATATAAAAAAGGGATGTTTTGCGACGGCCCTGAAGTTGGAAAACATATAGAAGGTAAGATGATTAAATGCCCCAGATTATACTGAGAAACGTGTAGAAACAGGCTTGTTTAAATCGAAATCTTGAATGATCCTAGAAGAAAGTGGGGATGCCTTTCGAAGGCTTTGAGTTGAAAAATATATAAAAGCTTTGATGAATAGATGTTTCGAGTTAATCTGTACCAGTCTCCTAGAAGAAGAATAAACATGCAGTGATGATTAAATATTTTGAGTTGGTCCTGTACCAGTCTGGTGAAAGCAGAAAGAAGAACTTACCTGATGATTCCATGTGTATATCTTAGCTCTTCTTGACTCACTCCTCAAGCAACTGTTTCGACCATTTCGTAATAATGAAAAACAAGAAAAGAAACAAATTATATTTTTGGACGCAAGAGTTTTTATCACTTTCCTTCTCCCGATATACAACACTAACACTAATAGTTCTACGTGGTGCCTTCAATAAGTTTCCAGACTTTTTTTTACCGGCATTTAAAATTGTCGTTGACTCTTGAAAATTCAGGATGTTGTTGCGATACATCGTATGAGATGACAAACTAATTTTTATGATTTCAGCTTCAAATGAACAGCTACAGCAGCAATTGGAATGCACCCTACTAAAGCCTGATTGTCACAGCTGGTGAATTTCAAAGATGCAATCTGACACTTAAAGAGAATGATATGCAATAAAACTCTGTTTTAAACTTGGAAAAAATGTCACAGGAACGTATGGAATGCTTCAGACTGCTTTTGGAGCATCTTGCATGAATCAGTTTTTGAGTGGCATAAGAGATTCAAGGAAGGCAGGGAGTTTGTGAGGGATGATGAGAGGTGTGGGAGGAGTAAGGAATCAATACACCAGAGTTGATTTGCCAAAGTGTTAGGGTTAGGGTTAGTATGTTGTGGTTTTAAGGAAGTTCAGGAAGAGATTCCCTCGGAAGAGGCCAACACTCTTCAAATCGGGTCAGTTGCATTTCCACCAGGACAATGCACCAGTCCACAACCCCATCCTTGTCACTTACAAATCGATCATCAGTTTTTGAGTGGCATAAGAGATTCAAAGAACCCAGGGAGTCTGTGAGGGAGGAGGAGCGGTGTGAGAGGAGTCAGGAAGTCAATACACCAAAGTTGATTGGCCAAAGGGTTAGGGTTAGTATGTTGAGGTTTTAAGGGAGTTCAGGAAGAGATTCCCTCGGAAGAGGCCAGCACTCTTCAAATAGTGTCAGTGGCATTTCCACGAGGACAATGCACCAGTCCACAACTCCATCCTTGTCACAGACTATTTGACCAGGGTGGGCATCAAGACAGTTCCTCACTCTCCCTATAGTCCAGACCTTGCTCCCTGTGACTTTTGCTTATTCCCTAAGCTGAGAGGCTGTCGTTATGAGACAATTGAGGAGATGAAAGAGGCTGTGACGAAAGTCACTGACATCCTCACACAAGAGAAGTTCCATGGGGCCTTTCAGAAGTTGTTAGAACGGTAAAACAAGTGCATTGCAGCCGGAAGAGATTACTTCGAAAGGAACTAGAGTTTCATGTGTGTACTATCAATAAAAGTGCCCATACGAAAAGAAGTCTGGAAACTTATTTAATGATCCTCGTATGTCGTTAAACACATGAACTAAACCAAAAAAAATTAGAGTGAACCATACAAATAAGCATGTAACTCAAATTCCCTTAGACTCCAGAACTGTAGTCACACCACCGAATATAGTTTAGTATATAGTTAGAATTGCCCTGTCGGCTGGGGCCGTAGGATACACTGACTGCAATGATTGTCCTGTTATGACACTGAACAATCTGATGGTGAGGTTCCAGCAATACTAGGGCTTTGAAGAATTCGGAGCACCCCTTTATTGCCATTGCTCCCAGCTCCACTCTGGTCCGTTGTGGTAGCACCTGATAGGGCCCTATTTATGGGTTAAATAGAACTAATGGCATAGTTATGCTAAACTGAAGTGTTTGACTAAAGTGAATAGCTTGAAATAGAAATGTTTTTTTGACAATTAAACCGTACTTACATTTAAACTGCGTGCTTATGCTAAACTGAATTATTTGAAATCGAACTGTTTTTGACAATGGAATTGTACTTACACTAATCTGAATTTTTTAATATAGAAATGTTTTGACATTTAACTGTAGAACTCTTTGACGAAACTGAACAACAACGGTTGATATGCCATGAAACCCAAACAACCAACAATCATTGTTAGAATACAGCTTCTTTGTTTTGTACATCTTACCCCTCTGCAAGAGATACAGTCGGTGAATTATAACCCCTACTGACTGGGCTGATGCTTTCAGAGATGTGTAGCCTAGCATATCCGGACCTAAAATAAGGACAATAAGTTATACAGAGATGCATCCGATTCTTAAATAGTTGCTTGATTAACGCAACAGGTTTATGATGACTCAGAGAATAAGGAAATTGAAAAGCCTATTTATTTCCTATCTCACAAATTAAGTGATACGCAGACAAGGTGATCAGCAAGAGATGAGATAGAAAGTGCAATGTACTATGTATTGCGAAAGTTCCATCATTAGCTACAGAGTGTGATGTTCATGATTCACACAGACCAGAAACCAGTAGTGGGTGTCCAGCAATGGTTAAAGCGATGGACTGCGGAATCGTAGTAAGCAAGTTCGTACACCAGTTGCGCTATTACGTTCACTTTCGGTCAAATACCCTTGGGAAAGGTATGAACCCCCTTATCCTCCCAGCTATGGGTTAAACAAACAAAACCAGTTGCTGATTCTACTTACTAGCATGGTCTGTTTCGACATCTTAACAAAGGGATGAGATTGGTTTGATTTTATGGCATATCAACCATTGTAGGTCATTTAATGCCAAAACCTTTTATGCATATATTGAATATGATTTCTAAACACATTTTGCAGATAAAATTTTTAAACAAGCCTAGGCTCAGTTTGCATTTGGCTCATAGTTGGTGACCTTAGTCGAGGGTGACCTAAAGGATCCCTTTTCAATAGCTACGTTTCCCAGTCGGCTGGAGCTGTAGAATACACCAACTGCAAATCCCCCTCAACGAGTGTCCGCATAAATGACATTAAACAATCTGATGGTGAGGTTCCAATGATGCTAGGGCTTAGGGGAAAAGCGAAGCAATTCTTCATTACCATTGCTCCCAGGTCCACTCTGGCCTGGAATGGTGGCACCTGATAGGGCCCTATGTATGTGTTAAATAGAACTAAACTGCATACTTATGCTAAACTGAATTGTTTGAATTAGAACTCTTTGACCCAACTGAATAGCTTGAAATAGAAATGTTTTTGACAGTTTAACTGTGTACTCATGCTAAACTGAATTGTTTGAAATAGAACTGATTAGTTTTATAAAAATTGGATTTGGCATTAAATATCCTACAATGGTTGATATGCCATAAAACCCAAACAACAAACCAATCAATAGCTGCTACGCGGAGGTGTAGTCGACAGAGCTACTCCATTCTCTTGATTGCTCCTCTTCACCTTTGATCCTTACTTTATAATGCTGAGTATAAAGCAATATCTTGAGTCTTTGGTATGGCTTTACCTGGGATTGAACCCGGGTCTCCCAAACCACTGGCAAACACTCTACTCATTAGGCCAATGATTGTTTCAGCTAATTTCAAACAATTAAGTTTTGCATAAGTACACAGTTTTTTGTTTGCACAGAGTCATTTGTCTAAATAGAGTTTTTGTTTACGCACTGTTAAAATGTAAAAACCATTCTGTTTTAAACAATTCAGTTTAACTTAAAAACAGTTTTTTTTCTATTTTCACACAATTAGATGTGAAAACAGTTCTATTTCCTACAACTCAGCTTTGCATAAGTAAAGTCTGAATGTCAAACAAAGCTTTTTGACCCATACATAGGACGGTATATAAGATGCTATCACTTTCGGTCAGAGCTGAATCGTAATAAGCAAGTTCGAACTCTTGTTGCACTATTCTGTTTACGTTCAGACAAATATCCTTGGGAAAGGCATGAACCCCCATATCAACCCCATCAGTACTCTGTTAAATAGTACCACTATTGTTATTTTAGAAGGATGGATTTAGTATTAAATTACCGAATAAGGTTGACATGCCATTTAAAAAAAAACAAATCATAGCTATCCAGCAGAGAACTAAAAACTTAAAATGATATGTTTATTTACATATCTACCGCTGCCCACTATCAGCTTTATAATCTTTTAAGACTACAAATCAGACTATAAATATATATATATATATAATTCAAGAGAAGACGTGTTTAAATTCATCACATATATAATATATAGAAGTTTCATATAATTCTACAAGAGGGCTCGATGTATGGAAACTAATACATAGATTTATCAGAATATATGTTAAAGAAATCTTTCATACTGAACGAATGTATCAGTTATATCTGCGTAACTGTCCAATGGGTTTTCTTTCATTGATATATATATATATATATATATATATATATATATATATATATATAGGATGAGTTGGGAAAAACCTTTTAAGAAACAATAACAGAGAAGTGTGTAAAGATAAATGTTTGATGAATGCGATTTCCTAACCACTTGGCATAAAATGACAAAACGACGAAGAAATAAATCTAAAGTTCTTAATAGATTGTCTAGAAAAATAACTAAATGCAAAATTTCACTTCCTTCTTTTTGCAGTCAAAAAAAGAACATGATTAATACTTTTTTAATACATTAACATAATTTTGGATACGGTATCTTGATTGGACGGCAATTACACAAGAATGTTGCGAGTAATATTGAACAAGTCCTGACGGCAACACCAAACAAGGCACCAACTGCCACCCATCACGAAAACTATCCAAGTTAGACGGACAAGACATGTAGGACACTGCTGGAGAAGCAAGGACGAGCTCATAAGTGATGTACTCCTATGGACCCCCGCATATAGCCTAGCAAAAGCAGGACAACCAGCTCGAACATACATTCAGCAGCTATGTGAGGATACGGGATGTAGCCCTGAAGACCCGCCCAAGTAAATGAACGATAGGGAGAAGTGGCGAGAGAGGGTCAGAGATATCCGTGCTAGCGGCATCAAATGATGATGATGATGATGATGATAGTGGAAGCAGAACTATTTATTAGAAAAAATAAAATAAAATATTTGGTTCTAAATTGCGATATGAGCTAAGATAAACATCGTATATAACAGTAATAGGTGGTATTTAATTTTTTGAGTAATACATTTGGTTTATAACTCCCAAAAATTCAGACTGAGTTACCGCTCAGTACACGTGGTTCAAAGGTTTTAGGTGTTTTGTTATATAAACTTCTGAGTGAAATCATCTAGATGTTGCCGTTTCAATCCAGACTTCAGGTAAAAATAACAATGCATTCTTAACGCTAGTACCCAAACATGGTTAACTGAATTTGAAAAATCTACACCCATGAATTAAATAAAGGTTTCCGTTTCGGGTCCCAAGTTTGACAAAAAAAGTAGAAAGAAGAATCGGCCGAATCATTGCGAATCTAATAATTAAGACTGTCCAAATAATCTAAATGGTGAAAATTATAAAGTTCGTTTACTTTCAAGTAAACTTAGGCTTCTAGAAAATACGCCAATCAAAAATGAATGTTGTATGGTTACGAAGATTAAAACACTTCAACTTACAACACAGTGTGAGAGGGACTTAGTAGAAGTTATTTGTATTTAATGCAGAGATGTAAGATCATATCTTTAAAGAATTTAACAGATCTATATGAGATTTGAACTGACAAGAGTGGACCTGAGAATAATGTCAATGAGGATTAATCCCAGACACTGAATAGCTCAAGAACAGGAGCCTGACCATCAGTTTTAGTGTTATGCTTAAGAAATACCCGTTGCGCTAACTTCTCCGCGCGGGCAGGATGTGACAGAAAAACCATATTTAAGCAGAGTTTAACAGTTTTGAATTCGGGGTTTTCCTTCTCCTAGCCTGGTTGCCTAACCAAAGCTAAAGAATCTAGTCTACCCAACTATTTACTCATAGCGGGAGGGAAAATAATTGGATTCATTCATGAAGCTGAAGTACAGCGATTAATCCTCTTGGAATTACAGCAGTTATTGTATTGCTCCAAAGCAGATGTTTACATTTTCTATTAAGTCAGCAACAGATTATCATCGCGAAATTTCATTTAGGTGTACTGGGCATGTTTTGATCTACCAGTAGCCTCGTGTATGTTTGAGGTTTTACCTGAACAAGAATAGGCCTAACCCAGGCTTTTGCGCTAAAAATCGTGAGGTTGACGAGTATGCCTGATTGACTTGTACTCTGAAATTTATTGTGGTAAATATTGTAGGTACATGTATACCATGTCACTCTAAGAATTTACGCCAGCTTTCTTCCAATAAGCAGTAGTAAATATGAAAACCGTCTTTAAAGGAAAGATTTGATAACAGAGTATAAAAGGACTATGAATCTCTAAAGGCAAACAGTTGATCAAAATGAGAAGTAACGATGAGGACGAGTGAGAGTGGTGACAAAGAAGAGATAAAAAAAGGTAAATAAACAGGTCTCTTTGATCAATAGATAAGTTTCATTTGGTTAAGTTGGTTTTTATGGCATATCAACCATTTTAGGCTATTCAATTCCAACTCATCTTCAAACATAGTATATATGATTTGTTAATGTATAGTTGGTAGATACGAGGTGCCTCCAATAAGTTGCCTGGCTTTTTTTTTTTTGTACATGCATTTATAATTGTCCTAGACTCTTAAAAATTCAGTATGAAGGAACTGAAGATGCGGAAGATTTCCGCGAAGTTTGCCCCAAGGGTGCTGAGAGAAGATCAGAAAGAAACGTTGTCCTGACAGCAGGGAGATGGTCGAGCTAATCAATTCAGATCCCACAGTTCTTGATGCTCCGGTGACCTGCGATGAAAGGTAGATCTACTGCTATGACCCTGAGACCAAGAGACAGAGTTCCTAGTGGAAGCATGCTGGCTCTCCCAGACCCAAGAAGGCCCGACGGAGCAAATCCATCCACAAATTTTTGATGACACTTTTTTTTCGACAGCACTGGCATGATCTACATGCACTGGGTTCCCGCTGGAAAGATAGTCAACAAGGAATTCTATGTTGAGGTTTTCAGGGAGTTCAGGGAGAGATTCCCTCGGAAGAGGCCAGCACTCTTCGGGTCAGAGGCATTTCCACGAGGACAATGCACCAGTCCACAACCCCATCCTTGTCACAGACTATTTGACCAAGATGGGCATCAAGACACTTTCTCACCCTCCCTATAGTCCAGACCTTGCTCCTTGTGACTTTTGCTTATTCCCTAAGGTCAAAGAAAAACTTAGAGGCAGTCGTTATGAGAAAATTGAGGAAATGAAAGAGGCTGTGACGAAGGTCATTGAGACACTCACACTAGAGGACTTCCATTGGGGCCTTCAAGAAGTTGTTGGAGCGGTACAAGTGCATTGCAGCCGGGGGAGATTACTTTGAAGGGGACCTGAGTTCCATGTGTGTACTATCAATAAAAGTGCCCATACGAAAAAAGTCTGGAAACTTATAGAGGTTACCTCGTAACATTTTTAAACGAGCCAGAGCTCATTTGTTTGCATACAGTTAAATGGTTTTGCATATAATTTGTAAGCCAATAATTAATTGGTAATTTTATTTTAAAATGAGCCAGAGCTAATTTGTTTGCACACAAGTATTACTATTGTTTGCATACAGTTAAATGGTTTAAAACATTGCTATGTAAAACTAAGTATTCAATTTAAACACACAGTAAAAGAGTTTCAAGTATTGCTAATCAACGCTAATAATTCCCTGCAACATTATTCATTCGTTTGCACAAGGTTAAATGGTTCCCATATTGCTATGTATAAAAAACAATTTAATTATTTAAAGTTACTTCCTTATACACAGATAAATTGTCAAAGTGTTCTATTTCTAACAATTCAATTCAACGAAAGTTAGTTTGCACACAGTTTAAATATAAACAGTTCTACTGGACTAATAAATAAGACCCTATCAGGTATTACGACTTTGAGACAGTGTGAACCTAGGGACAATGTAAATAAAGGGATACTCTATATTCCCCAAAGCTCAAACATTACTGGGTTTCACCATCAGGTTGATAATTGTCAAATCAGAACATTCGTAGTAAAATGGCCTTAAACCTCTTCAGAGATGCAGTCAGTGTATTCTACAGTCCCAGCCGATTGGGTTGTCATAGAAGAGAACCTAGCAATTAGTACTATTTCGGGTGAGCGTTGGACTAAGTGTAATGAAAGTGTATATGAACTTTACACTTTCCAAAACTCTAGACCTGGACCTGACCAACGAATGCATGTTACTGTCAAAACCAGGTCACACCTATAGAGTGTCTTGCCCTCTCTATGAAACACAGCGAACTTTAAGTCCGCAAACAATGCTATCAACTTGCATGTATTTAACACATCCGAACCAAAACATGGAGTTTCCGTTTGGTTTTATGGCCTATAAATCATTGTAGGTTATTTAAAGCAAAATCCATTTCTATACGTATAAACAGTTCTATTTCAAACAATTCTTTCTAGCATAAGTATAGTTTTTTGTTTTCATACAGTTAAATGTAAAAGCGGTTCTATTTCAAGCAATTCTCTTTAGTATGAGAACATTTTAGATGTTAAACATGGTTCCGTTTCAAACAATTCAGTTTGGCATAAGTACATTTAAATATCAAAAGCAGTTCACTTTCAAACAATTCATTTTAGCATTAGTATAGTTTAAATGTCAAAGACAGTTCTATTTCAAATTATTCAGTAAGGCATAAGTACGGTTTTTTGTTTACATACAGTTATATGTAAAAACAGTTCTATTTCAAACAATTCAGTTTAGCATAAGTACACAGTTTAAATATCATAACAGTTCTATTTCAGATATTTCAGTTTGGCATATGTACACTGTTTAGTTATATTCAAGCCAGAAATAGGACTCTATCAGGGGCTTACCACACCGGGTTTGAGAACACTCTGCATCCCCTAAAGCTCCAGGACTAGAATCTTACTATCAGATAGTTTAGTGTCACACCAGGACAATCGTTAGGGGAGTCTTGCCTCTCAGCAGAGATGCAGTCGGTGTATTCTGCAGCCCCCACCCCAGCCGACTGGGGGGCGGGGCTCTGTGAATAAGTCGCTAACATGCTAGACTGTGGCATCGTTCTGGAATTACAGCGATACTGTATTGTTCTATTGTAGCTAATTGTTTTTCTTACATTTTTTTGTTAATTTAGTTCAGAATAAGTGCGAAACCTCATGTGGGCCAAGGGGGAATCTTTGGACCAACATACCGTATGCGTGAGGTTTGTTCAGTAGAGCAGCTATATATTTGAACCAGAATTTTTTATATAAAAATCGAGAGGTTGACTTATTTGCCAGATCGACTTGTCAGCTCTCTGAAACTAGTTGACAAGTTCACCTACCAAGGGAGCAGCGTCTCATCAACCGAGACAGACATCGACACGAGACGAGCAAAAGCATCGATAGGCTATCGGTCATACGGAAGTCAGACCTGACCGATAAAATGAAAAGCAGTTTCTTTCAAGCAGCGGTCGTGTCGATACAGCTGTATGGATACACTTCATGGACGCTAACAAAACATATGGAGTAAAAAGCTTAAAAGCAACCACTTAAGAATGTTGCGAGCAATATAGAACTAGTCCTAAAGAAAGCACCCCACAAAGCAGCAGCTGTACGGCCACCTACCACCCATCACGAAAACTATCAAAATTAAACGAACCACATATGCCGGACACTGCTGGAGAAGTAGGGACGAGCTCATAAGTGATGTATTCCTGTGGATCCCTTCAGATGGACGTGCAAAGGCAGGACGACCAGCTCGAACCTACATACTGCAGCTCTGTGCCAATACGGGATGTAGCCCTGAAGACCTGCTTGAACCAATGGACGATAGGGAGGGATGGCGCGAGAGGGTCAAGGATATCCATGATGATAGCACGATATGATTATGATGTATACCATGTCAAACATGAAATTTAGATTGTGACTTCGTAGAAAGCGAATTTGGAATAGTAGTTTTTTTTCTTATTAATCTATCTATCGATTTATCGATTTGGTTTAGTAGTGCTATTAGGTTCACTTTCCAACTGATACCTTTTTACAGCATTAATTACGAGGTATCAGCATAATTTTCTCACAAGGATTTGTTGTCCTGATATAACACAGTAAGATTGATATCCAATTAATGAAACTAAACCAACCAAACAATTATCTCTCTTTCTCTCTCTCTTTCTCTCTCTCTATTTCTCTCTCTCTCAGTCGGTCTTTCTCTTTCTCTCTCTCTCTGTTTTTCTCTTTCCCTCTCTCTCTGTTTTTCTGTCTTTCTCTCTCTCTATTTTTCTCTCTATCTGTCTTTCTCTTTCTCTCTGTCTTTCTCTTTCTCTCTTTCTCTCTCTCTATCTCACTGTGTGTCTCTCTCTCTCTCTCTGTCTTTCTCTATCTTTCTCTCTATATAACTTTCTCTCTCTCTATTTTTCTCTCAGTCTGTCTTTCTCTTTCTCTCTCTGTCTTTCTCTCTCTCTATCTGTCTTTCTCTTTCTCTCTCTCTTTCTCTTTTTCTTTTTCTCTCTCTCTATCTCTCTCTCTGTCTTTCTCTCTCTCTCTCTCTCTGTCTTCCTTTGTCTTTCTCTCTTTCTCTCTGTCTTTCTGTGTTTCTCTCTCTCTCTTTCTTTCTCTCTTTCTCTCAGTCTCTCTCGGGAACCTTCACGTTACGCCATGTGTCCAGCAGGAGATATGGCGTAGCGGTTATAGGCGTTGGTTTCCTAAGCTTCTAAGGAGACAATCATCTGGAGGTTGCAGGTTCAATCCTGACTGCAGACGAGTAACAATACAGGAATACTTAACACTTGTACCCGGTCATGGCTAACGGAATCAGAACAATCGACCCCCGTGGATTCAATAAAGGACGTAGTTCGAAGTTCCGTGAAGGTTCCCGAGTTCGACAAACACCTGAAGAAGGCAGGAGATCATAACGGCCGAAACGTTGTGGAAATAACAATAAAGATGAAGACAATAGTCCGAAAACCCTTAATGATAAAAAAGTGTCATTTAATGTTGATATGGCACCATCTTGATTAAAACACATGGATTCTGTTTTATCAGAGTTCACATAGAGGCCGATGCCTCTTGCTGTCAGTAGAATGTTATGCAGTAGATATCTAGTTTGAGCAGGTGTATTTCCAAAAAGTTCTAGATTATTGGGTTTGTCTACTTCAATAATAGTATATGTTGGATGTTCAGCTTCTTGCTTTTGTAGTAGCCACATCTTCTTTCCATTAGACCGATTGACGCTCGTAGAACCCGATCCAGACAATTTATGAATAAAAAATTGTGCTAATGTATCATCTTGAAAGACTTCAAATACAATGAAGAAGAAATAAAAAAACATAACCAGGTGAGCGAAGCATTGCCTTAGTGTCTTTATAGATTACCGTAATGGTCGTAAGCTTTTCTTTCAGAAAATCAGATTCTAGAAATGTTTGCTCCATCTTCTTCTTCCATCTGTGTATGGAATTAAATGCGTTGGAGTGTTGTCTTGAGGTGTTATTGCAAGTTCTCCTACGATTATTTGATAAATAGTCAGTATCTGAAAAGTTTTAGCTCGATAAGCACATGTAAAATAAAGTTGGCAAACTTAGTCGAGGGTGACACGAAGGCTTCTTTTTTAATAGCTACTACACCACGGTGTAAGAGAGAGCGCTCCTCCATTCCCTGGATTGCACCACTTTAATCTTAGTACGATTTTTGAGACTTTGGTATGAACAAACCTGGTATTGAAATCCGGTCTCCCGGACCACTGGCAAACACTCTACTCATTAGTCCAATGGTCGTTACAAAATATCAGCCAATGAGTTCACTTTATACATAATCATAACAATAACATCCAATATATTTCGTTGGAACTCTTGAAGAAAAAACTCACAAGACAATTATCGATCACCACAGAAACTAGAAGGCAGAATGCCAAATATCTTTGCTTTAATATACGAACGAGAAAATAAAATATCATGGCCAATTCAATGAAGCGATTAAATAAATCAAACTTGATGAAAGATTCCGGTCGCGGTCACCAGGATTTAAAAAAATATTCTCGTGCGCTATAAAACTATAAACAGATTATCAGATACTCAGAGTGATGATAGCGGACATGCAGGACTGTGACATCGTTGTAGGCCAGTTCAAACTCTCGTCCCACACAGCTGAGCAACATATACAGGATCTATCAGAATGGTCTTTCTGATGTAAAACTGCCGTCACACAGATCCTATTAATTATTAGCGTTTGTTTGTTGTTGATTTTTAGCAGCAGTGGCTTTTATTCGGAGAAATGAGTGTAATAGTGCACATCGAAAACTTGGTTTGATTTGGTTTCGTTTCGTTTCTTTGTTTAATGGTATATGAAATTTGTTTGATTTGGTTATATCGTATATCAACTATTATAGGTTATTCAATACTAAATCCGGACTATTCATATATATTAGATATATATGATTTGCAAACATAAGTCAATAAAGTTCGATAGTTCTATGTTCACTGACAATTCAATTAAACATCAAACATTTGTTTACACACAGTTAAATGATCAAACAGTTCTATTTCAAACAATTCAATTAAGCATAATCAAAGTTCGATCTTTCGAAGTGCTGGTATGTATCACTAACAATTTATTTGAACATCAATAATTTATTCACATACAGTTAAACGATCAAACACCTCTTTTTTTAAACAATTCAATCTAGCATAAGTCATTTTTTGCACCCAGTTTAAATGTCGAACAGTTCTATTTGACCCATAGATAGGAATTAATCAGGTGCTACCTTTCCGGGATAAAGTGGACCAGGGAACGATGGCAATTAAGAGGTACTTCACATTTACCAAAGGTTCAGTGTTACTGGAGGCTCACCATCAGATTGCTTAATGTTACATCACGACACTCGTTAGGGGAATCTTACCCCTCTGCAGAGATGCAGTTAGTGTATTTTGCAGCCCCAGCCAACCGGACTCATCAAATTCGTCGGTTATTAATTCCTTATCCATCTTTCTAGAAGGACACCAGTGGTAGTATTTAACCCATAGGTGTCAGGAGCGCGATATGATGATGGTGATTAGTACGCAAGTCAATATAATGGTGCTATTTGAAATAGATACTATTTGCTTTTTTTTTTTTTTGTTTTTTGAATTGAATTATTACTGTTAAATAGCAATGATTGAAACCATTTGTGTGTGAATAAATGAGATAAAACTCTAAGCTATTCACTGACAAAACATGCGTGTGTGTGTGTGTGAAAAAAATTTAGTGATAAATAACTCGAAAAGACTGATATGCCATTAAAAAAAATAACATAACCTAGCCAAAAATCGAATCTTTAATTTGTTGTATATTGTCTTTTTTTAAAAAAAACGTTCCAAATCCAAGGTACTGAAATCACCGTGGTCTAATGGAAAGAGTGCTGCACTGCGACATCCTAGTTTGTGAATCTGAACCCAAGTCACGTTTCGAACTAATACACTTGAAAAAGGTATGAATCTCTTTATTCTCTTAGCCATAGGCTTAAAAGTATCACTACTATTCTTACACAAGGATGGCTTTGGCATTAAATAACCCCTGACCGTTGATTTGCCATTAAAAACAGAACCATATCCAATAGATTTTTCACCGATTTCTGTATATTAAGATATTCGCTTGAGGTCGCATCTGCAGTTTTCATAACAATAATTGTCATCAATCCTCGATAGTTTTAATAAGCAGTCTCGATAATTTAGTTTGTTTTTTAATGGCATATCATAAACATTCATGGGTTATTTAATCCCAACCCAATCATTTGAGAAGTACAGCAGTGATGTTATTTAACCCATAGCTTAGAGGATTAGGGATTTCATGCTTTTCCCAGGGATATTTGTCCAAAACTGAACGTAACAGCACGACTGAAGTTCAAACTCGCTTACAACGATTCCGCAGTCCCCCTGCCGATAATTTTGTATATTTTTGAAGCAAAATACAAGATTGTGCCATACTCTCCACTCGAGCCTTTGTACAACTTTTTACCGTTTCCCAAACTTGAATTACATCTTAGTGGATGAAGCTGCGAAGACTTTAAAAGAAATTCGAAGTCATAACATTACACGATAAAACAAGTAGTTTAAAAGCTGCTTCGAAAACTGGAAACCACGATTTAAAAATTGTTGAATACCAAAAGAAATGTTTTCCAGAAATACCCAAAAATAATGTTTCCGTCGAATTCTAGGTGTACGTGTAAAAAACCTTAAGGCAACAATATTATTAGTGGACTTTTCCAAGGCCTTTGACTCCATACAAAGAGGGAAGATGGAGCAAATACTTCTCGCCTACGGCTTACCCAAAGAAAAAGTCACAGCCATTATCATATTATATGCTATATAAAAACACGAAAGTAAAAGTCCACTCTCTGGATGTAGACGCAGACCACTTCGACATTGTTCCAGGTGTGCTACCTGTTTATCATCTACGTAGACAACGTGCTTAGAACGTCTATTGATTTAATGAAAGAAAACTGTTCCAAGCTGGCAAAAGAAAAGAGCAGAAGATATCCCACACAAACAATTACGGACGCAGACAACGCCGATGACATAGCGCTTTTGACAAATACACCCGCCCAAGCCGAAACCCTGCTGCAAAGTCAGGAATGAGCAGCTGCTGGCATAGGCCTCCATATCAACGCAGACAAGACAGAATACTTGTACTTTAATTAAATCGGGGATTTCTCCACTCTATAGGATGCGCCTGTTATACTAGTGAAGAAGTTCACCTACCTAGGAATCAGTGTCTCATCAACCGAGAAAGACATCAATACACGTCTAGCAAAGACATGGACAGCTAACGATAGCTATCGGTCATACGGAAGTCAGACCTGACCGATAAAATAAAACGCAGTTTTTTTCCAAGCAGAGGTCATGTCGATACTGCTATATGGATGCACGATATTGTCGCTAACAAAACGTTTGGAAAAAAAGCTTGACGGCAATTGCACAAGAATGCTGTGAGCAATATTGAACAAGTCCTGGAGGCAATGACCCACAAAACAGCAGCTGTACGGCAATCTACCACCCCTCATGAAAACTATCCAAGTTAGACGAGCCAGACACGTGTAATATTACTGGAGAAGTACGGACGAACTCATAAGCAATATACTCTTGTGGACGCTTTCACATGGACGAGCAAAGACAGGACAACAAGTTAAAATGTACATAAAACAGCTCAGTGCTGATACAAAATATAGCCTTGAAGACCTACCAAGATTGATGGATGATAGAGATGAATGGCGAGAGAGGGTCAAGGAGATTCATGCTGGCAGTGTGACATGATAATGACATTAAAAATAGAATCTTTTGTACTTTTTAGGTATAAAAATTGACCATTACACTTGGCTAATATCGAAATAAACTGATCAATTTTAATATAAAAATTCAGCACTGCTGGCTCATTACCAACAAAGAAATTTTAAAATAGAAAATAGAAAATTGTAATATACTAGTTTAGCTGGCGATAATGAACTTTGCAGAAGAGAAAAATAAACGATGATGTCGAGAATATATTTTATTGCTTATGGATAGAGTGACAGATATCAGATCACTGATCAGATCAATAAATTACCGGAAATAAACGGAAGTATGTAAGTTCCGATAACATGCCATAAACAGAAAAATACATGAGGCGAAGAGAATGTTCAACATTCCGCATGGGACTTGAAAACACAATATTAGGTATGTAATTTTGGACTGAAGGCAGAGATTAGCTGGTCGCTCAAGCGAAGGGGAGAGATCTGCTGGTCACTCAAGCAGACCTGTCAGCTCCCCATGTCTGTTCTCCGACTGTTGCACTACAAAAGGGTCCCCGCCACAGAAGAAGGATATGTGTGAACTCTCTGACTGTATTTCTACTACATAAAACCGTCGCCGTCGTTGATCCGCTAGTCTCTCAAGCGAAAGGAGACCTGCGGGTCACTCAAGTAAACATGTCCTGTCTGTTCTTCGGCCGAAGCACTACTTCACAAAAAGGGTCCCCGTCACAGAAGAAAGATATGAGCGAACTCTCTCTGACTGCATTCCTACTACACACAATCGTCACCCTCGAAAAATAGAAATATAAATTGTATTTTTATATATCTACAAGTCCTTCGTTGTTTGTCCAGCGGTGCAATATACGACAAAATGACGTTTATGTGAAAATGTTATTTTTTCTTAAAAATATGTGTATTATGCTCCAAATATTCAACTGAAACCAAGATTTATATACATTATTAAGATATATCTCTCGATGCCAAAAGAAAACATTTATTTTCTGTTGGATTCTTTGTGGTATAATGGCTGCCATGCTAGACCAAGTCATCGTAGTTGGCCAGTTCGAACTCCAGTCACGCTATATTGTTTGTTTTTCAAGTAATAACATTGAGAAAGGCATGAACCAACTTATCTCCCCAGCTATCTGTTGAATAGCACCCCGGCTGTGCTTCTACAAAGATGGTTTTGGGATTAAATAACTCACGAAGGTTGATATGCCATTAAACGAAGAAACCTGATATCGATTGTTTTATTCTTGGAGCGAGGAGCAAATCAAACATCCTCCACAATTGGATAGTTTTTCGATCAACGCTAATTTTACCTGAAGCAGAGGTTTCCGTTCGGTTTCATTGTTTAATGGCATATCAATCTTCATGGGTTATTTAATGCAAAAAAAAAACCTTCTTGGAGAAGAGCCGTAGCAGTGTTATTTAACCAACAGCTAATCGGGCTTAGATGTTTCATAACTTCATCCTTGGGTCAATTACCCGAAATTTAACGTAATAGTGCGATTGGATATCGAACTCGTTTACAACCGTATCGCCGTTTAACATGTTAGACACAGTACCACAGCAATTCCCCCGGCTGAAATTGACAAGTTAGATATTTCTTAAGTCTCTTATTAAAGGAACTAACAGAAATTCTTTGCAAGATCATCTGTTTTACAGGTGATATTATCAACGAGGATTTTGATATTTGAAAGGAAAACTCAAAAATCGAAACGTTCAATAGAAATAATCTTTATAATGCATGTTTCTGATTTATTCGCATAAATTTATTCTAATTTTTAAATTCTTAATTTACATCATTAATTTCGACATACATATATTTTTTTTTTATAATTCTGTGGATATGTTATAAGTTAGATAAGCTGCAATGAATAAATGGAAGGTTCAGTTGACTTCCACAGCAGAAGATCGATCAAAGGTCAAAATAAAAATAAAAATGAAAAAAGATATTTTTTTCAAAGAGATTCGCTATCTCTGTTACACATAATACAAGTGATACCGCCCAATTTTATCTTGTGAATTCAAGTCCAATAATTCATCAGAATAAAAATCAATCATCTAATGTAAATTATCGACCGATGTGAAATTATTTGCCAAAATGTAAAATTGAACTAAAAACATTTATACAAGAAGAGTATGAATTCATCTTCGATATCGAAATGAAATTTTCAATTTAAAACAAAATAAACGTTACTAATGCACACAGGAAGACAGAAATCACAAAACGACATCAAATACCCAAAAGTCAGGTCAGGTCAGGAAAATATAAAATCAAAAAAAAAATGGATAATGATTCCCACATTCTAATAGAATGTGGAAATCGTTATCCATTCTTTTGGATTTAAGTTCATCCGATTGCTATGTCGAGTATTTCCCATTTACTTTTTACAGAACTTTTCACCAATCCACGTAAATTTTCGAAATATTTATGTTCTAAAGAGAATTAAAAATGAATATTGCATATTTTACGCACTGTGCAGCAGTAAATGTAATTTTGTTGGTTAATTTGTAAACTGCACGAACCTCATCTGTGATTTTAGCATAATGCGGCATTATTTACAAAACATGGTTGGTTGGTTAGTTGGTTGGTTGTATTTTATGGCATATCAACCTTTGTAGGTTATATAATTCCAAATCCATTTTATTCGAATACTCACTTCTATTTCAAAATGTCAAATTTAGCATGAGTACACAGATTAATTGTCAAAAACATTTCTTTTCAAGCTATTCAGTTTAATGAAATAGATCCATATTCAAACAATTTAGCGTAAATATAGTTTCAATGTCATATCAGTTCTACTTCAAATAAATTTGTTTTGCATGGGTACATAGTTTAATTGTCAAAACTATTTTTATTTCAAGCTATTCAGTTTAGCCAAATACTTCCAATTCAAACAATTCAGTTTAGTGTAAGTACAGTTTCAATGTCAAAAACAGTTATATTTCAAACAATTCAGTAAAGCATAAATACACAGTTTTAATATGAAAAGAGTTCTATTTCAAGTAATTTAGTTTAGCATAAGTACGCATATTAGTTCTATTCAACCCACTGATTGGGCCGTATAAGAGGATAACACTCCGGGCCGAGCGGACCTCGGAGCTATATCAATGAATGTTTGCTCCACATTCCCCAAACCTCCAGCTTTACTGGGGCCTCATCATCAGATTGTATAGTGACATATCCAGGACACTGGTTGGGGGTTTCTTACTCCTCTGAAGAGGTGCAGTCGGTGTATTCTACAGCCTCAGCCGACTGGGCATATTTACAAAAATGAAGTGAAAATTGATTGTAAACAATTGAAGAAAACAAAGGCGGTTGACGCTGAAGAATAGCCTATTGACTTTCTACCGATGAGTAAGACCCTCAACGAAGATCCTAGATATGACACTCAACCATTTGATAAGTCAAATCTGATCCGATGTGGTAGTTGGTTTGGTTTGGTTTCTTTGTTTAATGGCATATAAACTCTTTTTAGGTTATTTAATGCCAAAGCCATTCTCCTAGATGAACAGTAGTGGTTCTGTTTAACCCATAGCTGGGAGGATAAGGGGGTTCATACCTTTCCCAAGGGTATTCGCCCGAAAGTGAACGTAATAGCGCGACTGGAGTACGAACTCGCGTACTACGATTCCGCAGTCCATCGCTTTAACCATTACACCACGAGGACACCCCCCCCGAAGTGGTAGTGCATGATAGGGTCTCACCTATAGGTAAAATAGAAATATTTAATAATTTACTATATTCGAAAATATTTAACCGTGTGCAAACAAATGACTGATGTTAAATTGGACCGTTAATTAAATGTAGTAATATTTGAAATCATTTAACTGTGTGCCAACAAAGGATTGATAATTAATAAGGTTACTAATATGATCAGTAAGTTAAATTGTATTATTTGAAACTGTCTAACTGAGAGGAAACACATCAGCGCTGGATCGATCAAAAATAATTTTTACTACAAACTGTTTACACATATTTGAAATATATATAAACATGATTTTGTATTATAAAATCTTCAAGGGTTGATATGACATACGACAAAATCATCCAACAAAACAAATGAAACATCAACTGCTCGAAGATGAAAACTGTAAAAATCTAGGTTGTTCTGTATAATTAAAAAAAAACTGAGTCTCCGTGACGTAATGGTTAAAGTGCTGAACTGGGCTCTCAAACTGAACGTCTTCGAACTACGAAATAATGGTCCTGGAAAAGTAGCCAAATCAACTGTATCACTGTGGTCGAGCTAGACATCGCTGAATGAGACTACACCCAACGTCCTGGATTGAACACTAAACCATCTGATGGTGAAACTCCAGTGCTCTTGCTTTCAGGGATGTCGAGTACTTCTTTATTACTACTACTCACAGTCCATTCTAACCCGGGGTGGTAGTACTTGTTAGATTCCCAACAATGGGCCACTTAAAAATGAAGTTGGCGACCGTTGTCAAGAAAAACCCGAAGGCTCCCTTTTCAATAGCTACTACACCTAGGGTGTTACTTCTTTCCCTAGATTGCTCCACTTTACCTTTCTTCAGTGCCTTAGTTTTAAACAAGGTGGCATCAAATACCATTTTCTGAGTGTTTGATGTGACTCGACCTAGGATTGAACACTACTCTCCAGCTCCACTGAGTAGCAATATTTAAAAACATGTAACTGTAGGAAAAAAACGATCAACGTTTGTAATATTGAACGAATTTGACAGAGTGGAAAGAAATCTGGCTTGTGTAAGAATTATTACCTACTAAGTATTCGTTTACAAATCATATATATTTAGCATATACGTATAAAAAGGATTTGGCATGAAATAACCTGCAAAGTTGATATGCCGTAAAACACAAACAACCAACATTGAAAAATGAATAAACCTATTGTTGTGTAGACAGATACACGAATATAGCCACGTGCGAAATGGATGAAATGGACATCGAAATGTTGATTACGATAGAACAAAGGAATCTCGGAATTCGAAAACACGTAATGACTTCTTGTTCAGGTACGAAACCTTTTATTAACTTTGAATTAAAGGTTTCGACGTAAGGAGGAGAGACACAATCTTCTACGCTGTCTTACTCATTTGGCCCCCATCTCGAGCGGCCCCCATAGGGCGCAAGTTCGCCTCGCGTCTGCGAGCTCCAAAAATCAACCCTTCTCGTTTGGCGTCTAGTACCCGACTCTTGCGGCCCCATTAGGGCGCAAGTTCGCCTCGCGTCTGCGAGTTCCAAACGTCGAACCTCTTCGTTTGGCGTCTAGTACTCGACTCTCTTTTCTCTTCAAATTCTCACACAAACCCTCGTGCGCTTCCGGTGCGTGACGTCACCTGCACCCTGTCACCCAGTATCGTCTCGGACTATTATGACATCTGAGTGACACCTCCATCCGTCCGCGCGCACCGGCGTTAACACCTGCTTCAATGTTACACCCAACCAACCCATATGCTGAGCCGAAAGGTTCTCAGCCTAACTAAACTCAAAGGCATGAAACGAAATCCCTCGGCTATTTTATAACACTATTATCTCCTCAGGTACGTGTTTGAGAGTATCACTGCTGTTCTTCAACTAGGATGATTTTGGCATCGAATAATCAACGAATTGTCCAGTCAGTTGGGGCTGTAGAATACACCGACTGCACCTCTACAGTATGTCCTGGATATGACATTAAACAATCCGATGGTGAGGTTCCAGTGATGATGGAGCTTTGGCGAACAAGAAGCACCCCTTCATTACTCTGGCCCGGAATGGTAGCACCTGATCGGGATATTTGTCTCCGCCTCCCAACTGACAGGACTTGACACAAGGTCAATGACCCGAAGGTCTGGTTAAAGTTGGGATTAGGGGAGGGAAATGTCGGGTACTAGGCGAGGCTAGACCCCTACTTGACTACACTGGTTAACGACCCACTTCGTGCAATGTGTGCCTGATGAGCCTAACTGGATTTGGACCCAAATCTTTGTCCAGACACGTATGCCTGATTATAGCTTAAACTGGACCACGTGGTCCAGTGCTATACAAGAGTTACAAGGGTGTGAGGCAGTTCGCCCAGCCGAAAGTGGCCCAGCCGAAGCTGGAGGCCTTTTGGACTCGAGTCTGCCATTGATATTCGATACCAATCCGGCACGAATGCCAGACGGCCCAGCTAATGCAAGGTAAGTAGTTCATGATACGGCCACATCTATTGATTAAATAAGCTAAACTTCACACTTATGCTAAACTGAATTGTTTGAACTAGAACTGTTTAACTAAACTGAATAGTTTGAAATAGAAATATTTTTGACAATTAAATTGTGTACTAACTTTTGAACTGAGTACTAAACTGGATTGTTTGAAATAGAACTGTTTTGACATTTAATTGTATGTAAACAAAATCTATACTTATTCTAGATTGTTTGAATTAGAACTGTTTGATTAACGAAATAGCGTTAAATAGAAATATTTTTGACAATTAAACTGTGTACTTATCATATTTACCAACCCCTCCGCTCGGGCTGGATATGACATAAGGTCAATTTTTAAGCGGAGTTTAACAGGTTTCAATTCAGAGTTTTCCTTCTCCTAGACAAGTTGCCTCACCAAGGCTGAAGAAACCAGTATGTCCTACTATTTACCCATAGCTGGAAAGAGAATAATTGGATTCATACATTTTCCAAGGATATTACTGCTATGTGAAATACAATCAGTCTCGTCCAGGTTTTGAACTCGTGTCGCCGTGTCCATTTCCTAAGACGATAACCATTACACCACGGGCACCTGTGTACTTATGCTAAACTGAACAGTTTGAAATAGAATTGTTTTTTAGTATTGAAGCTGTACTTATGCTAAACTGCGTTGTTTGAAATAGAACTGTTTTGACATTTAACTGTGCGTGGAGAAAACTTATAGTAAATTGAATTGTTTGAATTAGAATTGTTTGACTAAACTAAATAGCTTGAAATAGAATTTTTTTTGACAATTAAACTGTGTACTCATGCTAAAGTGAATTGATTAAAATAGAACTATTTTTATAAAAACGTATTTGGCATTAAATAACCTACAAAGACTGATATGTCATAAAACTCAACCAACCAACCAACCAATAACTTACGAAGGTTGATATCCTATTAAACACTGAAACAGAAAATTAAGAAAATGTTTCACCTTCTACAGAATTTGGAAGAAAAATGAAAACTCACCGATGATATGAACGTTTCAGTTGTAAATATTAAGATAATACCGATAATTTCTATCTCTCTGCTCGAAATAATAAGCCAAGTGAAACAAATACGGAATTACACGTGAATATATTTCGTCTGCTCGATAATACTTGGATGGGACAAAAGTTTTAAGATATTTTGGTACGTGCTATTTTCGCTGTGTATATTAAGTTACCGAAGCAGTTAGAACTGAGGTGGGTATCCGTTGTCAATGGTAATATCGTGGTAGATGGTGCTCTGACACGGAGTGCATTGCTTCACTCCGTGTTTAATTTGAAAGCTGCTCAGATGAACATACAATGTCGTCTAGGTTTGGTTTGGTTTTATGGCATATCAACCATTTTAGGCTATTTAATGCCTAATCCAGTATATTTATATAAATTAGATATGTATGATCTGTAAACAAGTAAATAAAGTCGAATAGTTCCAAATATTGCTATGTACCACTAACAATTCGCTTAAACATCAGTTATTTCTTTACACGCAGTTGAATGATCAAACAATTCTATTTCAAATGATTCAATTTTGATTAAGTCATTTGTTTGCACTCAGTTTAGATATGAAATAGTTCTCTTTAATTCGTAGAAAGGATCCAATTTGATACGACCTCTCCGGAGCAGAGTGGACCTGGGAACCATGGCAATGAAGTGGTATTCCGAATTCACAAAAACTCCAGCGTTACTGGAGTCTCACGAAGAATTTGTTTGATGTCATATCTAGGACACTCATTTGGTGTGTGGGCTTTGTCCTCGGCAGAGATGCAGTCTGTGTATTCTGCAACTCCCGTCGACTAAGCTGACAATGAAGTATAATTCTGGAACTTAATCTTAACGAGTTCAAACTAAGCCATAAGATCGCAGAAGCAAGCAAAAACATTTGCTGTGTGAAAGGACATGGAATAGTTGATTACAATATTGTAACCAGATAGGTCAAAAAATTTCGCTCGGCTTTGCAAATACCTCGATCATGTAGGCTTAAAACAGTGGATTCCGAGGCTGTGCTCCAAGACATTGAGATAAATCCGTTAAGTAACACTTGGAGAGTATCAGGCGAGATCAGGTATTTAACAGTTCAGCATAGTTCATTTCCTTCACAACTTCGACACAAGCTGCTGAACTGTGCAAAAACCTTCAACAAAAGCTACTGAATTGTGCGAAAACCTTCAACAAAAGCTGCTGAATTGTTAGCAAAAAACTGCAAAATTTTTGACTCAACCAACTGTTAGCCCACTCAGATGGGGTTGTAGAATATACCGACTACAGAGAGGTAAGAGACCGACTCCAACGAATGTCCTATATATGACACTATACAATCTGATGGTGAGGCTCCAGTTGTGCTGGACGTTTCGGGAATGCTGTCTACTTCAAGGTTACTCTGGACCGGAGAGGGAGCACCTAAGATTGTCCTGTCTATGGGTTAAAAAGAACTTTTTGACATGTAAACGGAGTGAAAACAAATGACATGCTAAATTGAATTGTTTAAAAAAAAAGGTTTGATCATTTAACTGTGTTTAAATAAATGACAGATGTTAAATGGAATTGTTAATTATGCATCAGAATAAGTGGACTCATTTAACTTTGAAATAGAACTGTTTGATCACTTAACTGTATGTAAGGAAATGAGTGATGTTAGTGATATACAGCAGTAGATGGAATCATTTAACTTTTGACTTATACTAAATTGCTTGAAACAGAACTGTTTGATCATTTTACTGTATGTAAAGAAATGAGTAATGTTAGTGATATATAGCAGTACTTGGAATCATTTAACTTTGACTTATGCTAAATGGAATTGTTTGAAATAAAACTGTTCAATCATTTATCTGTGTGTAAACTAATGTTTGATGATTAATTGAATTATTAGTGAACGTGGAACTATTTAAGTTGTCTAATTTCTGAGACGAAGCTTGTCGATTTTCATCATTAAGGGATTTCGGACTATTGTCTTCATCTTTATTGCTATTTCCACAACGTTTCGAGTGATATATCCTCCGGCCTTCTTAAGATGTTTGTCAAACTCGGGAACATTAACGGAACTTCGAACTAGATCCTTTATTGAATCCACGGGGGTCTCATGTTCCGATTCCGTTGGCCATAACCGGGTACAAGTGTTAAGTATTCCTGTATTGTTACTCGCCTGCAGTCAGGATTGAACCTACAACCTCCACATGAACTATTTAACTTTGTAGACTTATGTTTACGAAACATGTAAATCTGATATATATGAATAAACCGGATTTGTCATGGTTGGTATGCCATAAAATTAAAACAAACCAATCAAAATCTTTTGTTTTTAATACTTTTTATATATAGATTTTTGCTGTAAATCTACCTATTTTGGGACTGAGGCTCACCTTATATAGTCTAATTATTAGCAATTTTGATTAGTAAACAATTTTTAGTGAGTTTAATTCTCTTGGTAAGTCCTAGACTTCTTGTCTTGTGTTACAAATAATCTAAGATTTTTGGATAGCACAGAGGTAGTATTAATTTACTCATAATCTAATTAGTTTCCTTTAATCTGATATTTTTCGCTAATATAAATCGACAGAAATAATGATGTTCATGTTCAAGTGATAAAATATAATATTAGATTATAACGTATAAAAAATAAAGTGCGAATCAGCTCTGAAAAAGGAAAATAAATACGGAAACATCATAAAATATCTTTATTACTTTTTTGTTAAAAAAATCCTCAGTAAAGTTGATAAAATACAAGAAATTGAAAATAGTTAAGAAAAAGGAATGAAATTAAGAACGAATAAATAAAGTTTTTTTTTTTATTTGAAGTAGAAAAAAACTGATATCAAAAGAAACATTGGAAAGGAGAATAAGAATTTAGAATTAAAATAATGAAAAGAAATGAAAGTGAAAGTATAAAAACAAGGCTGGCAAAATATGAGGAACAAAAGAAAATAAGGTTTCGGCCTAGTCGTCTGGGGCTGTACAATTCGCCAATTCTCCAAATGGGTAAGATTTATCCCCCAAACAATTGTTCCGGATATGACGTTAAACAATCTGATGGTGAGGCTACAGTCCTAGAGCTTTGGAAATGTAGTGTGGTTGACAAAAGAGTTAATGATTGAATAAAAAACTAGTCTATAAATTAATAAATTTGTATTTCATTAAACTGAGTGAAAAAATTATTGAAACTCAGAAGTTATTAAGTCTTTACTGAAAAGATAATCTTAGAGCTTTAATATTTTAAGAGAGAAAGTGAAAATTCATGCATAAAATGTAGTTGTTATTGTCAGCTTAAATCTAAGTGAACATATTTTGCGCAAGCGAAAAATCTGTGTTGGTGTTTCCATATTTTGTTGAACAATTTTATAACGCTAATGTCAGTTTGTAAAAAAAGGAAACAAACAGTAAGCAAGATATTTTTTAACAGTAGTAGAAATACGTTTATGTAAGTGATAGCATATTCGTTCTATTTAAGATAATCAAACAATGTTGAAATTAAATGCATTTATGATAGGAAAAAATGTTAAATTTTCACTGAAAAGAAATAAACAGAAAATTGAGTTGATACAGAACAATTTCATATCTATCAAGGAAAATATTAATTTCTTCACTATTCTGACTCAAGTGAATAGGGCAGCTGAATACTGTGATTGCAGCTCTGCAAAGGGTTAAGACCGCTCTCCAACAAGTGTCCTGGATATGACCCTAAAATATGATGGTAAGCTCCTGTAATGCTGGAACTTTCGAGAATCAGCTGCTACCACTCCGGGTCAGAGTGCACCTAGGAGCGATGGCAATGAAGGGGTCATTGCCATCGCTCCTAGGTGCACTCTGACCCGGAGTGGTAGCAGCTGATAGTGACCTATCTATAGTTCAAGTGGAAGTAAACTGTTTACATATGTTAAATAGAATTGTTTGAAAGTGAACTATTTTGACATTTATACTGCGTAATTGTGTTAAACTGAATAGTTTGAAATAGAACGTTTTGGACGTTTAACTGTGGGAACAAAAAACCTATACTTATACTCAACTGAATTGTTTGAAATAAAAGTGTCCATATGTATAATAGTCGATTTGGCATAAAATAACCTAAAATGGTTATGAGCCATGAAAACAAACCAAACTAAATATACAAACGTTCATCAAAATATCTTACATCAGCGTTAGATTTCCCGAGAAGAGTTGATACGCCGTAAAACAAAATTAACTAAACAACCAATCTTCATTATTCATATGATGAGGTAGGTTTAAAATTAGATAAAAGGGGTGATGCTTAATCTATTAGGATTCTAATTAATTTTAAAATGTGTTTTTAGCAATTTTAGGAGAGAAATACGTTTATGAAAGTGATAGCATATTCGTTCTATTTAAGATAATAAAACATTGTTGAAATTAAATGCATTCATGATAGAAAAAAAATGTTAAATTTTCACTGAAAAGAAATAAAACGAAAGTTGAGTAGATACAGAACAATTCCATATCGATTGAGGGAAATATTTGTTTCTTTGATATTCTGGCGAAAGTGAATGGGGCTGCATAATACAGATTTCTTAAATTCTTTTAGGTTTTAATATATCAATTTTTTCCTTGCAAATCACAAAGATATTTTAAAATGATAGAAATCAGTTGATAACCCATCGTTATGTACCAATTCATTAACATTCCTACCAGGTAATTTGATGTCAAGTAGTTATACCTTTTAGATTCCCACCTCAGAGTTAATTAGGAATATTTAATCAATTTCTTTACAGAAACCATTTAGCTGTTTTCAAATATGAATATTAGTATTAGGTAGCAATACTTGAAACTATCTGAGTGCAAATAAAACTATAAGAATGAAAAAGCAATACTTGAAACACTTTACTTGTGTACAAATAAAATTGATAGAGTTAGCATTAATTGAAACCATTTAAATCTTTGGACACAAATTGGCTCTGGTACAATTAGAAATAGTTAAAAAAATTCTTCGTTTAAAAACCATGTATATCTAATATGCAAACAGAATTTGGCATTAACTGACCTTCAGTGGTTGATATGTCGTAATACGAATGAGGAAAAAAAGGCTGGAGGAAGGAGGGAAGGAAAGAAGAAAGAAATTTAGAAAGAAAAAATGTGGGAAGGAAGGAAGGAAGGACTGATACAACGTTATCAATAAAATTGAATGAGAATTAGAAAAAAAGAAAGAAAGAAAAAAGGCGTCAATTATGTAAGAAAGAAACAAAGAATAAAGAAGAAAAGAAGGAAAAATAAAGACAGAAACAAAGACTCTCCCCCAATAACAAAGACCGGCCTCCAGAAAGAAAAAGGTGAAAAGTTAGAAAAATAATGAAGCTTAGAAAAAAAACATTTTTTTCAGTTGAAGGAGAAAACGAACTTGATGTTAAAAGAAATTTTAAAACCGAACGTGTCTTTAGTGTTTAAAATCTGAGAAAAATGTTTCAAGAACAAAAGAAGAAATATAATTTTGAAGGTATTAGGATTCGATAATAAACTTTTAGCAAAAAAACGAAAAAAGAAACGGATAGAAAAATAATCAAGAAAGAAAGAAAGAAAGAAAGAAATGAATATAAAATGACGTGGGGGATATAAAATAAGAAAGGCGGCTGAAAAGTGATAAGTAATTTTAATGACTCAAAGAAAAAAAGAAAGAAAGAAAGAAAGAAAGAAAAAAGAAAGAAAGGGATATAAGACATGAATTTTGAAACTGTAAGAGGGAATAAAACAAGGGGAAAAAGAAAGAATGAAGGAAGAAAGATAGAGGATAAAGGAAATAAATACATTATAATGAATAGAAAAAGAAAGAAAGAAAAAAAGAATGAAAGAAAGAAAGAAAGAAGATATAATTTCTGGAACTGAATGAAGGATTGAAAAAAAGAAAAAGTAAGCAAGAAGGAAAGAAAGAAAGAATCAATGAGTAGTAATATGAAAACAAACAAGCAATAACAAACCGAAACAC
>OY757931.1:14650158-14687658 GCA_963585895.1 Sepioteuthis lessoniana | reverse complement strand
TACTTGTTGCCTCTTTGGCATAATAAAGTACAGATCAAGAGTGAAATGGAGGAATCCTTTTTACTTCCTATTTTTCATCCAAGAAAATGAATTCGTTGACCCGACTAAATATCCTGAAAGAAGTTTTTTGTGCCTCGCTTTGCGCTTGAAATCTTGAAAAAAGGCGTAATACGGTCAGTTCTTTGCCCAGTCGGAAGGGATTTTAGAATGAATATTCTTCATCTTTGCAGAGGGATAGGATTCCCTTACTAGTGTCCTGTATATGACACAAAACTATCTCAGTCCAGTAGGCTGGGGCTGTAGATTATGCTAAATGCATCTCTGCAGATAGGTAAAGAAACCTACGTGTGTCCTGAATATGATACAAAACTATCGGGTGGGGCTGTAGAATACACTGACTGCATGTCTGCAGTGGGATAAGATACTCGCCCCGCGTGTCCTGTATATGAAACTATGCAATCTGATGGTGAGGCTCCAGTAATGCCAGTGCTTGGGGAATTCAGAGTACCCCTTGATTTTCATTGCTCTAGGTCTATTCTGGCCTTGGTTGGAAGCACCTGATAGGGTCCTATCTATGGGTCAAATATAACTGTTTGACATTTTACTGCAATGCAAACAAATGACTTATGCCAAGTTAAATTGTTAGAAATGGAACTGTTTCATAATTTAACTGCGTGTAAACAAATGACTGATGTTTTAATTGAATTGTTAGTGATATATAGCAATATTGGAACCATTTAACTATGAGCAAGCAAATAACTGAGGTTGAATAGAATAGTTACTGTTACATAGAAATACGTGAAACCATTTAACTATGTGCAAACAAAATGAGCTCTGCGTCTTTTCAACAACTGTCTTTACAAATCATAATTATTTACTATATATGTTTAAAGACGATATGGCATTGAATAACCTACTATGTTTGATATGCCATTAAACGAAACCGAACCTAACCAAACTGTTATCCCCAATAAGTATAGATATAAGATGGTTTGGATTCGTTTCTTTGTTTACTGGCATATCAACCTTCGTGTGTTATTTAATATCAAAGCCATTCTCCTAGAAGAATTACTGGTTGTGCTATTTAACCCATAGCTGGGAGGATAAAGGGGTTTATAACTTTCCCAAGTGAGCGTAATAGCACGACTGGAGTTCGAACTTGTTAAGTACGATTTCGCAGACCATCGCTTTAACCATTACACCACGAGGACACCCCTCACTCCGTACAGAAGAGGAAAACTTTAAATTCAAAACTACTTTGTTCAAATAAATAAAAAAAAACCTTTCAAACTGTGACTGAATTTTTTTTAAAAACTAATATGACATAATGTGTTTTGTAAATTACAATTAGGTTTTGAAACGCCTATAAAGATGCAGTTGTTCGAATTCATTTCAATTTAGATATATAAGGACCGACTGCCATTATTAATCCCTCCACAAATAAAGCAGAAGTGGCTATAGTCAAAGTCGGTACTCACTAAATAATGATAAAGATATAAATATGAATATTTATTTGAGCTCACACATACGCTGACTTACTAGTAAATGTCCCTTCTTTTCAGTCGAGAACTTTGAAACAGCAAGCTTTTATTTTCATATCTGCTTATAAACTGGGATATCTTACACAGTTGAAATACTATGGGGAAAAAGTAATAATACTTAGTTTCACTAACAAACACAATCTGCAACTTTTAACTCACTATACGTTTTTTAAGTTTATTTCCCATTCAACTATGGATGATTTATAGGATTTATCTTCTTTGTCTCTATATGAACTAGAGACGGCATCGTACCGTTTGTATAATATCACCTCCTTAATGTCGGATTATGATTATAAAATCTCTGCTTTACAGAGAGACAAAAACACACCCATAAACACACACATACTCACACTAGAGAAAATAATAGATAGATGATATAGTTTGATATATAAGATGAAAAAATCGATAGGTCTGATAGTGATATTTATTTGGTGTCATTTTTATCGTTCTCAGCGAGTTTTGACCTGAGGTCATTATCGGAATTATAAGATTTTGTGAAGGAACAAAAAATAACTGGTATGGAACTAGTTTATTCGTTAACACACACACACACACATACACACACACACACACGCATATATATATATATATATATATATATATATATATATATATATATATACATATATATATATACATATATATATATATACGAAAGACTTCATTTGATGTAATTACAGTCTTGCAGACGTTTTAGGTGTTAAAATATTCGGTTGTCATAGAAGATATATATATATATATATATATATATATATATATATATATATATATATATATACATGTGTGTGTGTGTGTGTGTGTGTGTGTGAGGTGTGTGTGCGAGGTGTGAGTAGGTGTTACATAATGTTGTCCAGAAAAGTATGAGTCAATATATATATATATATATATATATATATAAAGATGTTTGCGACGCGAGTTCAAATCCTGGACGAGACTGATTGCATTTCACATAGCACTAATACCCTTGGGAAAGGTATGAATCTAATTATTCTCCCCTCCAGCTATGGGTAAATAGTAGGACAGACTAGGTTCTTCAGCCTTTGTGAGGCAACTAGTCTTGGAGAAGGAAAACTCTGAATTCAAACCTGTTAAACTCCGCTTAAAAATTGACCTTGTGTCATATCCTTCCCGAGCGGAGGGGTTGGTAAATATATGTATAAAGATGTTTGTTGTAGGTCCAAGGAAATATTAAGGATACATGAATATGTGTTTTCACATGATTCTATGAATTCAGGTATATTAACATCGTCTAATTACACCAATTAATGAGGCTGAATAAATAATGTTCGTACAACCAACATCGTAGGAAGCGAGTTCAAGCTCTAACCACGCTATTTCTTTTACTTGTGGGCTGATTCTCTAGGAAAAAGTTATAAATTCCCTTATCCTTTCCAGCGGTGTTAGTATAACCGCTGTTCTATAAGGATGTCTGTCATTAAATAACCTACCAAATTTGAAATGGCTTTATCCAACCAAACCAAACGCCTCAAAATAAGTTTTATACATGATTAAGAACTACAATGGTTTCTGAGATCCTCAGTACACTTGTTTCTTCATCCATCATTTGCAAACATATATAATTCTTTTCCATTGCTAACCAAGGAACAGCCAACATGTAAGAAAAGTGTTATGGTTCTGACCTTGTCTGCTCAAGATTGACTGGGTCAAAACAATATTTTTACTTTATTTCAAAATATGTTATTCGGTTTGGTGAGAAATAGCATATTTTGCACGTAATGGTCTCCGTTGACCTTAACTGACCTCTGAGATAAATATCCAAGAGATTCGATTGAGCCTAAAAGGAAGCCATTATCACAGTAAAATACGGATTCCATGCACTTTCCATGTTGCCATTATTCTCGAACACACAAGCACATAATATTCTATGTATATATATATATATATATATTGGAAGAAAAGCCATAGCTGAACATTTTTGTGGCGGCAACAACTGACTACTTTCTGTAAGAATTGAAAACCTACTTTAGGTTTTTCTGATAAGTTCTGGGTAGGTGAGATGCTCACAAAGGTAAGAGGTGTGTAACAAATCTAAAATATTAGCGAGGCTCAGCCCTTTTTGAATGACCATAACACACACACACACACACATATATATATATATATATATATAGTTGGTTTGTTAGTTGTATTTTACGATATATCAACTCTTGTAGGTTTTTTAATCCAAAATCCTGTTTATCCAGGTGTATTAAATATACATAATTTGTAAACGAACAGTTTTTAAGTAACAACTTTAATGGATCTCATTTGTTTGTACACATTAAATGTTCTCTGATATTAGTATTTAACTCTAATAATTCTATTCAACATTATTCATTTACTCGCAAACAATTAAGTGATCTGTTGACTTTCATTCTGTAGTCGATCCGTTCGGACTACTATCTCTTTCACCCGAGTGAGGTTACGGGGTACAGATAGCCAGACCCATATTCTTTATTTTCGCCGACAGGCCGGCCGAAGTTGACCTACATTCCTTATTCCTCTTTTAACGGTCAGTCTTGGGCAGCCTTTAATTCAAACACAGAGGGATAGTAGAAATTCCTTATTTCTCTCTTCTCAGTGGTAGACCATGTGACACTTATCTATTTATTTTATTTTAATATTTTCTTTTCTTGTTAAGTTCGATAAATAACTTTTATGTGCTATGTCAATGTAATGAATTTTTGTAAGGGAAATATCAATGTTTATATTAATTTTGATGCTATTTACTTAGCCACCTATTTTTTCCCTGTGTGTATATTGTATACGTTTTTTTTTTCTTGTTTCACTATTTATTTCAATCTTTTAAAAAATTTATAGTCTATAGTTTAAATTTTGTCCTATGTCTACATCTAGCTATTAATTCACTTCTCTTATTTAAGAACTTTTCAGGCAATTCATACGTCATTATTTGTATTTTCTCTTCTAAGCACAAATTGACTCTACCGTCAAAACTATTTGGAGTATTTCATTTTTTCAAAATAGATCATTCTATCTCAGGGGTTAACCCTTTGTTTTTTAAACACCAGAATCGTTTCGATAGTGCCGTATGGTGTTTTAGGTGTTCGTGGGAGAAGGTAAATTTATTGTTTGAATACCTCTCTTTCCTTAAAGATATATATGTATATATATATATATATATATATATATAATATACATATAACGGCGGAAAATGTACTTTCTTTGTCAGTAGATTTATACCGAGAATTATGATCCAAAATATGATTCAACCGTGTTAGATATTAATTTTATCTATTCTCCCATTTCATGACGATGAAAAAAGTAATTTTCAACAACAAAATTGTTATTTTTCAATCATTTTCATAGTGAATATATTTTCATTCAATTACAAATATTAATCACGTAGATATAGTAGACTTGCCAAAATGTTGAAACATTCCAATTGTTTTCCTTTTTTATTATCTTATTGATTTATTATAAAGGAAGTATTTTCTATATTTGAATGGACTTCGTTATCTCTTATACTCTTGTGTATATATTGATCAAATGAAGTGCTTCACGTTGTATAATCATTTGCTATCTTGAGTTTAATTCTCACTGAATGCCACATTCTTTTGAAATTATGTCATAATTAAGCTAAGCATACGTAGTAACCGGAAACCAAATATTATTTATATATCCGTAAAACTTTGCTAGTTTTGAAAATTTCTCTTTTGAAAGTGGCATCAACAACTGAATGTATGGTCCTATATACCTGTTCATATGTTTCATTCAATTTTCAGATTAGTAACCTTAAAAGAAAATCATATTCAATTGGGTAATTTTGGATCATTGCAATTATTTTTGGCAAGAAGTAGGAACATATAAGTAATCTTCTGGATAATTTGATAACTAAGTTATAAGTTGAAGCAGGCTTACGTAGATTAAGTTCTATGTTGAGTAGAGATTTTAAAATGGATTAACTGAAGGAAAATTCTTTAAAATTGAAGATTATCATTAAATGTAATCAAATCTTTTTTCATCAGGATTGCCAATCTGAATAACTCAGAATGATTAGTTTCTTTCAGGTTTGCAAGCCTAAAAAATTCAGTATGGTTACATTTTACCAGGTCTACTAACATGAAAAAAAGAATGAATCACTATTTTCAATAAGGGTTGCCTACCTGAAAAAACCAGATACACATCTGAATAAATCCAGTAACATCACTTTTAACCAAGGTTGCCATCCTGAAAAGAAAAAAAGAAAAAATCTTTTTTAGTTACTTTTCGTTATTGAAAAAACAAATCAGTTTCGTAATTTTTGTCTTTTGCCAGAGAAATATTCTTGTAACCCACACCCCATACTCTCTTATAAGAGTCTGGCAATTTTCTGGTTCTTGAGAACAAAACCCACGTCCATGGTTGTCGTTGAGTAACTTTTGAGAATATGGAATAGGCATTGATGAATTAACCCAATGCGATGCCCACTGAAAACTTGGAGCACTGTTTCCAGTAGTGATAATATATATGAGGGTATATGATTACACAAGGGCACCATTTTAAAGTAGATAAAGTTGATTTGTGATAGCTCGGCAATAACATTTTTAAACAATTATTGATGGAAATATTTATATATACCTCGGCATGTTCATTTGAAAAACAGGGAATGCTTTTTCTTTAAGATCTCTTTAGTAAAGACGTTAAAGTCTTCTTGTTATTTTTCTATTGTCTAGGTCAAAGTTATGAAGTAAGTACTCCATACAAGCCAAAGCGCTTTTGACTATATTGCTGGCCGTCCTTAGGGGGTAATGTTTGTTGCTGAGAATTACTGTGAGTTTTTATATTTGTTTGGAGTGTTTTTTATTGTATATATTTGGCTGATTCCGTAAGGAGGGGTGGCGGAGTTAGTTATTCCCCACTTTGATCCAGATAAAAGAATAATAGCAAGAAAATTTGAACGCCTTCACTTAAAGATCTTAAAGAGAAAACATTCCGCGGTTGTCAACCGAACATGCCGAGATAACGACTCGCTGCCTAAGTACACAACAGATAGATAGATAGATAGATAGATAGATATGTGTGTGTGGGTTAACAATTATAAAAAAGCAGGATAATAGCTCATGACTGAAAGTTTCACGACTGCTTTTTATATATACTATTTCGATAATGGGTATATTATTAAGGTTATATAATGTATTTAGCCAACTCCTCCGTACAAGGAGGATGTAACACACGATCGTTTGTCAAGTAGAATTATACAGGTTTGAATTCAGAAATTCCTTTCACCTTGAGTGGTTGCCATACGCAGGTTAAAGAGGCAAGTCTCCCCTACTATTTACCCATTACTGGAGGAAAAATACTTGGATTCATGCCTTTATCTAGATTATTAACGCTAAGTGAAATGCAAACAGCCTCGTCCAGGTTTTGAATTCGGGTCTCTGTGTTCATTTTCTACGACGAAAAAAGCCCCTGTATATATGTACAAATATATACCAACCCCTCCGCAAGGACAAAATGCAACACAATGTCATTCTTAAGCAATGTTTAACATGTTTGAATTCCGTCTTTTCCTTCACCTTTATATATATATATATATACGTGTGTGTGTGTGTGTGTGTTAAACATAGCACATTGCTAAGGGTTTCATAAAAATGGTTGTTACGAAACAAGTAAAACAAAAAGAAATTCAATATTTTTGGCTGTAAACATACCCGGCTACTAAAATATTGACCTCGACTAATGGGTAGAGTGTTCATGTATGGTCCGGGAGACCGGGGTTCAATCGCCTTTCAAGCCATACCAAAGACTCCAAAAATGGTACTTGATGGCGCCTTGCTTAACACTCAGCATTGTAAAGTACGGATCAAGGGTAATGTGGAGCAATACAGGAAAAGGAGTACCACCCTCACCTACCCATTGATGTAGTAGCTATTAAAAAGGGAGCATTCCGGTCACCCTCGACAACGGTTGCCAAATTAAGTTTAATCTATATATATATCATCATCATCATGTCCTGCCACTAGCATGGATATCCTTGGCCCTCTCTCGCCACTTCTCCCCATCGTTCATCTCCTCCGGCTGGTCTTCAAGGCTACATCCCGTATCCTCACATAGCCCCTGTATGTATGTTCGAGCTGGTCGTGCTGGTTTTGCTCGGCCATATGTGGGGGGTCCACCGGAGTACATCACTTATGAGCTCGTCCCTGCTTCTCCAGCAGAGTCCTGCATGTCTGGTTTGTCTAACTTGGATAGTTTTCGTTATGGGAGGCAGGTGGCCGTATAGTTGGTGACTTGTGAGGTGTTGCCGCCAGGACTTGTTCAATATTGCTCGCAACATTCTTGTGTAATTGCTGTCTAGCTTCTTCTCCAGCCGTTTAGTTAGCGTTCAAGTAGTGCATCCATACAGCAGTATTGATACGACCGCTGTCTGAAGAAACTGCATTTAAATGAATTTATATATAAATATACATATATATTTGTTATGGGGACATATCCTACCATACCCCTAAACATATTCTCCGAGCTTAGCTCGCTCGGGGAAGATAACTTCTCGTTTTTTACGAGACCTTTGACAGAGAGACTGCAAGCCGAGAACGGCTAGTACTTCCTTTTTATTACTTCCTTTTTTTCTGCTGATACAATAACGTTCACCTATCACCCGTTGTTTGAGTAGTTCTCCCAGCGGTCTTATCTGAAGACCACAGCAATATTGAATACCTGAAAGAGCCAGAAACTACCTAACAAGGTTTCACCTAACGGATACTCTGGATACTTAAGAATTATCCTGAAAATCCGTTACGTCAAAACTAGTTTGGTAGTTTCTGGCTCTTTCAGGTCTTCTAGTTTAGCCTGATTTAGTGTATTGAGGTCTTTTAAGTATTAACTTACGTAAATCTCAGGTGGTTTTTCTTTTGGCTTGGCATTGCGGTTCCGGTTGATTATTTTCAAGCTGTTGGAATGTTTTTAGTCCTTTCCTTTTCATTGAATTTTTTCCCAGATATCAGTGGGTGAATTTTCTTTTATTTAAAAATTGCATCATCTGTTTGTTTGTTTTTTCACGCTCCAGAGATTGTTTTTTTTATAAAAATAAAAATCATATATATATACATCATTTGAGTTTAAGGCCAAAAGCGCTTTTCATCAGTAAATTATTTAGAGTGCTCCATTCACTCCGATGTAGAGCAATATCACAGTATTTTTAACTATGAAATCGAATTACAATGAAAACATTCAACTAACTCAAGACTTTCAATTGTTTTTCTCTGTTTTTTTTAATTCTTGATACACTTATATTTCATTTACGATCTTTCTAAAACTGTCCATCTCCAAGGATGGCTTTGTCAATAAATAATCCATGAAGGTTGGAATACCATTAAGGAACAAATAAAAACAAATCTAACCCACATTACTACTAAAACTGCTACAACGGTTGAGTCGTCGTGACAGAGTTAATAACATGCCAGATTGTGACATCGTTATAAGTGAGTTCGTATCCCACTCGAACTATTACGTTCTTTTAGGACGAATACTCTGAGAAACGTATAGGCCTCCCTTTTCAAACTGCTATCGATTAAATAATACCAATTCTTTTTCTTCTACGAGGATAGCTTTATTATTAAATGACCCACGAGTACTGATATGACATTAAACAAAACAAAAAAAAACTGAAAATACTACCACAACTATTATTACTACTACAGGAGACTTGGGTTCAATCCCAGGTCGCGTCATACCAAAGACTTTAAAAATAGTACTTGATACCTCCTTGCTTAGCACTCAGGAATATAAGGTACGTATCAACGGTAAAGTGGAGCAATCCAGGGAAAGGAGTAACACCCTCCCCCCTACACCTCGGTGTAGTAGCTAATTTAAAGGGAGCCTTCTGGTCGCCCTCGACTACCGTTGACAACTTTACTTACTGTTAGTAGTAGTTGTTATTATTATTGACAACTTATTAAAAGTAGCGTGTAATTCTGCTCAGTGTCAATATAAGTCTTATTACTGGAATTCTAGAAAGAATTCCAGTAATAAGACTTATATTGACACTGAGCAGAATTACACGCTACTTAATTTTAAATAAATAAAATTATTATGCGATTAGCATTAATAGCATGTCAACCTTTATGCAAGTATAATGATAACAGTGAGCGCGATCAGAGATTCCACACTATTATTATTATTGTTATTGTTATTATTATTATTACGTTGGAAAGTGTGTTCGATGTTTCTTTATTCACGAAGTTGGAGCATTTTCTCGCTATTACCCAGAGAAAAATGGCTTCAAATTTGTCGTTTCTGTAACAAACATACAACAATCTCACGATTGACGTAGAGAGCAGAAGTTGCGTGCAAATTTACCCACTTAAATTCTCATTATGTACAAATATAACACTCCGTTTAGGTAAGGGTCTACAAATAGACATTATTACACATGAAGCCACCAAAAGATTTTTCCATCTCGAAGATAATCACTTTGAAATAAGAATGACCTCTGTACAGTGCCAGCAGTCGAGAGTTGATCTGAAAATCTTTTTTCTTTTCGAATATATAACAGCGATTAAATTTCTACTGGTTGTTTTTGATTTCTTTTTCTTTTACAAAAATGTGGAAACTTCGATGTTGATATATTACAACTACAACCAATAACGACCGGAAATAATGTTTCTCACCAAGATGTTTTCTCGTCGTTTCCACAAATCATTTTCATGATTGGCTATTCGAATTTTATACTTTTGACAGGCTTTGCTGTAATGGCAAAAATAAACCAAACTATTGAAAACATACTATGGAAATCTTAACAGAGTCAGATAATACCTGTCAAAATTATGGGACTATTTTATGGTAAATCAGGACTTTTGAGTTGTTTTGTTTCTGTGCGATCCGACAAGAATCAAATCTTCGCGCTCAAAAATAACTGAGGAAACTTAGAATATATCTTTCCATTGATAAGTCTTGGTTAATGTTGTGGCCTTTCAGGGGCCAGAAAGAACACGTGGAAGAAGAAAAAGTGGGTAGAACAAGTGTATTGAATAAACTGAATATATATACAAAATAAGAGTATTAATACTACAGGTAGAAGTGTCCGTCCAAAAATGTCAGGTTCGACTGCTGAGAGAAAGTCGGTATTTGTCGTACGTTCCACCGACCGGATGAGTGTGATACAAGGCTTTTTTAGGTGGTCCCGATGCAGAGCCATTGCCCAGATAAGCCCAACAGCTCTAAAATGCCTCGGGCCCTGTCAGCTTTCTCATAAAAAGGGGCGCCTCAGGCGAAAAACCAACTTGAGCGACCGAGGTGTGTCCCAGTTCAAAATCGGGAGGAAGTTTCTCTGAGCCGAGAGTAAATAGTGTGAGTATTTACGAAGGAGGACGAGTTCATTATCGTGTAGATAGGTCACGATAACAGTAAGTAAGGTTTCTTTGTTTAAAGCCATTTAAAGATTCGTAGGTTATTTAATATCCATGCCATGCTTGGTAAAGAACAGCAATGGTGCTATCTAACCCAGAGCTAGTGGGTGGATAAGTGGGTTCATGAATATTATTCTGAAAGGGAACCAAATAGCGTGAAAGGAGCTCGAACGCACTTATTACGATGTCGAAATCCGATTCGATTGCAACAACGCCACACGGATAAATCTTTGGTTGCAATGCAGTATTTGAATTGCAGTCGGCGATCAGAGTTTAGATCTTGGACGAGGTGGTGAACGTTTCATATTATGGTAATGCCGTTGGAAAAGACATAAATCTGGACTCTCCCCAGATAGGAGTAAATAGTTGAGCAGGTTTGATTCTTTATACAAGGTATAGCAACCAGTCTAGGAGAAAGGAACATTCTGTACACAAACCAGCGTAGAATTGACCTTTTGTCCCATATTACTCAAATTGGAAGATTTACATAAATCTACATACAGATAGGTATGTGTACAAGATATAAAATCAGGTTTGGTCATTTTTAATGGCATATCAAGCATCATGGGTTATTCAGTCATCTAGTCATCTAGTCATACCATCATCATCATCATGTCGTGCCGCCAGCACGGATATCTCTGACCATCTGTCTCCACTTCTCCCTATTGTTCATCGCCTCTGGTAGGTCTTCAAGGCTACATCCCGTATCCTCACACAGCTGCTGTATTTAAGTTCGAGCTGGTTGTCCTGCTTTTGCTCGGCCATATGTTGGGGTCCATGGGAGTACATCACTTATGAGCTCATCCCTGCTTCTCCAGCAGTGTCCTGCATGTCTTGTTCGTCTAACTTGGATAGTTTTCGTGATGGGAGGCAGGTGGCCGTATAGTTGGTGCCTTGTTGGGTGTTGGACTTTTTCAATATTGCTTGCAACATTCTTGAATAATTGCCGTCCAGCTTCTTCTCCAGCCGTTTTGTTAGCGTCCAAGCAGTGCATCCATACAACAGTATCGACACGACCGCTGCTTGGAAGAAACTGCGCTTCATTTTACCAAAGACTCAAAAAATAGTCTTTGATGCCTCCTTGCTTAATACTCAGTATATTAAGGTACGAATCAATGATAAGTGGAGAAATCCAGAGAAAGAAGTAGCAACTTTCCCTGCGTCTCGATATTGTGGCTATTGAAAAAGAGAGCCTTCGAGACACTCTCGACTTCGGTTGGCCAACATACTTAACTGATGTTACCCAAATTTAAATAGGGAGATGTTTAAAAACTATTAGTCACAATAGAAGAGTTCCTATAAAGATACTAATTTCTTACTAATGATTAGTGAGACTAAGTCATTTACCCACTTTAAAAGGTTTCATTTTTAGCTTCAAAATTAATAATTGTACCCTAATTGATACAGTGTATATACTCATTGGAGGTACACACTATCGTGTACTTTATACGTATATAAGATTTACAAAGTCATAAGATTCTCAAGGAATATGATTAACATACAGATATTAAGGCCCCGTCAAAAGTGATATGGTTCTTCAGGGTGTTGCAATGTTATTTCCCGTAACAGTAATTAGATTATTTTGACATAATCCAGATGCATTTTGAATTATACTGCATTAATCGAATTTCTGAAAGACTAAGTGTGATTTCGTTGGTTATATACAACACTATATAATAAAATAATTTGTTTATCATTGACCAGTCATCAACTTTCCCGAGTTCAAATTGTTGAAATATAACTCGGACTTGAGCTAGTTCAGTCGAGTTGTTTAGTTTTATTGAAAATAGTATTTGGTCGGAATATAAGTGGTTTGAAAAGAGGTTGGTTTCTTTTCGCCAAAATAAGAAAACCATTTCGTCTGGCCAGCAATAAACACAGGAAAAAAAACCACTAAATTAAATTGAAATTTGACTCTTCTTGACTGTGCTTGTTACTTCAATTTATTGATATCAACTAATAGTTTCTATACGCTTTCCTATTTAAATACGTAGAGCTACATCAAGAAACGTATTGTTCTTTTATTTTACGACGTGCAAGTCTAAAGAGTTCTTCTAACTTCGGTTCGATAATTCAACAAAATTTCATAGCAGAACATTATTATCATCATTCATCATCATGTCGCGCCGCCTGCGCGGATATCTCTGACCGTCTCTCGCCACTTCTCCCCATCACTCATCGCCTCCGGCAGGTCCTCAGCGCTCTTGAATCTCAGCTGTATTATGTGTTGTTTAAATGAAGAATGAAGACTTATGCGAGTAAATTTTCAGGAAAAACTTTACTTTTGGAAGACGAACTTCTAAATTTGCTAAAGAAAACCCCCAAAATTGCCCCCCCCCCTGAAAAGAAAGGAAAAAAAAATCCAAAACACCTCAAATATAGTCTAACACGTGCTAAAGACGAAAGCCATAAAAGAGTTGACTCCTCCTCTCTCTCTCTTTCTTTCTCTCTCTCTCTCTCTCTCTCTGTGTCTCTCTCTCTCTCTCTCTGTCCACCACTAGATGACCATGATATGGGAGTGGAACCTTTAATATAAATACTATTAAAATTAGTAATAATTGAATCCTTCATTTGTTGAAATAGTATGCGTACGTTTGGAAGTGATTCCGTTTCCAGAAGATTTTTCACAGAGGTCAGTAAATTTATTCTACTAAACTATTCATTTAAAAATGCACATTTGATTTAAAATAGTAATGTCTTGAATCTCAGCTGTATTATGTGTTGTTTAAATGAAGAATGAAGACTTATGCGAGTAAATTTTCAGGAAAAACTTTACTTTTGGAAGACGAACTTCTAAATTTGCTAAAGAAAACCCCCAAAATTGCCCCCCCCCCGAAAAGAAAGGAAAAAAAAAATCCAAAACACCTCAAATATAGTCTAACACGTGCTAAAGACGAAAGCCATAAAAGAGTTGATTCCTCCTCTCTCTTTCTTTCTCTCTCTCTCTCTTTCTGTCCACCACTAGATGACCATGTAATATACCCCAAAATTTCTTTGAATTTTAACATCCAGCAGTCCTGGACTTTAACTAAGTTAAAACTTAAGATAAAAAAAGAGAAATTTTTTTTTTTTTTTTTTTTTTTTTTTTACTACCGCGTACACATGGGAAGCAGCATGATGTACGTGTGAGTCTTGCGGCTTAACGCTCAAGATTGTCAGTTCGATCGGGGAACTACTGCTGCTCATCTATAAGAGTGGCTTCTACAGATGAGAACAAAAACAGCCATCGAAAGATAACCACATTATTATACGTCATTTTTATTAAATACTTGCAAACATATGTACACATAAAATCTTGTGACGCACGTCTTTTTTTTTTTTTTTTGGTATGTATAAACGTAAAGGAGACGTTGTAGCATTTGGGTTAGAGTATTAAACGCTGTTACTGTTTCTCTCTTATTAAATTAGTGTGCATTGAACTTTTAAAAAACCCTGTATAATTTATAAGTAAAAAATTCATGTAGTATTGATAACTAATTGGTTTTATAAGCCTTCCAATCTAAATTCACGTAATCATAGCTAAGTAAAGTTGGCGACCGTAGTCGAGGACGATCAGAAGGCTCCCTTTCCAAAAACTACTACACCGAGCTGAAAGGGAGGGCTCTTCTCCTTTCCCTGGATAGCTCCAGTTTACTCTTCATACATACCTTATATTGCTGAGTGTTAAGGAAGGAAGTATCAAGTACCATTTTTGAGTCTTTAGTATGGCGCGACCTGAGATTAAACACGGGTCTCCCGGACCTTTGGCGAACGCTCTACCTACTAGACCAATGAGCCGGTATAGACCTAAAACAAGGGATTTGGTTGTTTTTTGGGGTTTTATGGCATATCAACCTTTCTTGGTTATTGTAATGGTGAGATATGTAATCACCACCGGAACAGTTTAAATAAGGGACCATGTCACCGGTCACCGGACAGAGAAACACGGAAAGACACCCTGGACAGAACACGTGAAGAACTACACACTCTCTCTCTGTAAATATTACAATAAACTTCTTTATTTATTCAAACCTATAGTACATATTATTTCCTTTATTTCCTTTCACGGAATACTATCTCTTGATTATTCTCATATTATTGCCACCTCAGGATATATTAATTGACGACGAAGACGAAAGACGAACTCAGTAAATTCATTTACTAAAAAAAAAAAAAGGACTGTGCTGTGGGAAATGTTTTTTCTTACATAAATAAGTTTACGTGTATTGGAAAAAGACGAAAAGGATCACTTGAAATTGGTAAAGTGTTGATATTTTGTATGGTGAGTGTTCTGAAAATTTCACAGTGTTGACATTTTTTTTTATAACGAAAGCGTTGAAGGTAGGCATCTTCTTTTTGGAACAAAATTTTGTGTATACGTTGACTTGATATTTATGCATTAAAAAAAATAAATGGCTTCAGAACAAATAGCAGCATTGACCAAAACGTTAACTGAAAGTTTAATCGCTCAGCAAAAAGCTCAAATTGACTTTCAAAAACAGATGTTGGTTCAGGAAGAGAGTTTTAAAGCACTTGTCATACAGCAAACTACAGATAACCGACTATTTTGTGAAACTATTTTGTCACAAAAAACTTATGATAGTGCGTCTAGATTTTTTTCGGCAGACGGTATAGCTAACTTACTAGCTGAGTTCAAATACGACGCAGACCGAGACGACACCTTTCCCGCCTATTATCGGAGGTTCAAGACGATTTTTACAAAAAGATGTGAGAAATGGTATGACGAAGAAAAAATTACACTCCTACTTCAGAAATCGAGTACGGAGGAAAATACAAAATTTACAAATTTGATTTTGCCAAAGAAACCATATGTTTCTTTTTCGGAAACTGTTAAAATGTTGTGCTCGATATTTGGTGAAAGAGACAGCCTTTTTCATACAAGATATAAATGTTTAAACACGCAAAAAGAAGAAACTGATGATATTGTCACATATGCGGGAAAAGTCAACGCCCAGTGTGAACTATTTAAATTGAAAGATCTATCAGTAGACATGTTTAAGTGTTACATATTTGTCCAGGGACTGACAGCACCGAGGAACAAGGATTTGAGGTCAAGAATTTTATCAATTATGGAGCAAGATCCAGAAATGAACTTGCAAAAAGTGACAGAAGAATGTCAGAAGTTGATAAATGTGAAAAGGGACACCACTAGGTCCAAGTAGTGAAACAAAAAACTTTTCTCAAGAACAAAGGAAAAAGTTTTGAATGTTGGAGCTTTGCAGGTTCGCACTCAATAAAAAATTGCCCTTTTAAAGACCAACCATGCGGTAAATGTGTTTTAGTTGGACACCGACCCCCCCCCGTGCTGAACTAAACAAAATACACAAAGTCAAAAATTTAAGTCTAAAGTAAATATAGTGTTGTCAAAAGAAAAAGTGAGACAATGGGGTGAACGAAAAATTGTCAATAACAAAATAAATGGTCACATAGTTAAGCTACTTTTGGATACAGGTAGCGATATTTCGATTATCGACGAAGTGACTTGGAAGAGGATTGGGTGTCCAAAACTGGAAAAAACGGAATTGATTGGATCGTTTTGTTTGATTTATGGGAGCTACCCATAAATTCATTTTGTAACCGTGTTAGTGTATCTGAAAAGAAAAATTCTAAATAAAATGATGATTTTCTTAATGTCTTTAAAAGTGAATTCCCCAGGGTTTTTCTGAGGGGTTAGGTGTGTGCACTAAGACCGAAGTGAATTTTGAGCTAAAACAAAATCTGAAACCTGTTTTTAAACAAAAAAGAAACGTGCCTTTTTCTTCAAAAGAAGATATTGAAATTGAACTACAAAGACTGTAGGAAAATAGTGTAGTCGAAAAAGTTGACTATTTTGAGTGGGCAAGCCCCACTCTGTATGTTAAAAAGAAAAATAAGAAGATTCGGGTATGTGCCGATTTTTCTACAGGCCTTAATGACTGTCTGATGGATCATAGTTATCCACTCCCATCCCCTGAAGACATTTTTACAAAGCTGAATGGAGGGAAAATTTTCTCCAAAATTGATTTATCTGAGGCTTACCTTCAGGTAAAAGTCAGTGAAGAATGTTCAAAATATTTGTGTATTAATACCCATTTAGGACTCTTTAGACTCAAAAGGCTCCCTTTTGGTTTGACAGTAGCTCCCGCATTATTTCAGCAAATAATGGACACGATGCTTGCCGATTTAGGTTTTGCAATCGCATATTTGGATGACATTCTTGTAAAGAGTAAAAATGTACAGGAACATAAGGAACATATAAGAACAGTTTTCCAAAGAATTGAGGAATTCCGCTTCAAATTGAATGCCGAAAAATGTGAATTTTTCTTAAAACAAATAAAATATCTTGGTCAAATCATTGACAGCCAAGGCAGAAGACCGAATCCTCAGAGAACAGAAGCCATTGAGAAGATGCCAGCACCTAATAATGTTGCCCAGTTACAATCTTTTTGGGTTTAGCACAATATTATGCTATTTATATCCCAAAAATGCATAAGTTGTGAGCACCATTGAACGAATTGTTAAAAAAGAGACAAAAGTGGATTTGGTCAAAAGAGTGCCAAAGTGCATTTGAAGAGATTAAGAAATGCCTGCTATCAGATTTAGCACTGGCACACTTTGATCCACAGAAGGAGTTGATTGTGGCATCAGATGCAAGTGATTACGGATTAGGAGCAGTACTTCTCCATAGACTTGAAGATGGATCAACAGAGCAGCAGAAACTGGATGAATTCATTGTAAAAATGAAAAAACGGGTGCAGTTAAAGGAACAGTCGAAGAAAGACTTGAAAATTTCGCCATTTTCTATTTGTTCGCAGACTTTAATGTATGCGGACAGAGTCGTCATACCGACCACACTACAGAGGAGGATTCTAAAAGAATTCCATAGCGGTCATCCAGGGATGTCCAGAATGAAGGTCTTAATGTGCGGATATACGTATTGGCCAAGGATGGACCTGGACATCGAAAAAATTGTAAGAGAGTGTCAAGAGTGTCAGCTAGCAGCAAAGGCACCACCTGTACAAATACAACCGTGGCCGAAGACGGATACACCGTGGACTCGGTTACTCATTGACTATGCAGGTCCTTTGAATGGTCATTATTTCTTAGTAGTCGTCAACAGTTTCACAAAATGGCCGGAAGTGTTTAAGTGTAAACATCCGACATCAACGAGTACTATAGATGCACTAAGACTTCTCTTCAGTCGTTTTGGAGTGCCTAAAACTATTGTCAGCGACAACGGCACCCAATTTACCAGCAAAGAGTTTGAAGAATTCTCCAAGGCCCTATCCATTGAACATTTAACAATTGCAATATACCATCCAAGGTCAAACGGTCTCGCAGAGAGATTTGTAGACACGTTTAAAAGAGCTTTGAAGAAAAATCAAGGCACGGACACTGATGAGAAGAGTCTTGAAAAATTTCTATCTGTGTACAGGATCACTCTTAACCCGAACACTAATGCCGGTTTGTCACCAGCTGAACTAATGTTCGCACGAAAAATCAGATCCGTATTTGACAGGATTTTACCAAATACAACCAAGACAACACCAACAAGAAAAAATCTTTCGACAAAGTTCTACAAACCTGGTGACAAAATATTCTTCTTGAACTATAGGACTGGGAAAAGGTTTTGGGAAGAGGGCATTATTATGAAAAGAATTGGACACGTGCTATATTCTGTAAGAAGTAGTAAATTTGACTGTCGCAGGCATATAAATCAGTTAAAACCTCGACACACTGATGACTACAAACAGGCAGAAGATAATGAACTGCCCTTGGAGGTATAATATGACTCTTTTAATGTTCCTCTACCCATAACACAACCTACTCCGAGAGTGGTATCTTCTACTCCAGGTCCGAGAGTACCAGTTTCATCATCAATTCCACCCACTCAAACGATGTTGAGGAGAAAAAGTACAAGGGTAAAAAGAAAAGTCAACCGGCTGAGCCCCAGACCTAAAAACAAACGGTATTAAGCCAAATTCTCCAGGGAAAAATTGGCTTAGGGGGAGGTGTTATGGTGAGATATGTAATGACCACCGGAACAGTTTAAATAAGGGACCATGTCACCGGTCACCGGACAAAGAAACACGGAGAGACACCCTGGACAGAACACGTGAGGAACTACACACTCTCTCTCTCTGTAAATATTACAATAAACTTCTTCTTTATTCATTCAAACCTATTGTACATATTATTTCCTTTATTTCTTTTCACGGAATACTATCTCTTGATTATCCTTATATTATTGCCACCTCAGGATGTATTAGTTATTTAACGCCAAATCCATTTTTATGCAAATAGTTCTATTTCAAACAGTTCTATTTAGTATGAATACACAGTTTAATTGTCAAAAACATTTCTATTTCAAGTTATTCATTTTATTCAAACAGTTTTAATTCAGCTTATTCAGTTTAGTATCAGTAGAAATTTTCAAAACATTTCTATATTAAACAATTCAGTTTAGAGTAAGTACAGTTTCAATGTCAAAAACAGTTCCATTTCAAACAATTCGGTTTAGCACAAGCACGCAGTTTAAATGTTAAGTGCATAGTTTAATCGTCAAAAACATTTCTATTTCTAACTATTCAGTTTAGTCAAACAGTTCTAATTCAAACAATTCAGTTTAGCATAAGTATGCAGTTAGTTCTATTTAACCCATAGATAGGGCCCCATAAGGTGCTACCACTCTGGGCCAGAGTGGACCTGGGAACAATGGCAATGAAGGAGTGCTCTTTATTCCCCAAAGCTCCAGCATCACTGGAACCCCATCATCAGACTGCTTTGTGTCATATCCAGGACACTCATTGGGGGGGGGTCTTACGCTTCTACAAGAGGCGCACTCGGTATATTCTACAGCACCAGTTGACAGGGCAAAACAATTGATTTGCTTTTTCTATGTAAACACTTGCGAACCTACAATGAAGTACTCTGGTAAAACTACGAAATAGTGTAATGTTTAATATCTTATGAGATCAATGTCAATTAAATTGCAGAAAAAAAATTGTTTTATTCATAAGTGATAAATTCAAAACTATTATTGGTAGCTACTCCTTTTCCCACGTTTCCGATTTAAATTCCTGTAAACATAGATATACTTATGTCAATGGCCTAGTCAGCTGGGACAGAAGAATAGACTGACTGCATCTCTACAGGCGAATAAAAAAAAAAACAATAAGTGTCCTAGATATAGCATTAAAATATATGATGCTGAGGATCCAGCCTTGGAGATTTGGGGATTGCGGAGTACTCAACTCCTCGATCCACTCAGAAACAGAGAGATAAATCTGATAGGGTCCAATCTATGGGTTAACAGAACTAGTCGACATTTAAGCAGAGAGCAAACAAATGACTTATGTTCTGTTGAATTGTTAAAAATGGAACTGTTTAATCATTTAACTGTGTGTAAACAAATGACTGTCCAATTGAACTTTAAGCGATCCATAGCAATATTTGGAACCATTTAACGGAGTAAAAAAACGAATGAATTATGGGTAATAGAATTATTACTGTTAAAAAAGAATATTTGAAACCCTTTAATTGTGTGCCTGAACTAAATTATTGGTTTTACATATCAATACTTGGAACCATTAACTAAGTGCAAATGAATTCATAGTGTTATTGACAAAATCTTTACAAATCATATATTTAATATATATGTAGAAACAGGATCTCGCATTAAATAACCTACAATGATTGATATGCCATAAAACCCAACCAAACCAAATCATATATATTTAATATATATGTATAAAGAGGATTTGGCATTAAATAACCTACAATGATTGATATGCCAAAAAAAACAACCAAACCAAATCATATATATCTAATATATATGTATAAAGAGGATTTGGCATTAAATAACCTACAATGATTGATATGCCATAAAACCCAACCAAACCAAATCATATATATTTAATATATATGTATAAAGAGGATTTGGCATTAAATAACCTACAATGATTGATATGCCAAAAAACCCAACCAAACCAAACCAAACCAAATCATATATATTTGATATATATGTATAAACACGGTTTCGCATAAAATAATCTACAATGGTTGATATGTCATAAAACAAAACAAAACGAAATCTATATCAAGTGATGTGATTATCTTTTATTTGACCATGAGTAAAATTAAAGAATTCATTGAAACATTCTTGTCAGACATTGAAAAATACTCATTCTTAATACTTTATTTTATTAAAAGTCGAGAAGCCTCCCTATATATACTCAAAGCTTTTAATGTATTCATTTATTAAGTTTAAACACCCTCTGTTATGGCGTAAAGAGGACTAGTTCGGGGTCAAACAAGATAAAGAATTTGAGAGAAATACTTTCCCGCATTTTAAACTGTCATCTGAACTTACGTAAATATCAATGTAAGCAAATATCTTACAATTTATTTTATAGATACGACTAGTTAAGATCATCGTTTGGACTGGTGCTCACCGTGTATTAGATGTGAAAATTATTTTTTAACACAGTTGAAAATGTATTTCTTACACAGAGGGTTTTTCGTGATGATTTCATGATACGTCGGAGAAATTCTGTTCTGAATAGAATTTTAAAACTATAAATGTATTTTCAATCTTGAACAGCATGATTTCGACGTCATCACTATCATCAGACCATGCTGAGAGTACAGTGTCCGTTGACTATCCATGCCTGTCTGTCTGTCTCTCTCTCTCTCTTTCCAATCATATTTATCGCTTATAGCTGCTGGCAGATACTCGAGACTGCACGTGTAGTCTACAATGTAAGTCTTTGCTGGTCAGCCCAAATTGGTGAGTCTACATGAAGAAGTCCATAAAAGAATATACTTTATGAATTTGTCCTTACTTCTCCAGCAATCCCCAAAATGTCCTATTCGTTTTACGTTGGTGGCTCATGAGATAGAAATCAGGTGGCCGAAAACAACTGGTTTTTTTTATGTTTTACTTTAAGGATTTGTTTAAAATATCACTGAGTATTCATGTGTTGTACCCATTAAGCTTTTTCTCTAAGTCTTTCATTAGAGTCCACATGATACAACCATACAGTAGTACTGACACTGGCAAATCATGGAAGCAATTCTGCTATTCTTTATCAAAGGAATCAGATTTCGATAGAATCAACAACTTAGCAATTTTAGTTCACTCCATTGTAATTACATAAAAATATTGTTATATAATTGCGGTTGGATTTTTTTAAATTATCATTTTTCGTTTTATATATCTTATCTTTCGGTTTAGTTTGGCTGAGAACCTTTCGGCTTAGTGCATGGGTAGGTGCAGACATTAACGCAGGTGTTCACGCGCGCGCGGGGAGGATGTTACAATCACAGATGTCATAATAAAAACCCCAGATAGAAAATGGGCTGGGGATGTGAATGACGTCATGCCCGGAAGCGATGGGCTGGGATTCTTAGTGATTTTGAATAAAAGCGGTGATTTGAGATTTGCCGCTAGACGGAGCGAGTTGGGATTCGAGTCTGGCCGTGGTGGCCAGTCCAGTTGTTTGTTGCGGCGTGCGCGCACGCGTTTGCTGGGTCAGATGAAACAGTCAGCATAGTAAAAATTGTGTCTCTCTCTCCTCGTGTCAAAAACGTAAACTTAAAGAAGGTAATAAAAGTTTCGTACCTGAACCAAAAAAGAGAGTCGTCAGTGTTTCGTATATTTCGTGATCCCCTATGTTTATTTCACATATTCATATCTTGGTCCTATTTTGGTGAATATGTTACAATACCATAAAAAGACTCTCTGTATATCATTTTAAAATTCACCGGTTTTTAAAATTGTTTAAGAAACAAACGAACAATTGCATCCGTCTAAACCAAAATCATAACAGATTATATATTAAAAATATATTGTAAGTATTTAATTATCCAGTTGCCCAGTCGGCTGGGGCTGTAGAATACACTGACCACCCCCAACGAGTGTTCTGGATATGACACTAAACAATCTGATGGTGGGGTCCCAGTAATTCTGGGGCCTTGGAGAATACGGAGCACCCTTTCATTGCCATTGCTCCCAGGTTCACTCTGGCACCTGATAGGGCCCTATCTACGGGTTAAATAGAACTAACGGCATACTTATGCTAAACTGAATTGTTTGATTAAACTGAATAGCTTGAAATAGAAAGGTTTTTTGGCAATTGAACCCTGCTTACATTTGAACTGCGTGCTTATGCTAAACTGAATTATTTTAAAGAGAACTGTTTTTGACATTGAAACTGTATTTACACTAAACGGAATTGTTTAACATAGAACTGTTCTGATATTTAACTGTGTGTAAACCAAATCTGTACTAATACTAAACTGAATTAGCTGAATTGGAACTGCTTGACTAAACTGAATGGCTCGAAATTGAAATGTTTTTTACAATTAAATTGTACTTACATTTAAACTGCGTACTTATGCTAAATCGAGTTGTTTTAAATTGAACTGCTTTTGACATTGAAACTGTACTTACACTAACCCGGATTGTTATATGTAACTGCTTAAATAAACTGAATAGTTTGAAATAGAAATGTTTTGACAATTTAACTATGTACTCATGCTAAACTGAATTGTCTTAAATAGAACTGGTTATTTACATAAAAATGGATTTGACGTTATATGACCAATAAAGGTTGATGTGCCATAAAGCCCAACAAACCAACCAAACCATTTAATTATACGTAACCAGCATTACAACTTTCCTATATATTCTTTCACTACACAGATCACAGTTCAAAATGTTGGACGTATTTCTCTCCCACCCTGTATTAGTACACAAATCATTAAATTTATCTGACTTTGATCAATTATATCACAAATGAACACAACACCTCTACAAGTTTGCAGAAAGAAAAACAAAAAGTCTAGTGTCCGTGTGTAATCTGTCGTCTGAGACTTGAAAAACTTGTCTCCGTCTGCCACCTTTATCTGTAAACTTGTTAAGATTTTCTTTCAGAAAAAGTAATGAAAGTGTTAAGCCATGAATAAAGAGGGCTGGGTGTAAAAAAGGTCGATTATATTATATTGGGTTAATAGGTGCTTTATGGCATGTAAACTCTTATAGTTTATCTAATGCCAACTTCTGTTTATATATACACATACACACACACACACACATATATATATATATATATATATGGAGGAATGGTAGATTGAGTAAATCGACAAGGTGTGAAAAAATAAGTGTAATAGTGGACAAACCGTAACACAAACAACGAATTCAAATTTTTCGTCTTTATTTGAAAAAGATTCTGATGAAGTCTTTTTGATATTAAGACGAAATATTATTTGAATCCGTTGTCTGTCTTTTCACACACACACACACACACACACACGCACACACACACACACACACATATATATATATATATATATATACATATATATATATATATATATATAAGAAAAAAGATTAAAAATTACTAATATTTTTGGATTTCAGTATACCCTATATTTTTAAATGTGAGACCTGCATCTTCAGACAAACATATAATGAGAAATTTCTGATGAAGATTTAGAAAATCCCACAAATTTCCGACCACCTTATCTCCGTAACCCAAATTTCATTGGCTTTTTAATTTTTTTCTTTTTTTATCAAGTAAAGACCAGACAGTTTGTTTTTTTATGTCCGGTTGACAAATGACATTCAAATTTTTGCATCAAGATGTATCATTTTTTTTACTTCTCTTTCCTTTCCACTTATTTTTTTATGTAATGGCAAATGCACTTTTAAACCCAAATGAAAGAGATGAGAAAAAATATCGAATAAAGGAATAAAAAACTTACATGGAAATTAATAACATCTTGCCAAAATTAAATTAGATTATAAAATATAATATTTTATATTAATACCATTTTATCAAAAAGCTAAAAAAAATTATCACTAATACAATTCAATATAATTGATTACATTAAAAGTAAAATTAAAAATTATACCAGTTACAGTTAAGATATTATCTAAAATTATAAGCAAATCCAACATAATATTATATATCCTCAAGATTACAATTTTATCATCTACATTATCCTAATATTCATATTATTACTAAACCTCAAATCCTTAAATTTATATAGAAAATCATACCAAGTATTATAAATAATAACATATTAAGAATTATCGCAACAATTAATATTAATAATACATTATTACAACTAATCATCAAACTTATTATTATAAACTAATCCTTAACTAATTATTAATATAAATATTAATAACTTCAATACCAAAAAACAAAACTGCAGACATTACCAACTAACACATATGTTATAACCTAATATAATGATTAGCATGTCATAATTAATACCAATAGCAAATCATTGTAATTAATATTAATAAATATTATTATTAACAAAATAGCATTCATAATAAGCAATCTGTAATCAAAATAGATTAATACGTAATATCGCTTATTACATGATTTAAAACAGTTGTTTAAAATGTAAGAATTGATTTAGATAAAATCTTAAAACATATATATTCCTCATTATTTCTTAGTCTGAATTTCCAGATCTAACATTTTAAATATACAGGGTCTGCTGAAATAAATATTATTACAAAAAATATGTGTAACTTTTAAAGGTTTTTCTTTTATATGGAATCATTTTCTCGGTAATTGAATTCATAATAATTTTACATTGAGTTGTCATTTGGATTTTGAATTACATGGCTAATATAGATATAAAATCCGAAAATAAAAATAGAATCGTTCCCGCCATCGGCTGTCTTGGAGCTGGATAATATAACGACATATATATATATATATATATATATATATATATATATATATATATATATATATATACGTGTGTGTGTGTGTGTGTGTGTGTGTGTGTGTGTGTGTGTCTAATACCTAAAAGTACAACAAACTACGTACTTAGCTTTTACCTATATATTAGTAGATTAAAAAGTATTTGCTCTAAACCAGATTTTCTTTTTTATTTGTTTCTTTTGTTATGTAAATTTTAAGCTAGGTAGGTTTTTGGTGAATATAAAAAACGGCGTTTTCTCCTTTATCATTCGTCGGTATGAAACTCCCTGATGATCCGTTAAGGTGAAACTTTAGTAGGAGAATTCCGACTCACGATTTAAGTTAATTATATATATATATATATATATATATATATATATATATATATATGGGGGATGTTATAGTAAAGAAATTGTTTGTGGGTAACTTTACTCTTTGTTTACTAATAATTCTATTCAATGTTAATTATTTGTTTGCACGGAATAAAATGGTAACAAATATTTCCATCTAACATGAAAGTACTAAATCATTGTTTGCACATAGTTAAATAGCTTCAAGTATAATTATCTAACTCAAATAATCTTATTGAATTTTTATCATTGTTTCCGCAAATTTGTAGATATTCCAAACTGATATTAATGACTATGTTTGATCTTAATCATTTGTTTGCGCTCACTAAAATTTTAAAATTTTAAAATGTATTTCTAATAATTCTATTTATTACTAATCACTTGACTGCACGCAGTTAAATGGTGGCAAATATTCCTTAGTAAGAGTAAAATACTTTAATTTATTATTAATCATTTTTCACGCAGTTAAACTGTTTCAAGTATTCTTATCTAATAATAATAATTTTGTTTTATATCAATCATTTTTCTCGCAGTTAAACTATTTCAAGTATTCTTATCTAATAATAATAATTTTGTTTGATATCAATTATTTTTCACGCAGTTAAACTATTTCAAGTATTCTTATCTAATAACAATAATTTTGTTTGATATCAATCATTTTTCACGCAGTTAAACTATTTCAAGTATTCTTATCTAATAATAATAATAATTTTGTTTAATATTAATCCTTTTTCACGCAGTTAAACTGTTTCAAGTATTCTTATCTTATAATAATAATTTTGTTTGATATCAATCATTTTTCACCCAGTTAAACTATTTCAAGTATTCTTATCTAATAATAATAATAATTTTGTTTAATATTAATCCTTTTTCACGCAGTTGAACAGTTTCAAGTATTCTTATCTAATAATAATAATAATAATTTTGTTTAATATTAATCCTTTTTCACGCAGTTAAACTGTTTCAAGTATTCTTATCTAATAATAATAATTTTGTTTTATGTCAATCATTTTTCACGCAGTTAAACTGTTTCAAGTATTCTTATCTAATAATAATAATAATAATAATTTTATTTAATATTAATCATTTTTCACGCAGTTGAACAGTTTCAAGCATTTTTATCTAATAATAATAACTTGGTTTAAAATCAGTTATTTTCCTCGTAGTTAAACTGTTTCAAGTATTCTCATCTAATAATAATAATTTTGTTTGATTTTTTTTGCACGCGCCCGGTTAAATGGTTTCTGTCATTTGTATTAAATCTTAGTAATTCTATTTAACACGTATTCCTGTGTAATATTAATATCTTTCACGCTACTGTAAGGTTACTTATGACAAACAGTTAACGTTCTTAATATAAAAACCGGGCGATCCAGGTTATGTAATGATAAGCAAGTTGGTAAGTATATAATCCGTACCATCACACAGGTCAGTGGTGACATGAGGAGAATAGTAATAAAGGGATACACCTCATTTCCTAAATCTCCTGGACTGAATTCTCCCCATCAGATGCAGTCAAGTTTGACCACCTTGGGCACTCGTTGGGTGGTCTTACGTCTCTGCAGATGTGCAGTCGGCGAAAGGTTGGAAAACTTTTAGCTCGAAATATATACTTATATATAAAATACTACAAAACATAAACGAGGATCAGCGGAAAGTTTTTGATAAAAAGTAATAATTTTTTTTTGGTTCAGATTTTTTTTCTATAAAAATAAACTCTTCATTAATTGGATGTGGTTTAGAACAGATATGTTTTAATCTAGGAACATTTTTGTTTTTTGAAGCAAATCAAAATGGCAGAAAATTAAATACAATACACTAGGCTGTTGTTAAATGTCTGGAGGCTGAGAAGAGGAAATTATTTGAAATTTACAGATAAATGTGTGATGTGTACGGAGAAACATGTTTTTGTCACAAGCAGCTTGAGTGTAAAAGACAGCCCATCGAGCAGGAACACACAGACTCTCGGATAAAGTAAAAGTTCCAGGCGCAGCGATCAGTAGATGTCAACCTAAAAGTCTTCTAAGATATAAAATGGTCAATCACAAAAGATTTCCTGGAAAAATGTGCTCCTGTAATCAGTATTTTCTCATACCCAATCTTTGGGAAAATTCACCTTGTTTATTGAAAAACTCTCTTTGATATCTATCTATCTATCTATCTATCAGTGTGTGTGTGTGTGTTCGTGTGTGTGTGTGTGTGTGTGTGTGTGTGTGTGTGTGTGTGTGCGTGCAGATAGATAGATATCTAAGAGGGTTTTTAAAAAAACGAGGTGAATTATATATATATATATATATATATATATATATACATTTATATATACACATATATATACAGACATATATATATACACTTATATGTATACACATATATACACGCACACGAACACACACACACACATATATATATATATATATATATATATATGTGTGTGTGTGTGTGTGTGTGTGTGTGTGTGTGTGTGTGTGTGTATATATATGGGCCGGGAGACCAGGGTTCAATCCCAGGTCGCGTCATACCAAAGACTTTAAAAATGGTACTTGATACCTCCTTGCTTAAAACTCAGCAATATAAGGTACGTATCAAGGGTAAATGGGAGAAATCCATTGAAATGAGTAGCGCTCTCCCTACATCTCAGTGTAGTAGCTATTGTAAAGGGAGCCTTCTGGTGACCCTCGACTATGGTCGCCAACAAAATAAAATACATATATAAAGAGAGAGTGGGAGAAAGAGGGAGAGGGAGAAAGAGGGACAAATATATATATATATATATATAAAGGGAGAGAGAGATTGAGAGAAAGAGGGAGAAAGAGAAAGAAAAAGTGAGAGAGTGGGTGTTTTAGAAAAAATTGTATAATTTCTGTATCTAATAACCTGACCAATTCTTGTGCAAATGATTTCAAATGTGTGTAGAAATAATTCAAAATTCTACGTTTAATAATTTATGTTTTATTTTATTTTCAGGTAGAGAAATGTCATTTTCAGGAAAAGAAAACGCGTTTAATCATTAAACATAGAATTTTCACTTACTTCAACAAATGCTGTTAAAAGTTGATATCATTTGTGATGTACAGCGTGTTTCTGAATAATATAGGTTTCATTTTGTAATCTAATAAATTTACCATTTCTACTTCAAATGATCGAAAACTTCAACAACATGTGTAGAAATAACTAAAATTTCTATGTTTTATGTTTAAACGTTTTTGGTTTTCCGCCGAATCCCTTTTCTATAACTGAAAAGTAAAAAACGTAAAACATTTAACAGAGAATTTTGAGTTGTCTTATTTATTGCGGACTTTTTGTCCTCATCTTAATAATTTTTTTTTTGTGTTGTTTATTCTTCACTACATTTCGGCCAAAACGTGGTGCGATAGACAACAACTATCGAAGGCAGTAATTACTGGGGACACGGTTACAAGACTCAGCATTCCTATCCGAGGGCGCGGTTAAATCACCTGAAGAAGGCCATAGGTGAAATTTGGCCGAAACGTAGTGAAGAAGAAACAACACACAAAAACTCCTAAGATGAGGACAAAAAGTCCGCAATAAATAACAAATTAATTCTCAGAGAAATTTGAGTTGTTAAAATTTCAGATCATGTTAATGGATTACGAAAAGATAAGAGTTGTTTTTTTTTCTAAATCACCGTTGACACCTTCAATGGCATTAACTTGTATATATATATATATATATATATATATATATATATATATATATATATATATATAAGAGGAGACAAATAATCTTTTAAAAACATTTTTCTTAAATTAAGATAGTGTGTTCTTTTGCTTACGAGCCGAGCAGGATAAATCCAAATATAAATTAATTGTTTCCTTACATATGTTGGATTCATACGTAAAAGATTCAAAATATAAATTTACAATCTTAACATGCCTCTTGGGAGTCTATTCCGATGATTGCATACTTAGTACATGAATATTTTAGTCATGAAACCAATAAAAAAAGGCCAGATATTTATCATATATATATATATATATATATATATATATATTTACTAACCTACTATCTACCAGCATTCACGGTTACCAGGAAAAAAGAAAAAAAAACCGCTAGGAACAAGAGATAAAAATATCTCGAATCACCGCCCGGAGGAAAAAAGAAAAAATATCATATCATATATCAAAAAAAAAAAGAAAAGAAAAGGCCAGTTGAAAAAAATCAAGAGATATGTAGTCAGTTGGTCAAAAGAAAAAAAAAACCCACCATAAACGCTGCATTGCTACAATTGCAAGAGTGCTCAACACGAGTGGAGCCAATTACAAAATTAACTAACGAAAAATGATAATATAAAAAATAAGTCCTTCCGCAATGAAAGTTAAACTTCCTATGAAAACATGTTTGCACAGTCTTGAATAATCTTTTTCTCCCAAAAAAGATTTGGGACTAAAAAAATTTCCTCTCATGAAGAAAGCATTTTCATCGAGAATTAATATTTCTTGTATTCTATTTTAAAATCTGAAACAAAAAAAAAAAAACAGAATATTATTAGTAGTAGAATTATTAGCAGTCAAATAGGTCCAATGTATATTGAGACTCAACGAATTCATTTCCTACGATAATAACCATTTCACAACGAGCGCCTCTCTTATCTTAAAAATATTGTTTGTTTTCTTTGGTTTTATAGTATAAGAAACTTTGTTGATTATTTAATGTCAAATCCTATTTTTACATATATATCAAACACTGGATTAGTAAACACATTTTGTAGATACATAAACTTAAATGAACAAACAGTTCTATTTCCAACAATTCAATTTAATATAAGTCATTTGGTTGAACACAGCTAAAATATCACACAGTTATATTTGACCCAGAAATAGGACCCTATTCGGTGCTATCACTCCGTGTCAGAGTTGTCCCGGGAGAAATGGCAATGAAAGGGTACTTCGTATTCCACAAAGTTCTATCATTACTGGAGCCACATCATCAAATTGTCATATCCAGGACACTCGTTGGGGGAGGACTTAAATATCTGCAGAGATAAAATATTCTTCCAGCTGACTGGGCTGCTTAGAAATACAGACGGACAGGATATCTGTACGATGGTTAAAAATCTTTGCAGACCAACACTATACATAAAAGAACTGGAAATGGAGGTGAATTCTACCAAGATCAAGAACTGGAACTTCGACATCAGATACATTTGAGTTTTATAGAGTCTTTGGTCTTACTCTTCAGCAGGAGATAGCGAAAGGATATTCTTAGCATCGCTGGAAGGGTGGTATTTCTTGGATAGACTCTTCGTATTCAGAAGCCACTCAGAAGGGAAAATTTGTAAGTAACTAATTAAAATGACTATTTTTATATGCATATAGATTACAAAAATCTATATGACCAGAACGTCTATCGTATCGACCAGAAGTTGTCTTCATTTTTTTCTAATTGCCTTACACACAATTTTCAGAGAAAAGTCAAAGAAAGTTTCTGTCAACCGAAGGGAACGTGTTGCCATTCTCATCACTCGTCCCTCAACTAACCATAACAGGAAGTTAATATGGAGGCAGCTGCGAAATTTTGGTACTATTACATAGATTCGAATGACAAACATTAAAAGTAATCATTTTCTTTTCTGTAGTCGCCATTTTAGCAAGTAGGGCGTAGTCAATGTTGAGATAGGCGTAACTAATCCATCGATTTTATCGATTTTTGTTTGTTCAGTAGTCAGCTGGACATTCACTCTCTCTGTCTGTCTGTCTCTGTCTGTCTGTCTGTCTCTCTCTCTCTATCTATCAATCTATCTCATTGTCTCGGTCTGTCTGTATGTCTGTCTCTTTGATCAACTGTGTTTTCTTTCCAATTATCAGCCTCTCCTTCTCTTCCCCAACAAAAAGATGATCACAAAAAGCAGCAGATGATTATAAGCGATATTCACGATGTACATTTATTGGAGATTGGCATGGGGGAGGACTAATTTGGAGGTGGATAAAACTTTCCTAACCTGACTTCAATTCATTTTCTTTTTCTAACAAAATTCTTTTAAAACTACTCAGAATAACTGCTGTCTGAAATTCAGAGATTAAACATTTTCATTATTCTGCACAATACTAAGACTAAAATTTATCTTTCTTTGGGAAGGAGAAAAGTTCCCGTTGCGTAGTGGCTAATGTACTCTCCTGCAACATTGTAGTAATCAAGTTCGAATTCCAGTCGTGCCATTAAGTTCCCTTTCGGACTGATACTGTTGGAAAATGTAGGTGACACCCACCCCCTAATTCACATATATTCGCCAGTGGATTAACATTTTCCAATAAGTTTTTCATTTAGACATTTTTAAATCGAATTCATTCGTTCATTATTGATGTCTCCATTAAGAATTAGACAAGCCGAATAAATCCTAAAAGGTAAGATGTGAAGGTGGTTATGGTGGGTCAGAGAGAAAATCCAAATCGCCGGTAACAATTTAAAGATATCGAATACACGAGACAATGTGGACTGCAATCACTGTTAGATAGTGATATTACTATCCTCGTCCAAGGATGGCTTTAGTATTAAATAACACACGATAGTTAATATGCCATCAAACAAAACCAAACAAAATCATCTTTATTCATTTATTATTAGCTTAAATTTCTAAAAATATTCCCAAATTCTTTAGGTGAATAATTAAAAAGATAATGTTGAGCGCTGTCGCAAACCCCGCAAAATTGCTTTTTATTTAAAATGAAAACAACTTAATTCTCTAAATTAGAGTATTTTATGTATTTCTTGGTTGATAATTGATTGATTTGATTTGATTGATAGATTTTAACTGTTTGTCAACGGGTCTAGATTTATTTAAAGTCTCGAGGTTAGGGAATTGTATTCAATTTACGTTCATATTTACATTTTTTGTGTGTAGTTGTTTCTGAAGACCTTTTTTTTACCCACAGCCGACTCAAATAAAACAGATATGGTTGACCCGTAAATGAGAACCTAACTGGTACTATCATTCTGGATCTGAGTGGACCTGGTAGTAATGGAACATTATTTGAACTATGAATTTTTAGCTTCAATGCAAAAGTTTGGTTTAGTTTGGTGGGTTTTATGGCATATCAACATTTGGTGGTTATTTAACGCCAAATCCATTTTTAAGGTAAATAATCTGTTCTATTTAAAACAATTCAGTTTAGCATAAGTACCCAGTTTAATTGTAAAAAAAACATTTCTATTTCAAACTATTCAAGCAGTTATATGTAACAATTCAGTTAAGTGTAAATACAGTTTTAATGTCGAAAAACAGTTCTATTTGAAATAATTCAGTTAAGCATAAGCACGCAGTTTAAATGTAAGTACGGTTTAATTGTCAAAAACATTTCTATTTCAAGCTATTCAGTTTAGTCAAACAATTCAGTTTAGCATAAGTATACTGTTAGCTCTATTTAACCCATAGATAGGGCCCTATCATGTGCTAGCACTCCGAGCCAGAGAGGACCTGGGAGCAATGGCAATGAAGGGGTACTCCGCATTCCCCAAAGCTCCAGCACTGCTGGAACCTCACCATCAGATTTTTTACTGTCATAGTCAGGACACTCGTTAGGGGGGGTCTTACCCCTCTGCAGAGGTGCAGTCAGTGTATTCTACAGCCCCAGCCGACTGGGCAATCAATGCAAAAGAAAAAGAGGCTATAATCTTCACATTAAAATATGAATTTCCCTTTGCTGACACTTGTGGCTCATTTTGTTCTTCTTAACTAAAATTATGTATCTTATTTTAAATCATATATTATTACTAGACGAAACGATCCGGTGACAAGATTTTTTTGTAACAAAGACTTGCGATATCAACTGGTCTACTGAACAAAAGGTGAAGGGTAATAATCAGCAAATAAAAATTGGAGCATTAGAATATATTGTTGAGCACGGAGGCAAACCCTACAATATGATCATTACCAAAACAATATTGATTTGGTTTGATTTGGTTTAGTTTTGTTTGGTTTTATGGCATATCAACCATTGTGGGTTATTTAATCATAAATCATTTTTTATACATATAAACAGTTTTCTTTTTAAAAATTCAGTTTAGCATAAGTACATTTTTTTACACGTAGCTAAATGTAAAAATAGTTCTATTTCAAACAATTATGTTGAGCATAAGTACCTAGTTTAAACGTCAAAAACAGTACTATTTCAAACTACTCAGTTTATTCAACAAAGTTAAATTGCTCCATGTATTGCTATGTATCACTAAGAATTCAATTAAACATAAGTCATTTGTTTACACACAGTTAAATGTCAAAATAGTTCTATTTCAAACAATTCAGTTTAACATAAATTCACATTTTTGATCTATTTTGCTCATAGATCAGGTGCTACCACTCCGAACTAGAGTGGACCTGGGAGCAATGGCAACAAATGGGGTACTTTGCATTCCTCAAAGCTCAAGGGATACCGGAGACTCACTATCAGATTGTTTAATGTTATATCCCGGACACTCGTTTGGGGAGTCTTACCCCTCTGCAAAGAAGTAGTCGGTGTATTCTAGAGAACCAGCAGACTGACCCAAAAATATTTCCCTGAAAATCGTTTTATTCTCTTTGTTAGAGCATTTGAAGTATTTCTTTGGATATTATAAGGGCTAAATCTTTTTAGCGTCAATGTAAAAAGTAAACAATAATCTTAAAAAAATAAAATAGAATTTTCCTTTGCATACGCTTGGTTCCATTCAGCCGAAATCAGGCAATATATCTTTTCAGATCTTCGAATCACATCTCCCACTGTGAGTTTGTGACTCTCTGAATAAAGCATTTCTACCTTGTGCATTCTTTCGGGATTCGAAATTCACAAGTATTCTGAAGATGTAATCGCTATGGCACTTACGATTTTTACCCTCTTCAATACGAAAACTGAAAACAGCTAATCTAGTGATATTTCTCACACTTCACCAATTTAGCTTCAGATTTAAAATGCTGAATTTCAATTTTTAAAAAATGGTATTTCAGAATATGCTTTTATCCAAACCTTCTGACACAGGCTGGATATGACACAAGGCCAGTTTATAAACAGAGCAATTTTGGAATGTTCGTTCTCCTCAACTGGTTGACCTTCCAAGGCAAAGACACCTAGTTTGTCCAACTATTGAACTAGAGCTGGAGCAAGAAAAAAAATGAATCCATATCTTTCTCGAGTGAGCTTGTACGAAGTGAAACGTAAGCAGAATCATCCAGGATTTGAAGTCGAGACACCGATTCCACTTTAACAACGATAACCGTTACTCTATGTACACCTCAATCAGTTATGCCCATCCTAATTACATAATGCACTGTTGTTTTTTTTAATGTTTTTTTCTTTTTTTATTATTTCGTTATTTTGCTTTTTGAACTTGATGCGCTTACTGGATTATATATACTACCTGACGAATAATAAACCTTCGCAAGTACTTTTTCTTATATATATATATATATATATATATATATATATATATATATATATATATATATATACTGCCAGGTAACAATGACTTCCCAAAATAGTTTTCTAGAAGTCCGTTTTACAATAGTAACAAAATCTATTCTGAATTCAAGCATACAAAATGTTTCCTCACTAACTAGTCTTAGGCAACTTGAATGATAATGGAACACTTGATGCTACAGAAAATCTTAATAACAAATCCCATAATAATAATAAACTTGTCTAAAAAACATGTATTAAAAAAGACTTAGCCCTTATAATATCCAAAGAAATACTTCAAATGCTCTAACAAAGAGAATAAAACGATTTTCAGGGAAATATTTTGGGTCAGTCTGCTGGCTCTCTAGAATACACCGACTACTTCTTTGCAGAGGGGTAAGACTCCCCAAACGAGTGTCCGGGATATAACATTAAACAATCTGATAGTGAGTCTCCGGTATCCCTTGAGCTTTGAGGAATGCAAAATACCCCATTTGTTGCCATTGCTCCCAGGTCCACTCTAGTTCGGAGTGGTAGCACCTGATCTATGAGCAAAATAGATCGAAAATGTGAATTTATGTTAAGCTGAATTGTTTGAAATAGAACTATTTTGACATTTAACTGTGACTAAACAAATGACTTATGTTTAATTGAATTCGAACGGCCAGGACAATGTGAATAAAAAAATGAATATTTCATCGAGTTTTGTGTGTATGTTTAAAAGAAAACCATTTTGAGAATAAAGAAAATTCTAAAATGAAAAATTAAAGACGTTTTTTCTTTACTTTAGCTTTTATGTTCAATGGCATATCAACATTTTTAGATTATCTAATGCCAAAACTATTCTCGTAGAAGAATAGGCTATTTAATCCTTTCATCAACACTTGGATTAAAACAGAAACCTAATCACCCGCACATCTACACGCAAATCTATGGTAACTGTCACACTTTTTATATACCATTAATCAGGTTCTGTTTAGAAAATATTTGAATAAAAATGATTGTTTAATTTTAACGGCATTGTCAAACCGACGAGGGATATTCAATGTCCAGAGGTGAGGGAATAGCGTTTCTTGTAAATTTATTTTTACAATTTTTGAATAGTTACTTCTTTAGAGTTCTTGTGTACCATTAAATGATATCAGAGTTGGGTGGCCTGCGAGAACTTATTTACATCAGCTTAGTGCAGACACAGAATGTAGTTTGAAATACCTGCCGGAAACGATGGATGATAGGGACAGATGGGGAGAGAGAGAGAGAGAGTCTGGGAAATCCATGCTCTCCGGAGGACTTGATGATGATGATGATGATGATGATGATGTAATTTCAGTTATGCCTATCAAATATATATAAATTGCACACAGTTGTATTGTTTAAAGTATTCCTATCTAATATTTGGCCAGTCGGCTGGGGCTATAGAATAGACCGACTGTTTCTCTGCAGAGGGGTGAGACCCATCCCAACGAGTGTCTAGGATATGACACTAAACAATCTGATGGTGAGCCTACAATAATACTGGACCTTTGAGGAATGCATAGTAATTCTTCATTGTCATCACTTACAGGTTCACTCTGGCCTACGGTGGTAGCCACTGATAGGGTCCTATCTATGAGTCAAATAGAACTGTGTGCTTATGCTAAACTGAATTGATCGAGACGAGACTGTTTTCATATTTAAACTGCATACTTAGGTTAAACTGAATTTTTTGAAAGAACTGTTTATATGTACAAATATGGATTTGGGTTTGAATAACTTATAATGTTTGATATACCCTAAAACTAAACCAAATCAAATATTATCTAATTCTAATAGTGATATTTTTTCAAGTCATTATTTTTATTTAATAATAGGTGTTTGCATACAACTATGTATCATACCCAGGATATCTCTTTGAACGTGGAAGGGACGATTCCTCTTCAGATGATAAAATCAGGGTATTTTAGCCCCCACACAGTCAGAACATTTCATTTAAAAGTCTGAAACCAAAATCAGATATATTTTTGTTTTATTTTTGTTCTTATGCGTACTTGCAAAGTGAATCTCTATCGTGAAAAATGTTTTAGAATGGCGTGAGAATTATGGTTTGTTAAATTATACGTATAAACTACTTAGTTTCCCATTTCTAAATGAAGAATATATTCTGTTTCCTCTTCGAATGTCCTGGAAGT
>OY757931.1:14615158-14645158 GCA_963585895.1 Sepioteuthis lessoniana | reverse complement strand
TTTGAGGTTGCCATCAATAAGATGAATAGTTCTGCCAGAAAAATAACTATACTAAATGGGAATGTTTGAAATTATATATCCGTGTGCAATGAAATGATTAGAGCCAAATAAAAACTGGATTAAAATGCGATAGGATTTTTAAGACATAGTTATTGCAATAATTCAAAATACCTCGGTATTAAATAACCCATCAGAAATTAATACGTTGTCAAACAATACCCACTCATTAAAAGAAATTGTGGCACATAAAAAACATGAATTTGATCTTCACAATCCTGTGTTAACTTGTTAAATTTTGTCTAATATGACATTGAGACATATAAAGTTTACTCAGCTGAAAGTGAACATTAAAGAAATGAATGTTTCCTCACGAATTAAAGATAATTCAGCTGATTCTCAGCCAAAGATGCCTGACTGTAAAATAGTTGGGTTTTTTATTTATTTATTAATTTTTTTTTTTTTTTTTGATACGTCGACGCTCAAGCCCGTCCAAGTACGTACACATTGTCAACTGCATGGTCAGCTTACGCATGTATTGAGGGATATCAGCGAAAAGTTGGCTGAATTATTGTGAACATTTTTTCATAAATAATTTTATTTTATTTACATGAAGAATAAAATCAAAACTTTAAAGACAAATACCCTTAAGTTTTTTTTTTTTTTACATTTATATGATTTAAGAATCAAAAAGTAAATAAAATTTGGATTTTAAGATATTTGGACGTTAAATCTTAAGACGCTTGTTTGCAAATTTAATGAAAAATTTTTTTTCGATGTAACTTAAACTTAGAACAGCAAAAATAAAAAACAATGGAATTAAATCAAAATATTTAAAATAGATTAATTATTTCATTAATCATTTAGCTTAAGGAGAAAAAGAAAAAAAAAAACAGAATTCAAATTTCAGAGTCCATACACAATCCGTCCAATAACTGAAAATAACGCATGCTATCCAGCCAACAGTAATATTGTGCTTGTCGATAATTTAACTTTGTTCAGTTAAATTTGACAAGAAAAATTTTTTAAATTAAAAGGGAGTAAACAAGGAGCACTACAAAACATGAAAAAAAAAAGTTCTTAGAAAGTTAAATGAATTAATTCATTAAATACAAACAATATTTCTAAAATAATAACACAATGATTCCTACTTCTGTGTAATCACCGGAAATAGATTTTAATTAACACCCAGAGAAATACATTTTCAAAAAATTAATACAATCAGAAAAATTATTCACAAAGCTGTCTCGAGAAACTTCATGAAATGTTTTATTCTCTTTCTAGGAGATTTTATTTAATGTCTTTTCAGCTTTATCAAGGTATCTTTGAAATTTATTTCCGCCTTTTCTTGTTTGACGATAGACAAAGGGCTGGCTTTCTTTTTCTTCTTCCAAATTCTTAAACGTGTATATCAAGATATTGATAAATGTTCAACGAAAAGAGAAGCATCTCTTTAAATAGATACAATACCAAGAAGACATTTCAATGTATTTTTGTATATTCAAATACTTATAAAATTTCAAATTTCTCAGGAGAAACAACTAAGAATATATAGCGATGGGGATAACATTATTATTATTATTCGGTTTTTGGTTTAAGGTTTATATTGGTTTTGTGGGTATTACTTTGGTTGCGTTGATATTTCGTTGGTAGCCTTGGTATTTCGTTGGTTGTTATCCCCTCGCTAAATGTTGATGGAAAATAAAGGTAGTGAAGAAGAACGAAGACGTCATTAGGTTTTTGTATCAAGTTTTTAATGGCAGCATGAAGTAAAGGGGTTTACACAGGTATGTTGCGAAGTCTCGTAGTAAGGAAAGAAAGTAGGAAGTTGTTAGAGTGTATCCTCTAATTTGTTTTTAACTAAGATCCTTTGGTCTAGAAGAATAGAGCAAATGGGTCCATAGACTAGATGGCTCACCTCATAATGGTTGATGCTGCTACTGATGTTCAGGAACAGACGAATAGACGTCCGTTTCCTTTCAGAGTTTTTGAGTGAGAGAGACATTCGCGGGCTTTCTTCAATTTTTGGTGCTGCTAGGAAATATGGTTCGGGCTGAATCGGACAAGTCATCCTGATTGGGTGAGAATGTTCGGCGACTCTAACAGTCAAATTAAATTACGCGCCAAACAAAAATTCAAGTTTCTTTCTGCTACAAATATTCGAGACAAAACAAAGAAGAAACTCACTATATGTTTTATTTTTTCACATACTGATAGATTTGAAATGTACTCTTCAGAAAGAAGTGCACAATCGGCAAGGGCTGTCGAAATCACCGACTACATCTCTGCAGAGAAGTAATGTAATATAATGGCCTAGGTATTTCGTTTTATGCCTTTATGTTTAGTTAGGCTTAGAACCTTTCGGCTCAGTGCATGGGTTACTTAGGTACCACATTAACGCAGGTATTCACGCACGGGCGGAGAGGACGTGTCACTCAGAGAAGCCACAATAGCCCAGATGGGAAACGGGGCTAGAGAGTGCGGGTGACCTCACCCACCGGAAGCTCGCGCTGAGGATTTCGGAGATTTTGAAAAAGTCAGTTAGTGGAGTTGAGAACTAGACACCGAACGAGAAGGGTCAACTTTCGGGGCTCGCAGAGGCCAGAAGAATTTGCGCGCTACGGGCGCCACACGAGATAGAAGACAGATAGAAAAGCCAGAATAAAAAGAATGTGTATCTCTCTTCTTATGTCGAAAAACCATTAAACTCAAAGGTAACAAAAAGTTTCGTACCTGAACTAAGAAGTCGTTACGTATTTTTCGTGTTTGGGGATTCCTATGTTCTATGTATATATGTTATGAAAATTCTATGTACGTTTCAACACATCCGTATCATGGGTATGGTACAGTAAGATCCACCCACAACGAGTGTCCTGGATAAGACATTAAACAATCTGATGGTGCGGTTCCAATAATCCTGGTGCTTTGGGGAATGCGAAGTACCCTTTCATTGCCATCAATTCCAGTTCCACTCTGTTTCAGAGTGATCGCACCTCGTATGGCCCAATCTATGGGTCAAATAGAACTAAACTGTGTACTTATGCTAAAAAGAATTATTTGGGAAAACTGTTTTGTATGCTAACAAGAATTGTTTGAAATATAACTGTTTTTGACATTGAAACTGTATACTTATGATAAACAAAATTGCTTGAAATAGAACTGTTTATTTGCATTAAAATGGATTTAGCATTATGTTGAGGTGTATCCCTATAGATGGACTCGCCCTCATGTCACATATACCGATTAAGCTCTCTTCTGCACAGTCTTAGACTCAGTCTCGGTTGGGCACGGATCTGGCCGAGTACTGGCTGTTGAGTCACTATTTCCTCCGGCCTCAGGGAGCCATCCTCCTAGGCTTTAGGTTTATTGCCTGGCCCTGCGCTTTGACCCACCTAAAGAAGGCCTGGTGCCGCTTGGTGGGGTGTGCAACAAATACCCTAAGAGCAGACTTGGTGCGCTGTCACCAAGAACGGTAATATTCATGATTGTGTTAAGCTGAGGAGGGGTTTTTCCCAGCTCTCGTTTATGAATGTACTATTTTCTTTCGATATATTTCTCATCACTCATTTCCGAGTCGTGTTATCATTTGAACCTCCCCTTGACCATAACACTTTAATAACCTACAATGGTTGATGTGCTATAAAACTAAACCAAATCTTTACAGAGAGAAACGCCTTTGATTGTTTGATTATAATTCTCAAATTAATGTCTACAATTTTTTTGAAAGTATTTTTCAAGCAAAATCATTGCCATTAATTTGAAAAGATGACAAAATTTTCTTCTACTTAGAAGTAATATTGGAATTTATTTCCTGTGACTAAAAATATCTATATTAATTCTGATAAATTATTTATTTGTTTGAATGCTTTAACATGTTTTACTCGCTTTTCTCAGCCTCGTTTGCAAGGAAACTTTTTTTTTTCATCTATCTCATAGTTTCGGTCTATAGAAATCATTTTATCATATTTTCTTTGTTATAGTTTCTCGTATTAATTTCTACTCTGCTTTTCAGAAAAAGTCATCCATCTATTGACAGGTATACAATTCATTATATAACAATTTCCAATATTGTAAAGAGTTTTTTTTTTCAAGTCAATATGCTGTATTTCTATCATTTTCTTTGATAGTATTAATAAGATTTTCAGGTGATATGATTTTCCACTTGAAAAATCCCTTGGTTACATGATGCATTGATTCCGTATCATAATTAGTCCAATTAGAAAAACTTGACTCTTTCCATTTTGGTCTGCATAAACGTTTAAAAATTTTTGTCAAATAACTTAAATAAGCTCTTTGCTTTTGATATAACCAAAAACTATTAATGGCACTCAATACTACATTCATTTTAATCGTTGGTCTCAGCTGAGCCACATTTACGTAATACAATATCTATTAAATATGTTTCAATTTTTATCAACCAAACATAATATAGATTTTCAAACAAATATATTTCGAAATATCTAACACAGTTTTTTGATTGAATTAATAAGAGCAGAATCTAAAGTCTTAAAGATCACCCTTTCTTGGTGAGAACCAACTGTAATATTTTCACAAATGTCTAAATGCACATTTTAAGTCTTCGCCGCAATATGACTAAAAAAAAGATATACTTCACTTGCTGATTTTTGGGGTAGCCATGAAGGTCCAATAAAAATGGGGTTATCGTTTGCATTTATCTTATAGCTGTTAAATATTTCGAATTATCTTTGTTAGAAAATTCCATCATTAATTATTATCAATGCCAATGCTATCATAATTGTCAAATGAAGAAAAATAAAGGTTTGTTATTTCATCGTCAGTGTATTAGATCAATGCTGGTGAATCCTCATCAACTTGGACCAAAAAGTAAACAAATATCTTTATATTGATCAGGGAAATTTAAGTTTTCGTTTTCACAATTCTTTTCTTTCTCGTGATATTTTCCTATATCATCACCTTTAGTGCCATTCATAAGATTACATATTTTATAAGCGGGGTTCCTGATTTTGTTTCATTTTGAATATGTTTGGGGGATTTGTCCTAATGTGTTGCTACTCCCCCCCCCATTGCTTTCTTATATACCGATAAAGTAGACAATCACACATTCCAGGTTTTTTCGCATCAACTACTATAGAAATTCGTATGATCGGATTTTAATTACGTTTATGAGAAACTTGATTATTGATTTTAATTAGATTTTAATTCTTTGTTGGGGTGCGATCAACATAGAATATATATTCCATGCTATGTAGTAGGCAGTGTGTTAGACTCCTAATCAAGTTAAAGTATTTTTATAATAAGATTTTCGAACAAATTGTCAGATTTTTTAAAAATCCTATTGGGTAATCGGTTAGAAAATATTGTAATTCAGAATTAAATTATTCAGTTCTTTACTTGAAAGAAAGAATTTAACAAATCTTGTACGCCGAGAGATCAGGGTTCAATCCTAGGTCGAGTCATACAAAAGACTTTTAAAAATGGTACGTGATTCCCCCTTGCTCAACACTCAGCATTATAAGGTACGTATCAAGGATAAAGTGGGGCAATCCAGGCAAAGGAGTCGTGCCTTCCCTACACCTGTAGTAGCTATTGAAAAGGGAGCTTTCAGGTCACCCATGACTACAGTCGCAAACTTTACTTTTTACTTAAAAAGGTCTGAAATATCAGTAATTCTGGAAAATTGTGTTAATGACTTTTGAAAATGTTTGCATTTCTCAGTTTGAGTTGATTTGAATTTTATTTGGTTTTATGGCATATCAACCATTGTAGGTTATTTAATGCCAAATCTTCGTTATGAATATATATTAAGTATGTATGATTAGCAAACACTTTTTAACAAGCCTAAGCTCGTTCTTTGCACACAGTTAGATGCTTTCAAGTATTCCTATGTAGTTCTAACAATTCAGTTAAATATCAATCATTTGTTTACACATAACTAACTGAATAAAGATTTCAATTTCAAACAAATTGCTTTAGTATAATATCATTTTTTGCACCTAGTTTAAATATCAAACTGTTCTATTTGGTCCATAGATAGGACCCAATCAGTTGCCACCAATCTAATCCAGAGTGGAACTGGGATCAATGGCAATGAAGGGGTACTCTGCGTTCTCCAAAGCTTTAGGATTACTGGAGTCACGGCAGATTGTTTTATATCATATCCAGGATACTCATTACGGGGTTGATCAAACCCGTCTCTATAGATACAGTCGATATATTCTACTACCCCAGCTGATTGGGCCAAATATTTTGATTGTTTCTGTTTTTGTTTTGTTAATTTTTTTGTTTGCTTTTCTTACAAAATGATTCTGCAACCAAAAGCTGTCATTTTGAGAACTAGGACCTGTCCACATAATAAGTATATCTTTATTTGTTTTGATATTATGACGTGATATAACAGATGCAACCGAGATGTTTATTCAACAATACATTTAGAAATAAATAGGATGAAGTGTCATGTCTACTGGAAGGGATGTAATAAATCAAATCAGTTGGTCAGCCCAGGAACAAAGTGTAACAAAATTCGAAAGTTTTATCCTGATCTAAATCAGTAATCAAATTTAGAGTTTTGGTCAGATGTTGATCTGTCAAGCAAATCTGAATTTTCCCAACTAAATAAAGACAGAAATATCATTGTATAGACACTTACAATTTATATGTTTTAATCACTATAAAATCACTGGTACAGAATTATTTTAGAACCACCGTATCTGTTCTATCTTCTAGTATTACAAGGTTTTCTCTTGCTGTAATTTCAATTGATTTTAAAATACCCAATTTGATGGCATATAAGACGCACAGGTGTATAAGACATGTTCTATACAATATTTCAACTATATTACGCGTATACAAATATAAATCTACACGGAACATACTCAACTGTCATACGACTTCAATAACGAACGAGTACACTTCTTTATAAAATATCTCTCTCACACTTTATTTTCGAAAGGGTGATGTTTCTTGTGTGTGAGAGGTGAGTGGAGACGGGTATAGACTGTTATATTGAACCAAGTTCTTCTGACCATAGCAGCACTTCTTTAACCTCATCTTGGCTGGGGTTAGTCAACCGTGGGTCATTGAGGGCCCAAAGCCCTCTGTCTGCCGTTGGCTCTCACTTCGGCATCTTGTCTCCAACTGACTCGAACCGTCTGTGTACCTGGTTATATTATTGTTTACCGTCCACCCGCTTCCCCTGTTCTTCCGCTTATTTACACAGGTGCATCTCTTGATTGACGGCTCGGTCGAGAGTCAATATACAACAGACGCACTTCAATTTCAATCAAAAAAAGAAACAAGTACTAATATTAAACTTGAATAATTTAATATAATGGATATTATCAATGATAACATTTTAAATATTCATTATAGGCTTTTAAATGATGAAAATATGTATATAAAAGTTACACCTAAGTCTCAGATAATGAGAGTTGCCAGGCAGTTAATTTCGGCCGATTATCACGAATTTTAAATCTACGTACGGTATAGAAGAAGCAGGGAAAATTTAGAAGATCTCTTTAGTAAAAAAAAAAAAAAGAGCGTCTTTATGCTGTCAAATAGGTTAATATCTTAAAGTTTGGCAATAGTAATCAGCTTTTGTTTTTGTTATGGATTCTTTATTCTCTTAAGATATTACAGAAAATAATTTGTGTCGTTTATGCATCAGTACACAAAAATATTGAATCGACTGAATTGAACAATGTTCATATTAACGTATCTTTTAAGTTCAAGCGTCAAAATAACTCCACTTTTAACATGAATCAAATTCAACGTACTGATCTGTATCTTCCTGTATATGCTAAATGCTATCTTTAAATCTAACTATGATTACCTATATGACCAGTGTGACTCTGTCTATTTTTATGTCTATGCCTGACTATGTCTATCCCTGTGCCCACCTGATCATGCCAGTTTCTATGCACTGTCAGACTATGCCTATTCGTATGCACTGTCTAATAATGGCTATCTCTTTGCTTGCGTGGCCAAGCCTATTCGTATGCCCTACCTGACCATGCCTATTTCTTGGCACTGCCTGACCATGCTTCTTCTTATAGCCTGTCTGTCTATGCCTATTTGCATGCCCTGCATAACCATGCTAATTCCTATACACTGTCTGACAATACATATGACCTGTCTGACCATGCCAATTCCTATGTCCTGCTTGACCATGCCTATTCTTAAGCCCCGCCTGTACCTATATCCAGCCTGTCTATGCCTATTCCTATGTCATGCTTGACCATACCTATTCCTATGTCTGGCCTGTCTATAACTATTCCTATTTCCCGCTTGACCATACCTATCCATATGGCCTGCTTGACCATGTCTATTCCTATTCCAGGTCTGACAAAGCCTATGCTGACGTCCTTTCTACAGATGCTTTGCCCTACTAGATTATGCCAATTCCACTGCCGTGCTTGTTTATGGCAATGTTTAAATGCCTGATTTTGCTGATGCATATACCAAGTCAGACTGCGCCCTACGTACCTGACTTTAACTAACGCTATCACAATGCCAGATTATGATTATAAATCTAGCCTGGCTATGTATGCATATCGTTTATCGGGACACACTTTGGTCAGCCGTGTTGGTCGGGGAACGGATCTGGTCGGGTTTGTTTTGGTTCCGGTGGCTGTCGGTCAAGGCCGTCTAACATGAATTCATATCCGTCACGCCAAGACCAGAATATTCGAACCTCAGGGGGTCGTTCTCCAATGCTCCAACCATCCTTGGAGGAGGTAGGTTTACTGCTTGATGCCTGAGTCACCACTTTTAGAGGAATTCCGACGGGGTCCGAGGTTGTTCTGGGTTACGGCCCTGCACGAGGACGTTCATAAAACAAGGCCTTGCGCCACAATCACCCGGTCGGTGGGAAGTATGACAACTACCGACTGTGTATGTATATGTTTATATCTTTAGTTGATTAGGTCTATGCTTATATAGTCGGCCTGACAATGAGTAACCTATTACTATGCTCTGCCTTGCTACGCCTTTGGCTTTGTCTATGCATATGCTCTGCCTGCTGATGCTTATGCTCTGATCGACTATATGCATGTGTATGCCCCGTGTAACTACGCCTATGTTTTTGTCTCAACCTGATTGTTCACATACCTACTTCTATGCCTGAATATATATATATATATATGGCACACACATTTTATGATAGAAAAATTGATACTTTATTTACCAACCCCTGCGCTCGCGCAAGATATGACACAAGGTCAATTTTTAAGCCGAGTTTAACAGGTTTGAAATCAGAGTTTTCCTCACCAAGGCAGAAGAACCAAATCTCTCCTACTATTTACCCATAGCTGGATGGAGAATAATTAGATTCATATCTTTCGCAATGGTATTAAAGCTATGTTAAATGCAATCAGCCTAGTCCAGGATTTGAACTCGTGTCACCGTGTCCATTTCCTACGACGATAACCATTACACCACTAAAAGATTGCTACAAATAATTTAATACTTACTTTTATTGCAAAAAGGTTTTGGTTGTTTAGCATAAAGAATTGATGGAAAAAAAACATTAAATACGTATGTTTGAACCAGCAGTTAAAAACTAACTTTCTCTTTAAAATATATTTAAAAAAAAGTTCAAGGAAGTCAACCGATGGTGACAAAAGTGTCTTCCGTACATTTCAGAAGGCAAACATTGATACTGAACATCAAGAATTAAAAATTTCTTTAAAATGAAAATAATGGGGTGATTTTCTTTTATAAAATCTTTTTTTTAATTACTAAATTCCCGTTTTATATAATATTAAATGATTTTCAAAAATTGGATTAAAAGGCAAAAATCATATCATTTTCATAAAGGAATTAAAATATCTTTGAAAAATACTGATTTTTTCTTTGCGTTTTATATTATTAGACTATATATTTTACTGATATAAGCAAATAAAAGTTTTTCAAGCATAAAAATATTGCACTCTTTTGCACTCAATAAAAATCTTACCAAAAAAAAAAAAAAGTTTTTAAAATTGTTTAATATTTCTGCTGAAATTTTTAACACTAGACTTTAGAAAAATATTAAATATTCGATTAAAATCAAAAATATTTTAAGATTTCAGAAAAAGAAATTTGCAGTGGTCGAATGAGGAGGAAAATAAAATAAATGTGAATAAAAAAATAAAAGCATATATGTTTAGGAAAAACTCATTTTAAAAATAAATTCATCTAAAAGTTAATAAGTAAAAGTGAATATCGAGAAAATCGGACTATTAATCGATTTTTCATTGATTTTTAAAAAAAAAGTTTAATCGTAGGGAGTAGGTACGCGTAAAAAGTGGTTACGTAATTAATTTCATTGATTGAAAGGTTCCAAAGGGTAAAAACTATTTTCGCTAATAATTTTCATCATTTCCGTAAGCGGTATTCTTTTTGAAAATCGGCTTGAGTTTATTTAATGTGCCTTCTTTTGAACACTTAAAAAATTACGATGATCATATCAACGTTCTTTTTTTTTTAATTTTCTTTGTATTAACATAGGGTGGGTACTTTTTTCCCGTCGTTCTAGAAGTGTTTTTAACAAGATTGGAAAACGAATTTCAATTTAAAGTATAGTAAAATAGGTAAATTTCAAAAATCTGTTTAAATTCAGGAAGTTTTTATTTCAGCAAATCAAATTCGGAAATGTTCGATGTTTTATAATTCAACAAAAGAAGTTTAGGTTTTCTAAAGAAAATGTTCTTTTTATTGTTCTCATTGTGTAACACAGTTGCCGTGAGGGTTAATTATTTTAATTCCCTTTTTGGTTAGGCCGTGAGTTTTTCAGCTAGGAGTTAAGTTTGGTAAAATCTTTGATCAGAAATGTAAGTCAAATTGGAAAGTTTAAGCGAGTACATAACGTTCAATACAGAAAGGCCAAAATGTAAACAAAATGGATTCATACCTGGTCTATGGTAGGTCTGATTGGGTAAATGAATAAATTGAATTTGAGACACGAGAGAGATGACGCTATAATTTAGCAGGATGACATCACCCTACCGATATCCTGAATTTAAATAGATAAAAATTTGCTAATTTTAAAAAAAGTTGTCTGTTAGAAGTTTGCATTCAAAGAGTTTGTTCGGTTTGGAGGGGACTGTCTTTTCATAGACCTTTTCATATTCTCTCTCTCTCTCTCTCTCTCTCTCTCTCTCTCTCTCCAGCAGTCTGAACATCGAACAACAAATAATTGTTAACTGTCGACGGAGAGGAGTTCTTGTTTTTGAGTTGGCAACTTTGTTCCAACAGATCACCCCGACCGTCAGAAGCTCCGGATGGATAGTGTCATTCCTTTTCTATGGATCTTTCAAACACAGCGTGGGCACTGAAAAGATTGATTGACAGACTATCTGGAAACACATTTAGTACCGGAGCTAGCGATAGTGTTAAAGTTGGTGCCGGGCTAAGCCATGGCAGTATATTTTGTTACGTGCCCAAAATAAGGGCCCAGACGGTGCAGACTGCAGTTTAATAATTGTATCATTAAAGAAAGTTTTGTTAAAAATGCATACAACCATTAAGTCCAGTCGTCTGTGGATGTAGAATACAACGAATGCATCTCTGCAGGTTGGAAAGATTCCACCATCGAGGAGTGTCTGGAATGACACAAAACTATCTAATGATGAAGCTCTTGTCCTAAAGGTTTTGGGAATGGGAAGACGCGTCCATTGCCATTATTCCCAGGTTTACTCCCTCATGGACTGCTAATACCTGATAACGCTCCATCTATGGGTCAAATAGATCTATTTAATCATGTACTAGTCTGGAGACCACAAAACTGTAGCAAATAGAACTATCTGTCCATTACCATTATTCCCACGTTTACTCCCTCAGGGACTAGTAGTACCTGATAACGCTCCATCTATTGGTCAAATAAATCTATTTAATCATGTACTAGTCTGGAGACCACAAGACTGTAGCAAATAGAACTATTTGTCCATTGCCATTATTCCCAGGTTTACTCCCTGATGGACTGGTAATACCTGATAACGCTCCATCTATAGGTAAAATAGATCTATCTAATCATGTATAACTCGAGAGTCCACAAAACTGTAGCAAATAGAACTATTTGTTTTAAATGCAAATACTTGAATCAATTTCATCATCAACATCATCATAATCATTATCATCATGTCCCGTTGCCAGCACGGATCTCCCTAACTCACTCTCGCCACCAGTCTCCATTGTCCATTACTCCCAAGAGGTCTTCAAAGCTATATCCTGTATCGTCATGGAGCTGTTGTATATATATTCTAGATCTTCATCCTTCCTTTGTGCGTTCATGTGATGGGATCCACAGGAGTGTGTCATTTATGAGTTCTTTTTTACTTCTCCAGTAGGGTCCTGCCATTCTGGTTCGTCTAACTTGGATAGTTTTCGTGATGGGTGGTAGGTGGCAATACAGCTGCTGTTTTGTGTGTTGTCGCCTCCAGGACTTAATCAATATTGCTTGCAACATTCTTGCGTAATTGCAGTCAAGCTTTTTCTCCATCCGTTTAGTAAGAGTCCCTGTAGTGCATCCGTATCGACACGACTACAGCTTGGAAAAACTCCGTTTTATTTTATCGGTCAGGTCTTCTATATGACCGAAAGCTTATCAATGGCTGTCCATACCTCAGCTAGTCACATTTTGATGTCATTTTCGGTTGATGTGACACTGCTTCCAAGATAGCTGAACTTGTCCACTCGTTTCAGAGAATTACCATTTCGTGTCGAGTTGTAGCCTCTTTGATTAAAGCACATGTATTCCGTCTTGTGTCCGTTGACATGGAGACCTATGTATTCAGCTGCTCGTTCTTGACTATGTAGCAGAGTTTTGGCTTGGGTATGTATATTTGCCAGACGTGCAATGTCATCGACGTAGGCTGCATGCGTATTTGTTTGTGTGGAGAATCTTCTGCTTCTTTCCATTGCTAGCTTGAAACTGTTATCTTTCATTTTAATAATAGCCGTTCAAAGGGCGCAATCTAGTTAGGTATGGGGCTAATGCGTCTCCTTACAGAACACCTGCTGCAATGTCGAAGTGGTCTGTGTCTCCCTCCGGGGAGAGAAATTTTACTTTCGTGTTTTTATATAGCATCATTATGGCCTTGACGGTTTCTTTGGGTAGGCCGTAGGCAAGTAGTATTTGCTCTATCTTCCATCTGTGTATGGAGTTAAAGGCCTTGGAGAAGTCTATAAATAATCTTGTTGCATCGTGTTTTTTTGTTTTTTTTGCACGTACACCTTCTAGAATTCGACAGATAGTTCAAATTTGTGATGTCATGGATCGATTTTCCAAAGGCCATTTTGGTTCTTCGAAACATTTTAATTAAGTGTATTATAACTATTACTAGTAGTAATTCTTGAAGTTATTTAACAGTGCACATGTAAATGAGGCCTGACTCGCAGGGAGTAGAGCACTCGAGTTAAAACTTGCCGGCTGCCACAAACGTATAAATGCAAAGCGCTTCTGATAAATTGAGCACTCCAGTAGCCAATAGCGTATATGTAAAAATACATGCATAGAATACGTTCGCTAAAGCACTGAATGACGATATCTCTAGGTAAGATATCCGACTGACGGAAAGTCACAGCTTTAAGCATCTTGCCTGTCTAGCCGCACTGAAAAATTGTGATACAATGAAACAGTCTGTCTGTGGATGAATATATATATATATATATATATATATATATATATATATATATATGCCGGATTTGGCATTAGGCAACCTTCAAGTGTTGATGGGCAGTAAAACACAACCAAGTTACCAAGAGGTAGATTCTACCTCTTTTCTGATATAAGTTTGAAGAAAATAATGGGACTTTACTTTTAGCGTGGAATCAATAAAATAAATGGAAAAATGTCAATGAGTGTTTTCTTTTCATGTTAGAAAGAAAGAAATAATGATTATATATATATATATATATATATAGTGAGTGGAGTATGATGTTGAAAGACCCGAAACTCCTCCATGAGGCAGAAGATTAAAACATCACGGATGTCACCTACTGGCACTTGTTTAAGCCCGTGTATTCAAGGTATATATATATATATATATATATATATATATATAATCATTTTAACTGTTTTCTCCATTGGTCAAATCACTTTGTATATCCCATATTCAGATATATGCTAAGATGGCGAAAGACTGTATCAAGTGCATGTATATTCACTCAACAAAACTAAGTTGGAATTGATTCCACACTTTACAGCCCAGTCGGCTCCGGCTGTAGAATATACCGATTGAATCTCTGCAGAGGGCTAAGACCTCTAACCTACCTCAAGTATTCTGGATATGACACAAAACTATCTGATGGTAAGTCTGGAGCTTTAGCAAATCTGGAGTAACCCTACGTTACCTATACTCACAGGTCCATTCTGACCCTCGGTAGTAACACTAGATAGGGTCCTGTCAATGGGTCAAATAGAATTGTTTGATGTTTACAATTTGCGCAAACCAATGACTGCCCTGTCGTGTTGGGGCTGTCAAATTAATTGACTGCATATCTGCAGAAAACTAAGAGTCCCCCAGGGAGTAACCCGTATATAACATTAAACCATTTGATAGCAAAACCCAAGCCGTTGAACTTTGGGGAATTTAGAGTACCCCTTCAATGATATTTCTCCAAGGTCCACTCCGACCCTAAATGGTAGCACCTAATAGGGTCATGTCCTGGGGTCAAATAGACCAAATTGTGTGCAAACAAATGATTGGTGTTAAATTGATACAGTTAAAAGCAATTGTTGAAACCATTTAACTGTGTGCAAAAAAGAGCTCAAAATGTGTTTACAAATCATATGTATATTTAATATATATGTATAAACAGAATTTAGCATTAAATAATCTAAAACGGATGATAAGCCATAAAAGCCAACCAAACCAAATAAGTTATTTATGCTGAATTGAATTGTTAGAAATAGAAGAGTTTGATCATTCAAGTGAGAGTAAACAGATGATTGATGTTGAATAGAATTCGTTGTGATACCCATAAATCCTTTGCCCAGTTGGCTGGGGCTGTAGAATACACCGACTGCTTCTCTGCAGAGGGCTAAGCCCCCACCAACGAGTGTCCTGATATGACACTAAACAATCTGATGGTGATGTTCGAGTAATGCTGGAGCTTTGCGGAATGCGGAGTACCCCTTCATTGCCATCGCTCCCAGGTCAACTCTGGCCAGGAGTGGTAGCACCTGATAAGGGTCTTATCTATGGGTTAAATAGAACCATACCGTGCTCCTTTCACTATATTGATTTTTGCATTTAAACTGCGTATTTATGCTAAACTGAATTGTTTAAAATAGAACTGTTTTGACATTGGAACTGCGTACTAGTGCTGAACTGAATTGCTCGAAATAGAGCTGTTTTTGACGTCTAAACTGTGTACTTATGCTGAACTGAATTATCTGAAATAAAACTGTTTGACATTTAACTATGTGTATTGCCCAGTCAGCTGGGGATGTAGAATACACTGACTGCACATCTGCAGAGGGGTGAGACCCCCCCCCCCTAACGAGAGTCCTGGATATGACACTAAACAATCTGATGGTGAGGTTCCAGCAGAGCTGGAGCTCTGGAGAATGGGGAGTACCCCTTCATTGCCATCACTCCCAGGTCCACTCTGGCCCGGAGTGGTAGCACCTGATAAGGGTCCTATCTATGGGTTAAATAGAACTAACAGCATACTTATGCTAAAATGAATTGTTTGAGTAAACTGAATAGTTTAAAATAGAAATGTGTTTGACAATTAAACCGTGCTTAAACTGCATGCTTATGCTTAACTGAATTATTTTAAATAGAACTGTTTTTCGACATTAAAACTGTATTTACACTTAAGTGAATTGTTACATATAACTGCTTGAATAGTTTGATATGGAAATGTTTTTGACAATTAAACTGTGTACTTATGCTAAACTGAATTGTTTTAAATAGAACAGATTATTTACATAAAAATGGATTTGGCGTTAGATAACCTACAAAGGTTGATATGCCATAAAACCCAGCAACCCGAACCAAACTATAAATCCTTTGCAACCATTTAACTGTATGCAAACAAATGGGTAATGTTTAATAGAATTATTGGTGTTTATAGCAATACTTGTAATGCTTTAACTGTATGCCTAAGTTGAAATATTGGTATAATATTACAATAATTGGAACTTTTTGAATGTGATCAAATGAATGAATAGTGTTGAATAGAATAATTAGTGTTAAATAGCTATACTTGTAAGTACTCTACTGTCTGCAAACGAATGATTACTTATGACTAGTATTATAAGTCTGACGTAGCAATAATAAAAAATCATTTAAAGGTGTGGGAGAAATAGCAATATTACAGCGCAAACAAATTAGTTGTAACTGGTTTAAAAATTAAATCACCAACAAAATGTATGCAACATATGACTAATATTATTCTGTTACTTGTATATAGCAATATACTATGTCATTTAGCTGTGTGAAAGAAAATGATTGGCAGTAAATAGAAACATTTGAAACCATCTCTGCGCCCAAAAAATGAGCTCTGGTGAGTGTGAAAATATTATCGACAAAATATGTTATACTAAGCATATGTAATTACTATATCTGTATAAAGAGAATTTGACATTAAATAACTTACAATCAGTGATTTGCCATAAAACCCAACCCAACCAAATCGTACATATTGAATACATATGTATAAAGAATATTTGGCATTAAATAAAATAAAATTGTTGATATTCCATAAAACCCAACCCAACCTAAATAAACCCACCATCTATTAAAAATAAACGAAGATGCAAACTATGAAATTATATATTTCAGGAGTTGAAGAGGACCCTTTATATATCTATCTATATATATATGTTCATGTGTGTGTGTGTGTGTGTGTATCTATCTATCTATCTATCTATCTATCGAAATTTATAAGTTGGCCGACTGTAGTCGAGGGCGACCTGAAGGTTCCCTTTTTTCAATAACTACAACACCGAGGTGTAGGTAGAGTGCTACTCCTTTTCCCGGTTTGCTCCACTTAGCCTTGACACACACACACACACACACACATATATATATATATATATATATATATATATATATATTTCTTTAAGAAGAAACAAAACCGGTCACATTAGGGTTATGAATTTATTTCCATCCTGTTATGGCTTTTGATATAAATCTTCAGATCAAATGGATAAAATAATTCAGAATAGACACAAGAAAGAAGGGTGGGAGTGGGTAGAAGAGGGGTGGAGAGTTTTTGTCTTAATTTAGCCTACTTCCGGTTTTTTTGCTTTATTACCGGCTGGAATTATAGTAAGTTAATTTTTTATTTTATTTTACAAATTCTAAATTCATTTCAACTTAAAACTCCAGATTTGATACTAATTTAGTGAAGTACAATTTTCTTTAATAACCTTACGTAAGGATACAGTAATACTTATATTTAATTAAATTTAAAATTTAAAATTTAAATTTTAAATTTCAAACTTTATTTTTGTGCCTGTTAATTCAGTTACCCTTCCTTTGAAGAGTATGTACACATCACATGGTTTCTTCTCATCTTTTTTATTTTATTTTATTTTATTCATTTCACCTTAAATTTCAATTTAATCCGATGTTTTTATATATCTATATATTAATGTATAAATATAAACCAAGATGAAAAGACATATTGAAACATTACTTTTATGGAATTTATTTTTGATTATTCTCAACTAGTTCCCTAAAATATCAACAACAACTCATGTTACAAACACCTCAAATCATCACATTTAGAACAAAAAAATAAGAGTTTAAAACTTTAACACTAATCAAATTGCAGAAGCAAAAACCTGATTTATTTTCCGAAAAGCAAAATGTTGCCAAGTCAGGATGGCTGTTTAATTTAGATTAATGATTACCGATCCAGGATCAAATCTATTGATCAGTGTAATTTGATAATAATAGAAAAAACGGTCTCGACTTAAGAGAAAGATGGAAAATACACAACCATAGCTAGAATTCAAAAAATATTAACATAAAACCAACTGAAAAAAGCAGACCAATAAATAAGAAAGTCAAAAAATATATATAGCATTTGGGTTTAATGTGAAATTTTAGCATCTCACCTTGAAATAATGAAAGTTTAACACACATATACCCCTATACAAAAACAAAACAAACTAATCATACATTGCTATTGATTTTAAGAACAACTGCTTTAAAATGACACTTAAAAATCCATACAAACAAAAAACCCTGGCAACTAACTCGTAATTTAAAGCCTTCTCTACTTCAAATCTGAAAGAACTTTTCAAAACAGCTGATCTAACGAGAGAGAGAGAGAGAGAGAGAGAGAGAGAGAGAGAGACACACACACACACATATATATATATATATATATATATATATATATATATATTTATATATATATATATACTCCAAGAATATAATGACAGCGAATATCCAAAAAAGTGAACTTAATGCTCGGCCATTTTAAACAAAAAATATACTTGATGACCAAAATATATTTTTTTGTTTAATTGAAATGAAATAGTATTTATAAATTTATTGTTTTTACACACACACACACACACACACACACACACACATATATATATATATATATATATATATATATATATATATATATATATATATATATGTATATATGAGGTCGAACGGACACATGACTAAGTCCGTTAGGGCTGTAGAATGCACCGACTGCATATCTGCAGAGATATAAGGATTCCCCAGCGAGTGTCCTGGATATGACACCATACTTTCAGTAATGGTGGAGCTTCAGAGAAAGCCGATTACTCCTTCATTGCCCTCGATTCCAGGGCCACTCTGGTCGGGGAGTGTTAACACTTGGCTATGGGTAAAATAGAAATAAACTGTAATTAATCTAAATTAAGTGTTTGAAATTAACTGTTTCTCTATTTATCTGTGTGTTTACAAAAAAATTGTACTCATGTTAAATGGAATTGTTGTAAATAGAACTATTGCTTGACATTTAAACTGTGTACTTATGCAAAACTGAATTATTAGAAATAAAACTGTATTGACATTTCACTGAGTGTCAAAGAAATTGTACTCATACTAAACTGAACTGCTGAAACTTTTATAAAAATGACTTAATTCAACATTAAATGACCTATCAACATTATTCTGATTATATATATATATATATATATATATATATATATATATATATATATATATATATATGTGTGTGTGTGTGTGTGTGTGTGTATATATATATATAATCCTCCACAGACACTGTTTTCTTGCATCACAACTCTTCAGTGTGGCTAGACACGTCATATGCTTCATGCTTGGACCGAATCCTGGCTGACCTTACGTCAGTTGCACATCTTACGCCCTAACCATCCTCATTCTTAGCGTAAGTGAAGGGATTTTTAATGTATATATCTTTCTATATATACTTCATCAGCTACCTGGAATCCACAATTCTGCGAAGAACTCTCATATATATATATATATATATATATATATATATATATATATATATATATATATATATATATGCCATAAAACCCAACCAAACAACCCAATAACCAAATGACAAACACAGTGCCGAGATATATATACATATATATATATATATATATATATATATATATATATATATATATATATATATATATAGTATACTTAGTCCAGTTAAACCGGAGTTAGGAGTAATTCCATCAGGACAAGAAATTATTCATGAATGAATATTCAAATTTTCCTGGTAAAGAGCTTAATGTACCAATTATACAGAGCAATAATTTCTTTAAGAAAAAACAACGAAACCAATCACAAAGGATTATAAATTTATTTCCATCCCGTTACGCATTTTTGAAATTTCCAAAAACACGAAAAAAAATTAACAGGACTTCTTCAGATCTTTTTGATAAAAAAACTAGAATAGACACATAAGAGTGGGAGGGGATAGAAGAGTGGGAGGGGATAGTGCGACCAAATAATCAATACTTACGACTAGTAAATATCAGCGAGTAAAACTATAGTGAGAAATAGTAACAACTCCTTGACTGTGCAAGCAAATTATATCAAACAAACTACGTCATGTTAGAAAGAAATACTTGAAATCATTTACTAGTGTACGAGTAAATGAGCTATGTTTTTTTTTTTAGGTATGTTCTCTACAATATATGCGTTTACAAATCATGTATATCTAATATATGTAAGCTGGATTTGGCATTAAATAACCCATAGTGGTCGATATGCCATAAAACCCAACCCAACAACCCAATAATCAAATGACAAACACAGTGCCGAGCCATATGTATTAATATGAAAGTGGGAGGAAGAACAAAAGATAGGGAAATTTACGGAAGGTAAGATTTTTCTTGAGTTTTGAGGACTGGGGATACAAGAATTATCATAGTTACCAACCCCTTTGATCGGGCAGAAAGTGACACAAGGTCAATTTTTAAGCGGTGTTTAACAGGTTTGAAATCAGAGTTTTCCTTCTCCTAGACTAGTTGTCTCACCAAGGCTAAATAACCTACTCTGTCCTACTATTTACCAATAGCCGGAGGGAGAATAATTGGATTTATACCCTTTCCCAAGGGTATTAGTGCTATGTGAAATGCAATCAGTCTCGTCCAGGATTTGAACTCGTGTCGCCGTGTCCATTTCCTACGATTATAACCATTACACCACAAGAAATTTCAGTATAAGCCAACTATATCTGAAGTTGATCTTGTTTAAGAAAGGTTTTTTTAATCTTTTTTATAGAGACCTTCAAGGATTAGAGTTTTTTTTTCTTTGTGCAATATGGAGATGCTTTCTGTAAGAATTTAACTGCAGTGTGTCTGGAGGTACTTGAGGATTATACGGGGCCTTTCTAAATCTCTGCCATCCCAAATACAAACGACTCCGATATTAGTTTGAATTCCATTCTATTTCTTCGTCAATCGAGTAAAACTTATTTTATTCAATCGAAAACTTCATGATTTAGATTATAAATTAAATATCATAAAATATTCCTTTACAAGTCGTTTAATTTGCACAAACACATACATGTTTGAAGATGGATATGAGAGAAGACTTGCCTATCTTTTAAGATCGCTTTTAAAGCTGTGAATGATAAAAAACAGAAAGTATGCAAAAGAAAAACTGACAGGTGAACGATGAGGTCATTTATTTCATTAACCGGGCGTTTACCCTCTCTTTACAAAAAATATTTGCCAGGCTTTGCAGGTGACAATGCGATATAAAGTTTCCCGACATTTTACACGTATTCATTTCCGGAAAAGTCGAACAAATGTTGTAGGGGTTGAAAAAAGTGGGGAGTTGATACTATTCTATATATATATATATATATATATATATATATATATATATATATATATATATTCCTTTTTTTATTCTTCTTCTAAACAATCGTATTCTTTTGTAATTGTATACAGAAAATGAATATACGCCCATTTATTTATATATGAGTCTCTCTCTCTCTCTCTCTCTCTCTCTCTCTCTTTATATATATATATATATATATATATATAATGTATTCACTGAACAGACAACATTCTTCATAAGAAAATGTATATACTACACCATCAGTATATTTTACATCACTTTTAATAGAGCACACCAACCCCTTGAAAAAAAATAATTAAATCTTAAGAATCTTTCTAAAAAGAAAAGGTTACTTAATTTACGTAATTTTTTTCTTCTGATGATTACTTAAGGTTGAAGTCAAGCAAAAAATAAGCATCATAAAAGAAATATTCCTACTGGTATATCACAATTCTTTATAGACACACACACACACACACACACACACACACATATATATATATACATATATATATATATATAGAGAGAGAGAGATTTTACCGGACATTGGCCTAGGGGTTAGAGTGATCGCCAATGGCCCGGGAGACCTAGGTTCAATCCCAGGTCGAGTCATACCAAAGACTCAAACAATGGTACTTGATGCCTCCTTGCTTAACACTGAGCATTATAAGGTACGGATCAAGGGTAAAGTAGAGCAATCCAGGGAAGGAGTAGCGCCCCCCCTACACATTGGTGTAGTAGCTATCGAAAAGGGAGCCTTCGGGTTACCCTCGACTATGGTCGCCAACTTTACTTATATATATATAGAGAGAGAGGGGTGACGGTTACCGGTGGGGAAATGGACCCGGAAATCGACTTCAATTTCTACAAATCAGTCTTCCTTGCTAAGACCTTGTAGCTCAGTGTAGCAGGGAAATGCCCGCTACTTCTATCGTCTTTCACCCATTGAAGAAAGCCTGAGTCTTGTGAAAAGATTCCAGTCTGGCGAAGGAATTAAAAGGCTACCACCCCCGTAAAGCAAAGCTCTTCTAACGAACTGACTACTCTTGTAACTGATAACATAAAATCTAAACAAACAAAAGTTGATACAAATCGTTATATTCCTGAGCTAACAGAGTTCGCCGAAACAAATGAACAATAAATTATTGCCCAAACGTAAAGTTAGGCAGGTTTCCATCCCAGTTTGAAGACTCTAACGAGTCTAGCCACACTGAAAAGTTGTGATTTAACCAAACAGTCTGTCTGTGGATGACAATATATATATATATATATATATATATATATATATATATATATATATATATACGAGGTGCATACGATAAGTTTCTAGACTTTGAAATTGTCGTAGACTCTTGAGAATTCAATATGTTATTGCTATACATCTTATGAGATGACTGACCAATTTTTATGATTTCCGCTTCAAAGGAACAGCTACAGCAGCAATTGAAATAAACCCTACTAAATCCTGATTGTCACAGCTGGGGAATTTCAAAAATGCAATCTGGACGTGAGGAAGAACGATATGCAATAAAATTCTGTTTTTAACTTAAATGCCACAGAAACGTATGGAATGCTTCAGACTGCTTTTGGACAATCTTGCATGAATTGAGCATCAGTTTTTGAAAGGTATCAGAGATTCAAGAAAGGCAGGGAGTCTGTGAGGGATGATGAGAGGTGTGGGAGGAGTAAGGAATTCAATACACCACCTTGTTTGGCCAAACGGTTAGAGTTAGGGTTACTATGTTGAGGTTTTAAGGGAGTTCAGGGAGAGATTCCGTCTGTAGAGGCCAGCACACTTCAAATTGGCTCAGTGACATTTCCACCAGGACAGTGCACCAGTTCACAACTCCATTCTTGTCACTGACTATTTGACCAAGATGGACATCAAGACAGTTCCACACCCACTTATAGTCCAGACCTTCTCCCTGTGACTTTTGGTTATTCCCTAAGCTCAGTGGCTGTCGTTATGAGACAATTGAGTTGATGAAAGAGGCTGCGCCGAAGGTCATTAACACACTCACACAAGAGGACTACCATGGGCCTTCCAGAATTTGTTTGAACGGTACAATAAGTAGTGCATTGCAGCCGAAGGAGATTACTTCGAAGGGGAATAGAGTTTCATGTGTGTACTATCAATAAAAATACCCACACGAAAAAAGTCTGGAAACTTATCGTATGTACCCGTATGTATATAAAACTCCCATGATAATGGTCACCGTCATCAGAAAAGGACACAGTGACACAAGTACAAATTCTGGATGATTCTCTTTGTATGTCACATAGCGCTAATAACTTTGTGAAGGTATAAATCCAACTATAATCCCACGAGCTATGGGTGAAATAGTAGATCAGACTGGACTCTTCAGCCTTGGTGTGGCAACCAGTATATGGAAAGGAAAATTCCGAATTCAAACCTGTTAAACTATGCATGAAAATGACTTTGTGTGGGGTCTTGCTTTTGCAGAGGAGTTTATATATATATATATATATATATATATATATACTTTTAAATGTGCTCGATATTGCCGACAGAGTATATGCAGATGTAGGTTGTAAAAGCGTTGATACAGAATAAAAATTTACCGGGTAATTGCCCTCATGAGCAATGTTCACCAATGGCCCGGGAGACCTAGGGTTCAATCCCAGGTCGAGTAATACTCAAAAAAAGGGTACTTCATGCCGCCTTGCTTAGCACTCAACACTATAAGGTAAGGATCAAGGGTAAAGTGTAGAATCATGATGGTATCGTAATTGTGCATTTTATCTGTGTCTTGTCACATTATCGTCTGCATTTGAAATTTTTGTGCATTTAACTTAGATTTTCTGAAAGATTCTTGAGGGAAATTAAGTAACATATTGAAAGCACGTTGATTTGATTTCGTTTGATTTTTCTCGGCAATTTTATTGAATTGCGAATTTTGCGAAAAGATGAATAGAAGGATCTATTAATGAAAAGCTTCTGACAATCTAGATACTTCATAACATTGTATTGCTTGTCTTAAACACTTCGATCGAATGTTAGTATTCTCGTTACTGCTTACATTACTCTAGTTTAAGATTGATTAATATTTTTACAATACACCTGCTTCAGATAACTGAGAAAGAAGAACACGTGTATAGTATGTTTTTTGTACGAGTGAAAAAGACGTTATCGTATATAAAGGAAAATTCCCAAATTGATTTATGTATAAACATTATAGATGCAAACAAATTATGGACAGACACATAAGAAACCCTATACACTCATGGATAGATAGATAGATAGATAGATAGATAGATAGATGTACATATAGATATAGATATAGATTCAATTTATAGTATATATATATATATATATATATATATATATATATATATATATATATATATGTATACACTATAAATTGAATATATATATATGTGTGTGTGTGTGTGTGTGTGTGTGTGTGTGTTCAGAAAGTAATTACGTTTTACCAGTGACAACATAAAACAAATACAAGTTAAATTGATTTAAATATTATCATATAAAAATATATTCACCTTCATTCTCGTCGTTGAGGAAATATTCTGTAAAGCCATATATAAAAAAACGAAGTCTATAAGCTAATTGAATTTTTTTGGCTGACAGAGTAATATATTGTTGCAACAAATTACAAAATCAGATCACAAATAGCAATTTCGTAAAAAAAAAAAGTTCCAAATTAAATTAGATGATTTCAAAAATAATTGCACATAAAAAAGAATTTAAAAAGGAATTTTCGAGAACAATCTGGCAAATTGATTAACAAAATTTGATCTGATATATAGTATATTAATAGATAAGATATTAGCATTATATTATTAATATTCTTAAAGATATAGTGGTACAACTGCTGTTTTGTGGGGTATTGCTTCGAGGCTGTAGTTATACAGCGTCTTACCTACCATCCCACAAACCAATCCAAGTAAGACGAACCAGACAGTTTGGGTTCTTCTGAAGAACATAAAACGAACGTATAAGTGACGTTCTTTTATTTACTTCAACACGTGGATTGGCCAGTGTTCATCAATTCTTCAGGACAAGGATGCGGTTAAGAAGACCTGCCAAGAGTTGTGGATAATAGGGTTGAGCAGTGGGATACAGTCTGGGAAATCTGTGCTGTCAGCGCTAATTAATTATGATGATGATGAGTATAGATATTTATCAGTAGTGTGTGTATTCTGTACAAAGATTCTTTTTTAAGGTTAAAGTGAGACGACGATAAAAAGGGAAAATGCAGGATGAGGAGTAACAAAGAGATAAAAAAATTATATATATATATATATATAGGCTGGAACGATAAAATTGTCACCCTAGAAATGACGACATGATTCCATTTCCGTGGAATGAAAACCAGTTTTCTTTTTTTGTTGGAGACCATCTACTAGTTCGACAGTTGTGTACAAATCCCAAAAGCGATAGGAACCTTCTATCATGTCTGAAAGTGACACGATGTTTAACGAGCGAGATTGGAGATGCGCCGCAGTGGTTTAACGCTTGAGGGCACAGCTCAATGCATCGGACGGCCCATTGGAAGTGGCGGAGCGGAAGCCCAAGGCTGAGGACACCACCTGGAAGACCCGGACCAAGGAGTTCATCGAAAAGATTCTGGCAATCATTGATGGAACTCCCAACCGGCCTATTCGGCAGATTTAGGCGTCTTACACACAACTGTGAATGCATGCGTGAAAAAGGACTTGAAGTGTAGGCCCTACAGGCATCAGACAAGCCAGATCTCGACTGAGAAGACAAATAATCTCAGGCTAATCAAGTCCGTCAGGTTGCTCAACAAACTGAAGCATCCCAAGAAACCAAACATGCACTTGTTATTCTCAGAAGAAAAGAACTTCTGCCAGGACCAGGTGCACAACAGCCAGAACCATCGCTGGATTGCCCACGAAAAACTGGGACGTGCCCAGAGTGATGAAAACAAAGTTTCCGGTTAGAGTTAGGTTCGTTGGTGTGCTTCCAAGTGAGAGCCACATCATGCCACCTCACATCTTCGAAGTCGGCTTGAAAGTTAACACCAGAGAGTACCTGGATGTGCTAAAGAGTGTGGTGATCCCCTGGTACAATCAGGTGGCCGGTGGCAGACCCTGGGTGTGGCAGCAGGACTCAGCGCCGGCCCACAAGTCCAAAGAGACCCAGGCTTGCCTTCAGAAGGAGTGCTACGACTTTCTACCCTTCTCTCACTGGACCCCCTCCTCCTCCGACCTGAACCCGCTGAACTACTTCGTTTGGTCATACGTCGAGAACATCACCAATATGACCTCCCACAACACCAAAGCCAGCCTGATAGCCGCCATCCACCAAGTATTCGCCGAGCTCCCGCCGGCGCTTGTGGAAAAAGCATGTTCCCAGTTCCTGATCCGTGTCGAAGCGGTGATTGAGGCTGAAGGCCGCTACATTGAATAGATGTCAGCTCTGCTACATAATCAAGTTACCTGAATTGATTTTTTCAATAAAAGTTTTAAAATAAAGCTGTAGTGTTGTTTTCTTTTGGACGACAATTTTATCGTTCCATCCTACATATATATATATATATATATTTCGTTAAACATAATAGACATTTTTTGTCTACATATTTTTTTGTTGATCCTTTCCTCTTGCCGTATTGATTTTATGATATTCGGCGGGAATCAGTTGATGTATCTTCCATGCCCAACAATAGAATTACGAAAAGTTCTCACCGAAAACACAAAATATTAGAACATCAAAATAACAAGCAAAAACTACAGATTCTCGAAGCACTACATATTAGGAACATTCAGCCCAAACTTAACAGAATTAATTTTCAAACCAGTGCTAATGTACTTAAATGTATTTAGCTACTGACACTATTTGTAGAAACAAGTTTTAAAGTAAACGCTACACACTGCATCGGCACGGACGCTCTTTTTCTTACAAACCAGTAATGTACATACAAAATTTTCATCAATTTTATAATAGATCCTCCCATGATGATGGCCCAAAATCAGGTAGAGAGTACTTAGGAAATAAACAATTAGGGAAGATACATCTACCAATTCCCGCCGAATATAATAAAGTCAATACGGCAATATGAAAGGCTAAACAAAAAAATATGGAGACAAAAAATGTCTATTTTGTTCAACGAAATATGTATTCATGAAGAAATACTGCCAATATATATATATATATATATATATATATATATATATATATATTTGTAATCTATCACTAGGTCTGTTCTTCTAGCTGAGATTAGGTGATTTGTTTTCCTCACCAATTCCTGCGAAGTTTGTCTCATTATACAGGAAAGACTCTGGCTTGTGCAAACACCTTTTGGTAGAATGGTTATATTTCAATTTTTTGCGCCTAATCTCAGTCAGACAAACGGACTTAGAGATAAAAAAAAATGTGAATAGTAGACTTTGCCGCGCCGGCAGAGAACTGATTAAAATTAAAAGAAAGCATTTCTCAAAGCTCCTGGACTGAGCCTCACTATTGCTGTTAGTGTTCTTACCCCTCTACAGAGATGCTGTCGGCGTAATCTACAGTCCAAATCATGATTTTCCTTCTAAATAGTTTGAAAGACTCTTTTCAAATAATTCCTTTTTTCGGAATGTTTCAATGAAAATATTCTAACAAATTTGACCAAAGTTTTTTTTGATAACTTCACTGGTGAAACGTAATTATTTTCCGATGACTCAAATATACATACATACATACATACATACATATATATATATATAAATCATCATCAAATCTCTTTGACAGCGTGGATTTCTGTGACTCTCTCTTCCTGCTCGTTCCAGTCGTTAATTGCTCCCGACAGGTCTTCCGATGACATCCTGTGTCCACACAGATCTGATGTAAATAAGTTCTTGTTGCTCGGTCAACACTGGGATGTATATGTGTACGGGTACATAGAAAATGGGTCACTTCTGAATCCAGCCTTGCTTCTCCCGCCGTGTCCTTGAGGTCTTTTGGTCTTACTTTAATGTTTTTGAGATAGGAGGTAAGTGGCCGTACAGCTGTTGTTTCGTAGGGTGTGACTTCCAAAATTTATGCTACAAGTTATAGATATCGATATAGATATGTATGATCTATTACTGTTAATATTACTACAGTAAAACTGAGAAATGAAAACATGTATTGCAACTAAAATTTTCCCACTAATACGATCATCAAGCAATACTAAATTCTGAAAATTGCTAATATTACGGTAGAAAGGTACATTATTGAAGATCCAACCATTCTGTAGAACAAGGGTCTACTTCGTTTATATATATATATTGGGTGCGGAATCAAAAATAGGAATATTATAGTATAAAAATAATGTAAAATTTGCGACCTTACTCGTGGGTGTCCCGAAGGCTCCATTTTCAATAGTTACTGTACCGTAGTGTAGGGTAGGGTGCTACTCCATTCCCTGGATTGTTCCACTTTACCCTTGATACTTACCTTATAATGCTAAGTGTTACGTAAGGTGGCATCAAGTACCATTTTTGAATCTTTGGTATGACTCGACACGGGATTGAACCCTGGTCTCCCGGGCTATTGGGGAACACCCTTCTCATTAGGCCAATGGCTCGGTAGAATAAAAAAAAAATAAGATGGACTCAAAACAGTAAATTTACTCAATATGGCAACTTTTATTTTTATTTATTGTATCAACACGCCTTTGAAACGATTTGCGTGCCTTCAAAATAATTTTTTCTGATATTTTATTTAATTCCTCCACAGTAGCAGTCTTTAATGAACCACTATTTGGATGGGAAGTTGAATTTGTTTTTATTTCTTTATTAACCCCCCTCCTCATATTGTGTAACCAAGGGGATTAAGGTCTGGGCTTAAATCGTGTTTATTTCTTGTCCTGACAGTTTTCTCAGGGACTTTTAATTCATTAGCGTGCTTTACAATTGAGCTTCTGGGGTCCTTCTTAATTGCCGTAGCGAAAGCAGTTAGAAAACCTTTTCGTTTTTTGTTCATCCTTCCACTCCTCCTTTTCTGAGAAAGCTTTTTCTGTAATTTTTTTAGCTTTGCATACGGCTTACAAAGAAACTTTGAGTTGGCTTCGGCGTGAAGCAAATCATAGATACTTTGTCGTTTCTTTTCTAGCCCACTTATATTGCACTGAGATTTCATTTTTTTTTTAAAGATGCTTAAATAATAGAGCTTATCATGAAAATTTCGATTTATCACGTCCTTTTCCAAAATTGGACTAATGAGACTTAAAATGGTTTTAAAATGTGTTCTATATTTTGATTCCGCACCCATTATATATATATATATATATATATGTGTGTGTGTGTGTGTGCTTATTGGTATAATGGAGTTATTATAAGCGTAAGTGAAACCTGTGCTCATATGTCACTCTTTCGGTAACCTTTTAATCGGAGATGCTGATAAAGAAATATTTACGAATTGGCATCATTAAATTCTAACATATTTTTTTTTAAATTCATTTATTTTGATCTAATTTCAATACATTTGTGTAAATTCTAATAAATCACTGATAATCTGTTCCAAATATTTCGAACCATAGTGGAGTTGTAATAGTGTCGAATAAACCTATTTTCATGTCTGAATTTAAGCTTCTATTTTCTCATTTTTTTTAAAAATTTATTGGTTATGAAATTTGAGGTCAGTTATTATCTTCTTTACGTATTTCATTTTATCGCTGGACTTGTTTCCATGATATTATTTGAGTATTTCTATTGTGTTTTTGGTGCACTAGTTAAACGATTGTACTGCGATCATGTTTTTATCGGTGATAGGCAATTTAGCGAAATAACTACTCTGTCT
>OY757931.1:14582658-14610158 GCA_963585895.1 Sepioteuthis lessoniana | reverse complement strand
GGCTGGAGAAGAAGCTAGACGGCAATTACACAAGAATGCTGCGTGCAATCTTGAACAAGTCCTGGCGACAACACCCCACAAGACACCAATTGTACGGCCACCTGCCTCATATCACGAAAACTATTCAAGTTAGACGAACCAGACATGCAGGACACTGCTGGAGAAGCAGGGACGAACTCATAAGAGATGTACTCTTATGGACCCCCACACATGGCCATGCAAAAGCAGGACGACCAGCACGAACATACATTCAGCAGCTGTGTGAGGATACGGGATGTTGTCCTGAGGACCTGCCTAGGGCGATGAACAATAGGGAGGAGTGGCGAGAGAGGGTCAGGGATATCCGTGCTACCAGCGTGACATGATGATGATGATATAGATAGATAGATATGTATGAGTCCATTCTGCTGGGGCTCTTGGATACACCGACAGCATCTCTGTAAAAGGGTAAGACAGCACCTCCCAAAGAGTTTCCTGTTATGACACTACACTCTCTGATGCTGAGGCTCTAGAAATGCTGTAGCTTTGTGGGGTGGAGTAACCATTCATTGCCATTGCCTCAGTTACACTCTGACGCAGAGTGGTAGCATCTGATAGGGTCCTATCTTTGGGTCAAAGAGAACCTCTTGACACTTAAACTGACTGTAAACAAATGACTTATGATAAATTGAAATGTTAGAAATAGAAGTGTTTGAGCATTTAACTGTGCGTAAACAACTGACCGATGATAAACTGGATTGTTATTGTTAAATAGCAATATTTGGTTGGTTGTTTGGTTGTTTGGTTTTTATGGCATATCATCAACTTTCGTCGGTTATTTAACGCCAAATCCGTTTATATGCAAATTTCAAACAATTCAGTTTAACGTGAGTACACAGATTACTTGTCAAAACATTTCTATTTCAAGCTATTCAGTTTATTCAAACAATTCCAACTCAGCAAACTCAGTTTAGTATAAATATAGATTTTGTTTACACAGTTAAATATCAAAACAGTTCTATATTAAACAATTCATTTTAGTGTAAGTACAGTTTCGATATCAAAACATTTCTATTTTAAACAATTCAGTTTAGAATAAGCACGCAGTTTAGATGATAGTACACTTTAATTGTAAAAAGCATTTCTATTTCAAGCTATTCAGTTTAGTCAAACAATTCAGTTTAGCATAACTATGCCATTAGATCTTTTTAACCCATAGATAGGGCCATGTCAGGTGCTACCACTCCGGACCAGAGTGGACCTGGGAGCAATGGCAATGAAGGGGTACTCTGCATTCCCCAAAACTCCAGCATTACTAGAACCTCACCATCAGATTGTTTAGTGTCATAATCAGGACACTCATTAGGGTTCTTAGCCCTCTGCAGAAGAGCAATCGGTGTATTCTACAGTCCCAGCCGACTGGGCAAGCAATACTTAGAACAAGCTAACAGTGAGCAAACAATTCAGTAATGTTAACGAGAATAATCAGTGTTAAGTGTCAGTATTTGTAACTACACCACTGTGTGCAAACAAATGATTAATATTGAATGGAATTATAAATATTGGATGACAATATTTGAAAATCGATATACATGATATATAAGAGATTTGTAAAAAAAGTAGTAGCAATACTAGTGTGAAAAAAATTAGTTCCAACTCGTCTTAAAAGAAATTGCCAAAAAACACATCTCTTATGTCTCATGTATATCGATTTTAAGATGTGTAAACAAATGACTGATATTAAGTGTTTACTTTTACATATCTATACTTGAAACCTATACTTCCCCGGCCTTTGATGGGCTGTCTGGCATTCATACCGGATGGGGAATCTAAATCAATGGTAGATTCGAGACCGAAAGGCTACCAACTTCGGCTGGGCCACCTTCGGGTGGGCGAGCTGCAACATTGTCACCTTTGTGCCCTATGTATAGCACTAGACTTTGCTGTCTAATTTAAGCTATAACCTGGCATCCGTGCCCGGACCCAGATTTGGGTTCGCGATACAGCTTGGCTCATTTGGACCACATTGCACTTGGCCGGTTAATGAGCAGCATAGACCCGCAGGGTTCGAGTCTTAGCACATTCCCGCCCTTCCCCTCCCCTAAATCCACACTATAATCGGCTTTTGGGTCATTGACCTTGTGTCAAGTCCTGTCTGGTGGGAGGCAGCGTCAAATATCATATCTATACTTGAAACCACTTATATGTGTGCAAAAATATTCCTGCCTCTCAGAATGGAAGTGGTTAATCCTCATTTGAAAAACATGAATTTAGTTTTATTTGCGTTCCCGTAAAGGTCAGTGTCTCCTGCTTCTGGCTCTAGACTATACAGTCGGGATTTAGCTTGAGTAGGTGTACTTGCAAGAAGCGCAAGATTATCTGCGTAGTTCTTAATCTGTTATAGTTTCTGGAGAATATCGTCTGCTTCTTGTTTCTGTTTATTTTAAAGCAATTATCTTTTATGGCATCAATGGACGTTCGGAGTAGGTTGCCTTGGCAGATTATAAACAAATATTGAGCAAATGTATCGTCTTACAAAACAACAGCCACAATGTTGATGTATGTGTCTCCATCAAGAGAGTGAACCACTGTTTTCTTGTTTTTATAAAGTATCATTATCGTTTTAACAGTTTCTTTGGAGAGAACATGTTAGTTTTGCCCAGTCAGTTGGAGCTGGAGAATATACCAACTGCTTCTCTGCAGAAGTTTAAGACTTTCCGCAACATAAGACACTGAACTATATGATGGCGAAGTTCCAGTAATGCTAGAGCTTTGGGGAATGTGGAGTAAACCTTCATTGCCATCGCTCCCAGGTCCACACTGGCCCGGAGCGGTAGCACCTGATATAGTCCTATCCATGGATAAAATGGAACAAAACGGTGAACTTCTAAACTGAATTGCTTGAAATAGGACATTTTTTAAATTGAAAATGCGTTCTTATGTTGAACTGAATTGTTTGAAATAGAACTGTTTTAACATTTAATTGAACTGTTTTGACATTTAAGTGAGTGTAAACAAAAACTTTACATATACAAAACTGGATTGTTTGAAATTTAATTCGGCGTTAAATAACCCGAAAAGAGTTGATACGCCATAAACAAAACAACCAACCAACTATATGTTTGTTGTTTTTTCTTCACCTTCTCTTTGAGGAAAAGAATTCCTTGGAGAAATCTACGTACTCCTTTGATAATCCCACGGATAGTCAGAATCAGTGATTTTCTGAATCGAATTCTCGGAAAAACGTTCTGATTTATCCGAAGAATTTTCTCGATTTGCATATTTGTTAAAGAATGATAGAGGTTTTCATTCTAATAAATGAATGACGTTTAAAAATTGAACGACCCTCGAAAACGATTGCTTGTAAAATCTTTATATATATATATATATATATATATATATATGAATTTTTTTTTATTATGTACTCATTGTCTTGAATGGTACATGTCATCTTTTCTAAGCTTGTACAACGTTCGGCTGAAAAATTGAAGGCGATGATACTCTCATAATATACAACCAAGGTTTGTTTTTCAACATTATTCTCCGTATGGACAATGGGCTTTTTTCTATTTATTTTGCTTTGCTTGGATTACATTCGATAAAAATTCATCAACTTCAAATATGACATTATCATATGAAGATTTCAATCAATGAACTTTTCAGCCCACTTTTGTATGTTGATAATCAGATCGATTTGGGTGAAATTTTCATTCATAGAAACTGAACTAAACTTATGACTAAGAAGGAATTACTCAATAAGTAACTGATACTCACCAAAAAGTAAACAAACAAACAGATGCTTCTCTTACCATTGACATTCCACAGAGTAACTCTACATAATGGCATTTTGTTTGTTGAATGAAAGTTTTAGCCTTAATCCTTTCCTTTCGAAAAATCGTATTAGGGTCATCAGGAGAGAATGTGTGTAAAATATACAGATGCAGGGAAATACGAAACACTGATGACTCTCCGTTGTTCAGGTACGAAACGTTTATAAACTTCTTGACTTTAGTTTTTCGACACGAGGAGAGAGAGACACGATTTTTACTATGCTGACTGTACTATCTGACCCAACAAACGCACTGCGCATCCCGAAGCCCCAGCTGGACTGCCCGGCCCAGAGCCGGATCTTAACTAACTCTTTTCAAAATCACCAAATTCTCAGCCCATCGCTTCCGGGCATGACGTCATTCACACCCCAGTCATATTTCCTATCTGGGGTTTTTATTATGACATTTGTGATTGTCATATCCTCTGCGAGTGAGAGCGAACTGTACTCAATGTGTGTGTACCTGCACTAAGAGCCGAATAGATCAAAGCCCAACCAAACCGAATGATAAAATATAATTAACGAAAAATGATTAATATAAAAAAAATAATTCCGTAATTACATAACATGTGCACTGTTTCGGGTCCTTCCTCTCAACGGTTTCATTTCCACCCCCCCTGCTCTAAATATAAATGTATATATCACTGAGGCGCTACTATTTATTAACTAAGCTTTGCTTAGAACTCAAAACTGTAACGACGAAATGTGATATGAAAAATAAGTGCGTGCGTTGTGAGAATACTACATGAATCTCGTAACGCATTCGCGAATAAGTGTCGGTTAAACGAAATTCATTTTGAATTGTTCCACGGAATATTTCTTTTGTTCCATATCCACGTGGAACTATTTTCCGTTGTTTTCATTATGCAGGACACTACTGGAGAAGCAGGGACGAGCTCATAAGTGATGTACTCTTATGGGATCCCACATATGGCCGGGCAAAAGCAGGACGACTAGCATGAACATACATTCAGCAGCTATGTGAGGATACGGGATGTAGCCCTGAAGACCTGCCAGAGGCGATGAACGATAGGGAAAAGTGGCGAGAGAGGGTCATAGATATCCGTGCTAGCGGTACGACAAGATGGTGATGATGATGATATATATATATATATATTTATATATATATCATAATCTCTGACACTCAATCGCCACCCGTCCCAATCATTCATCGCTCCCGGCAGGTCTTCGTTGCTTCATCCTGTATCAGTACAGAGCTGCCGTAGATAGCTTTTGCTCGTCGCCCAACGCTTGATGGTCCTTGTGAAGGGTTCCACAAGGGTACATTGCTTAAGAGTACGTCCTTACTTCTCCAGCAGTGTCCCGCATGTCTTGTTCGTCTATAATGGATGGTTTTCTATATGGGTGGTAGGTGGACGTATAGCTGCTGTTTCGTTGGATGTTGCCGCTAAGCTTTTTTTTCCCCTTGCACTTAGTCAGCGTCAATGTGGTGCATCCATAAAGTAGTTTGGAAACGACCGTTGAGTGGAAAAAAAATGCGTTTTTATTTTATCGGATAGGCCTGACTTCCATATGAGCGATAGTCTACTGATAGTTGTCAAATTCTTTGCTTGTCACGTCTTGATGTCATTTTCCGTAGATGAAACTTTAATCCTCTTACCATGGAGGCAACGTCTCATCTACGGAAAATGACAATATATATATATATATATATATATATATATATATATATATATATATATATACTAGGTATTCAGAGGATGATACGTAGTTGAATTATTTGATAATGTTAAACGTTTTTACATTAAACCATAATCAGGCTGTTTGAATAAGTAATGGTGCTCATCGTATTTTTAATCATCGTTATCTTTTTTATATTTTTTAAAAGAAACGAACTGTGTGTCTGTGTGTCTGTGTGTGTCTGTGTGTGTGTGTGTCTGTGTGTTTGTGTGTGTGTGATCAAATTTCCTGTAGATGCACCCAATAGACTCTTGTTATAAGTAGCCATTAGACATACTTAGATATACCCTTGTATCGAATTCAACGTTTTCTATATTACATGTAATGTCATACAGCAGCAGTTATTCAGGTGATGGGAGGATTTACAGGTTATTAGATAACTGTCAATTTTTTGTGCAGTTCAGTTTAACAGATAAGACTCTTTTATCTTGAAGTTTCTTAATTTCAGTTTAAGAAAAATTAATGGAAATTTCTTTATCTCCCATTAATCGTCACAATTGTAATAGTTTAATTAATTCATTGAAACTATCGTGAAATCTAGAAACATTCTTGATATCCAATTAATTTAAATATAAAATACAATTTCAGCATCTTCAAAATTAGAATTAATTTAAGGCGGCCATGATCAACCCCCCGCATACACACATGCCTCTCTCTCTCTCTCTCTCTCTCTCTCTCTCTCTCTCATTCACACACATACACACACACACACACACACACACACATACAGAGTCTGTCTTTCACTCTCATTATATAAGCATTTTTCTTCCAACTTCACTTTCTATTCTTCTCTCTCCCTTTTTCTCTTGTGCTAATCTCTCCCTCTGTCTATCACTTTTCTTTCTCTCCCTCTCTCTCTCTCTATTTCTATCTCAGTCTGTGTTTCACTCTCATTATATCAGCATTTTCTTCTCGCTTCACTCCACTCTCTATTCCTCTCTCTCCCTTTTTCTCTTTCGCTCAATCTCTGTCTCGGTTTATCTCTCTTCTCTCTCTTTCTCTTTCTCTCTCTCTCCCTCTCTCTCTTTCTCTTTCTCTCTCTCTCTCTCTCTCTATCTCACACACACAGTCTGTCTTTTACTCTCATTATATCAGTATTTTCTTCCCACTTCACTCTCTATTCTTCTCTCTCCCTTTTTCTCTTGTACTCAATCTCTCTCTGTCTCTGTCTCTCTGTCTCTCTCTCTGTCTCTCTCTCTTTCTCTCTCTCTCACTCTCTCTGTCTTTTCATCTCTCTCTCTTCCGCAGCCCGTCTTTTTATCACTCTTTCGACTTCACTTGGTAGTCCTCGCTCTCTTCTTCTCTTGCGCTGTCCTTCACGCTGCGTCTTTATCACTTTATTCTTTAGACCCTCAATCTCTTTCTCTGTCTATCAGTCTCTTCTCTACCCCCCCCTCTCTCTCTCTCTCTCTCTCTCTCTCTCTCTCTCTCTCTCTTACATCTCTTCTTCCATTCCCTTTACCTCTGTCAATCTTACTCATCATCTCGATTTCCCCCTCATCTTTATACAATGTATTTTGCTCTTTCTTCCTCAAAATTTCTACTTATTTTCAATTCTGTGATTCATATTCTAGAACAGTAACCTTATAAATCAGAAAGAATTCTTTGAAAAACCAGCATTCAAGATTTGCTTTATGTTAGCTTCAAAACTTAATAGAAATTTGTATATATATATTTTTTTCAGAATAGGGCTTCTATGAATGATTGTTTAGTTTTAACGGCACGTCAACCCGATTTCGCCAGCTTAGTCGGTCGGGGCGGAAGAATACGCCACCTGCATATCTACAGGAAGATAAGACCCCCGCTATCATCGAATATCTTGGATATGGCACTACACCTCCAGATGGTCAGCGTCCACTCCTGGATCTTTAGGGAATATAGAATACCTCTTTAATGTCATTACTTCCAGGTCCACTCTGACTACTGTTAGTGTCCGATCTATGGGTCACATAGAACTGGTTAATAATTTACTCTATTCCAAGCCATTAACTGCATGCTATCAAAGGTGTTTTTGCTTTTGACTTGGTTTTATGGCATATAAACCCTTGCAGGTTATTTAATGCCGAATCCAATTTATACATATATATTACATATATATATATGAATAAGAGGTTTTGTCATTAAATAACCTACAATAGTCGATATGCTATACAATCCAACCAACCCAGATTATATATATATTTAATATATATGTATAAAGAGGATTTGGCTTTAAATAACCTACTAGGGTTGTTCATGCCATAAAACCCAACCAGACTAATCATATATATTTAACGTATATGAATAAAGAGGATTTTGCATGAAATAACCTACAAGGGTTTATATGTCATAAAACCCAACGAAACTAAATCGTATATATTTAATATAAATGTATAAAGAGGATTTGGCATTACATGATCTACAATGGTTATATGACAATACACACACTGGCTGACCCCCACTAGTGGTTTCTCTCATCTCCGCAAAAACAACATACACTATCGAGAGGGTGGAAGAAAAGAGAAAAACAAACACGGACTTGGGTTAGTTCCCAGCGCATGAAGGGAGAAGTTTGTAACATTTTTGAGTAGCTTTCTGTCAATCAGTAGGCTATCGCGAGCGTTTATTCGAGCGAAATTCCCACAAAGCCACCAGGAACGCTGACCCATCCTCTCACGTTGGCCAGCACAGCCTCTGGGTCCACAGGTCCTAACAGTCACCTTTCCCCTGACCGTCGGCTTCTGCCGACTTCTGTTGACTGCCCTGTTCTGTCAACTGTCCTGGTCTGTTCTGGGACCTTGCCTTACCTAGTCTTCTTGCAGGCTCGTATGTAATCCTGCACACACGCCCTTGTGTAGGTTTCGCGCCAAAACAGACAAAGGGATCCTCTGAGAGGCACCCATACCCACAACCACAGAAAAGAATGTCACAGCTGATATGCCATAAAACCCAATCAAACCATATCTTAAATATTTATTTATAAACTGGATTTGGCATTAAATAACCTACAATGGTTGATATGACATAAAACCCAACCAAACCAAATCATATATATTTAATATATCTGTATAAAGAGGATTTGGCATTAAATAACCTACAATGGTTGATATGCCATAAAACCCAACCCAACCAAATCCTATATATTTAATATATATGTATAAATAAAATTTGGTATTAAATATCCTACAATGGTTGTAATGCCATAAAACCCAACCAAACCAAATCTTATATATTTAATATATGTGTATAAAGAGAATTTGACCTTAGATAATCTAGTTGGGATTATAGGCTATGTAATCCACCAATCAACCAACCAAATAACTTCAGTTAAGAAAATCATTTCCATTGTACATTTATGTTTGCATATTTTGTGTATTTGCTTTTTGAAGATTCGATCCCTGCAGTGCATCGAGTATTATGGTTTCAAGTATTCCTTTCATATATTAATAGTTATATGATTTGCAATTATCTAAGTTATGTTGTTGCTCTTTAACAACAGGCCTTAGAGTACGCTGTTTTCATCTCCTTCAACGAAGTAAACCGCTCAAAAACGGAATCTCAAGTTAAGACACTTAAGTGCATCTAGATAGGAAGTTCCATTTGTGATGGTCGGGTGTGGAGTACCCATTCATGCCAATAGTCCTAGATCCACTATGACCAGAATGGTAATATCTCTTAAGGTCGCACATATCGGTCAAATAGAACCGGTAGGAATTTACTATAATTGAAGGTCCATACTAACCAGACCTGCTTTCCTGTTGAACCAGTTAGAAGAATTATTTGCATTAAGAATTGAAAATAAAATTGTTTACATAGGATTATTAATATTAGTTTCTTGAAACCATATGAATTTTTTAAAGATATTAGCATTAAATAGGAATATTTTCAAAAATATACAGGTGTATGAAAATAATATGTAATAGATAAGAATACTTCAAACCATACAACTGTATGTAAATTATTTGTATAAGATAAGAATACTTGAAACCGTACCACTGTATGTAATCAATTTATATTATATAAGAATACTTGAAATCATACAACTATATGTAAATTATTTGTATTACATAAGAATACTCGAAACCATATAAATGTTCAGTTGAGGTGATTCCTTTAACTAAATATGTTTCTAAATATTTGTATATATATATATATATATACTCATACCCATGAGTAAGAAACATCTAAATTTTGTAATACCAGAATTCCAGGTGAAAGTGTAAATAGATTGTATTTGGTATTTTTTATTGCATCCACTACATCAGTAGTCTTCTCTCATCAAAAATAAATTTTTATATATATATATATATATATATATATATATATCGGAAAAACCTATTTAGGTTACAGTTTCGATTTAGTAAAATCAGGTAATAAATAATACCTATTAATATATTTTTTGCATGTTCCTTGAGAAATTATAAAATCCTGGTTCCCTTGGTTCAAAAGAAACTTAATATTTAAAGAAAGATGAAGGTGGTGGACACATTTATGTATGTATGTATGTATATATTGTTATTCGTTTCCCTCATATTTCAATTATATCTATCGATCTTAATCTCTTTCAATAAATCTCTCCGTGTGTCTATCGACATATCTATCTAAAGATAGATTCTATTGTGATATATCTTATGGAATATCTATTCCAGTTGACGTACTAAACATGGTTGCTAACCAGAAATATCTATCAATGAAATATCCACGTCGTTTCAATCCCCTGAGGGTCTGATTTGTTGGTAAAATTTCTATCTTAATCAGTTATCACAGCTCCAAGCGTAGACTCAAACAGACATGCTTCGGGCAACCGATGAAGTATTTCGAAAACCCATATTGCGTGGTAAATATCAAACAAGGCAACAGGAATGCATATGCAGAAATGCATAATTCTTGTTAAACTTCTGCGAGAAAGAATATTTACCATTTTAGTTCATACTTATAATTGGCCATTATTATCATCACTATGACCATTATTATTATTTACTCCTTTAGAGTTTTTCACATCAGCGTTAGCTGATGGTATTTCACTAGAGTTTGAATGAGAGCAAGTCTCCAGAACTCTTCTCAGTATTCTGGCCGTTCTCAATAATTCTGTCGTTTGGATGGTTTCCACTCGGCCACCAACTGCCAATTCCTCTAATCCCTTCAATAATCCTTTAGTTACTCATATTTGCCCAACCCCTCCGCTCGGGTAGGATATGACACAAGGTCATTTTTTTAAGCGGAGTTTAACAGGTTCGAATTCAGAGTTTTCCTTCTACTAGACTAGTTGCCTCACTAAGGCTGAAGAACCTAGTCTGCCCTACTATTTACCCATAGGTGGAGGGAGAATAATTGGATTCATAACTTTCCCAAGGGTATTAGTGCTATGTGAAATGTAATCAGTCTTTTAGTTACTGTACCAAAACCACCAATCAGAACTGGTATAATTGTCACCTTCATGTTCCATAGTTTTTTTATCCTTCTTTTCACATTCTTTCAGTACTCAGCCGGGGCAGCCAATTTGACAACATATCAGTGTTAGTTTTAGTGACAGCAAGTCTCCTCAAGTCTCCAGGACACTTTTCAGTATTCTGGCCAATTTCAATTATGTAGTAATTTGAATGGTCTCTACTCCTCTTATTTCTGTGTCCTCCAATTTCCTTACCAATATTTCGGTGACTATACCAAGAACACCAATTACAACTGGTATAATCATCTCTTTCATGTTCCATAGTTTTTTTCAAGTCTTTGGCAAGGTCCAGGTACTTATTTTTCTTTTAACTTTATCTCTGTGGTCAGCCGGGACAGCAAATTCCACAACTTTGCAAGTTCTCTTTTTTTTTTTTTTTTGCTGATTATTATAAAGTCTGGTCGTCTGGCCGAGATTGGGTAATCCGTTGGTATCTCTAAATCCCAGAGGAGTGTATGTATCTCATTTTCAAGCGCAGACTCAGTGTTGTGCCTATAACATTTTTTCGTATGGTCAAATTTCAATTCTTGCACAACTCCCAGTAGCTCAACTTTCTCACCCAGTCATGTCCAGTCTTGTACTCTTTCTATGCTAATTTGCTGCATTCGTCTATTATGTGATTGATTTTGTTTTGTTTTGTTTTGTTGCGTCTTATCTATTCTTTCTTTGATATGATTGGTTCCTATGTATTCTTAATTACTCCGTGAGAGTTTTTCACATCAGCGTATGGTAATGGTCTTTCACTAGAGTTTGAGTAACAGCAAGTCTCCTCAAGTCTCCAGGACTCTTTTCAGTATTCTGGCCGTTCCCAGTAATGTAATAGGCTGGGTGGTCTCTACTCGTCCTCTTATTTCCAAGTCCTCCAATCCCTTTAATATTCCTTTGGTGACTGTAACAAAAGCATCAATCACGATTTGTATAAATGTCATTTTCATGTTCCACAGTTTTCTATTCTCTAGCAAGGTCCAGGTACTAACCACATAATAAAATTGAAAGAAACTGAAAAGTTCAGTTTCTTTCAATTTCAGCTGGGACAGCAAAATATACGATTTCATTGTTATCAATATTGAATTAATATATTGAATTAATTTTACTCTTTAGAGAGTTTTCCACATCAGCTTAAGTCGATGGTGTCTCATTGGAGTTTGATTTACAGCAAGTCTCCTCAAGTACTCAGGACTCTACTCAGTATTCTTTCCAACCTTAATCGTGCAGTAGTTTGGATAGTCTCTACTCGTCCTCTTACTTCCTCGTCCCTCCTTCCCTTTATAAATCATTTGCTGACTATACCGAGTGCACTAATAACAAAGGTTATCACAATTATTGTTATTATTATTGTCATCGTCATCACCACCACCACTGCCACTATTATTATCATTATTCATAGTAATAGCAGTAGTAGTAGTAGTAGTAGTAGCCTCTGTCGCATAAGCACATTGTTGTTGTTGTTGTTGCTTTAGACAGGTTTTAATAGATCTTATTTATATCCATTTTTACACATAGTATACTTAATGATTTTTATTATTGGTTGAAATTCGTATTTTCTTTCTGCTTTTAATTGAAGGTGATTTTTATTACAATTCACTCCGGGCATCATTTCTACAGAACAAAGGAATAATATACACCAAATCAGACATAGTTGAATTAACGTCAGTAACCGGATCAATCATATCAAGTTTTTCCAAAAGTGATTTGTTTTGTTCGAATACTTTGTTTAATGGCATATCAACCTTCGTCGCTTATGTGACTGATTTTAATCGCACGTCAAACCCTCCTGTTTATTTTATGTCAAGAAGAAGATCATATCACTTGTACGTTCATATTTGTGGAGTATAAAGTATTTTCTTTCCACAAAATCCAATAGAATTGTGATAATTTTTAAACAGTTCTATTTGACCCATAGATTTGACACCAAACAGCTACCATCATTCCAGGTCAAAGTTGAACTGGGAGTAATAGTAACACTTGCCAGATTTCCATAACTGGAACATCTCTATCAGATAGAGTTTAGTGTCAAAGTACTTTATCTTTGGAATCGGGGTCCTACACTAAACAAATTCTAAGCGTATATCAGGTTCTTCAACCACTATACTACAAAACCAGTTGCTCATTCAGATGCTGAATTCATTATGTTTTTCATCTGTTGGTGCCGTGTTTGATTTTACTGTATATAATATGGTATGTTTAATCTCTCTTTGATTTTCGTCCGGGAGACCAGGGTTTAATCCCAAGTCATGTCATACCAAAGACTCAAAAAATGGTACTTGACGCCGCCTTGCTTAAAACTCAGCATTATAAGGTAAGGACCAAGGTTAAAGTGGTGCAATCTAGGGAAAAGAGTTGTGCCGTCCCCTACATCTCGATGTAGTAGCTATTAAAAAGGGACCCTCCGAGTCACCTTAACAAAGGTCACCAATTTTAATTTACTTTTTATCGTCATTTATATAAACAATTTCCACACGAACTTTTTCTCTATGCCTTATTCTGAGGTTTGAGTAACAGCAAATGTCTTCTGATTTCCATAACCCTTCTAAGTATCCAAGCCAATTTGTGTTTCACTATTGTCTAAATGTTCCAAAATTTTCTTCTTTCACCAAGTTCCCCTTGTCCCTTTTCCAGGTTCTAAGAGACTATTCCAAGTCTGTCCCTACGATTGATATCTCAATCAAAATCATGTTCCACCACTTTTTTCAGCTCTCTTGTAAGGTGTAGATATTTTCCCAACTAATCAACTACCTTCAGTTTCACTCTGTGGACCACTGGAACTTCAAATCCACTAGATGAAAAATTATTTTCTTCTTGTTGTTCCGGTAATCTAGCATAGATTGAGTGATATGTTTATATCTCAAAGTCCATAAAATATCGGGCTTATTTTCTTGCAGACCTTCAGTATTTACTTACCATTTGTCTGTATGATGAAACTTTATAACTTAGTAACCATCAGTGGAAAACCTTCGTTACCTTGGCATGTCTATTCTTGTATGACTTTTGGGCTATTTAGCTAAATGCACTTATGTAATTACCAAATGCATCTCAGTCACCACATATCCTATCCTTTCTAGTCACCTATCTAAAATGCTTTTTTTTATATATATATAAGTACCTTTATGGCATGCGTTATGCTTCCGATCAGTTTTTCACATGGGCTGGTGATCTTTAACCTGAGTCTAAGTGACTGCAATCTCTTCGGGACCCCAAGATGCTACTGTATATTCTAACTGATTTTAATGATGCTATCATCTGGATGGTTTTAATTCCTCTTTTCAAAGTATTTTGGTTTGGTTTGTTTGGATTTCGTTTTATGGCCTATCAACCATTGGAGATTAATTAATGACAAATCCATTTCAAAACATATAAACAGTTCTATTTCAAGCAATTCAGTTTACCATAAGTACACTGTTTAGTTCTATTTAACACATAGATAGGACCTTATCAGGTGCAACCACTCCGGGTCAGAGTGGATCTGGGAGCGATGGCAATGATCGCAATCTCCAAAGCTTCAAGATTACTGGAACCTCACCATCAGATTGTTTAGTGTCATATCAAGACACAAGTTGGAGGAGTCTTACCATTCCACCGAGAAACAGTCGGTGTAATCTACAGCCCCGGCCAACTAGGTTTTCATTCGTGCTTTTCTATGTAACATACACTTCGCATGTAAATCACTGTGCATTTCATTTAAAAGACGACCTTGTATGTAGATATCTTAGTGATTCAATGTAAAAATTTGACTTTTTGGAATGTCGAAAAAAGCAATTACTTATCGGCTTTTTTTTTTTCTGCGCGTTACGTGTGACAAGCACTACTACCCCAGGCCAGAGTTGACCAGGTTGTAAAGATAATGTAATGGTCCCGTACATTCCCCAGAGCCTCACATCCTGGTGTCCTTAGGTGCCATATACAAGACCCCACATTTTTGTTGAGGGGCTTACTCCTCCGCACTGAGTATAGCCATCATATTTTAACCACTACCGACAGGATATCCAAATAATTGTGTAGATATTATTAGTAAGTATTGTAATATATTAACGTGGCCTGTGGGTGTGAATACGGCGGGTGTTGTTGACAGATAGATTGATAAGACTGGTGTGATCACCGAAATGTCATCATGTCCACAGGTGCTGTGTATCAGAGGATGTTGACAGGATCATATCCGCTCAAGGATAATATCAACAATGCGACTGCCGAAATGTCACAATGCTCACAGTTGTTATGTTTAAAACAGGTGCATCCGGTCGAAGATAATGGAAAATCACCTGAACAGTGGGCGTCGTTGAATTCGGTGATAGTGGCAGATGCGTACGCCCACAGAACCGGGCTTGGGCTAGTAGCCAATGGGAAGCAGTCAACATAAGCAATGAAAAGCTAAGAAATGAGATGTGGGCATAACCATGGTTAACGAAAAAGAGGAATTGCTGCAGGTCGCGTGAGAGTTGTAGACCATGTAAGTTCCCGAATTTCGACTAAAGTCAGTTGTTCACTGGCTCGCCCGTCTCCCGGCAGCTCCTCCGTGTGTGCGAATTCTCTGCGATTGCTTTCTGCTCCACACAAGTATCACCACCGAAAATAGAAATATAAGATTATATTTTTATATACATACGTATTCCTCGTTGTTAATAATGACGCAGTGTACTATACAACATTATTAATTGGAACGATTAAACTGTATGAAAATTGCTTGAGCTTATTATCATCATTTTATAATGATTATAATCCATATGTACTTGATATAATACAATTGCCTTGAAAAAGGTATATATTTACCAACCCCTCCGCACGAGCAGGATGTGACTTAAGGTAATTTTTAGATAGAGTTTATCATTTGAATTCAGACTCCTCCTTTTTTTATACCGTCTGCCATACGAAAGTTAAAGAGCCCAGTTTGATCTCCGATTTTAATTATAACAGGCGGCAGGATAGTTGGATTCATACCTTTCCTAAGGGTTTTGGAGCAATGTGAAATATAAACAGCTTCGTTCAGGGTTTGAACTCGGGACGCTGTGTCTATTTCCAACAATGATAACATAAACTTATGACTTTGATATTTTTTCTCATTATTATTTGCATTTTTTTCTTTATTTTTCTTTAATTTTTTTTATTGTTATTTTTCTATTTTTGAGCAGGTGTTAGTATTTTTTTACATTAATTTTATTTACTATATCCAGTCTTTCTTGCGTCACTTTTTAAATTTATATGATTTTAAAAATTTTCATTTTAATCTCCCTTTCGTTTTTCAATATTATTAGTTGTATATATTTACCCAACCCCTCTGCTCAAGCAGGATCTAAAATAAGGTCAATTTTATGCTGAATTTAACAGGTTTGAATTCATAGTTTTCCTTCTCCGAGACTGGTTGCCATACCAAGTTTAAAGAGCTGAATATGCCCTACTATTTACCTATAACTGGAGGGAGAGTACTTGGACTGATACCTTCCCGAAGGGTATTAGCCCAAAGTGAAATGCAAACAGCACCATCCAGGTCGCTGTGTACAATTCTACGAGGACATCTACTTGAAAAAAGGTATGGAATAACCCTGGATGATTTGACTTGCCGTAAAACCAACTACCCTTATAAACAATAATGTATTAATTTTATATGGTTTCATAATTATTATGTGCTTTTTTTTTGTTATTCTTTAATGTTTTTATAGTAATTTTTCTATATTTGAGCAGGTGCGAGTTTCATTTCCAATTTACTTTATTTCCTACATTCAGTCTTTCCTTTGTTACTGATTTTATTCATGTAGTTCTTTATTTATCTTTTGTCTTTCTTCCTTAAGCATTCATTTTCTCTTCTTTTGTCTTTTCAATATCAAAGGTTAAAGAACAGCCTTTTCGACTATATATCCATAGCTTTAGAGAGAATAACTGGATTGATACCTTTATTAAGGGTATTGCACTATAAGAAATGTAAATAGCTAGGATTTGAAGTTGAGTCGTCGTGTCCATTTCGTACGATGATAACTATTACCTTACGAGAATTTACTTATAATTATTTGTATGTATATTATAATATTAGAAGTAACTGATAAAAAAAGATTTCACTAGGCTCTCTGTTAAATGCTTTTTGCAAAGTTGCTGTTTCAGTGTTTATCTAAAGTTGACATAGATCTTTCAGTCAGTCTTATTGCTTTCAAATGGGATACTAAGCTCATCACGGTAACAAATGTTATACGAGTATCATTAAATAAGTTTCCAGACTTTTTTCGTATGGGCACTTTTATTGATAGTACACACATGAAACATTTGTCCCCTTCGAAGTAATCCCCTCCAGCTTTAATGCACTTGTTGTACCGTTCCAACAACTTCTGGAAGGCCCCATGGAAGTCCTCTTGTGTCTACGTGCCAATCACCTTCGTCACAACTTCTTTCATATCCTCAATTGTCTCATAACGACAGCCTCTGGGATTAGGAAATAACCAAAAGTCACAGGTAGCAAATTCTGGTCTATAGGGTGAAAACTGTCTTGATGCCCATCTTTGTCAAATAGTCTGTGACAAGGATGGAGTTATGGACTGGTGCATTATCCTGGGGGAAATGCCACTGACCCTATTTGAAGAGTGCTGGCCTCTTCCAAAGGAATCTCTTCCTGAACTCCCTTAAAACCTCAAGATACTAACCCTAACCCTAACCCTTTGGCCAATCAACTCTGGTCTATTGACTTCCCTACTCCTCCCATACATGTCATCATCCCTCACAGACTCCCTGGCTTCCTTGAATCTCTTATGCTAATCAAAAACTGATACTCGATTCATGCAAGATGCTCCAAAAAGCAGTCTGAAGCATTCCATATGTTTCTGTAGCATTTTTCCAAGTTTTAAACAGAATTTTATTGCATATCGTTCTTCTAAAGTGTCATATTGCATTTTTGAAATTCACCAGCTGTGAGAATCAGGCTTTAGTAGGGTGTATTCCAATTACTGCTATAGCTGTTCATTTGAAGCAGAAATCATAAAAATTGGTCAGTCATCTAGTAACATGTATAGCAATAACATAGTGAATTTTGAAGAGTCTACGACAATTTTAAATGCCTGTACAAAAAAAGTCTGGAAACTTATTGAAGGCACCACGTATTATGATTATCACAGCACCCAATGTGATACTATGCTTATCACAGCACCAAATGTGATACTATGCTTATCACTGCACCAAATGTGATAATATGCTTATCCCAACACCAAATGTGATACTATACTTATCACAGCACCAAATGGGATACTATACATATCACAGTATGAAATGTGAACAGTGGGACTCCATAGCACTATCTCGAACATCAATAGATGTTTGAATTCTTCAAACACAAGTGACTCAGATGTTTCAGTTACAAGGGTGTTTATTGTTCAGAATGCATACAGTTTTCTAGCATCATGGAAACACAAGAGGGAGAGAGAGCACTTGTACGGGTCTATGTGCAATGACATTCTTACTGCAATATAGAGTCATCCAACCCTCTGTAGCTGCCTCCCAGGGCTCTGAGGATCTCAACTGCTCAACTCACTACTGACAACACAACTCCTCAACTGACTAATTTACAAAATTCTCTGATCTTCATATAGACTAATATTACATGTATCATTACCGTGATGTCATCTCAATAATCTATTGCATCATATCATCATGATCAGCCAACGTGACCCAAACTTTCATTATGTTTTTATTTCATCTCAATCAAACTTATGGAAATTTACTAAGCTTCTTGCTTAGATGTGACACAAAGCCATATGAAAGGGGCACCCAATGAGACTCGAACTCACTCGCGTAGGTTTGCTAGTCAAGCTTGCTAACCATTACACCACCAGAGGCGCCCATCCTCAATCAAACTTATGATACATGTATCCATATTCTTTACATTTGGCTTTTCTGTCTTCCCTAATGTTATTTTGACGTCGGCTGTTAAACCTCACCCCCACTGTACACGCGTTTGACTTTTACAATCTGACTTACATTTCCACTCAAAGATTTTAGCTATCTAAAAAAGATCATTGATAATTTGTAACCTGGCCGAACTAAATTATAAAATAATTAATACAATTAACTAACTCAGTAATTATTTGATGTTAGAATCAAATGATGTTTTACTCTCCAAGCTATTATACCTAGTGATACTAGCGGATTCTTGAACCACTTGGGTTCCGATGGTAATAGTCGTCTATGATGATCTCTAATTTTATCTCCGAATGATCAAAATTATAAGAATTATAATATGAAGACACAATCACTCAACCGATAGTAGGATGTGACACTTTTCCAACTCATCTCCTTGGAAAAAATGCCAGTGGTTCGGGTTCAAATCCAGGACGAGGCTGAGTGCATTTTATATAGCTATAATACCCTTATGAGACGAAGGAATTAAATTTATTCTCCCTCCCCATTTATGTTAAATCAAAGGGCAAACATACGATTATACCAGATGTTCTCATAAAAAAAAACTTTTCTGGTTCATTTTGAAAGTTACACGTCCTGATGGTATTCTGAACCTGGGCATACTTATTGCCTTTAGCTGCTGAGGTCGTTCTGGTCAACAGAATTCAGGTCCTTTCAAACATTGATTATGAATTTCAGCCATCTTTCAAGGAGTTGGATACCTCTGCACTCTTGATATCTGATATTATTTATGTGAAAAGTAAAGCAAAAATGTGAGATAGAAAATTTTATTGCTCTTGAAAGAGGTGTACTCAAAAACTGAAGCACCATATATATATAGTCATCCACAGACAGATCTGTTTCATTCTATCAGAACTCATCAGTGTGGCTAGACATACTAGCTACTCGTAGCTGCGATCGAAGCAAGGTTGACTTAAATGCCAATCCAAGACTCTACCCCTCAGCCACGAGGAACCAGAAGCAGCGAAGTAAATTTTAAACGGTTTACAAAAAAAAAAAAAAGCAACAAAATAACTAACAAAAATTAGATTCTAGAAGCGCTATATATTAGAAACAAACATTCTAAACTCAATAGAACTTTTAAAAAATCCAGTGCTAATGTACTCAAATCCTTTTAATCGTTGCTGCTATTTATAGAATAATCTATTTATAGAATAATCTATTTATAGAATAATCTTTTTTTAGATTAACTCTTCAACAGTTCACCAGTATTAACAATAAACACCCAGTTCTTACAAAGTAGCAATGTACATGCAAATGTTTTATCACTTTTGCAATATAAACACCTCTTGATGATAGCCCAACAATGCTAAGGAATTAATTAATTATGGAATGTTTTATAAGCTTATCCCGCTGGATATCATTACATCAAAACGGAAACTTGAAAAGATAGATGCAATATGTACGCAAAAAATATTTACATTGTTTAATCAAATACGTATTGACGAAGAAATGCTGCCCTAGGACATACACACACACACACATATATATATATATATATATATATATATATATATATATATATAAAGAGTCAAAGAATATATTCATTTATATATGAATAATGCGATACGTCAAACATTCCGGCCTTTTAAAACTATCTTCAGGTCACTGTTGTCAAGTGACGCCGTCTCATTCAAAAATGTATTTACAAATGGAAAAAATTAAAAAAAAAACTGAATTGTTTAGCATTGAATTATCGTTTGTAACCTTCTGTTTCAAAACTTTTGTGCAGTAATTGTTGTCCGAAAATTTATTTTTTTATTTTATTCATTAATTCCTTCATTTGTTAATTTTATCTTATTTTTAATTAAAAAAAAAACCTTAACGTATTTAAGTTAACCTTTTTCCCTCAAAAAATTGAAATAAAAGAATAAATAAAAGAAGGAATAAAAGAAGGAATAAAAGAAGGAATAAAAGAGGGAATAAAATTTTTCGAACTCTAATTACGTCACATCCATTTGAAAAAGATGCTACTTAGTATAAAGGGATGTTTTTCCTTTCATTCTTTCGTTTGAAAAAATAATTTTTAATGAGACAACACATGTTAACATCGCCCTGAGAAACGTTTAAAAAACCGAAACAACGACATATAATCCATATATAAATAAGTTCATTCGTTGATTTTTTTTTTTTTTCATATTTACATACCATCAAATTTATTTCTATTGTTCACATATAGATTGATTGATATCATCACCCTGAAGATAGTTTTAAAAAACGAAACTACGACATATTATCCATATATGAATAATTATATCATTTGAATATTTTTTCATATTCACATACCGGCACAGTTATATCAACTGTTCACCGATAGATAGATAGATAAATAGAGAGTCTGGTTAGTCTGGAGACTTTTTATTGCACCCCTTTCATCATCAAAATAATTTATTTTCTTTTTAAATGAATACATTTGAACTGAAATATTTTTGTCAGCACTCATCATACAACACCCAGCTTCATTTTCATGTTTCCTCAAGAGAAAACTTATCCTAAGAGAGTATGAGATTTGAGGACGTGGAAGTGATTGAAAGAGGAAGAACGAGGCCCAATCACACCATTCAAAAAAAGAAATTTCAGAGGTGCTTCAACCAATGATAATTTCGCTGTAATAAGTGTGTTGAATGCCAAGAGAACTATTTCTGAACAATACCAACGTTTTTTTTACATAGTTACGTGATACCTTCAATAAGTTTCCAGACTCTTTTTTGTACTGCCATTTAATTTTTTTCTGATTTTAGGTTCAAATGTACAGCTACAGCAGCAATTGGAATACACCCTACTAAAGCCTGATTTTCATAGTTGGTGAATTTCTAAAATGTAATCTGGAATTTAGAAGAACGATATGCAATAAAATTCTGTTTTAAACTTGGAAAAAAATGCCATGCGATGAAAGCTAGATCTACTGCTATGACCCAGAGACCAAGAGACAGAGTTCCCAGTGGAAGCATGTTGGCTCTCCCAGACCCAAGAAGGCCAGACAGAGCAAATCCACCCACTAACTTTTGATAATCCCTTTTTTTTTTTACAGCACTGGCATGATCTACATGCACGAGGTTCCCACTGGACAGACAGTCAACAAGGATGTTGAGGTTTTAAAGGAGTTCAGGCAGAGACTCCTTCGGAAGAGACCAGCACTCTTCAAATCGGGTCAGTGGCATTTCCACCATGACAATGCACCAGTCCAAAACGCCATCCTTGTCACAGACTATTTGACCAAGTTGGGCATCAAGACAGTTCCTTACCCTCCCTATAGTCCAGACCTTGCTCCCTGTGATTTTTGCTTATTCCCTAAGCTGAGAGGCTGTAGTTATGAGACAATTGAGGAGATCAAAGAGGCTGTGACGAAGGACTTCGATGGGGCCTTTCAGTAGTTTTTGGAACGGTACAACAAGTGCATTGCAGCCGAAGGAGATTACTTCGAGGGGGAGTAGAGTTTCATGTGTGAACAATCAATAAAAGTACTCATATGAAAAAAAGTCTGGAAACTTATCGTATGCACCTCGTATGTCTACGTAAATAAAGCTTCAATACCAAGTCACCTGGCCTTATGACTAACGGGTTAGGCTTTGATATCGTAGAAAGCATGTTCTAATTACAATAACGCTATTACATTCACTTTTGGTCAAATAGAAAATGTATTAACCCCATTATCTCACTGTTGAGGGCTAAACAGTACTGTTACTACAACTACTACTGTTAACAAGGATAGCCTTTATGGAGAAGTTCGTGGTATAATTGGTTTCGTTTGTAGGAAGTGGACACAGTGAAACGAGTTCAAACCCTGATCGAAGCTGTTTGCATTTCACATATTGTTTATATTTTTATGGTTCTAACTATTCCCCTTCAAGCTATGGGTAAATAGTGGGGCAGACTTTGCTCTTTAACCTTGATATGGCAACTAATCCACTAGAAGGAAAACTCTGAATTCCGACCTGTGAAACGCCGCTTAAGAATTGACTTTGTTCCATATCCGGTTTCCTGAGAGAGGGTTTAATAACTGCATACAAGGATGAATTTGGTATTAAATAACCCACAAGGGTTGATATGCAATTAAAGACAAAGGAACCAAATACAGCTTCAGTCTCGATACTTCTTTTAACACATCGAGTACACCCACGTTCAGTTCGTATAAATGTGTAGGTATAAAATCTAATGAAACGATGTGACAGAACCTCTTGTTCACTCGAACTAGCACCTGCGAAGTCAATACTTATTGATCAGCAATTTTATGTTTACGTTAGCGTATAAACACAGGAACAAAAATACCGTGCCTCTGCAAACATTAGAACATGTATTCTAACAAACAGCCGATCATGCTACCATATTTTACGACCTAAGCAACAGTCTGAATAACTTTGCATTGGTGATCCCAGTATCCTTTGTTTTCTTTCAGTTTATTCACGGGTGACCATTAGCAACGAGTGAGTCATTGTGTGCTTAAGATGGATGGGTTGAGGAAGAGGCACAGCTATTCATTCCTTTGGTCAATCCTTAAGGAGGAAGATAAGATAGCAAAAAGTGAAAAGATATAACAATAGTCTATTGAAAAAAGAAGAAAAAGGAAGACAGAAAAAGAAAAAAAAAGAGAGATCGACAAGAAGAAATTAACAAGAGAAAGAAGGCTGAAGACAGAAATGAATAGAAGCAAAAAAGGAAAATAGAAAAAGAAAACTAAATAAAAAAAATAGATTAGAGTCTGAGAAGACAAACACAAGTAGGACAGAAATTTTGCATGAGGAATAAATTACAGAGATTACCAGTCGAATGGATAGAAAAAGTTTAAAGAAAATAGAAAAACGGAAAAAAAAATAAAGAAAAGAAGAGTTAAAAGTGTTCAGTCAGGAAGGGTAGACAAATGTTGAATAAGAAGGAAGGAAATTAAGAAGAAAATGTTATTGAATGAGCAAAAAAGAAAAGAGAAGTGAAGGAGAAAAGAGACAAAATGGAAACATGCATAAAAAATGAGTTTCATTAAAGAGAACTAACGAAAAAAATGAGGGAGGAAAAAAGAAAAACAAAAGGAGAAAAAATTAAAGAAAGAAAAAAGAATTAAAACGATAAAGAAAAGAAGCAATTAAGAAAGAATAAGAATAAGTTGTATTTTAAAAGATTGAAAACTGAAGAGGTTCAACCGCAAAATAAGTCATAAATTAAAAAAGATTTAAAAAATAAAGGAAGAAAAAAAAGGGCCAGAATTTAAGCAACTAAGAAAGGGGCAACAGAAAAGAAATATGAAAGTTAATAATATAAAGAAAGAAAAATTATCGGAAGAAAAATATAGGATATAGAAGGCAAATTTAATAATTTAAAGAAGAAGAAGAAGAAGAAAAAGAAGAAGAAGAAGAAGAAGAAGAAGAATTTGTAGTAGTAGTAGTAGTAGTAGTAGTAGTAGTAGTAGTAGTAGTCGCAAAGATAAAAATAATTTCAGGGGTAAATAGAGTATTCATAATCTTAAAAAGAAAAAGAAAAAAAAAAAAGAAAATGTGATGAAAAAGATTTTGGAGTTGAGAAAGAAAGAAAACTACACAAGAAAGAAGAATGACAAAATAAAAAAAAAAAAGAAAGAAACGAAATTTGAAGAAAGAAAAATAAATAAAGAATAAAAAATTTAAAAAGGAATAAAAATAAAAGAAGTACAGCAGTAAATAAGACGCAAATAAGAAAAACACAATAATAAAAAAAGAAAAAACGAACGCTAACAAGAATCACAGAAGACGGGGCCCCAGAATGTTATGTTTGAAATATAACTGGGAATATTAAAAGGGAATGAAAGATATACCGAAAAACATATGGTACCTAGTAAATTGAATAATCTTAGGAGTAAAATATATAAAAAAAAGACAAAAACAAGACGAAGTCACAAAAATAGAAAGAATGTAAGACGGAAGGAAAGAGAAAGAAAAATCATTAAAAAGGAAGAAAAGTCAATGAAGGAAATAACTAATTTCTGAGTGAAATATAATAAAAAAGAAGAAAGAAAGAAAAACGAGAAAAGAGGACAAAAATGTAAAATTAAAAACAAAACAAAAAATGAAAATAAGAGAATAAAATAAATAAAGAAAAAAGAATTTTGAAAATGTATGAAAATAAAGAAGAAAAAAAAGAAAAAGAAAACGAAAACGAATGAAGATCGAAGATAAAATAATTCTAAAGGGGGAAATTTTGAAAAAATTTTTTTTAAAAAACAACAGAAAAGTAGAAAAGCCAATTAAAGAATTATTTTAATGTAAAAGGTGATAAAAAAATATTAGTAGAAAAGGTGATAAAAGACCTATTTCAGGGTGAAATGAGGTGGGTGGCCATAATATAGGGGCTAGCGTACTATGACTTTCTCATCAGGAGTGATACCATTGAGAAATGTATAAACCCCTTATCCCTCTAGCCATTGGTTAATAAGTAATACAACTTTTCTTCAGTAATGATGGCTTTGGTATTAAATAACTCACGAAGGTTGATATGCCATTAAGTAAAGAACCTTAAAGAGTAACACTATTGTTCTTCTACGAGGATGGATTGAGCTTTAAATAACCCACGATGGTTGATATGCCATTAAACAAAGAACCCTTGAATTGTACCATTATTGTAGTTCTAAAAGGATGGATTTGGCATTGAATAACCCACAATGGTTGATATGCCATTAAACAAAGAACCCTTGAATTATCCCATTATTGTTCTTCTATAAGGATGGATTTGGCATTAAATAACCCACGAAAGTTGATATGCCATTAAACGAAGAAACCTTGAATTGTGCCATTATTGTTCTTCTACCAGAATGACTTTGGCATTAAATAACCCGGGAAGGTTGATATGCATTGAAACAAAGAAACCTTGAAATGTACCACCATTGTTCTTCTTCAAGGATGGCTTTGGAATTAAATAACCCGCGAAGGTTGATATGCCATTAAACAAAGAAACCTTGAAATATACCACCGTTTTTTCTCTCTAAGGATTGCTTTAGCATTAAATAACCCACGACGTTTGATATGCTATTGAACAAAGAAACCTTGAATTGGACCATTGTTCTTCGACAAGGATGGCTGTGGCATTAAATAACTCAGGAAGGTTGATATGCCATTAAACAAAGAAACCGAAAAAATGCACCAAGAAGGAAAAGAAAAACAGAATAAGCCAAATGAGTGTAAAAGAGAATAAAAGACGAAAAGGGAAAATAATGTAAAACAAAGAGAAAGAAAGAAAGTTTGAAAAGGAATAAAAATAAAAAGGAAAAAGAAAAGAAAGTTGAATGAAAAACAGAAGTAGTCAAAAGCGGAATAATAAACAAAACAAAACCAAAAAATATTCGAAGAATAAAAATAAATATATATATAAAAAAATAAACCCGATGACAAAGAACCCGGAAAATAATTAGAAAATGATAAAAGCAAATGAGAGAATCAAAGCTGAACCCCTCAAAATTGTCATTACCGGTCGGACGAGGAAATAACTAAGGTCTATTTACCCATATTAGTAAAAATAGTAGAGGGAGAATAGATTGTGATATGGGGGGGGATTTTCTTTATGGAATTCTGTCTTTCAAGGGAGGCTGTTTGCACGTAGAAAACGACATCGTAGGGGACACTTGTTCGCAATATAAGGAGGCTTCATTTTCTCTTTTTGTGTGGTCATGCGCCGAAGAGTAGGTTTGAGATCTGATGGAAAAATTGTCTTTCGACAACAGCGACTTTATATTTCTATTTCAGAACGATATGACGAATTACTTGCCAAAGCAATATGATGGTTCTAACGTAGAAGTGATTTTCTGAAGAAGAATGTGAATTAAAGATAGACAGAAAAAAGGGAAATCATTGAGAAGACACATAGAGAAAAAAGTAAGAAAACGAGAAGAAACGGAGAAGGATATTTGAATTTTTTACCCTCGCATGCGATGATAGTCGCAATGCTGTATGAAACATATTGTCCAAATTTGCTTCCACGTTCTGTTTCCACTCGATAGTGGATAATCGAGCGCATTTTCGATTGCGTACCCTACTGTGAGTAATGATCAAATTTAATACTATATTCCATTGCTGAAAAAAAGACACATATACATATGCGTGTGTATTCGTGCGCGTGTGTGTGTAAGAGAGGCAGAGAGAGAGACAGAGAGAGAGACAGAGAGCGAGACAGAGGAGGGAAAGAATACAAAATTGATTTAACGAACTTTTAATCTCCTAACACGCTTAAACACACACATATTTATTTACATGTTGCATTCAATAAGTTTTCAGACTTTTTTTGTACAGGCATTTTAAATTCAGTATGTTATTGCTATACATCCTATGAGATGACAGACCAATTTTTATGTTTTCAGCTTCAAAGGAACAGCTACAGCAGTAATTAGAATACACCCTACTAAAGCCTGTTTCTCAAGGCTGGTGAATTTCAAAAATGCAATATGACACTTTAGAAGAACGATATGCAATAAAAATCTGTTTTAAACTTGGAAAAAATGCACAGAAACGTATGGAATGCTTCAAACTACTTTTGGAGCATCTTGCATGAATCGGGCATCAGTTTTTGAGTGGCATAAGAGATTCAAGGAAGGCAGAGAGTCTGTGAGGGATGATGAGAGGTGTGCGAAGGAGTCAATACACCAGAGATGATTGGCGAAAAGGGTTAGGGTTAGGGATAGGGTTACCTTGTTAAGGTTTTAAGGGAGTTCAGGAAGAGATT
>OY757931.1:14565158-14577658 GCA_963585895.1 Sepioteuthis lessoniana | reverse complement strand
GATTCATACCTTTCTCAAGGGTATTTGCCCGAAATTGAACGTAATAGCGCGACTCAAGTTCGAACTTGCTTAATACGATTTCGTAGTTCATCATTTTATCCATTACACCACTAGGACAACCCCATGCTACAGTAAAAAATATTCAATTTTTTTCGTAAGTACTTTTTCCCTTCCGCTTGTCATTATCGGGAACGTATTCAAAGTGTTATTTTTATTTGAAATTCAGGAAAATCTCTTTCTTACAGACTAGATAAATTTTGATGTTGCATATCTTCACTTATATCATTGCATTCATAATTTTTGTTTTGTTTGAAGATTTTCATTTTTTTAAAACTTTTAACTTAAAATGATCACATGTCCATGACGTACTAAAAGTAATATTGGATAAAATCTGTCAAAATATTAGACAATTTTACTTGGTAAACAAATCCAGAACACCGAATAGCTGAATGCTATTTTATGGAAATAAAACTATACAGGTTGTGACAGCAATAGCTACCACATTTTAAACTGAGACCTTTTAGATATAATTGAACTTAGACTATGGTAACTCTATCTAATAAATACAGGGTGTTTCAAAATAGATACAACCCATCTATATGATAATGATTTATTACTGAGACAAAGGCAATGGTGGTCATTTGGAACACGTCCTGTAAAAAATGCATCCTTTAAGCTAAGACAAAAAAATTAATGTATTTTTTTAATTGTTATGATTTCAGCTTCTTGGGCATGCAATTGGGGGGGGACCTTGTCTCAGTAGTAAATCATTATCATGTTAATGGGTTGCATCTATTTTGAAACAGTTTTGAATGATTTTGTCTCCGAATAAGTAGTGATGCAAAATATATTTTCCTCTGTTGTCCAAGGCATTGTGATCAAGGATTAATAGCTGTTATATCATACTATTTTCAAATCTGAAACAAAAAAAGAACACAACATTATTATTAGAAGAATTATTAGCAGTCACATGAGTCACACGTTTATTGATTCAACTATATTTTACCCGTTTCTAATTTTTAGGTAAAAAAGTTACGATCAATGCTGTTATTACAGCTTGCATAGATTCACAAAAATCACATGCACCATGCAGATGAACATTTTAAATCTGAAACAATTTCTGTTTCATCCCGTATGTTTTTGTATTTTTGCTTTTAAATGAAAACCATTATATGCTAATCAAGTAGTTTGATTTGGTTCCTTTGTTTAATGGCATATTGAACTTCAAGGGTACTAATTAATACGTAACTGGAAGAATAAGGGGTTTAGACCTTTCACGAGGGTATTCGATAAAAAAAACAAGCGCATGGAGTTCGAACGTGCTTACGCTGAATTTAAAGACTATGACGTTAACGACTATTATACTAGGACTCCTAATTTCCATTGACTTGGTTTGGTTTCGTTTTATGGCATATCAACCAAAGTAGGTTATTTAATGTCAAATATTCTTTATACATATGTATTAGATATATATATAATTTGGTTTGTGTGTGTTTTATGGCATATCAATGATTGTAGATTATTTAAATCTAAATCCTCTTTATACGTATATATTAAATATATAGGATTTAATTATGTTTGGTTTGGTTTTATTGCATATCAATCATTATCTTTATACACATATATATAATATATATGATCTGGTTTGGTTTGGTTTGGTTTTATGGCATACCAACCATTGTAGGTTATTTCATGCCAAATCCATTTTATACATAAAAACATTTTTATTACAAACTATTCGTTCTAGTGTAAGTACACACTTTTGAAAGTCAAAAACAATTCTACTTCAACAATTCAGTTTAATATATCTACAGGGTATAAATGTTAAAAACAGCTCTATTTCAAATAATTCCTTTTAACATCAGTACACTGTTTAGACGACAAATAGTTCTATTTGAGACATAGATAGGACCCTATCAGGTACTGGTCGTGTCCTCGTGGTGTAATGGTTAAATTTTTGAACTGCAGAATCGTAGTAAGCGAGTTCGAACACCAGTGGCATTATCACCTTGACTTTCAGACAAATACCTTTTGAAAAGGTGTGAACCTCATCATTCACCAACTATTTGTTAAATAGTATCGCTGCTGTTCTTCTAGAAAGATGGCTTTGACCTTAAATAATCCACAAAGGTCGATATGCCATTAAACAAAGAAACCAAATTAAACCTTTTAGGTACTACCAATCCGGGGCTGAGTGGACCCGGGATCGATGGTGATAAAGGAGTACCCCACATTCCTTAAAGTGCCAGCATTATTGAAGCCTTCCTATCAGATTATTTAATGTCATATCCAGGACACTCGTTGGGGGAATCTCACCCCTCTGCACCCCTTCATTGCTATCGCTCCCAGGTCCACTCTGGCCCAGAGTGGTAGCAACTGATAGAGCCCTATCTATGGTTCTAATAGAACTAAAATACGTACTTATGCTTTACTGAATTGTTTGAAATAGAACTGTTTATTTGCATAAAAATCGACTTGGCATGAAAGGCTGATATGCCATAAAACCAAAACAAACAAACAAACCATATTGAATATATAGACATAAAAAGGATTTGGCGTTAAATAACCAACAACGGTTGATATGCCATAAAACCCAACAAAGCCGACACACACACACACACCCATATAAGGTAAGTCGACTAAGAAATAGGGGGCAGTGTTGGAAATTCAAAAATAAACTCATTACTAACTTACTTCTCGGACGTGCCAATAACTGAGGACTTTGTTACATCAGTTCATGGATATTATCAAGTCACGTTGACATTATGAACCTCCCAGACACTTTTTCCCTATCCGTTCACGTACATATATACTCATATATATTCATGTAAACGCATATATACATATACACAGGAATAGAGATACATATATACATATATGTACACATATATGTTGTATAACAATAAAGATATCAATAACAACAGTAATACAAACCTTCCGTTCTTCGCGACAGGAGGAGAGGGGACACAAATCCTAAAAGCCTTTGCTAATCCTACTATGCTGACGCCACCCCAACGCGCGGTACATCTGGTGGTGTTTAAAATCTCTGCCGGTAGAGATCAAAAAAACACAACCGCTATCTTTAACGGTCGACCTCAACTAAACTGTCTTTTTAAAATCTTTCAATTCTGAGGACTGCTCTTCTGTGCATGACGTCATCCACCTTCCAGCCCCATTTCCTTTTTGGGGATTCATTATGACAGATAATCATATCCTTTCCTCGAAGGCGTAAGACAGCAACATTAAACTATACTCCTGGACTAAGAGACCCGAGTAGTTCAAAGCCTCACCAAACTAAATAATACATTTTAATTAACGATAAATGATTAATACAAAAAATCATTACCGTAATCGTAAAACATATATACGTGTATACGTATATATATATATATATATATATATATATATATATATATATATATATATTCATATACAAATATATCCATGTATATATGCATACATTAATGTTTGCATACATGTGCATATACAGAGTGTGGAATCAAAATTAGGAATATTTTATAAAACAGTATTAATCTTAATCAAAAAATAAACAACAAAATAATAAGATAGACAAAAAACAGTAAATTTACTCAATATGATCACCACTTTTTTTTCACTTATTGTATTAACACCCCTTCGAAACGATTTAATGCCTTCAAAATAAATTCTTCAGACATTTTATTCCATTCCTCCTAAATAGCAGTCTTAAGCAAACCATTTTTTGGCTGGGAATTTGAATTTGTTTTGTTTTCTTAAACGCTACATATAGCATAATCAATTGGGGGGGGGGGTATGGTGTGGGTTTAAATCTTAGTTAATTGATGTCCTAACAGTTTTTCTTGCAGACTTTCAATTTTTTAACTCGCTTTCTTGTTGACGTTGGGGGGTGATCTTCTTAATCGCCGCAGCAAGGGCCGTTAAAAAGCCTTCATTTCTTTTCTTTTTTTTTTTGGTTCAATCCTCCTATCACACTTTTTCTTAAAAAGCTCTTTTTCCGTAAAAGAAAAAAAAAATACATTGCCACACTAGACGGAGCCTCTCTGAAACTAGTAGACAAATTCACCTTCCTAGGAAGTAGCGTCTCATCAACCGAAAACGACATCGACACACGACTGACGAAAGCATGGACGGCTATCGATAGGCTCTCGATCATATGGAAATAAGACCTAACCGATAAAATGAAACGCAGTTTCTTCCAGGCAGCGGTTGTGTCGATACTGCTATATGGATGCACTACATGGACGCTAACTAAACGGCTGGAGAAGAAACTAGACGGAAATTACACAAGAATGTTGAGAGCAGTATTGAACAAGTCCTGGTGACAACACCCCACGAGACACCAACTGTACGGACACTTGCCCCCCATCAGGAAAACTATACAAGTTAGACGAACCAGACGCGCGGGACACTGCTGGAGAAGCAAGGACGAGCTCATAAGTGATGTACTCCTATGGACCCCCACATATGGCCGTGCAAAAGCAGGACGACCAGCTCGAACTTACATACAGCAACTATGTGAGGACACAGGATGTAACTTTGAAGACCTGCCGGAGGCGATGAATGATAGGGAGAAGTGGCTACAGAGGGTCAGGGATATCCATGCTGGCGGCACGACGTCATGATGATGATGATGATGATATACAGTAAACAACGAAACTTTCGCTTGGTTTCGAAGTTAAGCAAATCATAGATTCTTTGTCGTTTATTTTCTTGCTCACTCACATTGAAGTGAGAAAGTACGCAAGTGAATTAAAAATCACCAAGAAAACTGTGTGGACAGCAGTTAAACGAGATTTAAGCCAAGGTCATAACCTCCTTGATTATGCTATATGGGTCATTTTAGATAAAAGCACAAATGCACCTCCCCATTTAAATGTTGGTTGGCTTAAGACTGCTATTGAGGAGGAATGGAACAATGTCTTAAGAATTTATTTTATGATAGAGTCGTTTATTATTATACTTGAATACTCCTAATTTTTCCTCCACAGCCTGTATCTTTAATGTATTTCTTTAAATCGAAATTAAAAGATACTTATTGAAAATATGAATTTTATGAGTGGTCGCTAATTCAAAGGTTATATATTAATGCCATTTATCTTACGAAACTGATAATCTTTGTTAATCGAATATTTATTAGTTTTATTGTGAATATGCTTATTTATGGAAAATTTGACAGTTAGAATTCCTTAGGATTATTTTTATGCAGTATGTATTCCCCAACCCTTCAGTTGGATGCCACTCAAGGAAATTAACGGAAAGTAAAACGTTAACAGTTTTATCCAGGATTTTAACTCGGGTCACCGAATCCATTTTATCCTTCTTGCCAAGGTGGAAAGTAAAATCAGGTCGTTAATGAATACTGGCTTATTTGTTCACTGTATGCAAGGTGGGTACAGAAAAAGTATCAAAACTAAAGCTGTATTTACCAAGATAAAATGAATTACGAATTAAACAGTAATTTTCTTCAATATAGACACTTTGGAATTCAACATATTATTATATATAGAGACAGAGAGAGAAAGAGAGAGTGAGGGGGAGGGGAAGAGAGAATGTTTTGGTGTTTGCGTATGTGTGTGAGTGCCTGTATTAGCATATTTCTGCTTCCCTCACAAATATATATATATATATATATATATATATATATATATAGTATACTTAGTCCAGTTAAACCGGAGTTGGGAGTAATTCCAGCAGGACAAGAAATTATTCATGAATGAATATTTAAATTTTCCTGGTAAAGAGCTCAATGTACCAATAATACAGAGCAATAATTTCTTTAAGAAAAAGATCTGAAGAAGTCCTGTTAATTTTTTTTTTTCGTGTTTTTGGAAATTTCAAAAATGCGTAACAGGATGGAAATAAATTTATAATCCTTTGTGATTGGTTTCGTTGTTTTTTCTTAAAGAAAAAAAAAATATATATATATATCTGGCATAACATCAAGATATATATATATATATATATATATATATATATATATATATCTTGATGTTATGCCAGATGTATGTATATATATATATATATATATTGTCATACACAGACTGATTGCTTCGTTGTATCACAAAAACTCTTTAGAATGACTTGAAACGCGAGATACAAGCTTAGATCGAAACCCGGCTGACTTTATGTTAGCTGGATATCTTACCCAAAAGACATCATCATTCTCATCGTTAGTGAATGAATCTTTTACGTATATTTTATTTCATATACGTCATCGGCAACTGGGCGGGCTCAATTCAAAAGCAGAGCAATTACCCGCAGACACCAGACAGTGAGTCCAGACGCTTGTTTCAGCTGTTTTCTAATTCATTGCAAGACTTAATCTATTTTTTAAATTATTTATCTATTTAATTATTTTCCCTGCGAGGTTTATAACTACCTTCTTCATGTTTCTCTACTTTTTCAATTCATGAGCAATGTTCATGTTTATTTCCACTTTTTTCCTCCTTGAACATCACGACTATGATCCTCTGTAAAGTGAAATCGACCAGAAGACAATTTCTCTCCTTCTTGTCAATAAAAAAAATCTAAGTCTTGTCTTCCAGACTGGATTTGCTAATCCATTTATATCTCGAAGTCCAAGAGTATTTTATGAATTTTATTTACTCGGCTTGATTCTTCTTTATGCATAAAACATTGGTCTGTATGGTCAAACTTTAGTCTCTTCAACAATTACTACAGGATGGAACGATAAAATGGTCGCCCTAGAAAAGACGACATGATTTCATTTCCGTTTAATGAAAACCGGTTTTCTTTTTTTTTTTTTTTTTTGTTGCAGACCATCTACTAGTTAGCCAGTTGTGTACAAATCCTGTGAGCGATAGGAGTCTTCTATCATGTCTGAAAGTGACACAACGTTCAACGAGCGAGATCGGAGATGCGCCGCTGTACAACACATGCTCTCAACCGATCCAAGTTATGACAACAGGACCATTGCCAGCACCCTCAAAATGAAAATCCAGACAGTTCAACGTGTCCAGGGTGATGAAGACAAAGTTTCCGGCTACGTTTATGGCCTTTGGTATGGTTTCAAGTGAGGGCCACATCATGCTGCCACTCATCTTCGAAGTTGGCTTGAAAGTCAACACCAAAGTGTACTTGGATGTACTGAAAAGTATCCCGTGTTGAAATCAGGTGGCCGGTGGCACGCACTGAGCGTCGCAGCAGGACTCGGCGCCGGCCCACAAGTCCAAAGAGACCCAGGCTTGGCTTCTGAAGGAGTGCTACGACTTGCACCCTTCTCTCACTGGCCCGCTGGACTACTTCATTTGGTCATACGTCGAGAAAATCACCAACATGATCTCCCACAGCCCAAAAGCCAGCCTGATCACCGCCATCCGCCGAGTATTCGCCGAGCTCCCGCCGGCGCTTGTAAAAAAGGCATGCTCCCAGTTTCGGATCCCTATCGAGGTGGTGATTGAGGCTGAAGGCGGCTACATTGAATAGATGTCAGCTCTACTACATAATCAAGTTAGCTGAATTGATTTTTTCAGTAAAAGTTTTAAAATAAAGCTGTAGTGTTGTTTTCTTTTGGATGACAATTTTATCGTTTCACCCTGTAGATGTCAGCTCTACTACATAATCAGCTTACCTGAATTGATTTTTTCAGTAAAAGTTTTAAAATAAAGCTGTAATATAGTTTTCTTTAGGACGACAATTTTATCGTTCCATCCTGTAGTAGATCACCTTCTCTACCCAGTCATGCTTGACCTTGTATTTCTTTTGTATCAAGTAATTTTTTGTGAGGACGATTGACTTATAAAAGGATTTATAGTGATTAGAAAATTTAAAAGAATGAAATAAAATCAATTCGAGAAATATAGCAGTTCCCAGAAGACCGTTGACAGGAAAAAAAGAACAGCGTCTGCATAAAGAAAGGGGCCTCCAAGCACTGAAGAGGATTCTCTCAATTAAGCAGTGACCAGTCCAAGTAGAAAACCAACTCCCCCGCGGCTACTGCTGGGGAGAAGACCTCGTGTCTGTTAAGTAGCACGCTGACTCTCCCACCAGTACCAGCTTTTGTTGAATATATCTGCCAAACTCAGGACCAACCTTCAACATCAAAACTCACCAAAATGACTCTCCCGTTAGCAGCCTCCTCTGCTAACATACCTCACTAAAAAAACTTACCTAACATAACGACAAACATTAAAATTATAACCGACCAAAAATTACTAATATATTTCATTGCCTTGCCTAGAAAAGATGACTATTTCTACTGGTTCAGGAAAACTTTCAACGCCAAAGAATGGTCATTAAAGCCCTAAAATAGTGTTGGAGTAAAAAGGTATCTTCGTCTCTTTCCTTCCTTTAAATTCTTTTGCAGCCTTCCACAGACAAAGAAGCTTACAAGTTAATGAGGAGAGAAGACGAACAAATGATACTTAAACCCCAAACCAACGACCACCAACGATACCAAAGAGAACATATAAATAATTAGGAAACTGTCTCAGTGGCCCAGAGATTAATTATCTCTTTTCTATCACCACAGAGCTTGCGATTGTTATTCTTCAAGGTATTATTGTTCTTTGCACTCTATAAGTTTTTACTTTAAATCTTATAACAGTTTGCAAGGACATAATTGCTTGAATCAGATATATTTACTTAAAACCATATAATTAAAAGTTGGCGACCGTAGTCGATGGCGACCAGAAGGCGCCCTTTTCAATTGCTACAACACTGAGATGTAGGGGAGTGCACAACTCCTTTCCCTGGATTGCTCCACTTTACCCTTGATACGTACCTTATATTGCTGAGTGTTAAGAAAGAAGGTATCAAGTACCATTTTTAAAGTATTTGGTATGATGTGACCTAGGATTGAACTCCGGTCTTCCGAAACATTGGCGAACACTCTTCCTACAAAACCATATTATCATATATCTTTAGTATTAAGAATATTTGAATGTTTAATTACATTGATATATTTGATGATACAATTTAAACCATATAACTGTTCCCCTGGCGAAATACCAAGTGTGCTGTATTGCGGCCTCGAGGTAAGGAGATTCGAACTCCAGTCGCGCTATTATGTTCACTAATACCCTGAGGGTAGGTAAGAAGCCCCTGATCCACCTCAGTTCAACGCTTAATTATATATACTGTAATTTTGCTAAGGATGGCTTTGGCATTAAATCACTCGGGAAGGTCGATATGCTATTTAACAAAGAAAGAAATAAAAGAAAAAAAATACTAACTTCGGATGGTTGGTTTATAGACATACCATAAAGCAAGCGATAATTTTAATTTTGTGATGATCGTTGTAATATCAATGTAAAAACAGAAGAATAAAACATTAATTACTTTTGTGAAAAATATGTTTTATGATGAAGTGATAAATAAATGATAGGTTATTTTCGTGTTATATATATATATATATACGGAGAGAGAGAGAGAGAGAGAGAGAGAGAGAGAGAGAGAGAGAGAATTTCTTTAATAACAAAACAATTTTTTTCTAAACCTAAGATACCAGAATTTTTTATTTCTTCTGAAACATCTGACAATAAAAACGGATATTATCAACTATTATTTATCTCAAAACAAGACAGTATTGTATGTAATATTGATATCCTGTAAGAATGTAATATAAAGGATGTAACCAAAATATGAATACATTGCTGATTTTATATAAGCCATTGTAAAATGGAAAGTAAAGAAAAATCTATCATCCATAAAAAGAATTGTAAGTCTGAATAATGTTGGGGTGGAATGCAGCAGTGTTGGGTAATAAATGATACATAATAATATCCGTGTCCATTGTATGTTGGGCAAGAAATTATAAACCCGTGTTATCATAGATTAAGCCGAAAGTAAAAATTTGGTAGAAGCTTATTTTATGTGCAATATAATATATATATGGATAGATAGATAGATAGATAGATAGAGAGAGAGAGAGAGAGAGAGAGAGAGAGAGAGAGAGAAAGGTGCTTGTGACTTAATGGTTTCCCTCGAAGGAAATGATCTCGACAACCTGAGCTTAAATCCTAGACGAGGCTATTTGTATTTCATGAAGCACCTATATCTTTGGTAAAGGCATGAACCCAATTATTCTCCCATCAGCTACGGGTTCATAGTACAGAAACTTAGACTCTTAAAACATATTATGGTAACTTATTTGTGAGAAGGAAAACCTAACTTTAGTTCTGTTAAATTCCACATAAAAATGATGTTGTATCTCATCTTGCTTGTGCACATGGATATATATATATATATATATATATATATATATATATATATATATATATATAATTTTCATCATACAACGTGTAAAATCACGTGCGATACCCTGCCCTCATCAGCCGCCAACCAGGGATGATAACAGAGTTTTGGTAACTCAAAGCGGTACTGCCACTCCTGGTGCTACCAAGCAGCTTTTGACACCGGACAGGGTATTTAGAGAATTATATATATATATATATATATATATATATATATATATATATATATACGCCAGATCAATTAAGAGCAAAGACTACATTGGACGTTAATCTTCATTTTTAGTGTGCAGTTTGTGATTAAAAAAAAACGCGTTTACGTTTGGTCGTTGATGTTATTACGCGTTTAAAGTAACCGTTTCTTACACGAGAATGGTGGTTCCGCGTGTATTTCATTCATGCTGAAAACTTCTCGCTTTCGACCATATACCACTTGATGCATATTGCGCCTACATTTGAGGCAACTTTCAATATATATATATATATATGTCAAACTTCACCGCACCTGCAAGATGTAACAGCAGGATATTTTTTTATGGGCGTTCAACAGGTTTAAAAGTTTTTCTTCTAGTATGGTTACCTGGTTGGAGAATAGTTTAAATCAATTTTTTCCGATGGCATAAATGTAATGTGAAATGCAAACAGCTTTGTCCAGGGTTTGAATCCGGAACCCGCGCCTCATTTGTACTACAATAGTCCTAACGCCATGACCATCTTGATACTGAATAAATAATTAAATGTTCTATATCTCTCTTGTCTAAAATTACTTAAACCGAGTAATTCTTTGCGGTCAGATCTTGGTCGTTTGAAGTAATCGCTTATTGCCATTACTCCCAGGTCTACTTTGACCTAGAGTGGCAGTACTTGTAAAGGTCTAATCTACGGATCAAATATATATGTTTGATGACAATGCGTATTTGATTGGACCATATACAAAAAAATGCACTTAAAAACCTACAACCTAAAAACGTCACCAAGAAGTGTAATGAACATGATAAACTGTGACAATACCCCCTCCCCCATATTTATAACTTATTTAAACCATTTCAGTCTTGGCCGGTGATTATCCAGGGGATTCGACAGGGGTATCACACATTTCTTCATGGCTACAAGAAATACAATCAAGGGAGTGGGAGAAAAAACAAAGAACAAACGAACAATATGGGCTTGGGTTAATTCAAGTGCAAGAAGGTTAAGTTGTGACTCTCCTTTGTGCATCTGTAGACTAACGCTGACGTGCATCCTTCGCGAAATTTCCACAAAGGCACGTGGAATGCTGACTCATCTTGACTAGTCTTCCCTCATTGATTCTGGACTCTCTCTCATGCAAACTGGTCTCTTCAGTTGTCTGGTGTCGACTGCCCACTGCCCCTCTCCGTCGCCCGTTGCCAACTGCCTTCTCTGAGTTCCTTCTTCCAACTCCCTGATTGGCGTTCCCTTGCCTACTTCCGGTCGCGTCGAGATTTCGAGCTCAGGCCTTTGTTTGGTTTCGCGCCAAAACAGACAAACGGATCGTCTGCTTAGCGGACCACCTACATAATGTCACAGACCTAAACACTCGGCATAAATTAACACGTTAAGGGTTGAGATGCCAATAAAATCAATCAGTCGATCGAGCTAGATGCATCTATAAGTTTCTGGCATTTTCTCCAATTGTATTCAATCCAGATAACGTATAAACAAAACAAAAGAAAAAGAAAAAGAAAGAAACAAGAAAACAAAGACTCTTGTTTCTTTCTTTTTCAACCCAAAAATAACAGTTTTAAATAGAACCCTTCATGTTCTCTGATATAATCAGGATTTCCATGTCCATGTAAGCATTTATATGCGACTGGTTTGTATATTTAAGTGTCTGCATTTGGAGATTTGTGTATTTGGGACCAAGGAACGTGCCGGAGAGGCGACATGTGCATGTGTATTTGCCTATATACTTGACGATCGGCCATGGTATTTACTAAGCCATTGCATTATATGTCATCAATAACCAAGCCTCAACGAAAAAAGCCTACTTCAACCCACGTACCACACCCAAGTGGCGATCTCCTAATTTTCCAAACGACTTAAAACAACCGAGTCTCTCTTTTTATATCTTTCTTATTACCCTACCTCTCTCTCTCTCTCTCTCTCTCTCTCTCTCTCTCACACACACACACACACACAGAGGCTCTTAATTTCTTTTTCCCATTTTAGTGAGTCGTCCCTTTCCGCGATCTTTTTCACACTTTCAGCTCTAATTTTCTCTCTCTCACTCTCTCTCTCTCTCTCTCTCTCTCTCTCTGTCAATTTCGT
>OY757931.1:14552658-14562658 GCA_963585895.1 Sepioteuthis lessoniana | reverse complement strand
GTGGCGAGAGAGGGTCTGAGAAATCCATGCTAGCGGCACGCCATGATATATATATATATATATATATATATATATATGTAACACTATCTTTGTGTTACAAGTTGACTGGCGATATTAAATTAAATACTTAAGACTAATTAGATAATTTGTTGAAGATTAGATGTAGTCTTTGTTAAGGAAGTGTAGCAAAAATATAATAATAATGTACACCGTGTTTAAAAGTGGGCCACGATGACAATGTCGCTTAGGAATGTTTAATGACGGGATAAAACGACTGATCTGAGCTTTGAACTGAGTTTAGACTGACGGGTTAGAAACAAACAAAATTCTATTTCATATTCTAATATCAGCCGGGTGTGAATGTACGGAAAATGACGGCTAAACGCCTGATATAAGGCCATTAACAATATTAAGATATTATCAGGTGGTTCAACAATCAAAGAAAAGCAGGGCGGAACTACCCCCGCCCTGCCTAAGACGTGTAATGCAGGGCCATAGTTTTTGATTGGTTGTCCGGTTAAACACGGGCCTCGGGGTGAGGTTTCTTTACCCCACCCCTGATGATTGCGCTCTGGGACCATTGGTCCGGCGTTTCTATTGGCTGGCAGAAGGAGATTAAAAGCTGATTCCGCAGACAGAAGACTTGGAGCCCTTGCCACCCTCTTCGCCACCACTGCCAATTTACCCAGAGTCCTCAACTTCACCGTCCCTAGCAACATTAGTTTGCTCAAAACGGACTCGGGCTAGCTGTTATCGCCCGTCAACTTTTTACCGAACTGAAAGCACTTGTTGTTGTTGTTTTTGTTATTGTTGTACATGATTCTTTTTTATCATTGCATAAATGTTATTTACAACTGATGACAAGCGGACCTGACGAATTGAATTAGTTGACCAGCGGACTGCACCAGTAAAGTTGGCTGTCTTCCGACCAAGCCTGAACCAAGAGACGTCCGTATCAGCTCTACTCCAACTTTTCCTGTGGGTCGAACAACGCAATGTGGATACAGAGATCTGGATTAGCGGGTCCATTCGAAACTTCGACCTATAAGTGGCTTGCAGCGCTCCATGCACTTAGAAGACCACAATTGCGCGTATCACAATTAGTGCCGCAACCCCACAATTGGGGCCGTACCACAATTAGTGACGCGACCACAATTACCGTGAGACTACAATTCCGACCCCGGTATCACACACAGACATATATATATATATATATATATATTAAGCAGGCAAAGATCATTAACATTGAGACTACATGAAAATCACCGAGTGGCCAGGATTTTACAGCGAACTCTCACCCTGGCCAGAGGGAGAGCAAGGAAATGATACAAAGGCGGCTTTTAGAAAACCCTTGATGCCTCTAACACGAATGTCGTCAATAGCCCACCTTTGCAAAGAAGGGTGACGTGTGAAGTAACTCGAATCCACATGTTGTCTCCTCAGAAGAGGCAGCTGCAACACAATGACATCAGACCCTAAGCACAACTACAACTGCAGCCGCTGCAACCGTGCCTACTTCGTCATCCACAAATCTGTCTCCAATCAGCATCGATTACTGACTTCTTAATCATCGTTTATGAACCCACGGTATGATATATATGCCTGCACACACACACACACACACACACACACACACACACATATATATATATATATATATATATATATATATATATGTAGCATTATATATAGTTGAAGAGTGCTCAATACCAGTGATGAAACGTATATATTGAATTTAGTATAGCGTGAGTGAGAAACTCAGTGCTTACTTGACTTTATGTTGACTGTATCCTAAATTAAAAAACGTATATATATATATATATATATATATATAATACCGGATAATGAGAAAACAATTGAGCAAACAGGCTAAGTTCCTCTGATTACCTTGTTTGGAGAATTACAAAGGAACATTGCACCAGAAGAATCAAGTTTCATTGAAGAATCGTACATTCGAGTAGAGAATTGTTTTAATTAACTTCTAAAATCTAGGTAGATCATAGTGATTAAAACTCGAATTACTATTTCGAAGCGTGCCTAAACTTGGAAGTTAACTTAGATTTCCACAACCAAAATTGGATTATAACATTCTACAAACTTCGAAAAAAATATTATTAGAAGTAGGTTATATAGTCTTTAACAAAATAAACAAATAGAAATTATTAGGGATGAATATTTGCTAAAGAAACAATTATGCATAGCTAGTGTCTACCTGATTCTAAATTAGAAAGTTTTTATAGAAAAAAAAAAAGTAGAAATAGCTGAGTTGCCTTTGGTTTAATGATTATTGTCGTAGGAAATGGACACAATGATACGAGTTCAAATCCTTGACGAGACTGATTGCATTTCACATAGCACTAATACCCTTGGGAAAGGTATGAATCCAATTATTATCCATTTAGCTATGGGTAAATAGTAGGGTATACTGGGATCTTCAGCCTTGGTGAGGCAACTAGTCTAGGAGAAGGAAAACTCTGAATTCAAACCGGTTAAACTCCACTTAAAAATTGACATTGTGTCATATCCTGCCCGAGGGATGGGGTTGGTAAATAAGGATAGTAGAAAAATACAGCCCATTATTCATGGTTTCATTTCCATAACCCACGTTAAAATAAAGCAAAAAGATATAGACATATATTGGTTTGTTTTTAGTGTTTAATGGTTGATCAACATTCGTTGGTTATTGAATGCCAACGTCCTCCGATTGATTTTAGTGGAATGACACGATTTAGCCGATAGCTATGAAATTAGGAGATTCATATCTTTCCCAGTTTTTTTTCCGAAAGTAAACGTATTCGCGCCACAGGAATTTGAATTCGCTGCAGTCCAATACTTAGACCAATATTCCCAAGTAGACAGGGGGGTGTCCTCGTGGTGTAATGGTTAAAGCGATTAACTGTTGGATCGTAGTACGAGAGTTCGTACTCCAGTCGCCCTATTACGGTCACTTTCGGGCATATACGCTTGGGAAAGGTATGAACCCTTTATCTTCCCAGCTATGAGTTAAATAGTACAGCTACTGTTGTTCTAGGAGAATGGCTTTGGCATTAAATAACCTAAAAAGAGTTGATATGCCACTAAACAAAGACACCAACCAAACTAAAGCAGATCGACTGATGGATACGTCTCTCCTGATTGGCTAGTTTTTTACCTAGTCTAATGAAGGTGATTTACCAGAAACTAAGCAAAATACTTTGAAATTGTATCATTTGTATCTTAAAGGTTCTGCCACAGTAGCATCATTTTTTGTGCCCTGTTTTTTTTTGCGTTCTATCTTTTAATAATATTGTTACTCCTTAAGAGTTTTTCACACTAGCGTCAGCTGATGGTTTTTCGCTAAAGTTTGAGTGACAGCAAGTTTCCTCAAGTCTCAAAGACTCTTATCAGGATTCTGTTCGATCTTATCAATGCTGTAGTTTGGATAGAATCCATCAGTGCTCTTTTTTCCCAATCTTCCCATTCTTTACAAAAACTTTGGAGTATTTTCTAAACCCATCAACTACAATTATCATCACTTTTCCATAGTTTTTATTTTATCCCTAGCAAGGTCTAGATATCTGATTTTACTCTGTTGTCTGCAAAAGTTTACAATTCGGCAGGTCATTTTTTTCTTTTTTGGATGACTATTTCAAGGACTGGTTGTCTGGCCGAGATTAAATGATCTGTTGGTATCTCGTAATCACAGAGATCTTTGAGCATCTCATTCTCCAGAACGAGATTCGGGTTGAGCATATTCGATTCTATCGTGTCAAATTTCGAATTCTTGCACAATTCCTAGTGGCTCATTTTTCCCACCCTGTCGTGTCTAGTCTTATACACTTTTGCACTAATTTACTAGATTCATTTATTATATGATTGATCGTTTTGTCTCTATCACTGCATTTGTTATTTTGCTGTGTCTATTCTATTTTTGCTTTAGCGTAGTTGGTTCTTATGTCATTGTTTTGTGCTGCTATCAGAATAGATTCAATTTCTCTCTGAAGGTTTTCTTTTTCTTAGCCATTTCTAAGCTTTCAGGATTCAGTGTCTCATCAACCGAAAAATACATCGACACGCGGCTGACGAAGGCATGAACAGCTATCGATAGCCTGTCGATCATATGGAAGTCATACCTGATCGATACAATGAAACGCAGTTTCTTCCAGGCAGCGGTCGTATCGATACTGCTATATGGATGCACTACTTGGACGCTAACAAAGCGGCTGGGAAAAAAAAAGCTAGACGGAAATTACACAAGAATGTCGCGAGCAATATTGAACAAGTCCTGGAGGCAACACCCAACAAAACACCAACTATATGCCCACCTACTTCCCACCACGAAAACTATCCAAGCTAGACGAACCAGACATGCAGGTCACAGCTGGAGAAGCAGGGACGAGCTCATAAGTGATGTTCTCCTATGGACCCCCACATATAGCCGAGAAAAAGTGGGACGACCAGCTCAAACATGCATACAGCAGCTCAGTGAGAATACGGGATGTAGCCCTGAAGACCTGCCAGAGGCGATGAACGATAGGGAAAAGTGGCGAGAGAGGATCAGGGATATCCGTTTTGACGTCACGACATTATTATTATTATTCTGTTTGGGAGTTTTATGAACCAACTGTAGACTTGCCCAGGTGGCTAGGGCTGTAGAATACACCGACTGCTCATCTGCAGTGGTGTAAGACCCCTCCCAAAGAGTGTCCTTGATATGATACGAAACAATCTGATGGAGAGGTTCCACTGATGCTGGAGCTTTGGGGAATGAGGAGCACCCCTTCATTGCCATTGCTCCCGGTTCAATCTGGCCCGGAATGCTAACATCTGATTGGGCCTTATCAATAGGTTAAATAGAACTAATTGTATACTTATGCTAGCTTGAATTGTTTGAATTAGAACTGTTTGACTAAACTTAATAGGTTGAGATAGAAATATTTTTGAAATTGGAACTGTACTTACACTAAACTGAACTGTTTGGACAATTAACTGTGTGTAAACAAAATCTGTACTTTGCTGAATGAGAGAACTGTTTGAATAAACTGAATAGCTTGAAATAGAAAGGTTTTTGTACTCATGCTAAACTGAATAGTTTGAAATAGAACTATTTGCATGAAAATAGATTTGGCGTTAAACAACCTACAAAGGTTGATATGCAATAAAATCCAACCAACCAACCAACCAATGTTAGTTGTGGATCTTACACTGGAACTTGAATGACAGTAGGTCTTCTCAGGTCATCAGAACTCTTTTAAGTATTCTTCTCGGTCTTAACAATGCTGTAGTCTCTTTGGTTGCGATTCTTCCACTGATTTCCAATTCCTGGAATCTTTTTCAGAGTATTTGAGGACTGTTTAAAGAGAACCAACAAAAAATTGATAACATCATTACCCTCATCCTACAGAGATTTTTTTCAAGATACCTAGCAAGGTCCTGTCATTTGTCTATATTTGATTTCTATTATTTTCTCACCGTGTACCACTGTTATATATTGACCCTCAACCGAGCCGTCAATCAAGAGATGCGCCAGTGTAAATAAGCGGAAGAACAGCGGAAGCAGGTGAACGTTAGAAAATAATATAACCAGGTGTCCGGACGGTTAAAGTCAGTTGGAGACAGGATGCCAGCGTGAGAACCAGCTTGCAGACTGATGGCTTTGCGGCCCTCAGTGACCTACGGTTGATCAACGCAGCCAAGATGAGGAAAAAGTGCTGTTATGGTCGAGGAAGAACTTGGGTCAATATAGCAGTCCGTCCTTGTCTCCACTCATTTTTCACAAACAACAAACATCACCCTTTTGAAAATAAAGTGTGAGATATTTATATTTATTTAAAGAAGTGTATTCGTTCGTTATTGAAGTCGTTCATTACCGGTTAATGGTGTTTCCGTATGTAAATGTATATTTGTATAAGTATACGTGCAGTCGTATGTGGCATTACAACACCACCGGTATAGCAAAGATCCATTAAATTTCAAATTGTACTTTTTTATAAATTGAATTACCATAACCAGAAAATCCAGTAAAATCTGCGTGTGATATACGGAACCACTGGACAGCTGTTCGACCTTTAAAAAATGTATGTGTAATTTTCATGTTGATTAAACCAAGGACTGATGATCTTGGTATGATTAGGAAAATCGTTTATATCTCAAAATCGCAGTTTAATTAATATTCCTAATTTGGTGGACGGATTCTGGTTTGTGAATATATCATTTAATAGATCAAATTTTAATCTCTAGTATAAATCCTAGTGGATCACGTTCCTCACCCTGGCGTGCCAAATCAGTTTGAGTTAGATTGCTACATTCAAATATGTGATTAACTGTTTTTGTATGTCTCCACATGTCTCCGCCAGGATATGACACAAGGTCAATTTTTAAGCGGGGTTTAACGGGTTTGAATTCAGAGTTTTCCTTCTCCTAGACTAGTTGCCTTACCAAGGCTGAATAACCTCGTCTGCCCAACTATTTACCTATTGCTGGAGGAAGAATAATTAGATTCATACCTTTCCCAAGGGTATTAGTGCTATGTGAAATGCAATCAGTCTCGTCCAGGATTTGAACTCGAGTCGCCGTGTCCATTTCCTACGATGGTAACCATTACACCATCCTTGTTGCGCTGTTTTGTACAGCTATTAAAAGACATTCAATTTCCCTCTTGAGGTAGTCTTTTTTTTTTTTAGCAATGTCCATGTCTTCTCGAGGCCAATTTTGGCAGTTTGTCCATTGAGGTATATACAGTTGTTTTTTCTTCAAATTTTTATTTTCTTGTTTTTTTTGTTTTTTTTTTTTTTTTCTGTTTGCCCTTATGTTGCCTTTGATCTTTGTGGCTTCTCTTATGAAAGTTTCTTTGCACTCTTTAAAGTATTTCTCAAGTACTTGAATTTATGTATTTACGTCCCTGTCAAGTTCCTCTCTTGACGTATTATTATTATTATTATTATTGATTTGAATGATTTACTGTTAGAAACTTTCCCTAACGAAAACTTAGCCTGATGCCTAAATTAAATGAACGATATTCTTAAGAATTAATAAATATTTTGGAAGGAGAGGGTTGTTTCTGATGATTATGTGAGCAGTTCTCATTATCACGATTGAAAGTTAGATTTAGTAGAAATTTTTGAACTTGAATAACAGGATTCTTCTTTTTCCATTCAAGCTGGTCTAATACGAATCAAATAGAGATTGTCTTTAAATCCTATCATTATTCGAGTTTTCCCACTACCATTTGTTAATGGTCTTTTATTGGAGTCTGACTGACAGCAAGTCCCTTTAGGCCTCCAAGACTCTTCTCAGTATTCTAGCAGATGTTAACCACGTTGTAGATTGGATAGTCCCGATTCGTTCTCTGATTCCAACTCTTCAAATCCTCTTTCAAGCCTTTAGAACCGTTCCAAAAGCACTAATTACAACTGGTATCACTGTCACCCTCATGTTCCACCTCAGTACTCTGACAAGATCTAAGTACTTGTAGCGTTTTTTTTTGTTTTGTTTTGTTTTCTTTTATTTTTACACTGTGTATTGCTGGAACAGCAAAATCTACAAGACGACAAGATCTCTTTTTTTTGTTGTTGTTGTTAATTAGCGCTAGGTCTGGTGTTCTGCTCAGGATCTGGTGATCAATTTTTTCACAAAATCCCCTGAGTATTTAATTTGTCTCATTCAGTAGGACAGATTCTGGTTTGTACATATTCCTATTGATCATATGGTCAAATTTCGATTTCTTGCACAGTTCATAAGCTAATAATGTGATCAATTGTTTTCGTCTATTTGACTCCTTGTGATTTTCTTTTAACACTAGCGTTAGCTAATAATCTTCCACTGGAGTGATAAGATATCTCATCGGGTCTCAAGGACTCTACTGAGTATGCAGGTTGATCTCAACAATTATGTAGTTTTAATTGTAACAAATGTATAATTATCAATATTATCATAATCATTTACGTATATATATATATATATATATATATATATATGCGCGCGCGCGTGTGTGTGTGTATGTATGCAGAAAATGAGAGAGGGAAAAAGAGAAAAATATATACGTCTGTATTCATAAAAGAGTACATTAGTTTGGATATGTATGCAGACATACACACACACACACACACACACACACATATATATATATATATATATATATATGTATGTACGCGTATCTGCTCGTATATCTAAACTAATAATATATATATATATATATATGTGTGTGTGTGTGTGTGTGTGTGTGTGTGTGTGTGTGTGTGTGTGTGTGTGTGTGTGTGTGCGAAGAAAGAGAGATGGAAAACGAGAAAAATAGATAAGTGTGTATTCATAAATGAGTACATTAGTTTGGATTTGTATGCAGACATACGTAAACATATATATATATATATATATATATATATATATGTATATATATATATATATATATATATATATATATATATATATATATTAGTTTATCTGCACGTATATCTAAACTAATTATATATATATATATATGGGGGGTGTATGTGTATGTGTGTTTGTGTGTGTGTGTGTGTTATTCTTTAAAAGAACGTGGTTTGTTCACTATGTAGTCTGTACTATTTATGAAGGATTGAAGTTTAAAAGACTTTTCTTTCTCCCCAAGAGAAGCTGTCCAAACTCCTCTTCAATGCCAACAGAACACTGCAGAATACATATTGATCTTTGCGCCCCTCTTTACTCCTTCTTCTAACTTGTACATCTGACCAGTCACTAGCCATCAAATTACTAAAACAAAACCCATAGGCTAAAAAGTGGATGGCAGGAAAACTTACAACATTGTAGCCGTGTCTGGTCGAAATAGAATTTCATCTCGTTGACAACTGTTTGCGGGGTTCTGGCCTTTGTAAGCAATGACACTGTTTCTCCCCACGGTTGCATTTCTGTAATTATCTGCTCCTTGCACCTCTTAGAACATCGGTAGAAATAATTAAAGCGGTTCTTTCTTCCTCTGTTACCCGAGTTTTGTGATCACACGTGTAGAAAACGTCTGTATTGCTTATTTTCGAATGATACGTTTGTATATTTATTTCACACGAATTATTTGGATATGCCCTAAATAATATATATATATATATATATATATATATATATATGTGTGTGTGTGTGTGTGTGTGTGTTCTGTTTCTGTATAATGGACATATCAGTCTTCATTGGTTATTAATTCAAATCTATCTTTGTACAACAAACAACTGTGATTCTGGTTAACGATAATGGTCATATGTGTAGCGAACATCCGCGGTCATTGTTTTGTCCAGTTTCACGGTATCGAAATAATTAGTCAAGCAAACGGCGCTGATATGTTGGTATATTTGTTATAAATGAATTAATTTGGATATGCCGGCAATCACACACACACACACACATATATATATATATATATATATATATATATATATAAAAGTAAAGTTGGTGACTGTAGTCGAGGGCGGCCAGAAGGCTCCCTTTTCGATAGCTACTACACCGAAGTGTAGGGGAGGCCGCTACTCCTTTCCCTGGATTGCTCCACTTTACCCTTGATGCGTACCTTATAATGCTGAGTGTTAAGCAAGGAGGTATCAAGTACCATTTTAAAGTCTTTGGTATGACGCGACCTGGGATTTAATTCCGGTCTCCCGGACCATTGGCGAACACTCTACCCACTAGTCCAATGAGCATATATAGTCAGTAAAGTTGGCGACTGTAGTCGAGGGCGACCTGAAGGCTCCCTTTTCAATAGCTACAACACTGAGGTGGAGGGGAGGGCGCTACTCCTTTCTCTGGATTGCTCCCCTTTACCCTCGATAAGTACCTTATATTGCTGAGTGTTAAGCAAGGAGATATCATGTACCATTTTTAAAGTCTTTTATATGACGCGACCTGGGATATATATATATATATATATATATATATATATATATATACGTTTGGTTTCCTTTTTTAAAGGCATATTAACTTTCATGGATTAATTAAGACCAAAACTAGCCAAGTAGTTCAACACCAGTAATTGTATTTAACTTGTAAGCTCATATTTTTCCGA
>OY757931.1:14447658-14547658 GCA_963585895.1 Sepioteuthis lessoniana | reverse complement strand
TTCCCTTCAGATCATTGGAAAGGCAAAAGGTATACTCTTTCTTTGACTCTTTCTCCAACTCAGTAACTTAAAAGCATTTTAAGCTGAGGGATAAATCCCACCAATCTATATATGTGGGTGTTATTAAGTAGGGTGGTACACTGTACCTAGGTACACATACAACATTATATGCTATACTAGACATCAGGCACCCGCAACCAGATGTGACAAGGAGAGTCCACGTGTTATTATTATTGGCAACTTGTGAAATGTTTAAGTACATTTTAAAAACCAGACCTGACCAAACAAAATGAATGGCATTTTTCAATTCAGTAGAAAATGGTGATTATATATCACTTGATAAACCTTTGATCTCTGGAGAAAAAAATAACGTAGGCCAATGTTGTTGGTAATATTCGGCTGTGAAGAAATATCAATATTATTAACACTAAGTTGCTTATAATCATTATTTTTCTTTTAACTTTGAACCTTGTCCAACAGATAAATGCTGAATGTTCTTCAGACTTATATTAATTTTTTGGATATTATAGTTATATAGCACGGATTTATAAGCTAAGTTAGCACAACATTAGTTAATTATACCCTTTTAAAAATCTCGCAACTATGAGCCATTTCCGCTGTGTTATAATAATATGCAAACAATAATTTCATCTTTATAATATAGATATTATTATGTTTTCAAATAATGAACATTATTAAAATTTGTCACTCAAGTAGAACTAAATAAAGTGCAGTATGTATTTCTCTACAAGACCTACTCATCTGGGGAGGGGTCCGCGTGGAGTAATGGTTAAAGCACTGGACTGCGGAATCGTAGGAAGCAAATTTGAACTCCAGTCGTGCTATTACGTTCACTTTACCACAAATACCATTTGGAAAGGCATGAACCCCAGATTCTCCCAGCTATGGGTTAAGTAGTACCACTTCTGTTCTTCTGGAAGGATTGGTTTGGCATTAAATACCCCGAAAAAGTTGATATGCCATTAATCAACAGAACCAGCACCAGAAACCCACGCCTGATAGTGATACTTACTGACATTGTCGCTGGAGTCTGGTAGTGGAATATATTGGTAAGGGCCTAGTGGGTAGAGTGTTCGCTAATGGTCCGGGAGACCTGTGTTCAATCCTAAGTCGCGTCATACCAAAGACATTGAAATTGTACTCGATACCTCCTTGCTTAACACTCAGCAATATAAGGTACGTATCAAGGGTAGAGTGGAGCAATCCAAGGGAAGGAGTTGTGCCCTCCCCCATGCCTTGCTGTAGTAGGTATTGAAAAGGGAGCCCTCTGGTTGCCCTCAAAAACTAATTAATAACATACTACGAATGCCAATAGATCTACATATAAGAGCCTCACATAGATAAAAACAAGAAGTAAATGATACACCACTGCGGCTATTTTTGATTCTGAGAAAAGCAGATAGTCTTGTACTTCTTACATGTTCATGCACATTCTTTGTTGTATACTTGGCTCAGATAGCTGGGATTGTAGAATACACCTCGTGTATCTCTGCAGAGGGGTAAGACTTCCGCCGAAATGAGTGTCCTGTGACACAGTCGACTGAGATTGTAGAATACACCGACTGCATCTCTGCTGAGGGGTAAGACTTCCGCCGAAATGAGTGTCCTGTGACACAGTCGACTGAGATTGTAGAATACACCGACTGCATCTCTGCAGAGTGGTAAGACTTCCGCCGAAATGAGTGTCCTGTGACACAGTCGACTGAGATTGTAGAATACACCGACTGCATCTCTGCAAAAGGGCAAGACTTCCACCGAAATGAGTGTCCTGTGGCCCAGTCGACTGGGATTGTAGTATACACCGACTGCATCTCTTCAGAGGGGTAAGATTTCCGACGAAATTAGTGTCCTGTGACACAGTCGACTGGGATTGTAGTATACACCGACTGCATCTCTGCTGAGGGGTAAGATTTCCCCCGAAATGAGTCTCCTGTGGCCCAGTCGACTGGGATTGTAGAATACACCGACTGCATCCTTGCAGAGGGGTAAGACCCCCCACCTCAAATGATTTTTTTTCAATAGAAATGTTTTGACATTTTAACTCTGTATGTGTGCTAAACTGAATTAGTTGTAATAGAACTGTCCCTTCTTTCAACTGTGTGTAAACAGAAAACTGTACTTATGCTAAACAGAATTGTTTGAATTTGAACTGTTTATATGAACAAAAATAAATTTGGCATGAAATAACCAACAATGGTTGATATTCCATAAAACCCAACCAAACCAATCTGTGGTATGGCAATGAGATGTACTTTCTCAAAGAAACTTAATGATGCTGTACAAAGAAGGCCATAGTCCGTTTACCTGATGATAATTCTTATTTCTTTGACATTATCGCTAGAGTCTTGCAAGGAGATATATTAACAACAGTCTTATTTATTATATGCCTAGATTGTGTACAATTAACGACAATAGATCTAATGAAAGAAAATGGATTTACACACAAACACAAAAAACCGATGATATCTCGATGAAACTATTAATTATTCAAATTAATGAATCCCATTACGCAGATAATCTAGCGCTTCTTACAAATACATCCGCTTAAGCGGAATTTCTGCTGCCGGCTCCAAGAGGCATTCTTCTCAACGTGAACTCAAAAAAAAGAGTTCTTGTTTTTTAATCAAGATGGTGCTATATCCTCGTTAAAATTACCAGCCTCCTAATAAGTAAACCAATACATATACTCAGGTAAGAATATCTAATTGAATGAAAATGATTTCAGCGAACACATAGGTGAAGCTATTGACAGGATAACAACAATCTAAAAATTTGATCTAATAAAATAAAAAGGGAATCCTTCCAAGTTATAGTGGTGTCAGTGCTGCGGCATGGTGGCACAACATAGACTTTGAAGAAATGCCTGGAGAAAAAGCTTGATGGGAACTACACTAACAATTTTCAACAATTCCTGGAAGTAAGTGCTGCACGGCTACTACCTCTGTTCTCACATACTATCTGAGCAAAAAAAGCAAAATATGCGTGACACTGCTAGGGAACAATGGAAGAACTTATAAGCACCATTATTGTATGGACTCCAACCCATAGACACACCAATGTTTGCCGATCAACAAAAAGTTACATTCATCAACTCTATGCGGATGGAGAAAGAGAGTCAAGAAAATCCATGCAATCAGTACACCTAACTGAGAATGATGATGACCCCCACTATCTCTCTCTCTTAGTTGTATCCTTATCTTCGGTCAAGACATGGCAAAACTCGTTGTGAGCATGGGTCTGAGGTGTCCAGTTCTGGATTTGCGTTTTCTGTATTGTATCGAAAGTGGTTACAAGGTCAAGGCTACTTTTGTTTTCTCCTCACGTGTGTTCAAATCAATTTAAATAAAATTTTATCTTTTCCGCTAAGTGTAGAACAACAAGACTAGCACTATTTATTTTAGGATGTTAAAAGTTTTGAAATTTTCTGATACAAGATAGTTCAAGTAATTTCCACAACTACCCACTGTTATATTGGTATCGTGGTTGTTAGTGCGCTGACATTCCTTCACTCCACTTGTGATTTGAAAGCCGCGTAGATAAACATACGATGTAGTCTATTTTGAGAACTTATATTGTATGCGTTTAAACTGGGTCATAACGCCACAGAAGTAATCAAAACATTTCTTGAGCGAAATGTGTAGGCGCAGTTGATCGAAGTTCAGTAACCAAATTGTTGATGAAATTTCCCTTCAGTTAGAAGAATCTCAATGATCAGATAAAATTAGGTAGGCCTAAAACCGTGGATCCAAGCCATTGAGGTAAATCCATTGGGTAGCGCTCAGAGAGTATTGTAAAATGATTAAGGACACGGTTTGATTGTGTGTTGTTTCCTAGCGTGATTTACTGCTCCAACACGGGGAACATATATGAAAAAAGAAAAAGGAATTGGAAAAAGAAAAGTAGGTTCCAGAAATTCAGATCATCATTGCAGCGGACGACGAGATTAAAGATAGAAACGTATCTGCTGCTAATCGGCAACGAGTCTGATTGGCTGGAAGAAACTCAAACGAAAAAGCCGTTAGGTCAGTGGACGCGGGATAGAAAATAGGAAAAGAGTTAGTACTATGAGACACGACGATGTTAAGACGACTCTTGGACACCAGACCCGACGATAAGAAGGGAGCGACCTCGAAGTGGTCTCACGCCCTCTGCGAAGTTGTGAAGACGAAACCAGCATGCAAGCACGTATTAGAATTACAATAAGAATTAAGAAAGTTAATATCTGCGCCTGCCCTCTCTTTCACGACATTTTGTCTGAGGTTCATACTCTATTTCTCGCTTCTCGATGACTACTAAGAAGTGTAGTAGCGAATAAACGTTTGCATTAGCGAACCAAGACTGAGTCACTTCTTCTTTTCATCCCAGTAGAACCTACAACAGGATTTATCTGATACTTATTACTTAGCGCTACAAGGCTCTGCCGAGAACCGTGGAGGTACAAGCGCATATATGATACATTAGTAGTAGTAGTAGTACAAAGTTCTATCTGAGAACCGTAGCGTTACTTACATTACAGTATCAGGTGCGCTAAGTATCTCAACTTCACGACTTTTGCAAAAGCATCAAGAACTGATTTGTTAAGCCTCACAAACTCGCCGAAGTATATAGAAAGCTTTCTTCTTACCAATTTTATTTGAATATTTTATTTTACTTTTTTAAATATAATCTTATTAACCCAACCCCTCCGCTCGGGCAGGATATGACAATTTTTAAGCGTAGTTTTACAGGTTTGAATCCAGAGTTTTCCTTCTCCTAGACTAGTTGCCTCACCGAGGCTGAAGAACCCAGTCTGCCCTATTGCCATAGCTGGAGGGAGAATGATTGGATTCATATCTTTCCCAAGGGTATTAATGCTATGTGAAATGCATTATTATATGATATTTATCTTTTACCTCTCGTTGATTTCAGTATGATCACCCACATCCCCTTTTTGGCTCTGTGTACTGTCACTTTCTCTTTCACCTTTCTCAGTTATCCTCATTTTCTTTCATTCATACCTTTCCCAAGGGTATTAGTGCTATGTGAAATGCAATCAGTGTCGTCAAGGATTTGAACTCATGACTTATATATATATATATATATATATATGAGGGATCCTTGTTTAAAGGGAGGTTATTGTTATGTTTTGACTTGTTGACCCGGCCAAAAATGCCATTCAAGGTGATGCACCGGAAGGAAGTGACACATTCTGATGGCAGTTATGAGAGGAAATCGCGTGGGCGGAAATTGGCTCATGAAATGGGACGAGGTAAAAAAGATCCCATTATACTCTCGTAGACTGACGCACCGGAAAAGAGTGACCTCTGAACTGGATGACAGTTATTTCCGCTCGATGACGATCACACAGGCCATTCCAAAGAAAGCGGAAGTGACACATCCCGGTCGCTAGATATCGGAAGGAGTTGCGGAGGCGTGTCCATATCACCGCGTGGGAGTTTGAAGGTAATATAAGGCCGACGAATTGAACAGAGTACAGTTGAGTTCCGGTCAGTTGGGTTCAACGAGCCAGTGGAGACAGGCGAGTAGAGTTGAGGAGGTAGACGAGATGTAGTAAGGAAAGCCAGTGCTCCGGTTGAGCAGCCATGGAGAACGAGAAAGACACAACGCTGACGGCCATAACTTCGGGGTCAAAATATTTCAGTTATGTTCGGTCTCCAGCTCCCTCTCACACGCAAACTTTGAGTAACCCTTTTCGAAACCTTACAAATAAAGTGAGAGGTAAAATATTTTATAAAGAAGTCTTCCTGCGTCTTTCTGTGTGCGTCGTTTATTCCTGCGACTTTATCATTGCATCTGTTTATCATCGGGCGTCTGTTTAATTATTGTTGTGTTGTTATGATACGGCATATGAGAATATAACATTATTCAATACTACAGTCGGTTGATTGGTTAGTTGGTTGGCTTTTATGGCATTTAAACTTTTGTAGGTTATTAAACGCCAAATTCATTTTTATTCAAATAGTCAGTTCAATTTCAAACAATTCAGTTTAGCATGAGTAGACATTTTAATTGTCAAAACATTTCTATTTCAAGCTATTCAGTTTAGTCGAACAGTTCTATTTCAAACAATTCAGCTTAACATAAGTACAGTTTAAATGTCAAAACAGTTCTATTTCAAGAATTTTATTATAGCATTAATACCCAGTTAAAATGTAAGAATACATTTTAATTGTCAAAAACACTTCCATTTCAAGCTATTCAGTAAAGTCAAACAGTTCTATTTCAAACAATTCATGAGTTTTCCTTCTCGTAGACTAGTTGCCTCACCAAGGCTGAAGAACCCAGTCTGTCCTACTTGTTACCCTTAGCTGGAGGGAGAATAATTGGAATCATACCTTTCCCAAGGGTAATAGTGCTATGTAAAATGCAATCAGTCTCGTTCAGGATTTGAACTCGTGTGGCCATGTCCATTTCCTACGACGTTAGCCATTACACCACGGGAACCTCCACAAATTTTTAGATATAATTGACATTAAGAAATATGAAATTTGTTTGCTATTTGTACAAAAAAAAACGGTCCTGACATATTAGGATAAGATATGAATATAACCAAAGTTTATGTGAGTAAACGTAAAAGCAGTGTGAAGGGTGCTTCGAAGAGAGTCTACGAAGACGAAGAGACAAATAGGGAATGAAGTTATTCATATCAGGAAAAAAAGATTGACTGGTTATTGACTTTATTGTGAATCCTTTTGAGATGAGACTTCTTAATCTGGGAATTAATTTTTTTATTGCGGACTTTTTTGTACTCATCTTGGTAGTTTTTTTTGGTTGTTTGTTGTTAGACAATTACAAATTCGGTAGGGACCCGACTATGCAAGACCAGATAAGGAGAACAAATAATTGGATTTATAAGACCAAAAAATCCAACTGTGATCGCCCTTCGGGACCCGTGACGCAGCAGATAGAGGCGTTGAGTCTCTACGGTTCCAGTTGAGCATTGTCAGAATATAGCAGTTTCAATTCCTACCTAAGCCGGCCAGAGGTTTACTTGGTCAAAAACGTGGTACGATAGACAACAACTATGGAAGGCTGTAATTACTGGGGATACGGTTACAAGACTCAGGATTCCTATCCGAGGTTGCGGTAAAATCACCTGAAGAAGGCCAGAGGTGAAACGTAGTGAGAAAAGCAACAAAAAAAACTACCAAGATGAGGACAAAAAGTCCGCAATGAAAAAACAAATTAATTCTCAGACTGACGGGTAGTTACAGATAAATCCCACTCACTTTATAACCAATGTCACATATCTCTCAGGAGCAGTCTTAAAAAATGGGAAGACATGATGTAATATTTTCAGGTCGAGCAAAGAAAGATTTGTTCTATTGGAAATCAAATTCAATTTCTAATTGGCGGGCGTGGTTTCGCTTAACTCTGAAATTTAAGTCGTGACTTGACGCTTTTCCATTAACAGACTCCCAACTTAAAGAAAACAGAAATTATACAGGGAAAATTTCTGATCTGAATTTACCTCAGTATATGTTGTTAAATTATTGATCTAGATTCTATAAAACATTTTAAAATTATGGCAAGTTTATATTTATTTTCAACAAAATTTCCTTTATTATCCATGCACCTAATTCGTTGTTAAATATTGATTAAATGCGAAAGACATTATAAGGAGAAAATCTAAAATCAAAATTTAGTTAAATACGCCATAAAAAGTGTGGTGAGGCGTCTTTAGCGTTATGGTTATTTTCGTTAGAACTAAAATTGCAAATCCAATTTCAAATCCTGGACGAGGCACTAATGACGTTTTTAAAGATATGAATCCGTCTCTTTTGCCTGAACAATCTTTGGATAAATAGGACAGACTAGTTTCGTTAACAGAAATGAGGCAAACAGTTTATCAGAGGGAAAATCCTGGCTTTAGACCTACTGTACTAAACTAAAAACGGCTTCGAGCTGACAAAGAAAAGAAGCAGAAGGTACCACGCCAAAAACAATTACCGACGCCGACTACGCCGATGACATCGCGATACCTGCAAATACGCCCAACCAAGCCGAAACATTACTGCATAGTATGGAACGAGCCGCCGAAGGCATTGGCCTCCATGTCAATGCACACAAAACTGAATATATGTGCTTTAATCAAAAGGGCGACATTTCCACACTAGAGGGAACCTTTCTGAAACTGGTAGACAAATTCACCTACCTAGGAAGCAGTGTCTCATCAACCGAAAAAGACATCGACACGCGGCTAACGAAGGCATGGACGGCTATCGATAAGCTATCAAACCTGACCGATAAAATGAAACGCAGTTTCTTTCAGGCAGCGGTCGGGTCGATACTGCTGTATGGATGCACTACTTGGACGCTAACAAAACGGATGGACAAAAAGCTAGACAGCAATTACACAAGAATGTCGCGAGCAATATTGAACAAGTCCTGGCGGCAACACCCCACAAAGCACCAACTATACGGCCAACTGCCTCCCATCACGAAAACTATCCAAGTTGGACGAACCAGACACGCAGGACACTGCTGGAGAAGCATGGACGAGCTCATAAGTGATGTACTCTTATGGACCCCCTCATATGGTCGAGCAAAAGCAATACGACCAGCTTGAAAATACATACAGCAGCTATGTAGGGATATGGGATATAGCCCTGAAGACCTGCCAGAGGCGATGAACGATAGGGAGAAGTGGCGAGAGAGGGTCAGGGATATCCGTGGAAGCGGCACGACATGATGATGATGATGATGATGATGTACTAAACTTAAAATTATAACGTGTTGTAACTCGCTCTTTGTGGTGGGGTTAGGTAAATATATACGTACTGGATAGGCAGCAAGTCGATGAACTTCATAGGTTAGTTATTTATCAATCTGTATATGTTATATCTTTCTATGAATATATATTTGTTTTTTGTTTGTTTGTTTATTTGTTTTTTAACTGCCTGATAGGATCATAATCGTGCGTTAATTTCTAACATGGTAGAAGGTCATGGAGTAGAAATTGTGAAGATTCAAAGTAGCGTTGATTCAATCAAATAACTTATATGGTGTAACACTAAAATTCTCTCTCTCTCTCTTTCTTTCTCTCTCTCTCTCACACACACACACGCACACATATATATATATATATATATGTATTAATCGCAAGGAAGACATATAGGTTTAGGGAAACTGTGGACATGTTTATTGTTAAAAAAAATGTGAACGACCGGTTTCGTCTGGCTCTTATCAAGCTGTTAACGCCAGAAATTCTTTTTTAAAGGGGAAATGTAGTGGAAAAAAAGTAGAGGAATGGAGAAAGTGGGAGGAAATAAACACTAAGAGAGGGTAGAAGTAGTAGAGATGAACAGATGGTCGGAGACTAATCACATTCAATCCCAACAGACAGTCCCTTTATATATATATATATATATATATATATATATATATATATATATATATATTATGATTTAAAAAAAAGTGATTCATTCTTTAATCAAAGACGTAAAACCCGTGACTAAAACCACATACACACACACACAATATATATATATATATATATATATATATATATATATATATATATATATATATGCAATATAAAAGAAAAACATTTTAAAATTACTTTTATCTTATGTAATAATATATAATTCAGCAGACTTTATATTTCAAATAATCTGTATCTTCAGACAAAGAAATGATGAGAAATTTCTAATGAAGTTTCAGGAAAACCCTCAAAATTCAGGCAAACCTATGTCCCTAACACATATTTCATTTGCTTTTTTAGCTTTTTTATTAATTATTAAGTAAAGATTAGACCTTTTATTTTTCCTGTCTCGTTGACAAATAACTTTCAATTCCTGTATCAAGATGTATCAATTTTTATACATTTTTTCCTTTCCACTTATCTTATTCTATGGCAAACAAACTCTTAAACCAAATGAAGGAGACAAGTAAAAAATATAGAATAAAGAAATAAATTGATTTAGAAAGAGAAAATTATCTACTATAAACAACTTACATGGAAATTAGTAACCTCTAAACAAATATAAAATCATATTATAAAACATTATATTGTATATAAATACTATTTCATCAAAAAACCGAAGAAAAGTGTCACTTTAATAATATTCAATATTATTGCTCACATTAAAAAGTTATACTGGTTATTATTAACACATTTTCTAAAATTATAAACAAATAAAACATAAACTTATATATCCTCAAGATTACAATGATATTCATATTATGATAATATTCGTATCATTACTAAACCTCAAATTCTTAAATTTAAAATAAAATCATACCAAGTATTATAGATAATACGATATTAAACATTATCATCAGAATTAATATTACACACATATTGTCATCCACAGACAGACTGTTTCGTTTTATCACAACTCTTCAGTGTGACTAGATATGTAGGATGCGTGAAACTGGCATCGAAACCCGCCCAACTTTACGTTAGGCTAAGTATCAGACCGCAAGGCCAACAAGCGTAAAACGTCAGCTTAGGGAATTATAAGGTATTATGTAGCAACATCGGCAGCAGCGTTCGTTTGTTTACATTTTATACCCTACCGGATGCCAGAGTGCTCAATTAGTTCGAAGAGCTTTGCATTATGCGAACGGCAGCCGTAAATTCCTTCGCCAGAGTACTCCGCCCCTGTGAGGGAGCGTATATATATATTTCATTAAGAAAAAAACACAAACCGGTCACATTAGGATTATAAATTTATTTCCATCCTGATATGTGTTTTTGATAAAATCAAAAAAGCACGAAAAAAAAATTAACAGGATTTCTTCAGATCTTATGGATAAAATAAATCAGAATAGACACAGGAAAGAAGGGTGGGAGAGGATAGAAGAGGGGTGAAGAGTTATCTCCTCATTTAGCCCACTTCTGTTTTTTTATTTTATTGCCGGTTAGAATTATAGTAAATTAATTTTTTAAAATTTTTTTTATTTTAAAAAAATCTAATTACTTTTCGACTTAAAACTACAGATTTTATACTAAATAAGAAAATTAACTTTATTCAAAAACTTTACGTAATGATACAGGGAAATTTAAATGTCCACTTTTGAATAGTTTTCTTGTCCTGATGGAATTACTCCCAACTCCGGTTTAACTGGACTAAATAATATATATATATATATATATATATATAGAGAGAGAGAGAGAGAGAGAGAGAGAAAGAGAGCAGGAGAGAGAAAGGCAGTGTGAATCCGAGAAAAATGACTTCCACATTTTGAACAGTCGTTTTTGTGGTGCAAGCAAACTTTGACAAATGCCAATGGTTTCTAAATCTAACTGATTTTTTCTTATTTTTTTTTATCAGATACAATCTACAACGACAATGAAGATAGTGCAAAACGTGTTTAGCCCAGTCAGCTGGGACTGTTGAATATACAGAGTGCATCTCTGCAGAGGGGTAAGACCCCCCCCACACACACACACACAACGAGTGTCCTAGATATGATACAAAATAATCTGATGATGAGTTTCAAGTGATACAGGAGCTTTGGTAAATGCGGAGTAACCCTTCATTGATATCGCTCCCAGGTCCACTCTGGTCTAGAGTGGTAGCACCTAATAGGGACCTTTCTATGGGTTAAATAGAACCTTTTGACATTTAAACTGTGTACTTATGCTAAACTGAAATGTGTAAACTAGAACAGTTTTATCATCCCTGAGTAAAAAAATTGTTGTTCTTTAAGTTAATTGTTGGTTATAAATAGCAGTATTAGGGAACTATTTAACTTCGCTGACATGATAACTTGAATTGTTTGAAATAGATTATTCAACTATAAAACTTGTTGGCGACAGTAGTCGAGGGCGACCCAAAGGCTCCCATTTCAATAGCTACTACACCGAGGTGTACGGGAAGGCGCTACTCCTTTCGCTGGATTGCTACACTTTACTTTTGATACTTACTTTATATCGCTGAGTGTTAAACAAGGAGGTATCAAGTACCATTTCTTAAGTCTTTGGTATGACTCGACCTTGGATTGAATTCAAGTCTCGCGGACCAATGGCGAACACTCTACCCACTAGACCAATGAGCCGGTTCTGTAAGTAAACAAATAACTGATGTTTAGTTAAATAGTTAGTGATTCATAGCTGTATTGGGAAAACATCAAATTATTTGCTAACAAATGTTTAATATTAAATAGAATATATCGTATTACGTAGAAATACGCAAAACGATTTAATTGTGTGAAAAAAGAAGCTTGAGCTCGTTTAAAAATACTATCCACAAAATCTGTTTAAAAACCAATATTAAATATATATGTATAAAAAAATATGGTTAATATGATATAAAACCTAACCGAGCCAGATCATATATATCAAATATATATGTATAAAGAAGATTTGGCATTAAATAACCTACAATGGTTGATATGCCGTAAAACCAAACCAAACCAAACCAAATTATATATACTTGATATATACGTATGAAGAAGGTTTGGTTTTAAATAACCTAAAAAGGCTCATATGTCACAAAACCAAACCAAATTCTATATATTTGATATATATGTATAAAAAAATTGGCGTTAAATACCCTACAATGGTTGATACTCTATAAAACCAAACCAAATCATATTTATTTAATATATATGTATAAAAAAGATTCGGCATTAAATAACCTACAATAATTGATATGCCATAAAACCAAATGAAACCAAACTCCCTGCTTTTTCCGGTGAAAACGTTTATTAAGACCGTTTAATCTCTAATTATTACATAGAGGTTTTTGTGATTATTTCATGTTCGGTCGGAATTATAGTGGTCTCGATATAACATCGATAATGTTATAGGTTGAATATTACAGAACCACACGTTCATCGATTGAAAAATAAAGCCCTTGTAGACTTCAAAGCGCTTAAACTCTTGAAAATGTCCCGAGTGTTAGATAGTCTGTTGTGCTATCTCCTACTCGTTCAGCCCGTAAACATTATTCTGCTTTGAAATTCTTCGATTGAACAAGAAACGATAAAATATTAACTTGAGGAAGCCACCATTGAGCTTGCATGTGTTCATTTGGAGCATAGAAATGACAGCTTAAAAGTGTGGTAATCATTTCTATCACAACCAATATATATATATATATATATAAACGGGGAATAAATCCGTTTGTATGAAAACGTACAAATATGAAAAACACAGGGTCATAAGAGGATTATCTCATTTAGAGTTTTAACAACTTAAAACTTCTTCAGGTCGCATGAATTATTTAAATAAAACCAAACGATGAGAATGTTTTAAACTTTCTAGTTTCGTTGGTGGCGTTTTTATTAAACTTATATGATGTGATTTGTATTCGAAAATTTATTTTAACGTATTTTCTTGAAAAGAAAACAACTTTATATCACATCAGTATATTTATCGGTGTATCAATCCTCATATTTGTAGTAGTTTTTTCACATGAAATGTTCAAAACTTTCTCGTCTTTTCGTTTCATTAAAAAAATCATATCCCCTGATAAAATCTTATATATATATATATATATATATATATAATGCTTTTTATAGAAACATGTTTTAAAAAATAAATGTTACGTAATACACCAGTATAAACGCTTGTTCTTACAAAGTAGTAATGTACAAGCTAAGATTATATTACTTTTGCAATATGTATACCCCTGATGATGGTCTATGATTGAGCTGAAATTATTTGGGAAACTTGTAATTATGGAGGATTTATTAACCAATTCTCGCCGGATATCATGAAATCGAAACGACAACTTGAAAGGGTTAGCAAAAAAAAAATTGTTGACAAAAAATGTCTATAACCACCGATCAAATATGTATCATGAACAGGTACTGCCCAAATAACCCCCACTCACACACATACTCACACAAATGTATATATATATATATATATATATATTGACATCCACAAACAGACTTCCGTTGTATCACAACTCTTCGGTGTGGCTTGACACTTCAAGCTGGAATTGAAACCCGGCTGATTTTGCGTTTGTCGGATATCTTACTGCCTGTTGTTTCGTGTGGGATACTATGCATTGACATGTCTTCACACAACAACTTCGATTATATCAAGGATTCTTAACTTATATCAAAAGACTCTTCAATTACACGATAGGTCTTTTCTCTATAATGTCATTTCTCTATTCATTCAATTAAGTTTGCTCAAGCAATATATATGATATTGTTTATTTGTCATGAATTGTTTTATATTGTTTAGCACGAGGAAATGGTTAATGATAATACATTTTCCCTGCTACAAGTGTCCGAATTTTTTTCCTCACAATCAAATAATTGTGGAAGTAAGTTATGTTACTCAGATACAACAAAGAAAACCTCCAAGTCGTCAATAACATAACCTACTCCATTACACTATTGTTGTTATATGCTGTTTGATTATGGAGGCGTTCATGGTATAATGTTTACCGTCGTCAGAAATGGACAGGGAGACCAGAGTTCAAATCCTGGATGAGACAGTCTGCATTTCACATACTGCAAATAAGCTTGTGAAAAAGTATGAATTTGACTATTCTCCATACAGCTGTGAGCAGACAGAACTCTTTAACCTTTGTATGTCAACCAAACTAGGAGAAGGAAACCTCTGAATGCAAATTTGTTACATTCTACTTAACATTGCCCTTGTGTGGCATCCTCCTCGGGCGATGGGGTTGTAGTGTGTGTGTGTGTGTGTGTGTGTGTGTGTGTGTGTGTGTGTGTGTGTGTGTCTTTGTAAGTGTATGGGAATGCTTGGGTCAGAGTATGTGTGTGTGAATGGGTGTGTGTGAATGTGTGTGTGTGTATGTGTGTGTATATGTGCTCTTTGATGACTCTAGTAAAAGCGAAATGGTGATGAATCTGAGGAATCTTCATTAGAAACTGGCCCCGATACAATAAAACTAGTAAGGAATCAACCCAGAAAAATGAAAAGTACCGTCGTCTTTCACCAAAATGTATAAACACAATTTATCGGACTGTACATATATATATATATATATATATATATAGAGAGAGAGAGAAGTGTGTATCAGTTAACGAACGGGGTCAATATAATTAATTTGGTTATTATGTATGACGATGATAAAGAAAAGCATAAACTTTTAAAAACTACTAACATACAAGAATCAGTACAGATATATATAATGAATAAATTGAAGGAGATGTCATATTAGACTGAGAGATAGAAAGAAAGCAAGAGAAAAAGAGTGAGAGTGAGGGAGAGAGAACGAGAGAGGTGTTTAATATTCAGAAAAAAATAACAACAGACTGAGACTATCCCCAAGAACATATGTATATATATATATATATATATATATATATATATATATATATTAGATTTATATCTTTAATTCCATGGAATTTAGACTTCGACCCAACGTTTTCATGGAGTTCTTTTTTACAAAACAACGATCACCTAGCAGTTAACAAAATGAAGTGAATCGAAAATAGAAAAAAAAAAAACAGTCAAAAACCCGTTGGAATTTTGTGATTGTAAGTCTGTGAATGTGTGTGGGGGGTACATGAGTTTGTGTGGGTTATAGTTGCGTATTATTGTGTGTATGTGTACGTGGCATACAGTGTGTGTGAAGTTACAAACGTTGTTTTAACCGGATATAAACTCGTCAGTGGGTTTTTTTTTTATTTTTGCTACATTATTTTATTTCTGTATATGTAGGTGACTATAGCTAAGGAGCAAAACATCATCATTGCATGTCGATGGGAATGAATAAAAAATTGATTTGAAAGCGTATTTAAACGGTTATAGTATGGTAGATCAGACAAAAACAATCACACGCTTACACACTTACAATCACACGCAAAGATTCCTACAAAATCCCAACGGTTTTTTTACTGTATTTTTTCGATTTTCGATTCATTTCGTTTTCTTAACTGCCTGATGATTGTTGTTTTGTAAAAAAAAAAAAAAAAACCATGAAACACAGGGGTCGCAGTCTAAATTCCACGGAATTGAATATATAAATCTGATATATATTTATTTATTATCATTATTATATAATAGCTCTATCCTAGATTTTGAGCACTCTCCATATTATATATCACTTGGTTCGACACAAACCCACAGAGTGATTTAGTGAAAACCAACAGTTATAATATATATATATATATATATATATATATATATATATATATATATATAAACCTAGAGATTAACGTATTTGTATAATGTATTTATTGGCATGTATCTGACTCTTCTTTTATATATATATATATATATATATATATATATATATATATATATATAAAAGAAGAGCCTATAAATACATTATACAAATACGTTAATCTATAGGTTTTACCTCAGGCCTTAATGAGAGGACTTTCATTTCAGGATTGTTTACATTTAATGACAGATAGACATAAGGTAGCGAAAGGATTGGCATTCATGTGTGAGTGTGTGCTAATGGCTTATAATTTTTTTTAATATTTTCAAATTTAGAAATATGTTTTTCGCTGATGTCATTAGGTACACAATATCAGTCTATATAAATTAATTAATTATCAAACAATGGATATCCCAGCACCTCGACATTGTCATTTAAGGAATAATGAATAAGTGTTTTCAGATTAAAATGAAGTATTATTATTTTGTTGTTTACGGTGATGTGAATTCATTTTGGGTTAAAGAATTCTAGTTTTATATCTATCAGTCGTCATAGGTTCCTTGTATTGTTGTTTTTTTTTTTTTTCTCGATGATATACCATATCGGTGGGGCTTAGAATGTGCTTCTATATCGCCTTCAGCGGTGGAAGTCCAACTCCCAAAGAAAGTGGTGTCTTGGTTTTGACATTAAAATGCACCTAATATTCACGCTTCAGTTCTGGATAGCTTCAACGTACTTTTGGGCTACGGCTCCGGCTGGGTCACCTTCGGGTGGATGAAGGATCAAAGACAAGCATAACTGTAAATTTTCGGGGCAAGTGAGGCAATGAACAGCAAGATAACCTGGCATTAGTGGCGGAAGATTTGGGAAAGGGTCATAGTTCCCATTGCACTATAAGCAGCATTGTCACAAAAGCGCACGAGTCTCTCTTGGGACACCTCCTCTTCCACAAACCCCACTCTCAAATGACCTTGTGTCATGTCCTACTAAACAAATACAGCTTCGGTTCTGGATCTCTAGAGAGTCTGAGGAACCCCTTTATTGCTGTTACTCCAGGATCCATTCTGACCCCGTTAAAGTCCCATCTTTAGGTCAAATAGATCTGTTTCAAAATGATTCATATTCGATTGGCCTATGTGCAAAATAATTCTTATCAAACTACAGAATATATGTTAACATGAACACACGATCAATGCGATCCCCTAACCTCTTTGTAGAAAATGATCCTGTACGGATTGTCATGCCGTTGAAATCTATTCAACTTTTTCTTTACAAGCATCTCTGTCAAAATCAATGTCTATTAGGTGAAACATGCTATTACTATAAGGATTAGATTCATTCTTGAATTTAAAATAGTTAATTCTAAAATTGGGGGTCATTCCGATTTCTCTAAATATCATTTTAGATAATGTGTCCGTGTTAGAGCGGTTGATCTACGAAAGCTTGAAATGTTCGACAACGATTGCCTTCGCAACATTCTACGATGTCGCCGAATCGATCGTGTGCCCACAACTACTCTACGTCGTCGCCTGAACCTCTGTCCTCTTCCACCCGTCCTGCTCCAGCGTCGTCTCCGATGGTTCGGGCATACAGCTTGACGCCCAGAGGGGGAGCTCATCCACGATGTACTTCCCCTCTTCTCTTCCTAATGGACAAAAAACGTATCGGTGGGCAACAGAAGACGTGGGCCAGCACAATCAAGGATGACCTAGCAGCACTATCAGGTCCCCAAGTAGTTGGTCTTCGGCGATGGAATTGCGACAGGCTCGCCATTTTGTGTGACCTGGCCCAGAATCGGCGAAAGTGGGCTGCGATGGTTCGTGATGCTGTACTTGCTCAGGAAGAAGCCGGTTTAACCCGATCAGGGTGAAATCCGATACAAGTCAAGACAAATTATAAAAGGTATACAAGGTGTTTTATATGTTTATTTAAATATGATTTTAAGTCTCATCTGTCAATATTTATTCGTAGTAGCGTTGTTATTTTTATTAACTAAACATTGGGGACTGTAATACATGTCTCGGTTGCTATACTCAACATATTTTGACAAATGTACTCTCCGGCCTTCTTCAGGAGCTGTTGGTTTTACTCGGTCACTTTCCAGGAATTCCGAACTTTATGTGATTCACGAGGATAGACTGTTCTCATTCTACCGTTCATATCGTGCAGAGTGTTGTTGCATTTAGCATCGGCCATTGTTTTTTTACCTTTTTGTTACCATTATTGGTATCGAGGCCACTTACAGATCTCACAACCTCTAGTTAGTAGACTTGCGGACAATTCAAATTCGATTCCAGTGACTTAAAAACCTAATATCTCAGATTGTCTTCCTGGAGTATTTTCATCTTAGATGTTTTTTTTTCTATTTCTGGGGTTATCTGCTCTTTCCTTCCTAATTTAAAATCGTATTATATATATATATATATATAGTTTAGTTTGATAAGCAAGATACTTCAATCTGGGGTCGAAACTCAGCTGCCTTTACATCAGTCTGATATCGTACCCTTGAACTATCGTCAATTTAAGCATATCATTTATTGAACTAATAAAAAATAAATACATTCAATGTGTTTTCTACAGTGGTAATTTACTAAGCATTTTGCTTAAATGTGGCACAAGGCCATATGAAAGGGGCACTCAATGATGTGTTTTCTGATATCGTACCCTTGAACTATCGTCAATTTAAGCATATCATTTATAGAACTAATAAAAATAAACATATTTGATGTGTTTTCTGCCGTGGTAATTTACTGAGCAATTTGCTTAGATGTGGCACAAGGCCATATGAAAGGGGCACCCAATGATGTGTTTTCTGCAGGGGATTATTATTATAAATGTCGAAATAAATTTGGGTTGAATAACTATTATATTTAATTATTGCTTACTTGATTGATTTTAACCAAATGCCAACTCACCGAAGGTTATCTTGTTTCTAAAGCTTAAGGAATAGTGTTTATCATATTTTCACTTGTACATTTTTTGTTGTTTCTAAAGACAACTGGAGGTAAGTACGGCCGCTTGCCTTCTATATTAAAAGCCATCCAAGTAAGACGAAGAAGATAGGAGGGACACTGCTGAAGAAACACGGACGAACAAATAAGTGACGTTCTTCTATGTATCCCTTCATGTGATCGTGCCAGTGTTGGCTGGTCGTCAAGAATTTTTCTTTATCAACTCTGTGTGAACACAGGATGTTGCTTGGAAGAACTGCCAGTGGCAATGGATGGGGAAAGAACGTCAGGGAAATTCGTGCTAGCAGGCCCCCTTGATGATGAATGGTTATTAAGTGAGTTTTTGGAAGGCTGACAGTTTTGGAATATTGAATATTCTATCTAATATTTATATTTTTGAACTGTTCTATTTGATCCAAAAACCCTAGCAGGTACTGTCACCCAGGACCAGTGTATTCTAAACCCAACCGACAAGATTGTATATTTAACATATTCCTACTTCCAATTATTGTGCTAAGATTTATAGTTCAACAATATACAAGTACGTTCACTTCTAGAAAAATATCATCTATTTCTACATTAATTTTAAGAATTTCTGAGTAGTTCTTGATTATTGGTGCCTATAGAGAAAAGATATTTTTGAATGTTAATTATCAAGGAATAAGATATTTTTTTCACTTTTGTCTATATAAGAAGTTATTTTCTTGGTACACTACACGCGCTTTTGAAGAAATCCTGGAAGAAGTACGCCACAAAAGGGTAACTCTACGGCCATATAACTCATATCTCACAAACCATCCAAGTAAGATGAATAAGATAGGCTGGGTACTGTTGTGGAAGTAAGGGTGGACTCCTACGCGTAGACGTACCAGTGTTAGCTAACCAGCAGAGACTTCTATATACCAGCCCTGTTCGGACACTCGATGCAGTATAGAGGACCTGCCTTGAGCGATGAACGGTAGAGACCGATGGTGAGAAAGTAAGTCAGATAACTCCAGATTATCAACTGGATTTAATGATGATATTGATTTCTATTCTGTAGTAGCCACTGGGACAATGTCTCTGTGCCTTGTGGTTTGAGGAATGTGCGTACGTTTTTTTTGGGGGGGGGTGATTGGTGTGGCATGAAGAACAAAACTCGACTCTGTGTTTTCTGGAAAAATTGGGAGAATTCTTTTTTGTTCTTAGGGTTCTCGAGAATCAAGCAGGTTCCCGACATTTTTTTCATTGTGCAAGATTTTTATCTTATTAATGTAATGTAAACCTTCACCAAAACAAAGAATTTCAGTCTTACTTTTATTATTTCAATGTTGATAATTAATCAAAACCCGAGATATATATATATATATATATATATTCTTTTTCAGTATCATGATTAAAAGATTATCCATAATGTTTGGTCATAAACAAAGTTTTATATTGAATGTTTCATCCTATCACTTCTTTAGTCAATATATCTATATTACAGCAATTAAACATCTGCAGTTTCTTTGTTCCATCTCGCTGTCCTTCACTAAACGGGAGCTGTGCAGCCACTTGCCTCCCATCTCACAAACCATCTGAGTAAAACGAAAAGGACATGCTTGGTACAGCTTTTGAAGCAGAGACGACCTCATAACCGAACTTCTCCCATGGGCTCCCACACATGGAAACACCAGCATTAGGGAACCAGCAAAATGCCGGTAAGAGGACTTGTCAAGAAAAAAATAGACGACAGGGATAGATGGCGAGAGAGAAGCAGGGGAATTCTAGCCATTAGAATATCTTAATGATGATGGTAAAGAATTAACAGTTCCGTCTTTTTAGTTGTGATTATTTTTGTCGATTTAATCTTTTAGGAAAGTTGAATGTTTTTTATTTATTTATTTTACTTCTTCCTACTTCCGCACCTGCGCTGTGAAATAATTTATTCCACTTTATCAAGCCAGGAATGGTTAGTACTAAAATATTCATCCTGCTGTCCATTTCTTCACAAAATTTCCATCTGGCGATTGTGTATTCTATTTTAAAGAAAACGTTTGCAATTATTAGCTATACGATAAACCTAAAAATGTCAGATTTAAGTTAGATTTAATTCTTATATATATATATATATATATATATATATATATATGTGTGTGTGTGTGTGTGTGTGTGTGTGCGTGTGTGTGCGCGGATGTGTGTGTGTGCTGTGTGCGTGGTGCATTCAATAAGTTTACAGACCTTTTTGTACCGGCATTAAGAATTGGCGTAGACTCTTAAAAATTCAGTATGTTATTGCTATACATCTTATGAGTATTTTTTTTATGATTTCAGCTTCCAATGAACAGCTACAGCAACAACTGGAACACACCCTACTAAAGTTTGGTCGTTACAGCTGGTGAATTTCAAAAATGCAATCTGGACATCAGGACTCTTTAGAAGAACGATATACAATAAAATTATGTTTTAAACTTGGAAAAATACCACTGAAATGCATGGAATGCTTCAGACTGTTTTCGACCATCTTGCAAGAATCGATCATCAGTTTTTGAGTGGCATAAGAGATTCAAGGAAGGCAGGGAGTCTGTGAGGGATGATGAGTGGTGCAGGAGGAATAAGGAAGTCAATACACCAGTGCTAATTGGCAAGAGGGTAAGGGTTAGGGTTAGGTATGTTGAGGTTTTAAAGGAGTTCAGGAAGAGATTCCGTCGGAAGAGGCAAGCACTCTTCAAATCGGGTCAGTGGCATTTCCACCAGGACAATGCACCAGTCCACAACTCCATCGTTGTCACAGACTATTTGACCAAGATGAGCATTAAGACACTTTCTCACCCTCCCTATAGTCCAAACCTTGCTTTGCTCTCTATGACTTTTGGTTATTCCCTAAGCTCAGAGACAATTGAGGAGATGAAAGAGGCTGTGACGAAGGTCATTGACCCGATCACACAAAAGGACTTCCATGGGGCTTACCAGAAGTTGTTGTAACGGCACAAGAAGTGCATTGCAGCCGGAGGGCATTACTTCGAAGGGGACTAGTGTTTCATGTGTGGACTATCAATAAAATTGCCCATACGAAGAAAGTCTGGAAACTTATTTAATGATCCTCGTATATATATATATATATATATATATGATAACTTACACACTTTAAATTTGACCTATTTTAGGATATATATATATATATATATATATATATAATAACTAACACACTTTAAATTTGAACAATTTTAGTATATATATATATATATATATATATAAAGAACAAAAATGAAGAAACAAAATAATGATTATATTTATTTTTAATTGAACTACTTTCAATATAATGTGACCATTAGGAGATGACATTGAATAAAAAAAAAGGTCTTGAAATATATGTGCCATTACGATTTGAGACGAAACTTTATCACCCTTACTTAAAATACAATTTGGCTCTCTAAGGCATCTATGAAAACAAATAGACCAGCGATAAAATTCAACTGATTTGAAATATGTTTCTTCCGAACCGAATGAAACATCATTAGCCATATACTTTCTGCAGATATATACATATATTTGTTTACCCATAGTTAAATGTAAAAACGGTTCTTTTTCTGACAATTCAGTTTAGAATAAGTACACAGTTTAAATGTCATTCAGTTTTTTTTACCCATAGATAGGAGCTTTTCAGGTGCTACTACACCGGAACAGAGTGAACCTATGATCGATCACAATAAAGAGATACTCAGCGTTTCCCAGAGCTCCAGCATTACGGGAGCTTCACTATCAGATTGTTTAGTGTCATATCCATTAAAGAAGTTTTATCTTCTGCAGAGATGCAGTCGGTTTATTCTTCGGTCTTCGCCGACAGGGCCACTGGAAAGCAACTACAGGAAAATATAAAGATATGTGTGGACAGAACGCGATACTCTAACCTCATGGCAGAAAATTACCTTAGTCTGACATACTGTTTATCAATAAGATATTTAATAAATCCATCAAATTCCATTAAGTCTTTATCCATATCATTAAGTGCTGCTGACGACACAGACTTCCCTGACACTCTCTCTCTCTCTCTCTCTCTCTATATATATATATATATATCTTCCCATTCGTCTCAATCATTCATTGCTCCCGCAAAGTCTTCCATATTACATCTTCTGTCCGCACAAGAGTTGTTGTAGGTAAGTTCTTGTTTGTCAGCCAACACTGGCACATCCGTATAAGAACGTCTCAGATGAGTTCGTCGTTGCTTCTTCAACAGCGTGTGCATGTCTTGTCCCTCTTACTTGGATGGTTTTAGAGATAGGAGATAAGTGGCTGTACAGTTGTTTTTTCATGGGATGTTTCTTGCAGGATTTCTTCTAGAGAGCACATAACATTCATGTGCAGTTCCTGTCTAGCTTTTTCTCTATGCATTTTTTCAGCGTCTATGTGGTGCATCTGTACAGTAATATTGACACAACGAATGCTTGAAAGAAACCCCGTTTTATTTTATCGGGCAGATCAGACTTCCATATGATCGATAGTCTATCTTACCGTGGTGTAATGGTTATGGTCATAGGAAATGGACACGGCGACACGAGTTCAAATCCTGCACGAGACTGATAGCATTTCACATAGCACACTACTCTTGGGAAAGGTATGAATCCAATTATCCTCCCCCCAGCTATGGGTAAATAGTAGGACAGGCTAGTTTCTTCAGCCTTTGTGAGGCAACTAGTCTAGGAGAAGGAAAACTGAATTTAAACCTGTTAAACTCCACTTAAAAATCGACCTTGTGTCATATCCTGCCCGAGCGGAGGGGTTGGTAAATAGGATTAATTCTTAACATTATCAAAATTCCAGTAAATACAATTTTACTTTGCTTAAATGTTGTATTTCAGTTGAGCTCTAGATGGTTTTAGAGATTGGAGGTAAGTGGCTGTACAGTTGTTTTTTCGTGGGATGTTTCTTACAGGATTTGCTCGATAGAACACGTAGCATTCTAGTGCAGTTCCTGTCTAGCTTTTTCGCTATGCGTCTTTGTGGTGCATCCCTACAGTAATACTGACACAACCACTGCTTGAAAGAAACCCCGTTTTATTTTATCGGACAGATCAGACTTCCATATGATCGATTGCCTATCTTACCATGATTAATTCTTAACATTATCAAAATTCCAGTCAATACAATTTTCATCATCATCATCATCATGTCGTGCCGCTAGCACGGATATCACTGACCCTCTCTTGCCACATTTCCCTATCGTTCATCGCCTCTGGCAGGTTTTCAGGGCTACATTCCGTCTCCTCACATAGCTGCTGTATGTATGTTCTAGCTGGTCGTCCTGCTTTTGTTCGGCCATATGTAGGGGTCAATAGGAGTTCATCACTTATAAGCTCGTCCCTGCTTCTCCAGCAGTGTCCTGCGTGTCTGATTCGTCTAACTTGGAATATTTTCGTGGGGTGTTATCACGCTGAAAACACCGGTTCTCATCCAAATACAATTTTACTTTGCTTAAATGTAATATTTTAGATGAGCTCTAAATAGAAATCCGGAAAAAATACTGCCAGTCTGTTTAACTAATAAAAAAAAAACAATATCAAAGAAGCCGCTTACATAGATAGCGGTTTTATTTTTGCTCGTGAAAAAGACGAAATTGGCAACTAACATTTAACCCTGATTTATCAAATGTGTCTTGATCCAGAAAACTAAGGAAAGACTTGTCAGCTATGAACATCTGAGAAGAGATATGTGGAAACTTATAAAACTATTCGGGCCGAGCGAAACCAAATCAACCTATGTGTATCCCTATCTGGTGTTTATTAGTCATGCAAACCGATGCGTTGTCGACTGTAAGCCGATGTCACCGTCGGTTCAGGATCGACGTCACATCTCATTAGTAGCTATCAATACTTATTAGCCAGATTTTTGCGCACGCATGCCCATTACAATCATAAACTATCAGTAAAGTTGTTTGGATAGATTTTGAGTGACAAGATGGCGGATTTTAAGTGTATCAATTATCATTTGGTTTTCACTCTTAGAAAAAGCCTGAGTCTTCTTTCTTTCCTTTTTGTTTCTGTTTTTGCTTTTTTCTTATGGGAATCAAATACAGTATTAGATACAAATCAAACCTGACTGCAGAAATCTCAGGCGTTTCAATATTTATGAGATGTGGTCTCCTATTGAGTCTGTAATTTGGACATCACTAATTTTGGGGTTGCGTTTTTATTACAGAGACTCTATTACTTAGCGGTTCTTCTTCCACAAATTGCTTCTAGAGCTTAAGTAACTTTATAATTCACTGTTTATCTATTTATCTAAGATATATATATATATATATAGAGAGAGAGAGAGAGCGATAATTATTTCACACTCTTAATTCATTCTCTTTCTGTCTAGTTTTCTCTTTCTTTTCCTCCCTCCCACTCTCTCTCTCAGTCTCTCTCTCTCTCTATCTATCAATTTAGATAGATAGATGGATAGACAGATAGATAAAGAAAGAAGGGAAGAGAGGGGGAGTGTTATTAAATGTGTCTCTTTCCTCTCTCTCTCTCTCTCCACACACACGCACTCACACACACACACACACACACACACATATATATATATATATATAGAGAGAGAGAGAGAGAGAGGATTATTAATCTATCTTTGTTTAACTTTCTCGCCTTTCCCCTTCTGTGTGTGTGTACGTGTGTTTATATATATATATATATATCGGTTATATGATTTACTATGTTTATCAATACAGAATGTGCAATATTACTGATAGACCATATAGAGCGTAGACACAGAGTCAACGTTGGTTGATTATAATCAGCTTTTGGCATATTCATTTATCAGGCCAAGGACTCATAGTTAACAAGCCCCGTTGAATCAATGTCCACGATATCTTGACTTATATACACTTCTATCAACCCTTCCACTCTTGCAGGATATGACACAAGGTCAATTTTTAGCGTAGTTTAACAGGTTTGAATTCAGAGTTTTCCTTCTCCTAGACTATTTGCCTCCCTGAGGCCGAAGAACCCAGTCTGCCCTACTATTTACCCATAGCTGGAGGGGGAATGATTGGATTCATACCTTTCTCAAGGGTGGCTTCCGAAGAAATAGATCCACGACCTCACAAATATTAACCATCCGTAGAATCCTTGAAGGTGTACGGGCAAAGAACCTACAAGCGACATTAATATTTGTCGACCTTACCAAGGCTTTCGACTCCATTCACAGAGGAAAGTTGGAACAAATCCTACTAGCATACGGCATACCTAAAGAAACCGTAGCGGCAATAACGATTCTCTATAGAAACACTAAAGTAAAAGTACGATCATCGGATGGAGACACAGAATACTTTGACATTGTAGCAGGAGTACTACAAGGGGACACGCTGGCTCCGTACCTCTTTATCATTTGTCTAGACTACGTACTTAGAACATCGATTGACAAAATCAAAAAGAATTGCTTCGAACTGACGAAGAAAAGAAGCAGAAGATACCCCGCAACAACAATTACCGACGCCGACTACGCCGATGACATAGCGATACTGGCAAATACACCTGACCAAGCCGAAACACTTCTGCATAGTTTGGAACGAGCAGCAGCAAGCATAGGCCTCTATGTTAATGCACACAAAACGGAATATATGTGCTATAACGAAACGGGGGACATCTCCACTCTAGAAGGAACCCCACTTAAACTAGTAGACAAATTCACGTACCTAGGAAGCAGCATCGAATCAACCGAAAAGGACATCGAAACGAGGTTAACGAAACCATGGACAGCTATCAATAGGCTATCGATTATATGGAAATCAGACCTAACCGATAAAATGAAACGCAGTTTCTTCCAGGCAGCGGTCACATCGATACTGCTATATGGATGCACTACATGGACGCTAACCAAACGACTGGAGAAGAAGCTAGATGGCAATTACACAAGAATGCTGCGTGCAATCCTGAACAAGTCCTGGCAGCAACACCCCACAAGACACCAACTGTACGGCCACCTGCCCCCTATCACGAAAACTATTCAAGTTAGACGAACCAGACATGCAGGACACTGCTGGAGAAGCAGAGATGAACTCATAAGAGATGTACTCTTATGGATCCCCACGCATGGCCGCGCAAAAGCAGGACGACCAGCTCGAACGTACATTCAGCAGCTATGTGAGGATACAGAATGTTGTCCTGAAGACCTACCTAGGGCGATGAACGATAGGGAGGAGTGGCGAGAGAGGGTCAGGGATATCCGTGCTACCAGCGAGATATGATGATGACGATGGTTAGTGGTATTAGAAAAGCAATCAATGTCGTCCAGGATTTGAACACGTGACTTATATATATATATATATATATGGGGGGGTTTCTTGTTTAATAGGTGGGTTATTTAATACTAAAGTCGGTTGATTGGTTGGTTGGTTGGTTGGTTGGGGTTTATGGCTTTTAAACTTTTGTAGGTTATTAAACGCTAGATTCATTTTTATACAAATAGTCAGTTCAATTTCAAACAATTCAGTTTAGCATGAGTAGACATTTTAATCGTCAAAACATTTCTATTTCAAGCAATTCAGTTTAGTCAAAAAGTTCTTTTTCAAATAATTCAGCTTAACATAAGTCCAGTTTTAATGTCAAAACAGTTCTATTTCAAGAATTTTAGTTTAGCATTAGTACACAGTAAAAATGTAAGAATACATTTTAATTGTCAAAAACATTTCCATTTCGAGCTATTCAGTAAATTCAAACAGTTCTATTTAAAATAATTCATTTTAGCATAAATATGCAGTTTAGTTCTATTTGACCCCATGGATAGGACCCTATCAGGTACTACTAATCCGGACCAGAGTGGACCTAGGAGTGATGGTGATGAAAGAGTTCTCCTCGTTCCCCAAAGCATCACTGGAACCTCACCATCAGTTTGTTTAGTGTCATATCTCGGACACTTGTTATTAGGAGTTTTTACCCATTTGTAGAGAAGAGGTGGGCATATTCTACAGCCCCAACCGACTAAGTAATTAATACTAAAGTCATCCTGGTAGAATGACCCTATTTACCAACCCCTCCGCTCGGGCAGGATAAGCGGGGTTTAACAGGTTTGCATTCAGAATTTTCCTTCTCCTAGACTAGTTGCCTCACCAAAGCTGAAGAACCTAGTCTGCGCTACTATTTACCCATAGCTGTTGGGAGAATAATTTGATTCATACCTTTCCAAAGGGTAATAGTGCTATATAAAATGCAATTAGCCTGGTCCAAGATTTGAACTCGTGTCGCTTTGTCCATTTCCAAAGACGGTAAGCATTTCACCACGGGCACCTCATCGTTGTAGAACAACATGTGGTACAATTTTGATGACGGGTTTCATTTATTTTCCAAAGATATTTCTCCGAAAGCAAACGTGGTAACGAGACTGGAGTTCGACTTGTGCATTAACTACTGTTATATTTTGACCTTTGGAGGTGCCCGTGGTGTAATGGTTATCGTCGTAGGAATTGGACACGGCGACACGAGTTCAAATCCTAGACGAGGCTGATTGCATTTCGCTTTGCACTAATACCATTGGGAAAGGTATGAATCTAATAATTCTCCCCCCAGCTATGGGTAAATAGTAGGGCAGACTAGGTTCTTCAGCCTTGGTGAGGCAACTAGTCTAGGAGAAGGAAAACTCTGAATTCAAACCTGTTAAACTCCGCTCAAAAATTGACCTTGTGTCATATCCTGCCCGAGCGGAGGGGTTGGTAAATATAGTTATATTTTGATCTTTTGACCCGGCCAAAAATGCCATTCCAAGGTGATGCACCGGAAGGAGGTGACACATTCTAATGGCAGGTATGAGAGGAAATCGCGTGGGCGGAAATTGGCTGATTAAATGGGACGAGCTAAAAAATTCCCATGGTACACTCATAGACTGATGCACCGGAAGAGAGTTACCTGTGAACTGCATGTCAGTTATTTCCGCTTGATGACGATTAAACATTCGATTTCAAAGATCGTGTGGGCGATCGAGTAGGCGATGAACTATTATATAACGCAGTCAAGACGGAAGTCAAGTGCCAGTTGGAGTTCCAGTAGAGTTGGAGATGGAGATAGACGAGATGTCGTAGGGAAAGCCACACCAGGCCGAAAGGGCTTGAGGCCCTGATGAGTTGGGGTCCAGAGAAGATGTTGATGAGTTGCAGTAAAGAAAGCCAGCACTCAGCGGAGTGGACCCCAGCATCAGGAGAACAAGAAAGACACAACGTTGAGGGTCATAACAATGGGGTCAAAATATTACAGTTTATGTTCGGTCTCCAGCTCCCTCTCACACGCAAACCTTGAGTAACCCTTTTCGAACCCTCGCAATAAAGTGATAGGTAAAAATATTTTGTTAAAGAAGTCTTCCTGCGTTTTTATCATTGCGCATGTTATTCATTGTGTCAGTATGTATCCTGCATGAACAGGTAGATGAGCATATAACATCACTACACAGGGAGACTACGGATTGTGGAGAGTTAAAAAAATAATTTTGAATTCTTTTGTATACATTCGTAGAAGGGACACTATAAAAACTACACATATTTGTTTTCTCTCACCATACGCACAGACACATAGACTTTGTTAATATCAAATATGTTTGGTGCAATTACGATACCACTGGCGTGTTCATAAGTCCATGAAGGCACTGCAGTGCATAAATAGAAAAGTTAACCTACAACTGCGAATACATGGAAACGATTTTGTCATATTTGGCTTTCTCCCAAATTTAAAGAAATCTCAGCTCGTCAGATAACATTGCACTGCGATTATCCTTGACTTTTAGATTAAATTATTCACATTAATCATTGCCTTAACAAAACACTGGTTGCAATAGAGAAATCACTATAGCTTATCTATCTCTCAATCTATCGATTCTGAAGACAAATAAACCCAAGCAAGGGCGAATAAGATTGTTAAGTTTGTTACATATATTTACCGTATATTGTGGCACAGAAATCAAACTGGCATATAAGTCAACCTCAAGATTTTTAGCCATGAATTCGAAGCTAGACCTACATCTACCGTATAGGTAGACTCTCTAACTTACAGTCTGTTACTGGTTGGCCAAAATCTACCAAGTTGGCCTACTTAGAGTAATAATGCCAGTATACACATTTTTAATAAACTACTATTATATCCAACTATATTATCATTATGACACTACTGTTGGCTCGGTCGGCTGGATCTACAGAATACACCAACTACACCTCTGCGAAGGGTAAGGCTCCTCCGACGAGTGTCATGGTTATGACATCCAGCAATCTGATGTGAGGCTTCAGTAATGCTGGAGCTTTGGGGAATACGGAGTGCCCCTTTATTGTCCTATCGGTAGGTCAAATAGAACTGTTTCAAATTTAAACTGTGTACTTATGCTCAACTGAATTGCTTGGAATAGAACTGCTTTACATTTAATTGCGTGTGTACAAAAACGTGTACTTATGTTAAACTGAATTGTTAGAAAACGAACAGTTTGATCATTTAACTGTGGGTAAACACATGACCGATATTTAATTGAGCTATTTGTGATATATATCAATACTTGAATACATAAAACTGTATGCAAACAAATAATCAATAGTAAAGAAATAAGTGAAACCATTTAACTGAGTGAAAAAATGACCTCAGGATCGTTTAAAAAATGTATCTCCTAAATGTGTTATGAAAACGTATACCCAATTTATACGCATAATTAATATTTGGCGTTAGATAACCCTCATTTGTTGATATGCTATAAAACCAAACTAAAATCAACCAAAGATTACTGTATGGCTTACGTAATTTTTCTCTGAGATCAAAATGTGATAATCTATATTCGATATTTTTCTAATATCACACGTTAGAGCTTATATTTATATCAAGTCATAATCGATTGCTCTATCATGAAATTGTGCTGATAAACTACATACCTCAGTTATCCGAGTGGCCGTCATGGAGCTGTGACGTTACACTAGGTGTTTACAATCAAAGCATCGGCTATTGGAAACGGCATCTGACATAGCGTTAATATACTTCTTAATTCCGATTACAGTTTTATTAGTTTATACCAATCTGAGTTAGTTTGTTGATATGTTAACCAAACTAGAGTTTAATTTGGAAATATTTTTCGAATTTTGCTGGATTTGGGGTGATTAATGTATATCAATTGTTGCTGTTGTTGGTTTTGACCACACTGAAAAAATTTTCGTTTTGCTTTTTGTTGCTGTATGAGTTGACTCTTAGTTGGTAGTGATTTCTTGACTTAGAAAGTCGACAGGTCCGCTGAAATTTATGATAATCATTTGTCTGTTTTCAAACAATTAATCAAATAATTATTAAATGATTTAAAAACTTTATAATTCATACAGGATAGATAGATAGATAGATAGATAGATAGAAAATAATAACCTATCTACAAGCTAGTAGAAAGATAGCTCGTAAGATAGAATGATAGATAGATAGATAGATTGATATGGACAGAAAAGTATAACCAAGCTACGAGCTAGCTAGAAAACTAGCTAGATAGATATGAAATACACCTCGACATAATGAGTTAATTTTCAAAGTAGCTACAACTTAGATAGACTCAATTTCCAGCTACAACAGAGTTTTTCCACGCAGTCATAATCATTAAATATACATTTCCAGCATCATAAACAACTTCTGATCTCTATCTAGAATGTATATAATATAAAAAAAATTATATCCAACACAAAGCAGACGCCCAAAGATTATCATTATGATGCAAACTGAACTGTAAATTGTTTTATTCTCTAAACCATTTCATCTGTATTTCTCTAATATGATTCTGAGTATGATGTGCTGTTTTTCTCTTGTTTTGGAGTTATATATATATATATATATATATATATATATATATATATATATATATATATATATATATATAAACATGAGAATTATAAAAAAATATATAGATCAATATAGTTACTGGTATCCACGTATATACTTTTTATGACTAATTTTGTAAGTATTTGGTATACGAAAACGATTGTGTTTAACCATATTTACCAACCCCTCCGCTCGGGCAGGAAATGACACAAGGTCAATTTTTAAGCGGAGTTTAACAGGTTTTAATTCAGAGTTTTCCTTCTCCTAGACTAGTGGCCAAACCAAGGCTGAAAAACCTAGTCTGCCCTACAATTTACCCATAGCTTGAGGGAGAATAATTGGATTCATACCTTTCCCTTAGGTATCAGTGCTATGTGAAATGCAATCAGTCTCGTCCAGGATTTGAATTCGTGCCGTCGAGTCCATTTCCTACGACGATTACCATTACACCACGGGCACCTCCGATTGTGTTTAAGGTTTAAAACTGAAGTGAATCTGGTCTTGAAATCCAAATTCAAAGGCTTTTGATATGTGTGGAGACACTTCATTGTTGTCAACTCCTCAATGTCAATTCTGTCTTGAGTATTTTTGGGCTCCCATTTGTAGGTTTAACGTTGATATTGCGAATAAATATGAAATAATATTGAACCCATTTAAAATATTTCTGAACTTTATTAATACTAGCCTAGTCGGCTGAAACTGTAGAATACACCGACTGCATTTCTGCTGAGGGGTAAGATCCCCACCAATGACTGTCCTGTATATGACATTAAACAATTTGATGGTGAGACTCTAGTAATGCTGGTGCTTTGGGGAATGCAGAGTACCCCTTCACTGCCATCGCTCTCAGGTCTCCTTTGGCCTGGAGAGGTAACACCTAACAGGGTCCTATCAATGTGTCACATAGCACTGTTACACATTTAAACTGGGAGCAAACAAATGACTTATACTAAATTAAATTGTTTTAAAATTGTACATTTAATTCTGTGTAAATAAATGACTGATGCTTAATTGAATTGTTAATGATAGATAGCAATACTTGGAACAATTTAACTTTGTTTACTGATGCTGAATTAAATTGTTAGATATAGAACCGGTTGACCCTATAAACTGTGTGTATCTAAAATGTGTTTACAAATCATATAGCTAACACACACACACACACACACACACACACACACACACACATATATATATATATATATATATTTATATATGGGATTTGGCATTAAATAACCAATAATGGTTGATATGTCAAAAAAAAAAGAAATCAATTATTCATATATTTCCTTTAAAACATTTATATTGCAACAATATATGACGGGTTTACCAGTTTAAAATTATTGTGAAAATTCCTTTTTGCAACGTATAGACCATAACAGATCATAAGTGTTCAAACAATTACGGCATAAAATTGGTGGCGTAGTTTGTGTAATGGTTATCGCAGTAGGGAAAAGGAAATAGTGGTCATGGCGATGCTGTTAGCATTTCGTTTCACCTTAATGCCCTTGAGAAAGGCATGAATCCATCTGTTATTCCTTCAGCAATCAGAAAAAAATAGTTGGGCAGACTGTGTTATTTAGTCTTTGTTAGGCAACCAGTTTAGAAGAAAGAAAACCAGATTTACTCCTTTTAAAACATAACTTCGGGTCCTTACCTGCTTTAGGCTAAGGGGTTGCCGAAATACACGCATCAACCGAGGTACCCTGATAACTAATCTTGCTTGTATAGAAGGAGGCCATTACGGGGAACTGAGTGATGATTGATTTCTCCCATTTAGTTATAATCAATCAAGACAAGAATACTAAACATTGCAATAATCTGCAAGAGCCTTAAGCATATTTTTATGAACATTTGCTTTCATGACATCCAAAATTATTTCTCGGTGAAACAGATAACCCCAAGAAATTTTAAATCTGAAACAAGCTTTTCTCTGCATAAAAAATTGATCTTCTCTCGAATTCTGCTCGTGGCAGAGAAGTTAAATACAAACTTCGGTAGAAAATAACCCTTGTTGTAAAACCAGCCAACCAACCATGTATATTTGCCTCACGTTTTCTTTTTTGTGTATGTTGGTGTATTTTGTGCATGTTGGTGTATTTTGTCTGTATTCAAAAGACTTAATAATGTGTTACCAAATGCGTATTTCTCTGTGTTTTAGCGTAAGAGCGCGTATTCGGTGTAAATGTTTCTTCCTGCAAATGCATTGGCTTGCGCATGTGTGCAAGGAATTCGAAAGATAATATCAATGAATTACTCGAGCTGCCATTTTGAATTTGATAAACGAGACAAAGATTTACTCTTTTCTTTTCTAACATTTCTCAAAGATTTATCTGGCGATGAATTTATTTCTTCACACAATCACATCAAGTAACCTTTCTTTCTGTCTATTTGTCTTTCCTTCTTTTTTCAAAAGAACGTCCTATCTGTTTCTATAAATACTTCCTTCTTCCTTTCTCATAGATCTTTCTTTCCATCCTTATTTACTCATCCTCTTCATCTAGAGACTATTTATTAGATTATTGTTTCTCCTTTTACCGTTGCCTTTCGTTAGTCTTTATTTATTGCTTAGTTCAATTTTCGTCCTTTCTTTTTCTAAATATTTTTTCAATTTTTCTTCATTCATGGGATTGATTTCTTTAATTCGTTTTTTGTTTTAAACTTTTTCTAATTCGTAGACTACGCATCATTTCCGGTCTTCCTTCTATCTTTATTCTTTCCTTGTTTAATGAGCTAAGCTTACACTGCCACATTGACCAAAAAGCCTAAAAAGAGACAGCATGAATATTGCTTAGATCTAGCATAAGGGCACGGATTTAAGACATTTCCCGGGGGAAAATCTCTTCATTCACTGGCAATGAGTTTCCATATTTACCAATTTTCTTTCTTTCTAGTTTATTTTTTTCTGTGATGTTTTTTCTTCTTTATTCTTTCTTTTCATAACTTCAGATTAATTCATTCGTTATTTTTTTTTCTCTGCTTTCTTTCTTCGATTGTTTTTTTCTTTCATTCATTTTTTTAATATCTTTTTTTTCTGTCTATTCATTCGTTCAGTCATTTTTGTCTACTTATTCAAATATTAATCGTTTGCTATTTTTCTTCTTTCAGGCGGAGAGTAGCGAAATGGCCATTGACTTTAGAAATGGACAAGAGTACCCGAGTTCAAATCATGAACGAGGCTGTTTGCATTTCACATTGTCCTTTGATGTTGGGTATCACCCACCTTTTTCCACACAATGAACTAGTCCATTTGCCATATATAGCAGTAGCAACTAATACCTGGGCAGACAAGAAGATTAAGAGCAGCTTCTTATAGGAATATTATTAGAGCGTTCGAGACTGGAGATCACACTAGATCACCTTACTTGCTACCGTAATAACGGAAGCCAATTCTATCGTTGGACTATATCTTTATTCTGTATTCACTAATCCTACGTTCTTGTCTACTAATAGTCTCTGTATTGTATATACTTTTTCCTGAGAATATATCTCTATTTCCTCTCATAATGTGGTTTGTCCTTTATTTAATATTACAAGCGTTCACTAATCCTATGTTCTTGTCTACTAATAGTCTCTGTATTGTATATACTTTTCCCTGAGAATGCATCTCTATATCCTCTCATATCGTGGTTTGTCCTTTAATATTACAAGCGTTCAGTAATTCTATGTTCTTGTCTACTAATAGTCTCTGTATTGTATATACTTTTTCCTGAGAATTTATCTCTATTTCCTCTCATATCGTGGTTTGTCCTTTATTTAATATTACAAGCGTTCACAAACCAGAACGCAACATTTGTAAAGATATGGATACAACAGTTCTACCTCCAGCAATGGGTAAATAGAAGATTAAACTGGCTTCTTTAACTTGGGTATGACAATCAGTCATGAGAGGAAATGCTTTGCTGAAAAACTGTGTTGTACCCCGTGAATGTTGGAGATAGTGGATAAATAGATGCATTGCTATTTGGGAGGTGCTCATGCTTCTCGCTGCTCGAAACGGACACGTCAATCCGTAATCAAACCCTGGGCAGCCCAGTCGGTTTAGGCTAAAGAATACACCGACTGCATCACTGCATAGAGGTAAGACACCGCCTTCCAAATGAGTGTCCTAAATGTGACATTTAACTATCTGACGACGAGGATCAAGTAATGCTAGATCTTTGTGGAGTGTGGAGTATCCTTTATTTCCATCGCTACCAGGTAAACCCTTACTTAGAGTGGTAGGCTATCTATCTATGAGTCAAATAAAAAATGTGTCATTTAAACTAAGAGCAAACTAATGACATATACTCTATTGAATTGTTTGAATTAGAACTGTTTGATCGTTTATCTGTAAGTAAGAGATATTATAGCAATGCTTGGAGTTATTTAACTTTATTGACTGATGCTAAATTAATTGTTTGAAATAGAACTGTATATTCTTTGACTGATTGTATCAAGAATTTTTTTTACAATCATATATTCAATATATATATATATGTAAATAAAGGATTTGACATTAAATAACCAACAATGTTTGATATGCCATAAAGCCCAAACAAACCAAGCCATATATATTTAATATATATGTAAATACAGGATTTGACATTAAATAATCAACAATGGTTGATATGCCATAAAACCGAAAGAAACCATTTCATATATATACATATATATATATATATATATATATATATATATATATATATATATAAATAATATATATGTAAATACAGGATTTGACATTAAATAACCAATAATGTTTTATAAACCATAAAACCAAACAAAAACCTATCCAAACAAATTGGTTTTGTTTGGTTTCTTTGTTTAATGGCATATCAACCTTTGTAGGTTATTTAATGCCAAAGCCATTCTCCTAGAAGAACAGTAGTGGTACTATTTAACCCATAGCTGGAAGGATAAGGGGGTTCACACCTTTACCAAAGGTATTTGCCCGAAAGGGAACGTAATAGCGCGATATCCAAACCTTTGATGAAGCTATTTGCATTTCACATAGGACAGATACGCTTGGGAAATTCCAACTTTTCTTCTTCCCTAGATATGGGTAAATAGTAGGGCAGACTGGACTTATTACGCTAGATATGGCAACCGGTCACGGAGAAAGGAAACTGAATCAAAAGCTGTTAAATAACTCTTGAAAATTGACCTTGTGTCATATTCTGCTCGTACAGAGGGGTAGAGAAATTCATTACTCTCAGCTTTTTTCAGCTTTTTTCATTCCTAACACCTTTTTCTTCTTTCTTTTTCACATTTTTCTACTGTTATTTTCTCACTCATTTAGAAGTTCGTTTTTAAAATACGTCTTTAATAAATCCTTGCTTTTTTAATATGAATATTTTCTAAACTGTAGTTACGATTATTATTATTATTATTATTATTATTATTATTATTATTATTATTATTTACTCCTTTAGAGTTTTTCACATCAGTGATGGTTTTTCACTGGATTTTGAGTGACAGCAAGTCTCCTCAAGTCTCTAGGACTCGTCTCAGGATTCTGGCCGTTCTTAGCAATGCTGTCGTTTGGATAGTCTCTACCTGATCGCCAACTTCCAAGTCCTCCAGGCCTTTTAGTAATCCTTTAGTTATTGTGCCTAACGCACCAATCACAATTGGCACAATCGTTACTTTCATGTTCCTCAGCTTTTTCAATTCTCTAGCAAGGTCGAGGTACTTATACTTCTTTTCACTTTCCTTCAGATTTATTCTTTGGTCCGCCGGGACAGCAAAGTCTACAATTTTGCAGATTCTCTTTTTTTTTTTTTGATTATTATGAGGTCTTGTCTTCTGGCCGGGATGAGGTGATCCGTTTGTATTTTAAAGTCCCATAGGAGTTTATGCAAGTCATTATTATTATTATTATTATTATTATTATTATTATTATTATTATTATTTGTTCAAATTCTTGGTTTTACAGTTTCAATTAATTTTTTTTCTTTTTTTATTCATTGCTGAAATTCCTTCATTATTTTACTTCCGGTTAATTTTAGATGGTTGGTTGGTGGGTTGGTTTTATGACATATCAACCTTTGAAGGTTATTTACTGCCAAATCCATTTTAATACAAATAATCAAACAATTCAGTTTAGCATGAGTATAGTTTAATTTTCAAAATCATTTCTATTTAAAGCTATTCAGTTTCGTTGAACAGCTCTAATTCAACCAATTCAGTTTAGTACAAATATAAGTTTTGTTTACAGACAGTTAAATGTCTATATTAAACAATTCAGTTTCGCATAAGTACAGTTTCAATGTTAAAAAACAGTTCCTTCTCAAACAATTCAGTTTAGCATACAAAAACTGTTTTATCTCAAACAATTCAGTATAGCATAAGTACGCCGTTTATATGTTAGTACACAGTTTAGTTATCAAAAACATTTCTGTTTCAAGGTATTCAGTTTAGTCAAACAGTTCTTATTCAAGCAATTTAATTTAGCATAAGTACGCAGTTTAGTTCTACTTAAACTTTAGATAGGGCCCTATCAGGTGCTTCTACACCGGGCTTGAGTGGACCTAGGGACGATGGCAATGAAGTGGTATTCTGCATCAATGGAACCTCACCATCGGATTGTTTATTGTCAATACAGGACACTCATTGGGTGGGGGTCTTACTCCTCTGCAGTGGTGTAGTCCGTGTATTCAACAGCCCCAGCCGACTGGGCAAGTTAATTTAAGAGTATAAAAATCATCTTGCTTAATTCAATGAACCGGTTTTAAACCAGTTCATTGGCCTAATGGGTAGAGAGTTCGCCAATGGTCCGGAAGACCTGAGTTCAATCCCAGGTTGAGTCATACCGAAGACTTTAAAAATGGCACTTGATACCTCATTGATTAACACTCAGCAATATAAGGTACATATCGAGGGTAAAGTGGAGCAATCCAGGGAAAGGAGTATCGCCGTCCCGTACACCTCGATTTAGTAGCTTTTGAAAAGGGAGCCTTCTGGTCGCCCTCGACTAAAGGGAGACAACTTTACTTTACTTACTTCATTCAAATCATTTTCTTTCATTTAACTTTTTTCTTTTTCTTTTTTTTTTCTTTTTTTTCCCTTTGGTTTCTTTCCTACTTTTTTTGATTAGCTTATTCAGCGTCGAATATAGATTCTAATTTCATTTATTTCATTCTTCAATTTGTTTCATTCTTCCATTTTTCTTCAACATATTTTTTAAAGTTTATCATTCCTTGTATACTTCTTTTTTTTTTTCGGGGAGTTGGGGGTGCAAATTGATATCATTCTTCATTCAATGATCACTTTTTTATGCTTATTTTTGAAATATTTACTTTTTTACCCTCACTATTTCTTAACTTTGCTCTTTCATTTCTTTAGAAAATTTCTGGCAATGATTTCTTTAAGAAACAATTTTTTTCCTATCAAACTCTCCTTTCATTCCTTCACTTGTTTCTTTCAATTTTTTTTCTTTTTTCTTTTTTCTTCAATTTTTTTTCCTGTGGTTCTTCATTTACCCCATTAGAAACTACCATATTTTTTGGGTGTTCTGGTTTTGTATCCTTTCTTTTGTGTCAGCTTATCTTTATGCTAATCCTTTCTTTTCATTACACTTCGTTCATTCTTTTTTTTTTTTTTTTCGTTTATTACTTTATTTAATTTTAATCCTTCTTCTTTCAAATACAACTTCATTTAATGTTTATCATTTCTTTTTTGATTATTTTTTACGCTTTATTTTTCAAATGTAATTCCTTCGGTAATTCTTCACTTTTTTCTATTTCAATTTTTATTCTGTTTTGCTTGTCATATTCTAAAGCTTTGATTAATTACCGCATTCTCTCTTATTTTTCTTCATTTTAAAATTTCTATCTATTTTATTTTTCTATTTTCCTTCTTTGTTCATTTCCTTATATCTTTTTCTTCTCTGATTCATCCAATTTTTCAGAAACTGGATTTTTTTTGTTGTTTTCTATCTTCGTTTACATTTTTCTTTCTGTCGCTCTTTCTTTTTTCTTCTTCTCATGAAACGTAAATATTTTTCCATTACCCCTTCTTTCTATTGATCTTCTTCCCCTTTTTAATTCAGTCTCTTCTTCATCTAGTTTCTTTTTTTAATTCTTTTTTCTCCAGCTTTAATCACATCTTTCTTTTTTCTTTTTTTTTTTTTTGGTTTCTCGCTTCAATTTGTTTTCTTTTTTCTATTTTCATCCATTCATTTCAGTCTATCTTAACCATTTTATTTTCCCTTCTTTTTGCCGCGTTTTCCTACACCTCATCCGCCATTTTGTTTCGCTCATTTGTATTTAGAAATTCTTTTCTTTTTTTCATATTAATCTTGCTTTCTGATTGTTCACATTATTATTTTGACAAAGTATTTTTTTTCTTTCCTTTCTCATTTATTTGCTTTATTTTCTGTTTGTACCCACAGTATAAACCTTTGTGTATATAAGATTTCACAGATAATAGAAATGAATTTTTCATCTTGAACTCAATTTTGTTATTATAAATGTTGATTAATACTGATATAGATAACGTGATGTGATTGTTTTATTATAGTTGCATCTTTAAAGTCATTCAGAAAACGGGCATAATTCACAAAAAAAAGCAGCAATCGATTCGATTTCTTTATATTTAATTTCAACAAGGAAGACACAAATCACAAAAGGAATGTTTTAGTTTACGTTCAAGAAAAGCTCGTGTTTTGAAGATCAGTCTGTCAATACTGCTAATGGATATAGTAGTTAATTACTAAGCTTAACTTTCTTTGGCACAAAGCTAGAGGAATAAGGTATCCAATGCGAATCGAACACGCTGATAATAGTTTGCTTGCTCAGCTAACCAATCATCGTCACATGCGAAGTTACTGATGCATTTAGTATCAAGCTTCATTATTGGATCTGTCGGTGAGGTTTAGAATACGTTCACGGTATCAGCAGCAGAGATATACAACACTTACCCACCCCTTGAAAAGAGGTATCTTAGGAGAATAAAAAATTTTCAGACTTTATCGTGAACAGATAAATGTGTATATCCTTTTAGTTGTGTTCCAAATCCGTCCAGTCAGAATTTTGAGACTGGGCACAAAGACGATTTTGGAGTCATATTATTATTATTATTATTATTATTATTATTATTATTATTATTATTATTATTATTATCTACTCATTAGATTTTTTCGCATCAGTTTTAGATGATGGTCTTTCACTGGAGTATGAGTGACAGCAAGTCTTTTTTAGGACTCCAGGACTCTTCTCAGTATTCTAGCCGTTCTCAATAATCTCGTATATTTGATAGTCTCCAATTGTCCTCCAACTTCTAAGATCTATAGTCCCTTGAGTAATCCTTTAGTTTCTGTTCCAAACGCACCAATTACAATTGGTATACTTGTCACCAGCATGTTCCATTATTTTTCCAATTCCCTAGAAATGTCGAGGTACCTATCCTTCTTTACACATTCTTTCAGGTCTATTCTGTGGTCAGCCGGGACAGCAAAGTCGACAATTTCGCAAGTTATTTTCTTTTTGTTGATTATTATTAGGTCTGGTCTTCTGGTCGAGATTCGGTGATCTGTGCGTATGTCAAAGTCTCATAGGAGTTTTATGTGTGGCAATTCCTAGGACAGGTGCTGTGTTGTGCATATACCATTTTTTGGTATGGTCCAATTTAAATTTCTTATACATCTCCCAGTGGGTCACCTTGCCGACCCAGTCGTATCAAGTCTTATGATCCTTCTCCGCTAATTTGCTGCATTCGCTTATTATGTGATAGATGGTTTCGTCCCTATCGCCACAGAGACAACATTTGCTATTTTGTTGCGTCTTATCTATTCTCGCTTTAATATGATTGGTTCTTATGGCGTTGTTTTGTGATGCTATTAGGAGAGATTCTGTTTCTCTCTTAAAGTTCCCTTTTCTCAGCCATGTACAGGTCTTCTCGCGTGAGATGTTGTTTATTAGAAATTTTAAACACCCACAGAGTTATTTATCTTCTAATTTTTGTTTCGTGGGTATTGTCATATTGTTATCCATCGTGTTGTCAGTATCGTTTCTTATGGCTGTAATCAGTAACCCTTCGTGTTTTTCTATGTAGTCCACGAGTCATTGTATCGATGCGTCAACGCTGTATTCTGCGCTGGTAAGTCCTCTTCCTCCCTCCTTTCTTGAAATATATAGACTCTCAAGGTCGTCTCTGGGATTTAATGCCTTATACATAGTCATTAGTTTTCTTGTTCTTTGGTCCATTTGTTTAAGTTCTTCTCTGGTCCACTTCAAAAAAGGTCCCCAATACCTAACGAGGGATACAGTGTAGGTATTTATTCCTTTGATAAAGTTTCTGTTAAATATGTTTGTCTCGAGTAGCTTTCTAGTTCTCCTGAGATATACTTTTCGATGTTTTTCTTCTTTCTACTTGTTTGATTCCCAAGATGCCCAAGTATTTGTGGGTTTATTTTTCTCCGAGCGTTCTTATCTTGTCTTGATATGGTAGTTTCTTTTCGTCAGTCAGATGTCGTTTGCTACTTTTCATTACTAGCATGGCACATTTTCTCTGCCAAATTCCATTCCTTTCTCCTGACTGTATATTCTAACTGCATGTATTAGAGTTCTTAGTTCTTTTTCAGTTTTTGCAAATAGTTTAATGTCATCCATGTACATTAAGCGATTAATCTTTTCTTTCAATCTACTAAGTTTGTATCCGGGTGTGCATTTTCTGAGTATATGTTTAAATGGCATCATTTACTACTCGCTAATAAGCCACGTATTGTCCCCCGAGGAACAGAAAGGATGCCACAAAGGATCCAGAGGCACAGCAGGGTTACTTTACATAGATCAGCACATCCTAAATGAGAGCAAGACCATACGGAAAAATCTAGCTATTGCCTGGATTGACTACAAAAAGGCATATGTATGGTTCCACAAAACTGGATAATAAACTGCCGCAAAATGTACAAAATATCATATGAAGTCATAAAATTTATCGAGAAAACCATGAAAACCTGGAGAATGGAATTGACAGCAGGAGGAAGTAGCAATCTCTTCTCTTATTTGTGTTGTTGATATTTTCCACATCATCGGCAGGCAAATTATGGGTCTGTAATTGTTTGGCACGGTTCCTTTGCTTGGGTCCTTTTGGATTAATATGGTCTTTCTTTTTGTCATCCATTCGGGTACGTGTTCATCTGTTCATTTCTAGTGCTAGTCTGTCATGGGGTGGAGATGAATTTCTTGAATCAGAAACCATGTATTCCATCATGGCCTGGCGTTTTCCAATTTGATAATTTTTTTGTGTACTTCCACTTTTGGACCTTCTTCGAGCCCTTCTCATTCTCTTGTCATATCATTTATCCATTCAGCCTTTTCGTTCTGATTTTGGTTGCCATATGTTAGTCCAAAATCGTTTGGTTTCTTTTGCATCCGGTTGTCGTGTTATCTCCTCTCAGTTGTTAATAGAATTTTCTTTCGTCGTTTTGAAATATCCTGTTTTGTCTGTATTGTTTTACCCTTTGTCGATATATCTTTAATCTTCCTTCTTTCGCCAGTACTTCCTGATTTATTTCCTAAAGTTGTATTGTAATTATTTATTGTGTTGCTTCTTGCTTTTTGTTCCTGCATATTCCAGCGTCCTTCTTTGGTTTTATCATTTAGGTCTGTTTTCGTTGATTTTTTATCTGAGTTTCCAGTCGAATTTTCCATCCTGATTTTGATTTTCTTTTGTACTTTTTAAGGGAATCACAATTTTCTCGCAAAATAATTTTGCTCCAGCATAGATTAATTCATTTAATTCGATTAAATTATTCTTTGATATATAAGGTAGTACATGATTTATTTTATTTGTTTCCGTTTTAACTGTTCTCCATTCTATGTTTGTTAATGATGGTAAGGTCGTCTTTTTACAGTTCCTAATTCTCTTTAAATTTTCTAGATTTACCTTTTGTTCTTGTGTTAGTGTTTGTTCTAGGTTGTCTGATTGTGCGTTGTTTTTTTGTTTTGTTTTGTTTTTTTTTGTTGTTGTTGTTGTTGTTGTTGTTTTCATGTTCTGAAGTTGACGGTTCATTTCGGTTGGGCTATTTCTGTTTGTTAATATTTGATGTGTCAGGTACTGTATTACTACCTTGTTGATTTTTTTCAAGGGTATTTCCAGTATTTCAATATCAGAAATCAATCTTTTCTTTATTATTGCCCTGACTTGATCAGCAAGTTTTTGATTTGCTGTCTGAAAACTAAAACATTCTTGCAAGATCTCGACTATTTTTCCTATATCCTCTTTGAGTAGGGTTGCTCCTAAAATAGCAGTGTAGTGTAACTTAGTTATCTTCCCTCGTCCATGTTTTGTGTTTACGTCACTGGTTTGTGTGGTTCCTTAACTCGTCATTCCAACTCCTATTTTCATCTTAGCTGCTACGCCGAAAAAATCAGTAGATTAGGACAAAAGGTGGCAGAAAAAATTTAGAAGATCCAGTCAAGTATTTGTATTGAGAAAATTGAAGGTGTAAGTTTTGGCCTTTTGGGTTTCCTCTTCATTGTGAGAAAGAGTCTTTGCGGCGTAGTAGTTAACGTGTTGTTTGTGACATCGTAAGTAGTGAGTTCGAATTCCTGTGGAACGATCACTTTCTCTTTTGGACAAAGCTTGGAAAAGTTATGAATCCAAGGATGTCCAAGACTGTAAGTTAAATAGTATGTTGGAACCTAACAAAAGGTTACTGAATGAGAAATAACCACAACAGAGGTTGGAAATAAAATGGAAATCTTTGTTTGTTTGGGCTTTATAGCATATCAAGCTATGCAGGTTATTCAATGCAAAATTTATTTTTATACAAATAATCTGTACTATTTTAAACAATTCAGTTTAGCATAAGTACACAGTTTAATCTTCAAAAACATTTCTATTTAAAGATATCATTTTAGTCAAACAGCTCTAATCTAAACAATTCAGACTAGTGTAAGTACCGTTTTTGTTTACTAACAGTTAAATTCAAAAGGACACAGTTTAAATGTCAAAAACAGTTCTATTTGAAGACGATTCAGTTTAGAATAAGTATAGATTTTGTTTACACAGCTAAATGTCAAAACAGTTTAGGTCTATTTGACTCATAGATACGACCCTATCAGGTAGTAACATCCCAGGTCTGAGTAGACCTGGGAGCAATGGCAATGAAGGGTTACTCCGCATTCCCCAAAGCTCAAGCAATACTACAACCCCACCATCAGACTGTTTAGTGCCATATCCAGTCTGCAGAGAAACAGTCGATGTATTCTACAGTCCCAGCCGACTGGGTTAGGAAATCTTAAAAAACATTAGCAAAATGCAATATTCGCAAGCAGCGTTAAGAAGGTACCTGCAACTAGAAGTGACTACTTCGTCAGCTTAATTGGTATTAGTCGTTCCTCCGACCAAACAGACGAGTACGGTCCAAGGTTTTTTCTTAAGGTGGGTCCAGGCGTAGAGCTGTAGCCTAGACACGCCAGGCAGCTCAAAATTGTGCCCAGGGTCCTGTCGGCATTCCCCCAAAAAAGTTCGGTTCAGGCGCCAGACGATGAACCTAGCCACTCAAAGGAGGGTTAGAGCCTGGATGGATTGGCCTCTGCGGCATGAAGAGGGTCGGCCGCGTGATATAAATGCTGGGTTTCCCTTTCACCCATGTCAGGCAACTTCGACCGAGTAACCGCCGACTTAGTCAGTGAAATTACCCCCACACCTTAGTGTCCAATGTAATTATGCGGAAATGTGACATCTCCATTAATGTTCCTAGGGAGGGTATATAACTTCGCACAGCTACTGTTCTTATACAAGAATGGATTTATCATTAGATTATCCGCAAAATTTGCTGACATTAAACAAAAAAAGGCCAAGTTAACCAACTTTTCCTTATTCACTGCGAGAATTCATCATCATCATCATCATCATATCGCGCTGGTAGCACGGATATCCCTGACCCTCTCTCGCCACTCCTCCCTATCGTTCATCGCCCTAGGTAGGTCTTCAGGACAACATCCCGTACCCTCACATAGCTGCTGAATGTATGTTCTTGCTGGTCGTCCTGCTTTTGCACGGCCATATGTGGGGGTGCATAAGAGTATATCTCTTATGAGTCCGTCCCTGCTTCTCCAGCAGTGTCCTGCATGTCTGGTTCGTCTAACTTGAATAGTTTTCGTGATAGGGGGCAGGTGGCGATATAGTTGGTGACTTGTGGGGTGTTGCCGCCAGGACTTGTTTGAGATTGCACGGAGCATTCTTGTGTAATTGCCGTCTTGTTTTTTCTCCAGCCGTTTTGTTAGTGTCCATGTAGTGCACCCATATAGCAGTATCGATGCGACCGCTGCCTGGAAGAAACTGCGTTTCATTTTATGGGTTAGGTCTGATTTCCATATAATCGATAGCCTATTGATAGCTGTCCATGCTTTCGTTAACCTCGTGTTGATGTCCTTTTCAGTTGATTCGACGCTGCTTCCTAGGTAAGTGAATTTGTCTACTAGTTTAAGAGGGGTTCCTTCTAGAGTGGAGATGTCCCCCGTTTTGTTATAGCACATATATTCCGTTTTGTGTGCATTAACATAGAGGCCTATGCTTGCTGCTGCTCGTTCCAAACTATGCAGTAGTGTTTAGGCTTGGTCAGGTGTATTTGCCAGTATCGCTATGTCATCGGCGTAGTCGGCGTCGGTAATTGTTGTTGCGGGGTACCTTCTGCTTCTTTTCTTCGTAATTCGAAGCCATTCTCTCTGATTTTGTCAATCGATGTTCTAAGTACGTAGTCTAGACAAATGATAAAGAGGTACGGAGCCAGCGTGTCCCCTTGTTGTACTCCTGCTACAATGTCGAAGTATTCTGTGTCTCCATCTGGTGATCGTACTTTTACTTTAGTGTTTCTATAGAGAATCGTTATTGCCGCGACGGTTTCTTTAGGTATGCCGTATGCAAGTAGGATTTGTTCCATCTTTCCTCTGTAAATGGAATCGAAAGCCTTGGTAAAGTCAATAAATATTAATGTCGCTTGTAGGTTTTTTGCCCATACACCTTCAAGGATTCTACGGATGGTTAATATTTGTGAGGTCGTGGATCTATTTCTTCGGAAGCCATTTTGTTTTTTTCTAAGTATGTTGTTGATTTTGGGTTCTATGCGGTTTCGTAGTAGGGCATTGTAGATTTTGGCTGCTATGGATGTAAGTGTCATGCCTCGGTAGTTTTTGGCTAATCCGAGGTCCCCCATTTTAGGGAAGGGGAGTATGCATCCGTTCATCCATCTATCCATCGGACTTTGATTGTATACTGAGTTGCAGTGTCGGAGCAGTATGTTGTCGAATTGTCTGGTCTTCCATTCTTCCGGGGGAATTTCGTCCAGCCCTGCAGCTTTCCTATTTTTAATTTTTCTGTGAACCGAGTCGAGTTCTTCTTGTGTGAACGGTCCTAGTTTCATGTCTAATTGTTTGCTAATTATTCTGGTGATTGTTCATGTGTTATTTTCGGTGGGTTTCCAAGTAAGTTTTCGAAGTGCTGTTTCCACAGTTTTATTCTTTCTTGTTGGTTTGCTGCTTTCAGTTTTGCTTTGGCTGTGTTCTTTCTTCTACTCACTTCGTTTATTGTTTGCCAGGCTATCCTAGATTGTCTATCTTCCACCGAGTCTCTAATCTTATCTATCTGATTTTGAATGTATTCTGTCTGTTCCTTTATATATATGCCTGCTAATTGATATTGTGCCGTTTTTAGTTTTAAGGCATTTGTGTTTGTTGCGTTTTTTCGATAGTTTTTGGAGGCTGTTTTCACTCGTGCACGTTTTTCTCTCACCGCTAAAGTTTCCCATGGAACTCTATATTTAGTTTTGAGTTTTGTTGGAATGCATTTCGTTGCTGCCTCGAGGTGTGCATTGACGAAATTTTCACATTCGTCGTTTGGTGTAGTTTTTTCCGTCTTTTCTTGTAGTGTTTCGAATCTGTTTCTTAATCCTAATACGTATTTATCTCTTATATTTATGTTGTTCAATAGGGCCCAGTCATAGTGTTTGGTGGTCGCTGTTCGTTTGGCGTTTTTTTGTAGGCTTAGCCGTATTTTCGCCGTGACTATTCGGTGATCGGTGGACACACCCTCAAAAGAGGAATATGCCTCGCAATTCATTGCACTATTTTTCCATTTCTTGTTTATAAGGACGTAGTCTATCTGAGCTTTAGTATTGTTTGCGTACGTGTATGTCCATAGTTTGCCCTCCCTTTTTTGGTAGTTTGTATTGAGACATGCTAATCTATTTTCTATCATGAAATCTGTTAGATGTTGCCCATTCCTATTTAACGTGTTGTGGAGGCTGTATTTGTTGTTTCCGTTTTTCCCGATTTGGGCATTCATGTCTCCGCCAATGACTAACATGTTGTGTTTTGGGATGCTACGCACTAATGAGGATAGCTCATCGTAGAAGGTGACTAGTTCAGTTTCTTCACTAACATTGGTAGAGCTGTAGCGGGAGATGATTGTTGTTTTGGGGTTGCCGTTAAAAGTAGCTGCCATCATTCGAGGTTGTATTTTCTCAATGCTATTTAGCGTTTTTAATGCTCTAGGTCCTATAAGTAATCAACTCTCCCTACTGAGGCGTTGACAGAGTTTTTCCATGCGGATACAGTGACGAGCGACCATCCATTACCAGTTTCGTGATATTTGATATCTTTGATGTGCGTGTATCTGTGTTCTTGTATGCCTATTATGTCAATCTTATGTTCTTCGGCCGATACGATTAGATCTGGTTGTTGTCCTATTCTATTTAAGGTTCTTACGTTAAATGTGGCTATTTGTAGTGTTTGCTTGCATTAGTAGTTTTGATTTTTTTAGCTCTGTAGCTGAGGCCAGGGCTCCAACCTCAGCAGGACGCGCCCCTTTTTTACCCCCGCGAAGAGCGATGCGGTTTGTGTATGTGGTTTGAGTGTGGGTCATGGTTATCTTTCGATGGCTGTTTTATTCTCTTCTATAGAAGCCACTCTTATTGAGGAGCAGCAGTAGTTCCCTGATCGAACTCACGATCCTGAGTGTAAAGTCGTCAAACTCACGTCCAGGACCTGTGTAGGTATTGAGTTTAGTCGTCCATGGGTTTATTCAAATACCTTTAAGTGCATCATGCTGCTTCCCATGTGTACCAGAAGAAAAAAAAAGGGGGGTGTAATTTTGATTTAGTTTTCTTAAGTTTTAACTTAGTTAAAGTCCAAGATTAGGGTACTTTCGTCAGACTTTCACTGGAACTGAATTTTTTTTTGGGGGGGGCGGTATTGGGACATTTTCCTAGATTTTAGTTTTTTTTCTCGTTCTTTTTCTTCTCTACTACCGTTGGGAACTGAGGAGGCTTCAGTAATTATTGAGCTTTTACAAGACTTTTTTTAGGGGGTTTTAGGCTTTTACTTTTTCTTCTAAACTACTGTTAGGGCTTTCTTTAAGAATTTTTGAATTATATTATAGAAGAGAGTCAAAAATGTTTTGCCGTGTTCGCTGACATTTGGACAGAGTTTTATAATCAATTTGGGTTTATAGTAGAGTAAGCGTGTCTTTACGTTTAAAACGCATAGTTTAAGAATTATTTTACAAACAAAAATACAGCATAACATTTTGTAAAATTCAGCATTTTAAATTAATAGGACTTAAAGACATACTGACCAATATTGATACATTCTTTCCTCTGTTTCCCACGGGTATTAGTGCTATTTCCTGCTTTTGCGCGGCCGTGTGTGGGGATCCATAAGAGTACATCTCTTATGAGTTCATCTCTGCTTCTCCAGCAATGTCCTGCATGTCTGGTTCGCCTAACTTGAATAGTTTTCGTGATAGGGGGCAGGTGGCCGTACAGTTGGTGTCTTGTTTACAGGTTGTTGTCCTGAAGACCTGCCTAGGGCGATGAACGATAGGGAGGAGTGGCGAAAGAGGGTCAGGGATATCCGTGCTGCCAGCACGATATGATGATGATGATGATGATTAGTGCTATGGAATGGTATCACTGATTGTGACCTCTCTATGGGTCAAAGAGAACTAAACACTGTTACTTTTTTTAAAATTAACTGTTTTTGACATTTAAACTGCGAAGTTATGAAAACTGTATTGTTTACATGTTTAAAAGGCGATGTGGCATTAAATAATCTATAATAGTTGAGCACCCATGAAACTTAAAGAGAGTAATATATTTTTAAATTTTCGGGGCGTTACATTTTAGAGTGACATAAGAATATCGTTCCTTTTGCCTATTCTTATTATTTATCAATTTATTATTATTATTTATTTATTATTATTTATTTATTATTTATTATTTATTATTTTTTTTATTATTTATTATTATTATTATTATTTATTTATTATTGTTATTATTTATTATTTATTTATTATTGTTATTATTTATCATTTATTTATTTATTATTATTATTATTATTATTATTATTATTTATTATCATTATTTATAATTTATTATTTATTTATTTATTATTTATCAATTTTTTTCTTTTCTTTTTCTTTCTTGTTTTCATTTTCAATTTGGGATGACATAAAACCAACCAATGAGCAAAAACTATTTTAATTTTCTTAACTTATTCCTTTCAAAAACGTTTCTTCTTTTTTATTTCATTTTTACTTCTCCATAATTTATTTTCATTTCTTTCTTTTCCTTTCATTTTACCTTTTTTTTCTTTCCTTAATTTTTCTTCATCGCTTTCAAAATTTTCTTTTCTATTCCTCTTTTTTAATTCCACGTTTTATTTTATTTCTTAATATTCCAAATCTGAATTCATTTCTTCATTTTTCTTTGATTTCATTTCCTAATTTAATTAATCTTTGCCGGTTCATTCTCTCATTTTCAAGCAGTTTCAACCGCTTTATATATATATATATATATATATATATATATATATATATATATACGTGTGTGTGTGTGTGTGTGTGTGTGTGTGTGTGTGGTGTTGTGTTTAGGAGTCAAAATAAAAACACGCAGACAAGAGAAGTCGGCTGTAATAGATATATTACAATGAGAGAAAAATATACAGAATACAGAAGTTATACAACAATTAGGAATGTCCTTTCGGTACTGTCAGGATAGATAGATAGATAGATAGATAGATAGATAGATTAGAACAGACTAAGATAGATAAATGAATATCAACATTCTGAGATAGATAGATAGATAGGTATGAACAGACTGAGATAGATAGACAGATAGATAGATAGATTCTCTGTGCTTTTTATTTCCGTGCTTCTTTTCTTCCTAGTTTTTCCAAAAGCTAATTATTTCCATGTTTTCTTAAGCAGTTCTTTTCCTCCTTAATTTTCTACCATCTTTCTTTTATTTCTTTTTCCATCTCTTTATTTCTTTTGTTTTTTTTGTTTTTTTTTTCGCTCCAAATACAACAAAAATGACCCTCCCCTCCCTTGTATACACTATAAGGTAAGGCATGGTCAACTTTCACCCTTCAGATTAAAAAGCAGTCTTCAAAGCAAGATAAGAGAGATCACTAAAAAGATTATTGTCCATAGGTGCATTATCCTTTAAACAAAATCATTTAGAATTTCCATATCGAGCCCAAGGTAAAGACGAATACCCCTGTCCTTCATCTGCAAACGAATGAAATGAATACAAAACTAAATGATTTCATCCAAACTTGGTTCTATTGGCCATCACTCATAAATTATATTTTTTACATATGTTAATAGTTTAGGGTCAGCAAGAATTATGCCTAGTAACGTGATTAAATGAAATAAGCGCCATGACAGTAGAAAGGCACAGAAAAGGAGGAGAATCAGATAATGATTTGTAGATTTATTTCTTCCTATTTTACTCCTTTCACTAACAAATTCTCATTATCCACAATTTCCTCCTCTCAACATCTTTTTTTTTTATTATAGTCACGATTTTCAATATCATCTTCATCTTTATCAGTTTCATTCATCTGCCTTCCTCTTTTATAGCAATCTAAATTCGTGATGATCATTAACTTTATTTCATTCGATTCTCCAACAACTATTATCATGTTAATCTAATTCTTTTTCCCTATGAATTTCTGAGGGTTTTCCTATGGCGTCGTGTCTAACGTGCTTGACTGTGACGTCTTTGTGAGCAAGTTCGAAACCCAGTCGTGCTATTCTGAACAAATACTATTGAGAAAAGCATGAACTCTGTTATTCCTTTGCTATGTTTGAAATCGTACCTTTCCTCTTTTGGGGGTCAATCTGCTGGGGCTGCAGAAAATAATGACTGCATCTCTGCAAAAGGGTAAAACTCCCCCAAAGAGCGTCCTGATATGACACAATACAATCTCATTGTGAGATTCCGGTAATGCTGGAGATTTGGGGAAATGTGGAGATATCCTTCATAGCCATCGCTCCCAGATTGACTCTAACCTGGAGTATCAATGAGTCAAATACTAGAACTGGACTATTCTAACCTGGAGTATCAACGAGTCAAATAGAACTGAACTGTTTTGGTATTTAACTGTGTAAACAAAAAAAACAAAAAAACTATACTTATACTAAAGTGAATGGTTTGAAATAGAACTGTTTATATGTATAGAATGGATTTGACATTAAATAACCTACAATGGTTTACGTGCCATAAAACCAAACCAAACCTACAAACTTTTATAAAAATGAGTTAATTCGAGGTTAAATGATTCGAAAAGAGTGGATATCCCGTAAAATGAACCAACCAACCAACCAACCACTACTCTCCCTCTTTAAGAATTCCTTTGGAATTGAATACCCAACAAAGGTTGATATGCCATTAAATAAAGAAACTTAACCTATCACTTTATATCAATATAATCATGATTCTATCAGGTTGTAAAACTCCAGGTCAGAGTCTTTTTAATCTTATCCATAAAATATGTAATGGTTATCGTTATAGGAAATGGAAACGGCAACACGAGTTCAAACCCCGGACGAGACTGATTGCATTTCACATTGCACTAATACCCTTGGGAAAGGTATGAATCCAATTATTCTCCCTCCAGATATGGGTAAATAGTAGGACAGACTGGGTTCTTCAGCCTTGGTGAGGCAACTAGTCTAGGAGAAGGAAAACTCTGAATTCAAACCTGTTAAACTCCGCTTTAAAATTGACCTTGTGTCATATCCTGCCCGAGCGGAGGGGTTGGTAAATAGGATTCATAAAATCTTTTTCACCTTCTTTTTCTTTTGCATTCGAAGGTTGCAACGAAATAAATAGTTTTTATCTTATCGTATAAAATGCCTGTGTTGTATGTCGATCCACTTTTCATGCTTCATCGTTCACAGCAGACTCTATTCCAATAATTAATCACTGAGTCACAATAAATTTTTTTTTCTCGGAGAAAATCTTGGGAACTAGCACAGATATCGGGTATTTCCAGTTGAAAAATGTGTTGACAGATTTTGTTACACTTAAATAATTCAAACCAACTTATTCAGATTATTTGTACGTATATACGAGGATCGTTCAAAAAGTTATAAACTTCCCCCAGAAAGTAGGACCGTGGAAACCATTCTTAATGTGCTAACTCTCGACATTTCTTATAAAACTAGAAAACCTAATTCAGATTTCTGCACAGTTGGGGCCCATAAAAAGATGGGAGGTGTGCGAGAAATCTAAAAAATTGGGTTAGGCTTAGAATTTTCTAACGGCTCTTATATTTACTCAATCCCAGCGTCAAGTACAGGACGTGATATAAGGTCAGTGAAGCGGGGTACAATTGTTTTGAATTCAGTGTTTTTCTTCCCTTTGATTGGTTGTCTTACCACGACGAAAGATCTCAGTCAACCCCATTTAACCATAAGGGGGAGAAAGAGATGTATTAATATTTTCCTCAAAGGGATTAGTGTGAAAGGAAACACATACATTACATTCCCTCCTTCTACGATCATCGTTACGCTGAGAGTGACTCACAAGTTTGTCCATAGCGCCTTCAATAAGTTTCCATACTTTTTGTACAGGCATTTAAAATTGCCGTAGACTCTTGAAAATGTTATTGCTATACATTTTATAAGTTGACTGAGTAATTTTTATGATTTCAAGTTCCAATCAACAGCAACAGCAGCAATTGGAATACACCCTACTAAACACCTGGTTGATTTCAAAAATGTAATCTAAACCTAAGGACACTTTAGAAGAACGATATGCAATAAAATTGTGTTTTAAACTTTGAAACAAATGTCATAGAAACGTATGGAATACTTCAGACTGATTTGGACCATCTTACATGTATCGAGCATCAGTTTTTGAGTGGCAAAAGAGATTCAATGAAGACAGGAAGTCTGCAAGGGATGATGAGAGGTGTGGGAGGAGTAAGGAAGTCAATATACCAGAGTTCATTGGCCAAAGGGTTACGGTTACTATGTTGAGGTTTTAAAAGAGTTCAGGAAGAGATTCCGTCGGAAGAGGCCAGTATTCTTCAAATAAGGTCAGTGGTATTTCCACCAAGACAATGCACCAGTCCACAACTCCATCCTTGTCACAGGCTATTTGACCAAGATGGGCATCAAGACAATTCTTCATCCTCCCTTTAGTCCATACCTTGCTCCCTGGGACTTTTGGTTAGTCTCTAAGCTCAGAGGATGTCGTTATGAGACAGATGAGGAGATGAAAGAAGCTGTGACGAAAGCCATTAACACGCTCTAACAAGATGACATCCATGGGGCCTGGCAGAAGGTGTTGGAACGGTACAGCAAGTGCATTGCATCCGGAGGAGATAACTTCACAGGAGACTAGAGTTTCATATGTGTACTATCAATAAAAGTGCCCATACGAAAAAAGTCTGGAAACCTATTTAATGATCCTCGTATGTAAACACTAACTCATGTACAAGTCTATGTTTGGCCGGAGTACTTTTCTTAGATTGCAACTTGTTATAAGGATAGCAAGGTTTTAAGCTACGTGGTTAACGAAATTTTGGTGGTTTTTTGTCTGGTTCCGGTTTTTTTAAGATATTAGAGACCATCGAATGCTTCTTAGCCCATCTTAATTCTTGAGCATTTTCTTGTCTGTAAAAGCTGTAAAGGAAGAAAAGAAAGGACGCGAAGATAGGAGATACGTTTGATGTTCACCTCTTTTAACTTTGTTTTGCATGGGGTTTCACACATTGACTCTCTATCGAGGAATGTCTTCGTGGGCTATATGAGAACAGTCGTTTCTCTAAAAAAAGGTATTGAAATGCACTAGTCATTTTGGGAATTTATATGTAAAAATTTGGTGTTTTTAGTAGTGGGGCAAAGGAAATAAGCAGAAGATAACCCGCACAAAGCTTTACGAACGCAGACTACGTATGACATTGCACATCTGGCAAATGCGACCATTCAAACCAAAAGAATGCTACAGAGTCTGGAACGAGCAGCTGCCGGCATAGGCCTCCATATCAACGCAGCCGAGACGGAATACATGAGCTCTAATCAAAGAGGCGACATCTCCACACTAAATGGTAGTTCTCTGAAACTAGTGGACTGGTTCACCTATCAAACGAGAAAGACACCTACCCGCGTCTAGCAAAGGCGTGGACTGCTAACGATAGGCTATCAGTCATATGAAACTCAGACATGACCGACAAGATAAAATGCAGATTTTTCCAAGCCGCAGTGGTGTCGATATTGCTATATGGACACTCTACATGGACGCTAAGTAAACATTCGGAGAAAAAGATTGACAGCTATTACACAAGAACACAGCGAGCAATATTGATTAAGTCATGGAGGCAGCACCCCACAAAGCAGCAGCTGCAAGATCGCCTGCCACCCATCACGAAAACTAAGCAAGTTAGACGAACTGGACATGCAGGACACTGCTGGAGAAGTAAGGACGAACTCATAAGTGACATACTCCTGTGGACCCATTTGCATGGACGAGCAAAGACAGGACGACCAGCTAGAACATACACACAACAGCTCTGTGCCGATACAGGATATAGCCTGGAAGACCTACCGGGAGCAATGGACGATAAAGATGGTTGGCGAAATAAAGTCAGGAAGATCCGTGCCTGCGGTGCGACATGATGGTGATGATGAGTAGTGGAGGATAAGTTGGTGCTTTTAATATATACTACTCTTAGCATAGAAGGCTGCCAAATGTGGACGAGTGAACCAGCTTTTCTGCCCTACTATTTACCCATAGCTGGAGCGAGAATAATTGGATTTATACCTTTCCCAAGGGTATTAGTGCTATGTGAAATGTAATTAGCCTTGTCCAGGATTTGAACTCGTGTCGCCGTGTCCATTTCCTACGACTATAACCATTACACCACGGGCACCTCCGGGTGTTCATATCAAACTTCCTTTCAGGTTCCTCTGGGAACTTCCACACTTTTCGAACTGACTTATTTAAAAAATTTATTTAGTCACACAAAAATTGTTTCTTTCAGACCCTATTCATGGGATATGCTCGATCCTTATAGTTCGACAAAGCGCAAAAATTTTGGCTGATTGATAGGTTGATTTTACGCACATGTCAATATGTGCAGAGTTATTTCAAGCTTAGTGGTCAGGGTATAGTATTCATTGCACTTTTATATTTACACTTTTCGTGTAATTGTTTTTAAAGGATTTTTTGGCACGCGGTCCGACCGAATACGAATATTTTTAGATTTTGTTTGGCTTGATTTTATGGCATATCAATTCTTATTGATTATTTAATGCCAAATTGTTTTTGCATATATATTCTATATATGATTAGTAAACACATGTTTTAGATACACAAAGTTAAAGGATCAAACAGTTCTATTTCTAACATTTCATTTTAGCATAAGTCAGCAAAGTTAAGTTGTTTGAAGTATTGTCATGAATAACTAACAATTAAACACACAATTAAATAATCAACAGTTCTATTCCAAACAATTCAATTTCTTATTAGTCATTTTTGCACTCAATTTAAATGTCAAAATTGTATTTTTAACCTACAGATAGGAGCCTATCAGGTGCTACAACTTCGAACATGAGTGGATCAGGGAGCGATGGCGATGAACCGGGACTTCATATTCCCCAAAGCTCCTGCATTACTGGAGCCTCACCAGAATTATTTTTAAACAGATCTAATTGACTTATAGATACAGTAATAACAGTGCCATTCTTCTCCGAGTGGATCTGGAAGTAATGGCAATGAAGTGGTATTCTACACTCCTCAGAGCCGACATATCTTTCTTTTCGGAATGATTGGATTTTATCTTTTTCAAAGTATTCTGTAAGCGTATTAAAAGCTCCCAAGCAAGGGTGGCTAGACTTTGGGTTGGGAATCACTCTACTCGGAGTAAAATTAGTTTCAATTACCGATCAATCAACGAGCGATCTGTTCCTATAAAAAGGGAGAACACTCTGCAGTGTTACAACAATTGAACAGGATCGGCCCTGAAAACAGCTGAAGACAAAGCCCGTTATAAATGTTTAAAACAATTGATGATAAAATTTCAAACTCAGGAAGAGAAACAAATCGTTTTGTACTGTCCTGGCTCGCATAAAAGAGTTCAGCTTACGAGGGTCATTCAGATAGATCGAAACCTCACCCAGATTTTCATTTTACCATTCCTCCCTCACTGCTTTATGGAACTAAACTGCACAGAAAACTCTATTTTTCTTGTTTTATATGCGATAGTAGTGTGTTGCTTCAATAAAAATGTTCAAGATGTACATTTTTTTTTCTTTTTTAAGTAGAGGAATTATATTGTGAATTGAATTATATTGTGAATTGACCAGAAAATCTGGCTTTTCTGGTCAAGGCTATTCAATTCACTATATAATTCCTCTACTTAAAAAAGAAAAAATGTACTTCAATATACTTACCCTTGAATGTCATAATAATTACGCGGATGCGTATTTCTAATCGTCTTGGGAAGACGTGGCCCTGAAGGTGACTGTGTCCTCTGAAAGTGTACGGATATAACTTGCAAGACACATTCAGGTTAATTGGCCGCGCAGTTACCATGACGAGTTAATTTAGCGTCAGATGTGTCCGATATGGAGTTTTGGTTCAGTTGTAGAGTTTCGCCTCTGCATTCTGTGGTCGCTGGTTCGAACTCTAGTGATGGAGATCAAGGTATACACTACTAATGAGGTCTACTAAGGTCGGAACAGCTTTACAGTGTTTCTGTATGTGATGGGTTTTCTGGTCATGGTACGAGGATCATTAGATAAGTTTCCAGACTTTTTTCGTACGGGCAATTTTATTGATAGTACACACATAAAACTCTCGAATTCTTCGAAGTAGTCTCCTCCAGCTGCAATGCACTTGTTGTACCGTTCCAACAACTTCTGGAAATCCCCATCAAAGTCCTCTTGTGTGATCGTGTCAATGACCTTCGTCACAGCCTCTTTCATCTCCTTAATTCTCTCATAACGACAGCCTCTGAGCTTAGGGAATAACCAAAAGTCACAGGGAGCAAGGTCTGGACGATAGGGAGGCTGAGGAACTGTCTTGATACCTATCTTTGTTAAATAGTCTGTGACAAGGATGAAGTCGTGGACTGGTGCATTGTCCTGGTGGAAATGCCACTAACCTGATTTGAAGAGTGCTGGCCTCTTCCGACGGAATCTCTTCCTGAACTCCTTTAAAACCTCAACAGAGTTACCCTAACCCTAACTCTAACCCTTTGGCCAATGAACTCTGGTGTATTGACTTCCTTACTCCTTCCACATCCCTCACAGACTCCCTGCCTTCCTTGAATCTCTTATGCCACTCAAAAACTGATGCTCCATTCATGCAAGATAATCGAAAATTAGTCCAAAGCATTCCATTCGCTTTTGCGGCATTTTTCCAAGTTTAAAACAGAATTTTATTGCATATTGTTTTTCTAAAGTATCCTCAGGCTCAGATTGCATTTTTGAAATCCACCAGCTGTGACAATCAGGCTTTAGTAGGGTGTATTCCAATTACTGCAGTAGCTGTTCATTTGAACCAGAAATCATAAAAATTGGTCAGTCATTTAATAAGATTGATAACAAGGATATACTGAATTTTTAAGAGTCTATTTTAAATGTCTGTACAAAAAAGTCAGGAAAACTATTGAATGAACCACGTAATCCAATTCACAAAATTGACTCTTCTTTCTTGTTGAGACTAAGAACTTTTAGAACGACATTCGTACATATGAATAGAATTTGATTGATAGATAGATAGATAGATTCGAGGGTCGATCCAAATGTTCTCACCTTCACCAAAAGTTTAGATTTATCATACACGTCTCATGTTTGCATGGGTCTCATTTGCTCGGTAATTAAAACAGAAATGTTAATTAGTTTTACTCGTTTTATTGGAAGTGGTTCACCTATGACTCTTCTTTCTGGGTGAGGCTAAGAACTTTTTTGAATGATCCAAGAGCGTATGAATAATCCGTGTTTGATAAACTGATAGACAGATAGATAGATACGTCCACGCTGTAATGGTTATCGTCGTAGGAAATGGACTCATTGAGACAAGTTCAAATCCTGTACAACACTGATTGCATTTCCCATAGCACTAATACCCTTGGGAAAGGTATGAATCCAATTATTCTCCCTCAAGCTATGGGTAAATAGTAGGGCAGATTAGGTTCTTCAGCCTTGGTGAGGCAACTAGTCTGGGAGAAGGAAAACTCTGAATTCAAACCTGTTAAACTCCGCTTAAATATTGACCTTGTGTCATACCCTGCCCGAGCGGAGGGGTTGATAAATAAGGATAGATACGCAGTTCATTAAAAAAATTCTCAGACTTATCAAAATTTTATAATTATCCTACACTTCTCACATTTGGATGGACCTCACCTGCTTAGAAATTAAGACTAAAATCTGATTTAATATTTTCCTTGTTTTAAAAGAAGTTGTGAGCTATGGCTTTTCTTTCGTGGTGAGGCTTAGGACTTTTCGAACGTCTATCGTACATCTTTGTTCTTAAAAGATGTGTTAGAACATTTATCAATTACATTGGGTGCGTATTTAACCGGTGAGGTCGTTGCCTTGATCCGGACAACATTCAAATTGTCTGTGAAAAACACTTACACTACACAAACCTACACGGTACTAACCTTGTTCATAGATACATAGTGATATATGCGCAGTTTTAAGATTATAAATTCATTGATTGATTGACAGATTTTAATGGTATGCCAACTTGTCTTGGGTCATTTTCATTATACGTTCATATTTTATTTTTTGAGTAGTTGTTTAATTTTTTTGGCACCTCTATCCATCAAATAATCATTATTTTCAAGCATACTCATAGCAGGAACCATGGAAGTCACTTCTAATCTGGAACAGAGTGAATTCGTGCATTAAAGAGTACTTAATTCTCCCTAAAGCTCTTAAAACTGGTGTCTCACCAAAGGTACAGTTTAGTGTCACACTCAGAACCTCCCCTCCCCATTTATCTTACGCCTCTGCAGAAGATTCAGTAAGCATATTCTCTGCCCCTCCGTCAAGATTTTAATTGTAAGTATAATATTACAGCTATACAATATAAGTCACCACAAGTTGATTTTAGAAACTTAACATTTACATCTTCAATTACGAAATTACTATACGGGAACATCGGAGGCTTGCTTTGTGCAACGGTTATCCTACCAGGAATTAAGACGAGTGAACCGATCTACGGGCCAATAATAGAGGAGATTGGTTTTTATTTTTCACTGATAAAGCCACCAGTCTAGGAGAAGAACAAATCTGGTTTCATTTCAGAGGTTTTGTCATATAGCGCTAAACGCTTGGTTCATTGGTCTTCCTGTTTTTCACTTCCTGTTACTCTTTGTCTCATTTATCTCATTATCTTGATTCCTTCTCGTCCTGATGACTCCAACTGATTTCATTCGTTCTGTGTCATATTTTAAAGTGAATATATCTTATTTCTTGGCGACTTCCATTTTACATCACCTGCCAATGAAACGTGGAGTCAGTGAGCAGAGTAGAAAAGGAAAGGAATTTGATCTGCTCTCGTTGGCAACTTTTAACTGACACATTACGTTCTTCCTCACTTCTAGAACTGTTTTGATCACTTGATTAAAACCGTCCAATCAGAACTAAGGTTTTATTTTACTACAGGTTCATTAACATTCAATTTAAACTTTTTTGACATACGCTCTTTTCCACAGTTTAACAGTAACTAATAGATTTTGGCGAAATGTTATTAAACAGAATCCCACTAAAAGTCCTGTCAGCGCTCGAAGAAATTAGATTATTCCAATATAAAGTTGTTTTTGGCCGACCGTAGTCAAGGGCGACCCAAAGGCTGCCTTTCCATTAGCTACTACACTGAGGTGTAGAGAAGGATGCAATTCCTTTCCCTGGATTGTTCCACTTTACCCTTTATCCGTACCTAAGAATGCTGAGTGTTAAGCAAGGAGATATCAAATGCCATTTTTTGAGTCTTTGGTATGACTTCACCTGCGATTAAACCCTACTCTCCAGAATATTGGCACGCACTCTACCCAGCTGTCCAATATATTATAATATTATATATTTCATTATATATTAAAATATGAAACCCCGAAGTTGTTTAGCTTTTGGATGCTATTATACACACCTCCATATATATCAGCAGACATACATACATACTTATACGCACAATTGCCCATACACACCTATATGAGTCTTTGGTATAACTTGACATGGGATTGAACTCTGATCTCCTGGACCTCTTTCAAACCAAAATTTATAGATGTATACGACCAGAACAATGAAAAAACAAACGAACAAGTCCTTATAACAAATGTCTGCAAACATTGTGATGGCGTCTTTAAACAATGTTATTTCATAGTTCGTTTTTTTTTTTTTTTCGATAGTTTTTTTCAAGATTTTCTTTTGAAATATACATTGGAGTAAGCTTCAAGAAAGTCCGTTATTGCAGCTATCAACACTGAGAATGACATCTATCGTATATTTATTGATTTCATCCGGGTAAATTCGGCTAGCGTTGCTGAGATTCGCTAGGACACATGCACTCAACAAATCTGTCGATTTTTCGAATCTCCAGACCAACTGACCTCAACGTTAAACTTCTAGAACCTTCTATGTTTCTTCAAAAAATTTTATTATGATTAATAAAGTATACAGTCATTATTCTGCGTAGACAGAGGCTTCACGTAGTTTTATTTTATAAAATGTGTATGGTTATATACTGCCTTTCTAGTGAAAATACTGGGTTGTGTTTGGTTTATGGCATATCAAATATTGTTGATTATTTAATGCCAAATACGGTCTTTATATATCTATCAGATATATACAAGGATCATTAAATAAGTTTCCAGACTTTTTTCGTATGGACAATTTTATTGATTGTACACACATGAAACTCTAGTCCCCTTAGAAGTAATCTCCTCCGGCTGCAATCCACTTGTTGTACCGTTTCAACAACTTATGCCAGGCCCCATGGAAGTCCTCTTATGTGATCGTGTCAATGACCTTTGTCACAGCTTCTTTCATCTACTCAAATGTCTCATAACGACAGCCTCTGAGCTTAGGGAATAAGCAAAAGTCACAGAGAGCAAAGTCTGGACGATGGGAGACTGAGGAACTGTCTTGATGCCCATCTTAGTCTAATAGTCTGTGACAAGGATGGAGTTGTGGACTGGTGTATTGTCCTGGAGGAAATGCCATTGACCCGATTCCTGAAAATGCCATTGACCCGATTCCTGAACTCCCAACATAGTATTCCTAACACTAGCACTAAACCATTAGCCAATCAACTCTGGTGTATTGACTTCCTTACTCCTCCCACACCTCTCATCATCCCTAGCTTCTTTGATTCTCTTATGCCACTCAAAAACCGATGCTCGATTCATGCAAGATGCTCGAAAAGCAGTCTAAATGATTCCATACGTTTCTCAAGCATTTTCCCAAGTTTAAAACATAATTTTTTTGCATATCGTACTTCTAAAGTGTCCTCAGGTCCAGATTGCATTTTTGAAATTCACTAGCTGTGACAATCAAGCTTTAGTAGGGTGTATTCCAATTGCTGCGGTAGGTGTTCATTTGAACCTGAAATCATAAAAATTGTTAAGTCATTCATAAGATGTATAGCAAGAACATACTGAATTCCCAAGAATCAAGGACAATTTTAAATGCCTGTACAAAAAATGTCTGGAATCTTATTGAATTCACCACGTATATATATATATATATATATAAGTAAAAAGATAAAGTTGGTGACCGTAGTCAAGGGCTACTCGAAAACTCCATCTTCAACAGATATTACACCGAGGTGTAGGGAAGGGCGCTACTATTTTCTCTTGATTTCCCCTTTACCCTTGAAACGTACCTTATAAAGCAGAGTGTTAAGCTAGGAGGTATCAAGTGCCACTTTTAGAGTCTTTGGTACGACACGACGTGAGATTGAATCCTTGTCTCCCAGGGTAACACTACAACTGAGATGTTAAAAGAGTACCTATTTACCATAGTTATTATAACTTAACTACTGATGGAACATCTACAGTAATATAGGATCTTCCCTCCCATATCGAGTGTGCTTTATTAGACTCTTAACAACATCAAATGGTGAGACTCCACTCTTAGAACTTTTGGCGAATTCGAAGTATTCTTTAATTTCCATTACTCCCGGGTTCACTCTTACCCGGTGTAGTGGCACCAGTTAAAGTCAAGTCTATGCGTCAAATAGAACTATTTAATAAGATACTCTACTTGAAACGATGTAACTCTGTGCTAACAAATAATGTTAAATCAAATTATTTGTATTACATAACTGTACTTGAAACTTTAAAACTATATGTGCTAACGAATAAATGATGTTGAATAAAATTATTTGTGTTAAACAGCTATACTTGAAAGCATTTCATATATTGGTTATGACATTAAACTGCATCTGACGATGAGCCTCCATATGTAGTTCATATTCATTACCGTTACTCCCCGGTCCACTCTGGCCCAGGCTGGTAAACCTGTTAGAGTCGCATGCTGAAGCTTTCACTGGGATCATGACTAATATTAAATCGAACTATTACAGTTAGATAGCGTCTTGAAATTATTTAACCGTGTGCAAAAAAAAAAAAGAAAAAAAAAGAGCGCTAATTGATTTAGAATAGTGTTACCTATAAGCTATTCATTTTAAGATCTTAAAATATATACATATACGAATAAAACGGGTTTGGCATTAAACAAAAGTCGAGCATGATATGAACTTAAAGCAAATAACTTATCTTATTTCATCATCATCATCATCATCATGCCGCGGCATCAGCATGGATATCCCTGACCCTCCCTCGCCGCCCTTCTCTATCGTCCATTGCTTCCTACAGGTCCGCAGGGCTACATCCCGTATCGGCGTAAAGTTGCTGTATTGTAGATTCTACCAAGCCATCCTGCATTTGCTCGTCCATGTGAAGGGGTCCACAGAAATACATTACTTATGATTTTGTCCTTATTTCTCCAGCACTGTCACGCATGTATGGTTCGTCTAACTTGGATAGTTTTCGTGATAGGTCGTAGATGGCCGTACAGCTGCAACATTGTGGGGTGCTGCCTCCATGACATTTTGCTCGTGTCCATGTAGTGCATCCATACAGCAGTATTGAGACGACGACTGCTTGGAAAAAACTGCACTTTATTTTATCGGCCCTGTCTGACTTTTATACGTTTGCTGATAATGGCTTTGTCAGCCGCGTATTGATGTCTGTCTCGGTTGACTATGACACTATCGGCTCTACTTTGTCTTGGTGACATTATTTAGGGGCAATAATAATGAGGTTGTTCACTTCACTATTTATGCGTATAGGCTTACCTATATGTATGTATACGCATGCGGATGCAAGCATATTTTTATGGGTTTATGTGGGCAAACGTAGCGTATATGCATGTATATATATATCAGGGGCGGAGATGGGACTAGTTCTACTCGTGCCCGGCACGACCAATAACTCAGTCAATGTTATTCAAAATGGATTAAAAATCATCCATTCATTTCAAGCAAACATACTTAGTCTGATCTCAATTAAATTACGTATCTATTCAAGTTTCGATAACAAAGTTGCCAAAAGTTCATTAATATATCTGGGAATAATACAACGATGCTATTTTAAACGGATGGTCTTTGTCCGGCCACCGTCAGATCCATTGAACAACCCATGAAATCGACTATAATGTTGAACACGCCTAATCCTTATAAAGACCCTTATAATAACAGTAATGTTAGAGAAATCTCGCTTTTGGCTGTAGCCAATGGCAAAAGTAAGTCAAAATACCGTGCTCAAAAAATTAGCACAATGTGACTGTTGACACCTGTCTTGGGAAGAGGGAGAAGGACCAAGAGAGAGAGAGGGGGGGATAGCAGATTATAGCCATCGCCGACGTCACCATCATCGCTATGGTAAATGTTGGTTAAACGACGTGTTTTAATTCGTTTTTTCACTAAGAGATATTTATTTCTTTAATGAATGTTGCATATATTACATTCTGTAACTAAAATGTGTTTATTTGAATACATTTTCAACAAATAATCTTTATTTTAAGCGAAAATGAAACTACTACCTGTGTCTGTGTATATTGTCATCAGTTTCTTTATTCTAATAAACATATTTTTCTCGTCATAGTAATGAACATCTTCTCTTTTCTTCTATACTTTTGAAAGGAAAAAAATTATCTTATCTACTGTATTAAGACTCCAAATTATATAGTATCTTGATTGTTTACAAAAAAAAAAAAAACACAATGCAAGGTACGTTAGTCAATCTGTGCTATACAATGGAGAATCACGCAATAGCAACTACGATGACTTATTTGGGACCACGGACCACGGGTTGGGAACTGAAGTTGACAGGGGGAGCTCGAGTAGCAAAAATAGGCTAGAGTCGCCACTGATATATATATATATATGTGTATATATATATATATATATATGTGTATATATATATATATATATATTCAATTGAACAAGTCCTGGTAGCAACACCCCACAAGGCACCAACTATACGGCCACCTGCCTCCCATCACGATAACTATCCAAGTTAGACGAACCAGACATGCAGGACACAGATGAAGAAGCAGGGACGAGCTCATAAGTGATGTACTCCAATGGACCCCCACATATGGTCGAGCAAAAGCAGGACGACCAGCGCGAACATACATACAGCAGCTATGTGAAGATACGGGATGTAGCCCTGAAGACCTGCCGGAGGCGATGAAAGATAGGGAGAAGTGGCGAGAGAGAGTCAGGAATATCCGTGCTAGCGGCACGACGTGATGATGATGATGATATATATATATAGCTTTGGGTATGGAGGTGTGTATAATGCTATCTAAAAGATAGCTAAACATTTTCGGAATTTCAGAGTCGAGTTTTTGCCAATAACCCGAGAGATTGGGTTTTAATCCCAGGTCGAGTCATAGAAAAAAAAATTGTACTTGATGTAACCTTTTTAAACAATCAGCATTATAAAGTACAGACCAAGGGTAAAGTGGAGCAATCCAGGGAAAAGAGTGGCACCCTGCCATAAACCTCGGTGTTGAAGCTAATAAAAAGAAAGCCTTCACGTCGCCCTCGACTGCTCTCGCTAACTTTACTTTTTTTTACTTATATGAGCACTCTGGCGAAGGAATAATCGGCCGCCCCTAGCGTAATGCAAAGCTCTTCGTAAGAATTGAGCACTCTGGTAGCCGATAGGGTATTAAAAAATGTAAACAAAGGCTGCTGCTGCTGTTGCTAAAAATAAAATACCTTAAAATTCCCTTAGCCAACGTAGTCCGCTTGTAGCTGTGTGGTCTGAAACCTTAATCTATCGTAAAGTTAGACGGGTTTCGATCCCGGCTTCGAGCGTCCTGCGGGTCTAGCCACACTGAAGAGTTCTGATAGAACGAAACAGTCTGTCTGTGGATGACAATATATATATATATATATATATGTATATTATGAAATTGAGTGATCTCTTGATGTGGACGACGCGATTCGATTTTTTTAATGTCCGTAATAAACTGAAGATATTTGAGCTTGTATAGTTATAGATCAATAAACAAGGATATGAATCTTCAAGGTCTTTAGTTTTAGGAGTTTCCGGCTAGGAAATGGTTTTCGTTACCGGATGTCAGGACCTAATATATTCAAGGCAATTTGTGTGTGTTCTGGAATTTGTTTTCATTGATATCAGCAGTACAAGAGGCCCCTGATAATTTAATAAATTTCTTCTGAATTTGGCAAATTTATAGAAATAAGCCACATCCATTGTGACTTGAACTCGCTCAATATGATCGTTGACTCTTAAACACCCAAGTTGTCTTCCACGTGTTACTGTAAAACACATACACAAATGAGATCCTTATAATATAGATTTTGCCGTCGTTGTATCGTTTTTCCGATATTTCTTTAATTTCTTGTTTTCTTTTACTTTTTTCCTTGGTGTAATTTCTATTTTCTTCTTATCTAGTTCTGTTTGGTTTGGAATTGACTTTTGTTCTATTGTAGAAGAAGAAGAAGAAGAAGAAGAAGAAGAAGAAGAAGAAGAAGAAGAAGAAGAAGAGCCGGATTAAGAAGAAGAAGAAGAAGAAGAAGAAGAAGAGCCGGATTAGGAAGAAGAAGAAGAAGAAGAAGAAGAAGAAGAAGAAGAAGAAGAAGAAGAAGAAGAAGAAGAGCCGGATTAAGAAGAAGAAGAAGAAGAAGAAGAGCCGGATTAAGAAGAAGAAGAAGAAGAAGAGCCGGATTAAGAAGAAGAAGAAGAAGAAGAAGAAGAAGAAGAAGAAGAAGAAGAAGAAGAAGAAGAAGAAGAAGAAGAAGAAGAAGAATATAAGCTTGGAAAAATGTTGAAAATAAAAATAAAAGCAAAAGCAAAGAAGAAGAAGAAGAGTAAATTCTGGAGGAGAAGAAAACTCTATCCTAAAAAAATAGAAATTCCCAAGATGAGGAAAAGCTGCATTATTAAATATTAGAGAAAATAGTAGGGGAAGTAAAATGAAGAGGAGGAAAAAAGGAAAATATTCAAAGAGATGAGAAAATAAAAAGGGAGTGCAATGGATTTAGAGAAGGACAAGAATGTTATGCGATGAAAGACAAAAGAAATGAGAAGAAGAAGAAGAAGAAGAAGAAGAAGAAGAAGAAGAAGAAGAAGAAGAAGAAGAAAATTCCACTGCTTGTTTTTATTATTTAACTAAGCTTTCCGAGGTGAATCATTCATATCTTAGGTTACTTACAATAACTGCTGCTTTTACAACTATTGGCAAAAATTATGCAATTAGCACACTTATAACAGATTCACCTACTTCAAGCCCTCCTTTTTTGATTTGTTTTGTTGCACGTTTTCTATTTCCCAAACATATTGCTTTCAGTTTTCTATCCTGGTGCTTTAATGTCTTTCATGCTCTGACTAGTATGCTTTCTTTTATTAACGACCCCATTTCCTTATTTGCCCACTTAACTGGGGCTGTAGATCACGCTGACGAGTTATCTGCAAAGAGATAAGACCCCTTCAATGAGTGTCCTGGATATGACACAAAATAATCTGATGGTTAGGTTTCAGTAATGCTGGAGCTTTGGAAAATGCGGAGTACCGATTTATTGCCATCGTTCCTTGGTCTGCTCTGGCTCGGAGTGGTAGAACCTATAGGATCCTATCTATGGGTTAAATAGAACTAAACAGTGTGCCAATGATAAACTAAGTTGTTTGAAATGGACAGCTATCAATAGGCTATCGACTATATGGAAATCAGACCTAACCGATAAAATGAAACGCAGTTTCTTCCAGGCAGCGGTCACATCGATACTGCTATATGGATGCACTACATGGACGCTAACAAAACGGCTGGAGAAGAAACTAGATGGCAATTACACAAGAATGCTGCGTGCAATCCTCAACAAGTCCTGGCAGCAACACCCCACAAGACACCAACTGTACGGCCACCTGCCCCCTATCACGAAATCTATTCAAGTTAGGCGAACCAGACATGCAGGACATTGCTGGAGAAGCAGAGATGAACTCATAAGAGATGTACTCTTATGGATCCCCACACACGGCCGCGCAAAAGCAGGACGACCAGCACGAACGTACATTCAGCAGCTATGTGAGGATACAGGTTGTTGTCCTGAAGACCTACCTAGGGCGATGAACGATAGGGAGGAGTGGCGAGAGAGGGTCAGGGATATCCGTGCTGCCAGCACGATAATGATGATGATGATGACTAATGAAAAAGTGAATTGTTTGAAATAGAACTTGTTTATATGTATAAAAATACATTTGGCATACATAACCTACAATGGTTTGTGTGCTATAAAACCAAACCCAACCAAACCAAACCAAACCAAAATATTTCCTTATATTTGCAATATATTTTAGACACTGTTGCAATAGATTTTAGACACTGTTGCAATAGATTTTAGACACTGTTGACAAGGAATAGCCAACGTATTTCGCCACACATCATTGCAGATTGGCTTCTTCAATGATTTTTACGAACGTTCTTTTGTTTCAATACATAGTTCTTTCTGGGAGCCATTTTTTTTTCAATTTGGTATACGCTTGTTGAGGTCTTCAAGACTTGTGTTTTGGATTACAAGGCTTCTACAAGTATTTGTTTAAGAGATGAAAATTATAAGATTATTTCATAATTTTTCTACTCTAATGTGTTTAAGGAAAATTAATGCTTTTGGAAAAATTATGAATTCGTCTATTCTCTTTCAAGCTATTGCTAAATATTGTTGTACACAGGGCTCTTTAACCTTCGTGTGGCAACTGGAATTTTAAAAGAAAAACTGTTAATTAAAACTTGTTAAATTCAATTCGAAAAAGGACATTGTGTCGCATCTTACTCGTGTAGAGGGGTTGGGTAGATATTTTCTGAAGTTCAGTTGATAAATTTTATAAAGTAAGTAAGGAAAGTTGGCGACCGAGGTCGATGGTGACACGAAGGTTTCCTTTTCGATAACTGCTACACCAAGGTTTAAGGGAAGGGTAGTTTTCCTTTCCCTGGATTGCTCCACTTTACCCTTGATCCGTACCTTATAATACTGAGTGTTAAGCATGGAGCAACCAAATACCATTTTTGAGTCTTTGGTATGACTCTATCTGGGATTGAACCCAGGTCTCACGGGCCATTAGCGAACACTCTAACCATCATTCTAATGTCCGGTCAGAATTTTATAACGACGTCTAATTCATTATGATTTTATTACTGCTAAATTTAAAAAATATAAGTGAAAACCTTCTTCTGCTATTCCACCATGCTTTTCTGCAATAATAAGTCGTCTCTCATTCATTTGTGCGTAGTTTGTTAGGAACAGGTGGTAGAAGCAGGACAGGTAGCTAAGATTTGGTACAGGGCTTCAAATAAAGAGCCCTCATTGAGGATCGAAAATACTAAGTAGTGATTTCATGTTTCATGTTTGGTTTCATGGCACTTCGAGGATTTGTGGGTTATTTAATGCCAAATCCTTTTTTTCAGCATACATCAGAGATCTAATTTTCAAACGCATTTTGTAGATACGTACAGTAAAATGATCAAACCATTCTATTTTTTTTTTAATTCAATTCAGCCCAAATCGACTAAGTTAAATTGTTCCAAGTATTGCAATGTATCGCTAACAATTCAATTAAACATCAGTCATTTGTTTACACACAGTTTAATAACCAAACAGTTCTACTTCTAACAATACAATTTAGCATAAGTCAACTATGTTAAATTGTTCCACGCATTGCTATACATAATTTACAATTCAATAAACATGTCATTTGTTTACACACAGTTTAATGATAAAACGGTTCTATTTTAAACAATTCAATTTAGCACGTCATTTCTTTGCACACCGTTTAAATGCCAGACAGTTCTATTAGATAGGACTCTATCACGAGGTAGCATTCCAGGTCAGAGTATACCTGGGAGCAATGACAATGAAGAAGTTATCTGCATTCCCTAAAGCTCCAGAATTACTGGAAGCTCACCATCAGAAAATTTAATGTTGTATCTAGGATACTCGTTGAGAAGGGGTCTTAACCATCTGAAGACATGATCACTGTATTCTACCGTCCCAGTCCAAGGGATATCAGTAGTAATTGATCATCTCCAAGACAAACATAGTGTCTTGGTTATTGTCATAGGAAAAAGAATCGACGACTTGACATTGAGTTATGTACGAAGCTGTTTGCACAACGAACTATTTAACTTAGAGTTAATCTATTTGTGAAAGACAATGCATCTGTTCCTCGCCGTCAGCTATTGATAAATATCAGGAGAGACACAATTTATTCATTTTTTTAATGGCAACTCGACTAGGTGAAGGAAAATTCTAAATTGAAACCAGTTTCATCACTCATATAACATGCCTTAGGCAGTAAGAGCCTAGCAATGCTGATAGATGGCCAACGAGTTTGTATCCAGAGTTTTCCTTCTTCTGGACTGGTTACCATACCAAGAAACTGCGAAACTATCTAATCATAACTAGAAGAAAAATAATTAGTTTAAGATAGACAGACAGACAGACAGACAGATAGATAGATAGATAGATAGATAGATAGATAATTTGCAATGCTGTGAAACAGATGTCGAACAAAGGTATTTGAAAAGCATTAACATAGATAGATAGATAGATAGATAGATTTGAAAAGATTGAGGAGTAAAAGAAAGAGATAGATAGATAATAGATAGATAGATTTTCGAAAGATGTTGTAATGTGAAATGCAGATATCCTTATCCATGATTTGATTGATTAATTGATTTTAACTATTTGTCAACCTGTCTGGGGTTATTCTCTGCCAAGAGGTTAAGAAATCAATTATACAGTGCATTTATTATATCAGATATTCTAATCTAATACATATAGTCTGCACCCAGTTTTACAGTTTGAAACAATTATATGAAATACTAGTAAATCAAATGGCTTTATTTCATCGAATGACAAGTGTCCTTAGCAGGCACAACTATAAAAGGTTAGAGTCAGGATTCGAACTCGGGTTGCAGAGTTAAGTCCTACAGTCATAGCCATTACCCCAGGAGTGCCTCAAACCTTACTTTGCTTAAAATTTGTCCCCGTATCACATCATGCTGACAAAGTTTGTGTGAAAACATGCACACTTACAAGGTAATTTGGTCACCTCTTACATTAGGATAAAGCGCAGTCAGCAATTGGGCATAACGTTTTTGGCATAAGGCCAAGAATCTGGGGAACAATGTTGAACTTAATTAGATCCTGAATCATTACAAGATACGCTGCATCCTTACTGTTTTACCGTACCATAATCGCAAAAACTCGATCATATTTCTCTTCATCTAAAATGCATACCTTCTCCTCGAAGATTTCTGCCTTTTTCGATGTTTCTACTTGATTTTTTCCCCTCCTTCTCTTCCTTAATTCCAATTCTCTTTCGATTCCAACACAGAAATTTTTCTATTGGAATTGACATGTGTGAATATTAATACACCAACATATTCATTGACTGCTTTCTCTTCTTGTATGTTCGAACCAATTGAAAAACCACAATTACTTTCGAGAGATATCTACTTTTATTCACCTTCACTATCTCTCAGCTTTAATAAATAGTTCTTCTTCTTCTTCTTCTTCTTCTTCTTCTTCTTCTTCTTCTTCTTCTTCTTCTTCTTCTTCTTCTTCTTCTTCTTCTTCTTCTTCTTCTTCTTCTCACCTCGTCCTTCTTCTTCTTCTTCTTCTTCTTCTTCTTCTTCTTTTCCTCCTCCTTCTTCTTCTTCTTCATCTTCTTCTTCTTCTTCTTCTTCTTCTTCTTCTTCTTCTTCTTCTTCTTCTTCTTTATAACCATTTCTTATATTCTGCGATAACAACGAGCACTAGAACTCTTTTCTATTTCCCATATCAATTCAATGTTTTCTTAACATTTCTTTTTTATGATTATCATCGCCTTTTTATCATTTGTTCGCACAATTGTCTCTTTTTCTTTATTTCTTTCTTTTTATCTTCACTTCCTTTTAGTTATTTATGTTCCATCAGCGAAAGAGAAAACTGCACACTCAGGATATAATGGGTTTTAAGGCTTCAGTTTCTTTTTCCCTGGGGGTTACTTTCCATAAGATTTTTCATCCAAGAGACATGAAGTCTGTATCACTGCAGATTATGTCGTTGTCATCGAGAATAAGCTACTTCTCTGGCAGGTATGAAAAGAGCACAAAACATAAGTATAAGTTTGGTTCAATAATAGTTGCTCTCTTAAATAAATATTCTTCTCTCGCATAGATAGATAGATAGATAGATAGATAGAAATACACCAAGATAGATAGATAGATAGATAGATAAAAAAAAGGGTTTAGATAGACATGTCTCTAGAGAGATAAAGGAAACGGCTTTGATAGATAGATAGATAGATAGATAGATAGATAGATAGAATCAGAATGAGATGCATAGATAGATAGATAGATAGATAGAATCAGAATGAGATAGATAGATAGAGAGATAGATAGATAGATAGAAGAAAGGGCTAAGATAGATATGTCTCTAAAGAGATAAAGGAAAAGGCTTTGATAGATAGATAGATAGATAGATAGATAGATAGATAGATAGATAGATAGATAGATAGAATCCCAGTAAACGGTGCCTTCAATAAGGCTCCAAACTTTTTGGTACAGGTATTTAAAATAGTGATAGACTCTTGTAAATTCAGCATGCTATTGCTATACATTTTATGAGAATGCTGACTAATTTTTATGATTTCAGGTTCAAATGAAGAGCTACAGCAGCAATTGGAATACATCCTACCAAAGCCTGATTGTCACAGCGGGTGAATATCAAAAATGCAATCTGGACTTGAGGACACTTTAGAAGAACGATATGCAATAAAATTATGTTTTAAACTTGGAAACAAATGTCAGAGAAACGTATGGAATGCTTCAGCCTGCTTTTCGGTCATCTTGCATGAATCCAGCATCAGTTTTTGAGTGGCATAAGAAATTCAAGGAAGGCAGGGAGTCTGTGAGGGATGATGAGAGGTATGGGAGGAGTAAGGAAGTCAATACACCAGAGTTGATTGGCTAAAGGGTTAGGGTTAGGGTTACTCCATCATTGTCACAGATTATTTGACCAAGATGGGCATCAAGACAGTTCATCACCGTCCTTATAGTTCAGACCTTACTCCCGATGACTTTTGGTTATTCCCCAAGCTCAGAAGCTGTTGTTATGAGACAATTGAGGAGATGAAAGAGGCTGTTACGAAGGTCATTGACATGCTAACACAAGAAGACTTCCATTGGGCCTTCGAGAAGTTGTTGGAACGGGACAACAAGTGCATTGCAGCGGGAGGAGATAACTCCGAAGGGGACTAGAGTTTCATGTGCGTACTATCAATAAAAGTGTCCATACGAAAAAAGTCTGGAAACTTATTTAATGATCCTCGTATGTCAAACTTTGTTATTTTTTGGCAAAAACAGTTTCACAATTATGATTGACTGGTTTTAATGGCGTGTCAATTTCTTAAAGAGTAATGCATGCCAAGAATTTAAAGATCTTGTTCATTGTACGTTCGTATCTGTATTTTTGTTCACCAATTTCTAAAGAGCTTTTTGTGCTCATGTTATGATCGAATATATATAATTTTAAAACTATTTTTTTCAACCTTCGCTCGGATCCTAATAGTTGCCAGCACTCCAGTTTTGAGTGGCCCTGGAAGTAATGACAATGAAAAGGTACTCCCCACTCACCCCATCATGAGATGCAGTTTAGTGTCATACACAGGATATTCTTTTCCGACATATCTCATGATAAGATAGATAGATAGATAGATAGATTAGTTGTTTTTATAGTATGTCAGCAGTTATTTGATTAATTTTGGCAAAGTCAGTTTAACCATTAAAGTCCCCATTGACATACAGAACAAAAATTCTATCAATAATATTGAAAAAAGAAAAATGTTCACTATCTCAAATCTGGCGATTATGGCAAAGAAGTGCTGTCGCCACACACCCTAGTGCTAGAGTCTCACCATCGGATGCAGTTCATTGTGTAATCAGAACATTTATAGATGAGGGTCTTACCTATCTTTTGGGGATGCAATCGACATACTCTAAGATAGATAGATAGATAGATAGATAATCTGCGATCCTCTGTGATAAGTTTTAGGAGAGATAGAATAATGTAACTAATTCCAAAATTAAAGGAGCAGAAATTCCAGTGTCGCTGCCAGACATATTTGGTAAGATTATTGAATATGCAGTCGAAATTCCATATGTCTGCAAACATGAAAATGGAAGAAGCATCTCTGTTAAATACATTGTTTTCTATGCAATATAATTTTTTAGACATGAATGTCGTTTTATTTCTAATGGCTTTTGCTTTTTTGGAGTACCCTGTAAACGTTTGAATATAATTGTTCTTCGTTTATTTGACTAATAGTAACACCATTCGGTTCGGTATAAACCATACAAATCGATCAATCCAAATAGATAGATAGATAGATAGATAGATAGAGAGAGAGAGAGAGAGAGAACAGATTAAAATAGATAGATAAAGGATATATAAAAATTAGATTAAGATAGATAGATAGATAGATAGAAGCATCCTTGTAAGTATAACGTTGTGTACCGAAATTCAATGCAGAAAAAATCAACAAGCAATTGGCACTAGTCAATCTTATGACTAAAAATGAGATATATCCAAATGAAAAAGACCAACAATCAACTCTAATAAGATATCAAATATAACCTCTCAAATTAGAATGAGGCTCTGAGTAATTTGCATTTGATAAAACATAAAATTGAAGATGAGAAAATACAAGTCAGAATTTACGATGGTTATAACACTAGGTTGTTTACGGCCATATCACGCTGAAAACACCGGTTCTCGTCCGGTCACCGAGGTTAAGCAGCGTCGAGCCTGGTCAGTACTTGGATGGGTGACCGCCTGGGAATACCAGGTGCTGTAAGCATTAAAAACCGGCGATTTAGCCTAGTTGGTAGAGTGTTCGCCAATGATCCAGGAGACCGGGGATCAATCCCAAAGACTTTAAAAATGGTACTTGACACTTACTTGCTTGACACTCAGCATTGCAAGGTACGTATCAAGGGTAAAGTGGAGCAATCTTGGGAAAGGAGTAACGCCCTCCCGTACACTTCGGTGTAGTAGCTATTGAAAAGGGAGCCTTTAGATTGCCCTCGATAACACAATAACACTAGGATTCTCTGCAAACGCTGATGAAACTTTTTTTCCGTTTGATATCTCACTGCTTAACCCTTGCTCTAAATGGATTTTGAAATTGAATATACGACACTATCGTAAACTACCAGCGGATTAATTTTTATTTTACATACGATAAAACACCGACTGATCTATAGATTTGTTGTTCTCTTTCACTGCCAAATTCGTTTACAAACTCTTTTCTTCTTTAAACTAACTAGTTGTATCTCCTGTAGAAAGGTAACGCCGTAAAAATGGATATCCTGGTAATGTTAGTCAACTTTATCCGATGGGTACGCTCGAGTTTAGGAGTCCTATGGAAAATGGAATACACCTTCATTGCCATTACTCCCAGGTCCACTCGGACCCGGACTAGTAGTACTTTTTTGGTGCCATCTATAGGTCAACCAGATCTGCTTAAATATAATTCGTATTTGATTAGATTGAATAGGAAATAAGAATCCTAAAACCTCTCAAGAAAATCCTGCACAAAGAATATCACTATAAATATGCAAAGAACATGCGTTCAAAGCTTCTCGGCTTAAAATAACCCTAAAAATGTTAATATACCGTTAAAGTCAATCACCCAAATCTTTCTTCTTTTTCTCTACATAAATCTATTCGTCCCTTCCACCATTATAGGTCAGATTTTTCTTCCCTTCAAAGACGGTTAACAGTAGTGGAACATCCGCTCGTGCCGATTGTACAGCATAGAGAGCAAAATAATGACAAGCTTCATTTTCCTTTCTTTTATACTTTCACTTATCTGCCTTGAATTCACTTGTTTATGCTCTCAACTACTATTTAAGCTTATTATTATTATTATTATTATTATTATTATTATTATTATTATTATTATTATTATTCCTCCTCCTCTTCCTCCTCCTCCTTCTTCTTCTTCTTCTTCTTCTTCCTCCAGAATCGAGATCTTTAACAAGTAAGTACTTCACTTTTTCAAATCTCAATGCAGAAAGCCGACACAAAAATAAACCACCATCAGTGCCAGAAGGTGAAGATGTTACTTCATTCTAAGTTTTAACCATAAATACCAACCACAATATACAAGCCAATAGACCAGATATAATAATAAAATACGTCAAAGGATATAAATGCTATCTATAAACAGTGAGCTAAGGTAAGAAATTTGCTATTTTTGAAGATTGTTAGTGTAATAAGTATATATCTTAAATTTTGAGACCAACACACGTTTTTTCAATCATTTTTTGTTGAAAATTACTCTTTTCGAAACATGAATGTTTGATCGAAAAATTAATGTGTACATGCAGTAAAATGGCTTTCTAGTTTAGGTATATGTTAATTTAAGAACAAATTGCCACAATGGTTTATCAAAATGTTTCGATTTTTGGATTGAACGATTTAGCAAAATAATTTGAAAACGACTTTCTTTAGATTTTACTTCTTATGATCAGGTTTTAGTATAATACCCTAAGAAAATACATATTTTGGACTGTAAAAACACCTGAATACTTTCTTATGTCTGGAAATATCACTGAGTTCACAGAAGAGTATCCCTTATGAGTCCCAAAGGTGCACAGTATGACCGTCCTTAAAAGGTGTGAGGCCCATTGGTAAACATGTAATTTACAATAGATTGTTGTGTGTACTTGATAAGCTGAAAATTATGTTCAATTGTGGTTCTCCTTTGGTGCGGGGCCCAGTTCGGAGTAATTTATTACATAGGCTTAAGGCTTGATCGGATTCACAGTAAGTCATGCTCGCCATCTTGAATAATTTGTGAGCCGGAAAGTAAGGGGCCATGAACCTGCTGTGCATTTTCATCGCTTTTATCAGAGATCTATGAAAATAGAACATTATTTGATGATACGTTTTCAAGAAGGAATTGATATACTGCTCTATGAATTTTCATTTAATGAAAAAATATAAGCTGATTGTAATGTTTAAAGGATACAAGTCTTGTGTGCTTTGTGTAAATAATTATCAACACTTCTTTTTCATCATACAACGTGTGAAAGCACATGCGATACTCTGTCCTCATCAGCCGCCAACCAGGGTGATAACACAGTTTCGGTAGCTTAAGGCGGTACATATGATAGATCTATAAGACAGAATGAAGTGTAGTAATTGTTTTTGTTATTGGTTGCGTTCTTTGCTTTTACTGGCATATTAACCTTTGTGGATTATTTAGTGTCTACATAACACTAGTAAAAGAACAGCAGTGGTACTATTTAACTCATAGCTAGAAGAGAAAAGAGGGTTCATGCCTTTTCCAAGAGTACTAGTGTACAGGGAGCGTAATAGCATGACTGATGTTCGAACTCGCCAACTACGATTTTACAGTCCAGCACGTAAGCCACTATCCCATGTAGACCCCGACCCAACGACAGCTAGGTTGAACCCATCAAAATAAAGGACTATCAGGGGACCGAGAGTTTAATTCTGAGTGACCATTGATTTTAACAACATGTCAATACGACGGGGTTATTTTATACTTTATGGTTAGGGAAACACATTCATTTAATGTTTATATTTATTGTGTAGTTGGTTTGATTTGGTTTCTTCGTTTAATGGCATACCAACCTTTGTAGGGTATTTAATTACAAAGTCACCCTTATAGAACAACAGCTGTAGCACTATTAAACCCATAGTTACGGACTAAAAAGGTTAATTTTTCTCTCAATTGTATTAGTCTGAAAGTGAATGGAATGGTGTGACTAAAGTTCGAATTCGCTAACTACGATGTAACGATCAAGCACGTTAACTGCTGCACCACGGTGACTCATCTCTTTCATTGTGTGGTGGTGGATGGAGGAATAGATAGCAGATAAAAGACAAACTGCAGATGTGACGATTCCCGAAGTTGGTCTTTAGCTTGGAATTTAATTGAAATGTATTAGTTGCCTTCAAAATTACTGAGAACTCGGTAACCGACAACAGAGGTTCAGCTACAAGAACTTTTCCGGTAAGTTCAAGACACGGTCACGCAATGGAGCTTTTAGGATAAGATGTCGCTATCCTTGAAATTAAAAAAAAAAAAGAAATGAAATAATAAATGAATTTTTTAAAAATGCATTTGTTTAGGATTTCTTAGTGATGCCCTTGAGTCATGGAAGATTTCGGGCCTTAGCATCATATCTTCTCACCGAGGTGACTTGTTCCCTTCTTCAAATAAGCGACTGGCAAACCTCCAATCAAATCCGCCGGTGTTGTTCTTCCGATTATTTTTTTGAAAAATAGTTTAGTTCCTTTTTTCCCTTTCTCTATTTTTCTTCTTGTTTCTTTTTTTTAATTTTTCTTTAAAAGTTCTTTATTTACACGTAATAACATACAAAAAAAAAAGAAGAACATTGTAAGTAGCCCATCCTTAGTATATATATATATATATATATATATTGTCATCTACAGACAGACTGTTTCGTTCTATCAGAACTCTTCAGTGTGGCTAGACACGTACGACGCTTGAAGCCGGGATCGAAACCTGTCCCATTTATATATATATATATATATATATATATATATACATATATGCGTGTGTGTGTATGTGTGTATATATATATATATATATATATATATATACACTGTCTATCTATCTCTCTTCCACACACAAACACACACTCACACACACACAAACACACACACATATGTATATATATATATATATACATATATATATATATCGAAATTAAAAGCCACTAATGTATAATGATGTTAAAAGTCATGAAATTGACTTTATAAAAAAGTTGAGGATTTTCGAAAATATCATACATTCAGTTATTATTATAATTTTTGTTATGCTTCCTTGGGCATCTGAACTTTTTCCAATCTTCTTATGGCAACATTAGAATCAAAGAAAAAAAAAAGACACTCATCGAAAAGAGGACACAAACTGTTAATACAATATATTCATACACATGGAATTCTGTTAAGTATTTCATCAGAAAATTCCCCAAAATACCCAAACAAATTCTTGGTAACCAGCAGAGGATAAAAATGGTGGGTCGTCTAGAATGTATGGAATAAAAGGATTTTTCAAAAAAATACCACAAAAATACCATTTCAAGTCTCCCAGATTTAGGATTGGTCCTGAGGGAGAATTAAGTCTATTGATAAAATGAGTGATTTTTTTTTTCTATAAACTCGTTGCCATACCTTCATCGCATCGCTGTCTCTAACAACATTCTTCAAGATTCAGTAATGCGATATCCGGTCCGATAAAAATACCTCAGCAAAAGGACTTGATAAACTAAGAAAACACAAAGACGTAGAAATAGAAACATGAAGATTGTGGCATTTACAGCCAACTACTAATAGAGTATTAGGATTAAGAAAAATTCTGATACGCAGATTTAGAAAATCCCAGGAAATCTGTCTTTATCAGAAACACAAAAGACCGTGCTAATGAGAAGTGCTCCCATAATTAGAAAAAAAAATCTCGCGATCTATTATGCTTAATAATTCCTAAGAATAACGTTCATTTAGCACAAGACTCGGGGTAAGTCATCGTAAGGGATACCATCAAATATTTAATCAATGCACTTAATAATAATAATAATAATAATTATTATTATTATTATTATTATTATTGTAAAATTAAACAAAGTGAAGAGAGATAAATATCTGGACCTTGTAGAGAGCTGAAGAAGATATGGAACATGAACGTGATGGTGATACCAATTGTAGTTTGTACACTTGGAACGATCCCCAAAGTATTGGTAAAGGGACTGATGAACTTAGAAATAAGAGCACAAGTTGAGAGCATCCAGACTAAAGCATAATTAAAATTGGCGAGAATAATTGGAAGAGTTCTGGAGACATGAACAGAGTTGTTGTCACTCAAACTCCAGTGAAAAAACATCATTGAACGCTGACGTGAAAGACTGCCAAAGGAGTAGAACTTGGGGGTTGGAGGAAAATTGGAGACCATCCAAAGTACAGCATTGTTGAGAACAGCCAGAATACTGAGAAGAGTCCTGGAGACTGGAGGAGACTTGCTGTCACTCAAACTCCAGTGAAAGACCATCAGCTAATGCTGATGTGAAAAACTCTAATGAGTAAATAATAATAATAATAATAATAATAATAATAATAATAATAATAATAAGAAGAAGAAGAAGAAGAAGAAGAAGAAGAAGAAGAAGAAGAAGAAGAAACTTAGGAACTATGGAATATGAAAGTGATGGTGATGATACCAATTGTAACTGGAACGCTTGGAACAATATCCAAATGGACTGGATGATAAAGAAATCAGGGGAAAAGTGGCGACCATCCTGACTGTATCATTGTTACGATGGGCCAGAATATTGAGAAAAATCCTCAAAGTTTGAATAGATTTGTTATCACCCACACTCAAGTGAAAGACCATTAGCTAATGTTGGTGCGAAAAACAGTCAAGGGGTAGCATATTGATTATAAGGATAATAATCACTTGCTGTCAATCAAACTCCATTAAGAAAACATTTGCAAACGCTGGTGCGAAAAAACTCTCAAAACAGTAAAAAAAATAAAAATAATAATAATAATAATAAATTGAAAACTATCCAAGTTAGACGAACCAGACATGCAGGACATGCAGGAACGAGCTCTTAAGTGATGTACTCCTATGGACCCCCACATATGGCCGAGCAAAAGCAGGAAGACCAGCTCAAACATACATACATCAGCTCTGTGAGGATACGGGATGTAGTGGTGAAGACCTGCCGGAGGCGATGAACGATAGGGAGAAATGGCCAGAGAGGGTTTGGGGATATCCATGCTGGCGGCACGACATGATGATGATGATGATGACATTATAAACAAATGCAGCAAACTAGCGAAAAAAGACAAAAAGATTAGACAAGACTGAGTGGGAAAGGGGATCCAGTTGGCATTGTGCAAGAAACTGAAAATTGATCATATAAATGTTATATGAACAAACGAGAATCTGTCTTAAAGAGTTAGGCTGACAAAATAATCTGGGGTTTTTTTGACATACAAATAGATCACCTAAGCCAAAAGACCAGACCTAGATATTGTTAACAAAAACTAAAGAGAGCTTGCCGCCAAGTAGACTTAGTCGTCCCAGCGGACCATAGGGTCAAAATAAAAGAAAGCGAAAAGAGAGATAAGTCCTAAGATCTTGCCAGAGAACTAAAGAAATATATAAAACATGAAGGTGGCGATGATAGCAATAGTAAGTGGTGTTCTTGGAGTGATTTTCAAAGATTTGGTAAGGGTGCTTGAAAAGTTGGAAATTTAAGAATAAGCCGAAACCATCCAAAATACAACAGTACTAAGATCATCCAGAATACTTAAAAGAGTCCTGGAGACCCGAGGAAATTTTTGTTACTAAGGCTTCAGTAAACCTGCTCATTGGACTAGTGGGTAGAGTTTTTGCCAATCGTCCAGGAGACCTGGGTTCAATCCCATGTCGAGTCATACCAAAGACTTTAAAATGGTACTCGATACTTCCATGCCTAACACTCATCAATATAAGGTATGTATCGAAGGTAAAGTGGAGCAATCCAAAGAAAGGAGTAGCGCTCTCCCCTACACCTCGTGTTACGTCACCATGTGCCAAGCGGGCTTGCAGGGTGCTGTTCGTTCCCACCAAGTCCATCGGTTAATTCGCGGCACTGACGTTGGCTGTGGTTTGCCGAACGCTATTTAATGTCACAAATATCACCAACACCCAAGCTGAACAACATTTAAAGACACTAGGCGAGTTCTAGGTGAATTATTAAAAGTCAACACTGCTAAGTGTCCAGCCTTCCCCCTCAAATACAAGGTCTTCGACAAATACAATTCTTAACAATAAAACAAGGACTCTGAACTGCCGTGTTTGGGTTAACAAGATTAATAATAATATTAACAATATTCTTTTATTGCATAAAAGAAAGAAGCAAAGAAAACAAAGCAATTCAGGTAAAAGTCAGGAGCAAGATTGTCGTTCTGTATCCCGGAGGAGCCTCCACTCAAATATCCGTATCCTGGACTTAGTACCTCATAAAATATCTGTTAATAGCGAAAGGTGAGAATGTAGTTCGACCACAGTAGACACGGTCCACTTTCCAGCGGCCTATGGGATTTAATGGCAGGGCTCGCTCCAAATCTCAAGTTTACCATTTCAGTTTGAATGCGGCAGGATAAAGTTGAATATATTTAAATTGTATGGTCACTGACTTCAGTTTTTGTGGAGTTTTTTCTCTTCTCGTGGACAAGTCTCTTCTTTGGGTATTCGTTTTACGAGGCTTATCATAGCTCGGAGTTTGAATCCATTCAAAAGATAAGTTCTTTCTTTTCACTCAGGGTTCTCTCCGCGGCATTATTTTGGAATTTGGGTTTCTTCCGTATCCCAAATTACGTCTTCAACCGGTGATGAATGAACGGCAACTAACTTAATTTCCGTAGTTTGAAAATTCTCCACGCGTTGATTTTTTTGGCGGGCTCTTCCTCAGTACCAAATATGGTCGAGGGGTCTGCTTCTCCGCTGACACATGCATGGCTAATAGAGAGTAGGGTCCTCACATACCTTTCTCAACTTGAAATGATAGAGAAGGCGGGAGAGAGAGAAAGAGACAGCATCTCCCCCTACCACTATCAAGTAATTCTTGCTTACGGTATCATATTTCCTCGTCACACTCGGTGTAGTGACTATTGGAAAGGGAGCCTTCTAGTCACCCTCAACTACGGTCGCCAACTTTACTTACTTATTTCAGATACTGAGACACATACGAAAGAAACAATTCATATGATAAAAACCCAAGAAAAAAATGGATTAGAGAAGACGATAAAAAATTAATCCAAAATTAATTTTAAAGCAATCCAATACCAGGGGTTTATTGGAAAAGGATAATAGAGATTAGGACAGAATCTGCTAAATTTAATACAAGTCAACGAATTGCTTACCAAGCAATGTTTATTCTAAAGAAACTTTGGTTTTCTTACCTAGAAATACGAAAAAATATACGGACATACGTGCATAGAGAAGACTATACACAAAGAGAGTTGAACAACTACATATTAAAAACAAAATCATCCCGAACCCAACACCACAATATCAACCTTAACACAAGAAAATAGATGAATGATCCACTTGGCTGTAGATTACACTGACTGCATCTCTGCAGAGGGGTAAGACTCCCCCAACAAGGGTCCTAAATATGACATTAAACAATCTGATTGTGAGGCTCCAGTAATGCAGGATCTTTGGGGAATGCGGAGTATTCCTTTATTGCCATCGCTCCCAGGTCCACTCTGGTCTAGTGTGGTAGCATCAGTTATGATCCTATGGGTGAGATATAACTAAACTGTGTACATAGGCTCATCTGAATAGTTTGAAATAGAACTCTTTTTGACATTTAAACTGCTTAATTATGCTAACTTGAATTATTTGAATAGAACTGTTTTTATATTCAACTATGTGTAAACAAAAACTGCATTTATGCTTAACTGAATAGTTTGAAATAGAACTGTTTTACATTTGAATTGTCTACCTATACTAAATTGAATTATTTGAAATAGAAGTGGTTTTACATTTAACTGTGTGTAAGCAAAAAACTGTACTAATGCTAAACTGAGTTGTTTGAAATAGAACAGTTTGTGACATTTATACTGTTAACTAATGCTAACCTGCATTGTTTGGAATAGAACTTTTTTAAAGATTTAAACATTTAACTTATGCTAAAGTGAGTTGTTTCCAATAAAACTGTCTAGACACTTAAACTGTGCATTTATGCTAAACTAAATTGTTTCCAGTATAACTGTTTTTGACGTTTAAACTTTGTACTTATGCTCAACTGAATCGTTTGAAATAAAACTGTTTTTGACATTTAAATTGTGTACTTATGCTGAACGGATGTTTTTAATTGACCTGTGTATATATATATATACAAAATAGATTTGCTATTAAATAACCAACAATGGTTGACATGCCATAAAACCAAACAAAACCAGATGAAAGGTAGAATCAACAATAAAAAAAAATCATAAATGCAAAGAAGACTACATTACTATACCACAGGAGTTGAAACAGGGGAAAAAAGTGAAGCTAGCGACTGAAAAAGGAAATGAATTATGGAAATATAACCCAGCTGATAACATCACCAAACGAACTAATGTATGCAGAAGAAAAATTATTCAGTGATAAAAGAGACATCCTCCACAGGAATCCGAAGAGAAATACAAAACATAGACGAGAAGTTGGGATACAAGGACAAATAATAAAGCTGTGACAACAAACGAAATTGCCGAAAACCTTAAACGCAAATGAAACCAACGAAATAAAGAAAAACAAAAACAAAAAGAGAACCTCAGACAAGTCTAATACAGCAGGAAAAAATAAATGAAAATTCTGTGAAAAGAACGAAGACTCAAAAGATACTGGTTTAGAGTAAACGAATACAAACAAAACAAGGCATTCCAAAATAATGAATTCTACTAACAATTTGGTGGAGACGACACAAGGACAAATTAACAAACGGATGCAGAAAAAAATCAATTTTCGAGTCAAATATGAAAATCATGAATGGATAAATAACATGGTAAAAGAATTGGAAGAACACAAATAAGTTTCCGAGGCAAATATAAACCATAACTTGCAAAGAGCAACAGTCAAAAAATACCAAACTAAAAAACGCCCGGCCATGATTGCATACATAGATCATAATTTTAAAAAGTCACGTCAATCTGTGACCGACTAGCAATGCCATTGAATAAATGCCAACAAAACGTTTACATACTTGAATGATAACAAACGGAAAAACTCGCCGGAACCAAAAGAACTTCAAATGACTATCCTCAGCAATTATAGACCAATAACGTGTTTACATATGCTTTGGAAAATCTTGACTGCACAGATAAGTGAACAAATATATTATTCGCCTGTATGCTGCGAAGATTTCCAGAAGAACAAAAAGGATGCGCAGAAAACAAGAGTAACAAATGACCCACGCCATCTCGAATAATATTCCTATATTTTTTTTTAGATGTAGGAAGATTTCAACAAGAGTATAGAGGTATTCGTGGCGTAACAATTTTTTGAAGGAATGTTATATATTCATGACCTGGACGCGACACAAAGTCAATTTCTAATCGGAGTTTAACAAGCTGAAATTCAGAGTTGTTCTTCTACTATACCGTTTAGCATACCTTGGTTAAAGAGCCCAGTCTATGTTATATTATTAAGGAATGATTTTTTTATTTTAATCACTTTTCATTAATTATATTTTACCATTCAATTTGGTTGGGAATTGAACTATTCGAATTAAGAGTACAGGTGCATAGCCATTGGGTACATTATACGCTCGTGCGCAAAGGATATGACAATCACCATTGTCATAATAGACCCCAGCCAGGAAATGAGGCTGGAGTGTGGATGACGTCTTGCCCAGAAGAGATGGGCTGAGGATTTGGAAGATTTTGAAAAAAGATTCAGTTGAGGTCTGACCATGGTGTTGAGAAATTGAGATTGGACCATACAGACAGACAATTGAGTTTCTGCCATTGGGGCAGAGAATTGAGTTCTCTGCCATTGAGTTGAGTTTTCTACCGTTGCGGCGGTGGTTAATTTTTTCGGGTCCCGATCAGCGAAGATGAATTGAGATCTAAAACACCACGAGATGTGCCAAACGTTCGGGTTTTTGTTAGCATAGTATGATTAAGAAAGACTTTGAAGAATTGTGTCTCTCTCCTCGTGTCGAAGAACCGAACTCTGAAGTTAATAAAAAGGTTCGTACCTGAACAACGGTGTCTGCTTGTAATTATATTACGGCTATATACTTATTTACCCCCCCCGCTCGGGCAGGATATGACACAAGGTCAATATTTTAAGCGGAGTTTAACAGGTTTGAATTAAGAGTTTTCCTTCTCCTAGACTAGTTGCCTCTCCAAGGCTGAAGAACCTAGTCTGCCCTACTATTTACCCATAGCTGGAGGGAGAATAATCGGATTCATACCTTTCCCAAAGGTATTAGTGCTATGTGAAACGCCATCAGTCTCGCCCAGAATTTGAATTCGTGCCGGCGTGTCCATTTCCAACGACGATAACTATTACACCACGAGTGCCTCCGTACGTAGGAATTTTACCATACATACCACTCTTCCCTCTTTACACTCTCTGACTGTCTGTTTGTCTCTCTCTGTCTCTAACAATCTGTTTTCGTTTCTTCAACATTCCCAACGTTACCATTGCTGTTATAATGAACATAATTGAAGGAATCGCTGATAACGTTAAATATATTTGCTTAAAGAATCGCTTTCGGTGAACATTAGCATCGATGTCGATTTACATAGAGAATTTATCTTTTAATTAACTGAAAATAAACGAAGTAGTCTCGCAGCTTTTTTCTCGCCTCACACGTTGAACACCCATCTTCTCTCGCACTACGCTTATTTCCAGAGCAATGCAGCTAACAAGTTTCTCGCTAAATCGATTTTAATTCAAGCTGGAAGGACAGGTTTCAAGGCCAACGCATGGGTTCTGCTCAAAATTGAAGAACTGAATGTAAGGTTGAATCAAATGCACTACAATATTTGGATCACGTGGCACAATTAAACGACTCAGGATGCTTTTGATAAGGTCGTGAAGGGGATGAAACTCACTTTCCTGTGAAATGCCAAGCTCGCCTGATACTCACCGAATGTTACTTACCGGATTTGTCTCTATGCCTTAGAGCAAGGCTTTGGAATTCAGAGTTTTAGACGAAGTAGAACTTTCCCAATCATTGTGATTCTTGCAAACCGAACAACATTTTATAAAGTTGTTCATCCTTACTTACCAGCAGTACCCAGCATGTCTTGCTTGTCTTACTTGGATGGTTTGTGAGATGGGAGGTAAGTTGACGTTGAAATGATGTTCCCAAAATTTGATCAGAACAGCGGCCAGCACCCTTGGGCAGCTCCTATTAAGTTTTTTTCCCTCTAAGCGTTTGGTTAAAGTTCAAATGATGTACCATCCAACAATAATTACATAGATGCAGCTTGGAAGATTTATTATTTTATTTCGTCAGTTGGATCAGATTATCATTATCTCCGATAACCTTTCAAAAGAGTTGGTTAACCTTAGTCGAGGGTGATCCGAAGGCTTCCTTTTCTATAGCTACTACACCGAGGTATAGGGAAGAGCGAACACTATACATATTTGGCCAATAGCCCGGTAAGTTCACGCTTACTAATCCATACGTTGATATATCTTTTAAAAGTGGAGGAGTTGCTACCGAGGAATATGAACAGGTCAACTAAGTTCAGAGGCTTGAATTTTAATAAAAACATAGGACCATTTGGATTAAAACATATGAACTATGCTTTATGCGAAAGTAAAGTTTGTGACCCTCGTCGAGGGCAACCCAAAGACTCCCTTTTCAATAGCTAGGGAAGGGCGCTACTCTTTTCTGTGAATTGCTCCAATTTGCCCTGGATACGTACCTTATAATACTGAGTGTTAAGCAAGGACTCATCAAGTACCATTTTTTATTCTTTGGTATAACTCGAACTGGGATTGAACCCCGGGTCCTGGGCCATTGATATCCTACCCACTAGTTTCATGTTAAAATCAAAACTACTTGTTGTCTACTCGAGGCAATACAAGCGAGATTTGCCTTGAGCAGACATATTTGCAAAAAGTGCTAGATCATCTGCGTAGATTTTATTATTGATAGTTTCTATAGGATATCCTCTGGTTCCTACTCTTCTATGCAAGACTTCAACAACATGTTCAAAGACAACAGTGGGAACATCAGTTAAGCGAACCATGACGGTTGTCTCCTTGTACTGCATCCTTATATACTATTTATATTTGATACAGAGTGAAACGATAAAATTGTCGTCCTAAAGAAAAACATTACAGGTTTATTTTAAAACTTTTATTGAAAAAATCAATTCAGCTATCTTGATTATGTAGTAGAGCTGACATCTATTCAATGTTGCCGCCTTCAGCCTCAATCACAGCCTCAATACGGATCCGGAACAGCAAGCATGCCTTTTCCACAAGCGCTGGCGGGAGCTCGGCGAATACTCGGCGGATGGCGGCGATCAGGCTGGCTTTGGTGTTGTGGGAGGTCATGTTGGTGATGTTCTCGACGTTTGACCAAATGAAGTAGTCCAGCGGATTCAGGTCGAGGGAGGAGGGGCAGTAAGAGAAGAGTACAAAGTCGTATCACTCCCTCTGAAGCCAAGCCTGGGTCTCTTTGGATTCGTGGGCCGGCGCCGAGTCCTGCTGCCACACCCAGGGTCTGCCACCGGTCACCTGATTGCACCGAGGGATCACCACACTCTTCAGCACATCCAGGTACACTTTGGTGTTGACTTTCAAGCCGACTTTGAAGATGTGAGGTGGCATGATGTGGCCCTGACTTGAAACCATACCAAAGACTGTAGCCGGAAACTTTATCTTCATCACCATGGGCATGTTGGACCGTCCGGATTTGCATTTTGAGGCTGCTGGCAATGGTCCTGTTGTCATAACTTAGATCGGTAGAGGGCATGAGTTGTCAGCGGTGCGTCTCCGATCTCACTAGTTGAACACTGAGTCACTTTCAGACATGATAGAAGGCTCCTATTGCTCATGGGATTTGTACACAACTGGCCAACTAGTTGATGGTCTGCGACAAAAAAAGAAAAGCGGTTTTCATAAAACGGAAATGGAATTATGTCGTCTTTTCTAGAGCGACAATTTTATTGTTCCACCCTGTATATATTTCCTCTGGGCATGGGAAAAATTCCTTAGAGGAATCTGCGAACAATTTTTTTTTACCTAATCATCGTTGCGGGTGTCTCCTCATGGTGTAATGGTTAAAGCGCTAGACTCTATAATCGTAGTACGCGAGTTCGAACTCCAGTAACGCTATTACGTTTACTTTCGGACAAATACCCTTCGGAAATATATGAACCCTCTTATCCTTTCATATATTGGTTAAATAGTACCACTACTGTCTTCCTAAAAGGATGGATTTGGTATTGAATAATTTGAGAAGGTTGATATGCCATTTAATAACAAACACAAAAACAAGTAATCATCGTTATGGATCAGTATCCCAGAAAACCGTTCAGATTTTCCTGAGAACTTTCTCGAATTCAGATCGGATGCGATTGAACAGCAGGACTAGATAAATATTACTTGATGAAATAGAAAAAGTTATACCTTTGTAGTTCTTTGTGATTCCGAGTTCGCTTTTTCAGTCAGAGGAAAATGTAGCCTTTTGTCCATTTCTTCATTACGCTGTATAAAACTAAAATATGAAAGAAAAATAAATGGGAATAGTTTATATATAAGTGTACGAAAAACAACAGCAAAACATGTAAATATAAACATACAATGAACTCAATTCCCAAACTCCTGCGTATAAAATTACGCTAGACTGGTTGACGTAGCGTTAAAATCAATAAATCTTTGTTCATTTATCGATATAACCTGAAACTCCGTAATTCTTTGCAATTTTGTAGACAATTTGGGATCGTATTTGATTGACCCTTTATCTGAAAGGCGGTTTGATTTGGTTTCTTTTTTAATTGCATATCATTTAATGTCATTGACCTAATGAGTAGAGTGTTCGCCAATGGTCCAGGAGACCAGTGTTCAATCCCAAGTTGAATTATACCAAAGACTCAAAAAATGGTACTTGATGCCGCCTTGCTAAGCACTCAGTACTATAAGGTGAGCATCAATGGTAAAGTGGAACAGTCCTAAAAATGGTGTAGCACCCTTTCCTACACTTCGTTGTAGTCCTATTTACCAACCCCTCCGCTCGGGCAGGATATGACACAAGGTGAATTTTTAAGCGGAGTTTAACAGGTTTGAATTCTGAGTTTTCCTTCTCCTAGACTAGTTGCCTCACCAAGGATGAAGAACCTAGTCTGTCCTACTATTTACCCATAGCTGGAGGGAGAATATTTGGATTCATACCTTTCCCAAGAGTATTAGTGCTATGTGAAATGCAATCAGCCTCGTCCAGGATTTGAACTCGTGTCGCCGTGTCCATATCCTTCGACTATAACCATGGCACCACGGGCATCTCCTATTTCGTTGTAGTAGCTATTGAAAAGGGAGCCTTCGTGTCACCATCGACAAAGGTTTCTAAGTTTATTTTCTTTACTTCTTAATACCGAAGCCATTTTTGTAGACGGACAGTAGCAGTATTATTTAACACCACGGAGACTCTCCGTTTTCAGAAAAAGACCCAGTTTACAGCAATTGCTGACTATTTAACTCAGAAAGATAGAAACAATGTTAATAATTTCAGTATTTATACAATTAGCCAGCGAATTGAATACCGGAATGTCTGCCAGATAAAACTACTGCCTTCGAGATTCTTTGAAGGAATCCTAGATTGTAATGAGATACTTCTTAAGCACAAGAAACAGCAACATTGGCGTGCACATAAAAAAATTGCAATATCCAGGGGTAACATTTTAATAATGCAATCATATGGATATTGATTTCAGCTAGAGATAAAAGAGATAAATAATATTTTCTTTGATCTATAATAAGATATCGATTATACGGGAAACAGGAAGCAGAAAAAAAATGTGTTTTCAGTTTTTATTTTTGTTAAAAAAAAAAGTAAATATGAAATTAAGCGCAAAAAAAATATAACAAAAAAAAAAGAACGTAACACAATCTTTTTTTTTTTATACGCTTATGCAAATTTTTATACAGCTGTAAACTCAGAAATGGGAGAGATTTTGACAGGTCAAATGGGTACATTCCGTTTTACTTTGTCAAGAGAAGCAGATATCGAAAATATAAGGAACGTCATGAGTACTGAATAAACACAATGATTAAGCAAAGATATATCTCTATAACTAAAATTTTCATTATATATATATATATATATATATATATATATATATATATATATTAAATATCCAGTCAGTGTCCAAGGACAGGAGGTGTGGATTATTCTTTACATAGAATATATGAAGAAAATCATATAAATCTATTGTTAGTTCCCTATTAATTCGGTGGGGTATAACAAAATTCACATTCAGATCATATATATTACAATTTGATGGAGATTCAAACTCGATTAAGTCGTCATAATAAATTTATTTCGGCGGAGAATATTACTATACTCTCCGTCTCGTCAGATGACTATTTACATGCTTCTCTCTCGTCGCAGAGTAGCAAATGTGGAGTTACAGTTCGTATTCAGAAGATAAAATAAAGGAATTAAAAAGTAGAAAATAAAAAATAAAAATAAAAGTAAAAAATAAAAATCAGAAAATAAAAATAAAAAATAAACAATAAAAATAAAGATGAAAATGAAAATAATAATAAGGTGGAAATCAAATTACAAATTATTTCATTTATAGGAGTAGGCAGAGGAGGATAATATGTTATGTGTTAGAACGATTAAGAAATAGGAGTGGAATTAATCTACTGGTCAATCCCTTCTAATTTTGCGTTCTTGTAGTGGTTTCTTATTCGTAGCAGGTGTGATTTTCTAAACAGGCTAAAGTCTCATACATGATCTACATTTATTCCTAATATGTCTGTTGATTAACTCAGCTGTTGCCATCCTAGATATTCCTCTTATTTCAATTAGGACCGAGATAGTTAAACCAGATTAGGTGGAGACATTTTATATAGTCGTCAAGTGTTTTTTAATTTACCCTAAAAATGGTCAAGGGAAATTAACCACTCCTGAATCATAGTTCCTAATTTTTAGATTAATATTCTATGATCATCTGGCCCTTATCTATCTTTATCTTTCTTTGTCTGGGTGATATCTGTTATTATTCAGGTTTGTAGCGAATGTCCCCGTAGTATAATGGTTAATGTGCTGAGGTGCGGTACGCGAGTTCGAACTCCAGTTCCGCTATTACGTTCACTTTTAGACAAATACCCAGATGAAAGGTATGTGGTATTAAATAACTCGTGAATGTTGATAATTCATTAAAATAACAAATAAATTATCCCGTTTTGAGAGGAACTTCTGGTCCATACCTTTTTGTCATTCCCGCTCCCCACCTTTTTTCTTTTCTTTACTTATTCATTTTTTTAAATAGGTAAGAATACATTGAATGAATGTTTTTATAATTTTTTTCTCCCCATTATGTAATGATTATATGAAGGTATTGGTTTCTCACATGGATTGGCCAGCTGAAATAAATTTGTTATAACCAAATGGCGTTCATTTGTGATTTTCTTCTAATTATATGAATTGGGTCGGTTTGAAATATTTTAAATTTATATATCAATAGTCATACATTAAGCACTACAAAAGATTTATAAGAATTCTCTAATATATTCTTAAATTGAATCAATGAATTTTCTGTTAAATTTAGAAAAGTATTGCGTATTTGTCTTTTACCTAGAGAAGCTTTCCTTAGAGGTACTACCAGTTCGGGTCAGCGTGGACTTTGGAGTAATGACAAAAAAAAGGTTACTCCGCATTCCCCGAAGATCAAGAACTGAAGATTCCCTATTAGATTATTTAGTGACATTCCTTGGAGAGATCTTAAATCTCTGGTGGGCTACAGTTTGCGTGTTGTACTTTTTTTTCATATTGAAGACCCCTCTCACTTATTTATTTTTTTCATATTGAAGACCCCTCTTCCAACATGCACTTCCATCATTATATATATATATATATATATATATATATATATGTGTGTGTGTGTGTGTGTGTGTGTGTAGTTAGGCAGTAGTCGTTCATTCAAGCATGTTTTATTAGTTAATAAAGTCAAAATTTGCCTGTATAATTTATTTAAGATCCCGTATTTCTATAGTATGGTTTTCATTGATAGAGTTCCTTTTTAAATAGCGTTGCCTTTTTTAAATACATCAGTTAACCTCTTTTTAACCCAGTGTTTCCATATTTCTATTATGGTATAAACTATTAAAAACTTACAAAACTCTTTTAAAAAACAAACACACCTTACACAAGCAAGCAAGCATTGATAATGTTCGATAAAGGGTTTGAAAGCTCTGTGGATAATTTTGGGAAATTCATCTCCCAATTCCAACCTAAAACTAAGACACTTATCAGAAAACTTGGAAGGATCCTAAATAAATTATGCAGACAACATTTGTCTTTATTATCTAATGAAATATATATATATATATATATATATATATATATATATATATATATTTGTGTTTATGGGTGTGTGTGTGTGTGTGTGTGTGTGTGTGTGTGTGTGTGTGTGTGTGTGTGTTCAAAAATACCTTCCATACTCTAAAATTTCATTCGTATGATGCAAATGAACTTAGCCAAGCTCTAAAGGTTGTTATATCTTGATAATTTCTTACCATTTGTTTGCTTGAGGTCGAATGGATACTGTGACAAGAGTTCAAATCCTGGTCGAGGCCATTCGCATTTTACATAGCGCTAATACGCCTGGGAAAAGTGTAAATACAATTATTCTTCATCCGGCAATGTCTAAATATTAGAGAAGAGTGGGCTATTCAATTTTGTTATGGCATCTAATCTTGGAGCGGGAAAGCTTTACATTCAAACCTATTAAATTCCGCTTAAAAATTGACGTTATATAGCATTCTGCTTGTGCTAATGGAATGTATATATATATATATATATATATTGCTTTTATCGTATTCCGTGGGAATTGATTGATGTATTTTTCCTAATTGTATATATCCCTAGTACATTCTGCCCGACTTTGGGCTATCATCATAGAAACCCATTTAAAAGCAAGCCCTATACACTCCAACGGTAAAGACGGTCTTACATAGTAGTAATGCAATAACAAAAGTTACATCACTTTTGTAATAGATCCTCCCCTTATGATGGCCCAAAGGCAGGCAGAAAGTACTAGGAATATATGCAATTATAGAAAATACATCAATTCCCGCTGAATACGATAAAAGTAATACGGCAATACGAGCGGATCAACAAGAAAATATGTAGACAGAAAATGTCATTCATGCTCAACAAAATTTGTATTAATATATATATATATATATATATTTATATATATATATATATATATATATATAGTAAAATTAAGGCACTAAAAATCCATTATTCAAGTTTCACATTATGTAGACAGTCCTCAGGTGGAAGTGACATAAAACTGACCTGTCAAACATCTTCCTAACCTGGGAAATAGACACATTATAAGATAATCTTTCTCCAGACATTTCTTGCGAACTAATCTCTTATCACATTACAACAATTCATGCGATATAAGTTTACCTTATTCCCGCCTGAATATTGTGTAAAAAACACTTGAAACTTGATTAATGACTTGAAGCGATGTTTCATTTAATGCCGTTGTTCTGTTCATGAATATCATCATCATCATCATGTCGCACGGATATCCCTGACCCTCTCTCGCCACTTTTCCCTATCGGTCATCGCCTCAGGCAGGTCTTCTGGACAACATCCCGTACCCTCACATAGTTGCTGAATGTATGTTCGTGCTGGTCATCCTGCTTTTGCACGGTTATGTGTGGGGGTCCATAAGAGTACATCACTTATGAGTTCGTCCCTGCTTCTCCAGCAATGTCCTGTATGTCTGGTTCGTCTAACTAGAATAGTTTTCGTGATAGGAGGCAGGTGATCGTACAGTTGGTGTCTTGTGGGGTGTTGCCGCCAGGACTTGTTCAAGATTGCTCGCAACATTCTTGTGTAATTACCGTCTAGCTTCTTCTCCAGCCGTTTTGTTAGAGTCCATGTAGTGCATCCATATAGCAGTATCGATGTGACCGCTGCCTGGAAGAAACTGCGTTTCATTTTATCGGTTAGGTCTGATTTCCATATAATCGATAGCCTATTGATAGCTGTCCATGCTTTCGTTAAACGTGTGTCGATGTCCTTTTCGGTTGATGCGATGCTGCTTCCTAGGTATATATATATATATATATATATATATATATATATATATATTAAATGTACGTAACATTATTTTATAGCGAGCTCGAGCTCATTCGTTTGTACGCAGTTAAAAGATTTCAAATTTAGAAAAGTGCGAGGTGTATACGATAAGTTTCCAGACTTTTTTCGTATAGGCATTTTATTGATAGTACACACATGAAACTCTAGTTCCCGTCAAAGTAATCTCCTCCGGTTGCAATGCACTCGTTGTACTGTTCTAACAACTTCTGGAAGGCCCCATAGAAGTCCTCTTGTGTGAGTCAATGACCTTCGTCATAGCCTCTTCCATCACCTTAATTTTCTCATAACGACAGCCTCTGAGCTTCGAGAATTCCCAAAAGTCACAGGGAGGAAGGTATGGACTATAGGGAGCCTGGGGAACTGTCTTGATGCCCATCTTGGTCAAATAGTCTGTGACAATGATGGAGTTGTGGACTGGTGTACTGTCCTGGTGGAAATGCCACTGACCCGATTTGAAGAGTGCTGGCCTCGCCCGACCTCTGGCCTCTTCTGAACTCCCTTAAAACATCAACATACTAACCCTAACACTTTGGCCAATAAATTCTGGTGTATTGACTTTCTTACTCCTTCCACACATCTCATCATCCCCCACAGACTCCCTGCCTTCTTTGAATCTTTTATACCACTCAAAAACTGATGGTCGATTCATGCAAGATGCTCGAAAAGTAGTCTGAAGCATTACATACGCTTCTGTGGCATTTTTCCAAGTTTAAAACAGAATTTTATTGCATATCGTTCTTCTAAAGTGTGCTCACGTCCAGATTACATTTTTGAAATTCACCTGCTGTAACAATCAGGCTTTAGTAGGGTGTATTGCAATTGCTGCCGTAGCTGTTGCTTTGAACCTGAAATCATAAAAATTGGTCAGTCATCTCATAAGATGTATAGCAATAACATAGTGAATTTTCAAGTGTCTACGACGATTTTAAATGCCCGTACAAAAAAGCCTGGAAACTTATCGTATGCACCTCCTATTGCGTATTTGTATTTTACAAAGAGATGCGTTCCTTACAAGTACTACCAGTTCGGGTCAGCGTGGACTTTGGAGTAATCACAATAAAAAAGTTTACTCCGCATTCCCCGAAGATCCAGTACTAGAGATTCCCAATTAGATTATCTAGTGACTTTCCTTGGAGAGGTCTTAAATCTCTGGTAGGCTGCAATTTGCGTATTCTAGACATCTAGCTCATTGGGCATATGAATAGACGTATTATACTCATAATTCTAATGTAAATGGTTTTTATATTTGCTTTCATATTGATGACCCCTCTCACGTAAAAACCTTTTTTTCAAAATGCAATTCTATCAATATATATATATATATATATATATATATATATATATATTGTCATCCATAGACTGTTTCGTTGTATCACAACTCTTCAGTGTGGCTAGGCACGTAGGACACTTGAAGCTGGGATCGAAAGCCGCTCAACTTTACCTCGACTTAGTATCATACTGCTCAGCCAGCAAGCGAACCACATCATCTCGGGAATTATAAGGTATTATGTAGTAGCTTTCGTTTGTTTACATTTTTGCCCTACCGGATACCAGAGTACTCAGTTCATTCAAAGAGCTTTGCCTTATGCGAGTAAATTCCTTCACTAGAGTGCTCAACCCCTGTAGGGGAGATAATTATACATATATAAGATGGTGTGGTTTCTTTATTAAATGGCATATGCCTCTTCAAGAAACTAGTGCAATTTAACCCATGGCTGGAGGGGATAAGTGGATCTTCAAAGTGAATTAGTCCGTATATAAACGTAACGGCACAACTGCAACTCGAACGAGTTCTCTTTGAGGCCGCAGTTCTGTTCTTTAAGCATTTCACCGCCGGGATTCATCCATACATGATAATGTTCAAATACATACATTTTAATACAGCAAGCAAATTGCTATGACATTGTTTCCTATAATGTTGTTTAAGAATGAATAAAGCATTTGCTGAAGCTCTTGTAATTTATAAAGTTTTGGGAAATGATTTCGTGCATTTTGATTCAAAAAGAATTCCCTTGAACGTTTACAAGAAAAACAAAGAAAAGATATTTTGTCAGTCATCTCTTGAGCAACTATGATCAAAGAGGAATTGCTGCTCCCCCAACAAATATATGTATATATACTTTCTTTAAGAAAAACAAAACCGGTCACACTAGGATTATAAATTTATTTCCATCCTGTTAAGTGTTTTTGATAAAATAAAAAACACGAAAAAAATTAACAGGACTTCCTTAGATCTTATGGATAAAATAAATCAGAATAGACACAGGAAAGAAGGGTGGGAAGGAGATAGAAGAGGGGTGAAGAGTTATCTCCTCATTTAGCCCACTTCCGTTTTTTTTTAAATTTTATTGTCGGTTGGATAAAACATAAAAAAACATATTATGCTCATATATATATATATAAATATATATATATATGTACATATAATACTCATATCTATATATATAGTCATATAAAACTTATATATATATCTATATCGATAGATAAAATCACTAAATATATGTATATATAAAGTCACTAAAAAAAACATATAATACTTATATATATATATATATATATATATATAATCTGCAGTTAGCGTCCGAAGACAATGGGTGTCGTGTATTATTTTAGGAGGAGCATGATATACCCATTACCTGAGATACTAAGCACATGTAAATGGAGTAAAAAGAAAAGGTATATGTAGATAATAGTATAGTTTACAAGCTTATATAATTCAAAAAATTCCACCTGCTTTGAAAAATCTAGCATATGTTCAAATTAGGATGGATTAATTTACAGGAACACCGTTTTTCTGTTTTCCTTTTTAATTTTACAAATACTTTATTGTTTTAACACCATTTCTATTCACCTGATAATTTTAATTTTTATATGTTTTTTTTTTCATACATATATAGAATTTAATCCATATCAACTGTTTTTTAACCTCAAATTAAACGTGTGAAGTCATCAGATGATAGGAAGAGAATAATGATGTCCTTCGCCGAAGTAAATTCATGATGACAATCTAAACAAGTATAACTTTTCTACTAATTACATTATATATATATATATATATATATATATATATATATATATATATATATATATATATACACGTGGTGCCTTCAATAAGTTTCCAGATTTTTTTTTGTACAGGCATTTAAAATGTCGTATACTCTTGATAATTCAGTATGTTATTGCTATAAATCTTATGAGATGACAAACTAATTTTTATGATTTTACGTTCAAATTAACAGCTACAGCAGCAATTGGAATACACCCTACTAAAGCCTGATTGTTACAGCAGGTGAATTTCAAAAATGTAATCTGGACGTGAGCAGACTTTAGAAGAACGATATGCAATAAAATTTTGTTTTAAACTTGGAAAAATGCCACAGAAACCCATGGAATGTTTCAGACTGCTTTTCGACCATCTTGCATGAATCGAGCATCAGTTTTTGAGTAACAAAAGACATTCAAGGAAGGCAGGGAGTCTGTGAAAAAAGTCTGGAAACTTACTTAATGATCCTCGTATATATATATATATATAGGCTGGGTGCGACAGAAATACTTCCTTCGTGATGCTTTTTTTGATAGAAATTTGATATTACTATGGGTTGAAAATACAATCCAGGACGGCATCATCCCGACGTAACATGTAATGAGCACGAAAAAGCTCCCTGTGTTGCAGCTCCGTGTTCAATAATCTTTAAAAGAGGTTTCAACTAGAAAGGTACTATGTGCAACGTTCTGAGCATGATTGTAACTGATTATATTTGATAAATACAATAAGAAATTATCTTCGTATAATACTATTACCACTTGCCGAACTTCACTTGAAGCACACAGCTGACAGTTGAAAATATGGGAGGTATTTCTTTTGCACATACATACACACACACTATATATATATATATATATAGTGTGTGTGTATGTGCGACAGAAATACCTCCCATATATATGAATTGAGGTCTCGATAGCCGTTAAACGGATGTATGTAAACAATAGTAATTGTGATTCATAACCGTTTAAAATTCACTTCGATGCTACTGGCCCCTCGTGGCTGAAGGGTTAGAAGCTTGGAATGAAGTTTGAGTCAACTGGGTTTCGATCCCGGTTACGGGAAGCTAATATGTCACACTGATGAGTTCTGATAGAACGAAACAGATCTGTCTGTGGATGACTATATATATATATATATATGCATATAAAATTATATATATAGTGTATGACAGAAATATACATATATACATGCATGTATAAAAATGTTTGTGTCTACATATTAGTGTGTGTGTGTGTGTGTGTGTGTGTGTAAGGAAGTGAGAGCCGCCGGATTTAGACTAAGTATAAGGGAATGGTATTCTGGAGGAAGTACATCATGATCTGTGCGTGTTGGAAGTTCCTGGTCTCGAAGCAGATCGAAAACATCAAAGAAAAAGTTTATAACTTTGAAAACTTTTATCGTTTAACTCATTTTCTTTACATTTTCTACAGGAAAATCAAAGACTTTTCAACG
>OY757931.1:14404152-14447458 GCA_963585895.1 Sepioteuthis lessoniana | reverse complement strand
AGAGGGCGGGGGGGTCACGAGGAGCAAAAATAGGCTAGAGTCGCCACTGATATATATATATATATGTATATATATATATATATATATAAGCTCTGTTTTATTATTTCAAACTTAGTTTAATACAATCTCTTAAAGTCTGGAAAATAATCAAATCCAATATTAATTAAAGATACTGATTAACTTTCAGAAGTATTCGAGTATATCGGATATTTCCAAATCAACTCGAAACCTTTCCCCGTTCTCTTCACTCGATGAAAACAAGACTGAAATCCTGAGAAAAGAAGCGACAAAAATAAATGAATGAAATCTCGATAACAATGACGTAACGTCTTTTATTTTCAATAACGGCCATCTTGAAATCATATGTTATTTGTGGGACTCGTAATAGTTTGCTTACTTTAAAAGGAAGACGTTGAATTCCAGAATTTTGCAAAGGCACGAATAATTTTAAAGGAAAATAACGCAAATACTATCATACCCTAATAAATAGATAGATATAGAGATAGATAGAATAGGATGTAATAGATAGATAGATACTGACTGATAGATAGATAGATAGATAGATAGATAGAAACTGACTGATAGATGGATAGATAGGATAGGATAGGATAGGATAGGATGTAATAGATAGATAGATAGATAGATAGAATAGGATTTAATAGATAGATAGATAGATAGATAGAATAGGATGTAATAGATAGATAGATAGATAGAATAGGATTTAATAGATAGATAGATAGATAGATAGATAGATAGAATAGGATGTAATAGATAGATAGATAGATAGATAGATAGATAGATAGATAGAATAGGATGTGATAGATAGATAGATAGATAGATAGATAGATAGAATGTGTGGAATTGAAATTATTTCACATTAGAAGCCATTGCATCATATTTTCAAACCAATTTACGATTATACATTGAAAATTGCATGAGTCTAAATATATATTTAAATATCTATGCAAATAGTAGAAAATATCTGAATTTTATAGAGGCAAGAAAATTGGAATGAAAAGTGATACACATCCGTTTTTGTAAGTATTTTTTTCTTAAATTCTAACATTACTTCGACAGTACGTTATTGTTGAATATACATCATACATGATTTTAATAGCTTTTATGCAAATATGTGCGATTTATACACGAACCTTATATGTGCTCATCCTCGCCCATACGCATGCACAAACTTGGTCATATACGTACAAGCATATATATATATATATATATATATATATATATATATATATATATATGTGTGTGTGTGTGTGTTTGTGTGTGTGTGTGTTTGTGTGTGTGTGTGGTCGGTGGATGTGTTGTGTGTGTGTGTTATGTATTTACGAATAATTTTAGTCGGAAAAAGTTGTATCAAAGTACAAAATTATAAATATATATATACATACACACACACACACCTGTGTCTGTGTGTGTGTACGGAGAGAGAGACAGAGACAGAGATAGACAGAGAGAGACAGAAAGACGAACAGAGAGAATGCTCATATACACACTTGGTCATATACACGCTAGCATATATATATATATATATATATATATGTGTGTGTGTGTGTATGGGGAGGTATGTATATGTGGGGGGTAGGTGGGTGCGTTGTGTGTGTGTTATGTATTTACGAATAGTTTTTGTAGGAAAAAGTTCAAAGTGCAAAATTATATATATACACACTTATATAAATGTGTGTGTGTGTGTGTGTGTGTGTGTGTGTGTGTGTGTGTGTGTGTGTGTACAGAGAGAGACACACAGAGACACACGTAGAGATGGACAGAGAAAGACAGAGACAGAAAGAAAAACAGGAGAATGAGGAGATGAGAAAGCGAGTGATAGATATTTTGATAAATACTGCAATGTGCATACGTGTGTTTTTTCAATGTGGGTGAGTGAGTAATTGTGCGTTTTAATTCCATTATTTCAACAGGCTGTGGTGTCTTTATGTAAGCGTATGCACACACACACACACACACACACACATATATATATGTATATATATATAAAATTTTGCATACAAATGTTTCAACCGAGAACCGTTGCATTAAAATACATATGCACGCACACACACAAACGTACACATGTATATATCTATATATGTGTGTTTGTTTTTATGTATGCGTGTCTGTGTGTTTAAAATCAATAATTTTCGCAGGTTATGATATCCTTATTTGAGATTATATATATATATATATATATAGGGGCATTTATATTTGTAGATATGTAAATGTTAATATGAATAATTTGCTTGAATATTTTAGTATTAACAGGCATAAATACAAATATATATATATATATATATATATATATATATATATATATATATATACACGTTCGTGTTTATTCTTCTTGTGTGTGTGTGTGTGAGTTTCTCTTTAGATGAGTGTGTATTTATGAGTTTGCATATGACATATTTACAGAAGCCTTGTATATCTTTATGGAAGTAGAAGGGATTCATAGTTGTGTTATTTAGTATTTTTGTCGTCTCGTAATTGGTGTATTGCATCGAAGGAAAAAAATGGCCCCGTCATAATCCTGTTCTCTTTCTGTTTACATTGAATAACGAAATCACAAATGTAAAAACAGCCACTAGTCGCATTAACAGAATTATGACTTTTGTTTTTATTTTGTATGTTTTTTTTATGATATTTTTCCTCTTAAGTGTCCTGGCTTATCAAAAATTATTTCGTTATATAGGTTCATACTTTCATGGAATTTACTGCAGTGGTACTGCAGTGGTACTGCAGTGAATAACGATATTGCAGTGAATAACTGCAGTGAATAACGATATTGCAGTGGTACTGCAGTGAATAACGATATTGCTACAAACTTGAAAACTCTTAAGTCAGCAAGAATTTATTAGCAAAGAAAGAAGACACGCCAACAGAAAAACTGGCAAGAGTATGTACTGTTCCCTATTAAAAACATAAATCAAGGATTAATTGATTGATTGCGATCAATAGCATGTTAACCGTCTTGAGTAATTCTATGTATAGAATGTAAAAGAATCGGTTTAATTTCTTCGTTCATACTTACATACGGATCTATCGAGAACGAATGAATATTGGACAGACCTATTTGGCACCTTAATGGAGCGCTCACAGGTACGACGACTCCGAATCGGAGTGGACATAAGAGTAACAACAAAAAAAGCGTACTCCACACCGTAATAAATGTGTAATGGTTAGCAAACTAAATCGGCAAAGCTACACAAGTGAGTTCGAGTCTCATTTAGTGCCTTATTCATGCGGCCTTGTGCCACATTTAAGCAAAAAGCATTGTAAATTACTACACAAGACCGGCTTATTTGGAGGGGTGTCTAAACTGTTCTGAATTGAATACAGTTTGTGTATTTTAAGCCCTGTTGACTAGGCACAAATGTACGTTTGTGTGATTACAGATAGGACTGTTTAAATTTAGTCGTTAGTATCTAGTCTACTTGAAGCAAAATTCTGAAATTAAGCTATGGAAAGTCTCTGCCAATCTTTCTCTAATACTGTTCATGAGAAGTCACGTAGTGTAAATAGTTTTCATTTAAAATAATAAAAAAGAAAAGCCGCCCAAAAGACCGAGTAAACAAATTACAAAACAAACACTACAAAACACAGAAAGATATCAGAGTTGGAATCAGATTGATTTTCTTTTTCCTTGGAAACAACAACGTATAGAGGAACCGCAAAAAGACTTTCAGAACAAACTTTCTATTTTGAAACAATGTAATATAATGGCCGAGGGATTTCGGTTCATGCCTTTGGGTTTGTTTGGGATGGAGGCCTTTCAGCACGGTGCATGGGTTGCTTAGGTGCAACATTGGAACAGGAGTTCGCGCGTGCGCGGGCGGAGCGAACGTTCGCTCAGAGATGTCACAGTAGCCCACATTAGAAGCGGGGTTACGGAGTGCGGGTGGCGTCCCGCGCTGGAGGCGCGCGGAGGATATTTGAAATTTGAAGAAAGCTAGAAGAGTTGAAGCTAGACGCCGAACGAGACGGTTGACTTTCTGGCTCGCAGAGGCGAGTCGAATTTATGCACTATGGGCGCCGAATGAATGGGGGCCAGATGAAAAAGCCAGCATAAAAAAGATTGTCTGTCTACTTATGTCGAAGAACCTTTAAACTCAAAGGTAATAAAAGGTTCGTACCTGAACTGAGAAGTCATTACGTGTTTTTCGTATTTCGTGATTCCTATGTTTTATGTATGCATGTTACGAACTTTCGATGTCCATTTCGCACAAAGCCGTGTTTGGCTATGGTACAACAATATTTCTCCTCATAATCATCAATATAGGCTTTTTATTTTTAGCTGCAACGACTTCGTATGCTACACAAGTTAAGAAAAGAATTGTCTACAGCAGAGATAGCAATTTTCTTGTCAGAAAAAGCTGTCAGTATAGTCCATCTTTTATCTACCCGATTCCCACTGAGGAGTTGATAAAAGTGCTCTTTATCCATGTTTGTTTAATCCTGTTGTTTTCCATTCCCATCGCTGTTGTCAATGCTGTAACAACGAAGTCATTATCTATAATGCATAACTTTACGATCTTTGCAAATGTTCAAATGTTGACAACAAAATCAAATATTATGTTCAAAGCATCTTTTCTCTGTACTAGATAAAAAGAGCCGAATTTTTGGCTACTACTAAAACACCTAAAACTTTTAACTCACTTCGGTAACTAAACGCCCACATAGGTCAGAGATAACACTATTGTCTCAGTGGATTTGTCTTCCCAGAAACCACCCTCAAAATTAATCCTCTCTCGCTTACTTCTGACCTATCAAACGTAGTGTACTTTATTTTTTACTCTAAATCTTATAAAGTCAATTAGTAGTCTGAAGGTAGAAGGATGTGCTTCATCTGGTAGACCAGTGGGAGAACAACAATTACCAAAATGCCTAAATCACCCGAATCCATCAACCATATAAGTATTCGTATGCTACTCACAAAAGCCGGTGTGGAAGTTTGGTCTTCTGAGAACTCAAAATAGAAAGCTGTGCCTTCCGAGTCAGCCCCTTTGGTGTACTGTATGTATTTACCAAACCCTCAGCACGGACAGGAAGAGACACTAGGCCAATTTTAGACTGGGTTTAACAGGTTTGAATTTAGAGTTTTCCTTCTCCCAGAATAATAGCCTAAAAAAGGCTGAAGAAATCAGTCTGACTTACAATTTATCCATAACTGGAGGGAGAAGAAGAGGATTCGTAACCTTCCCATGGGTATTAGTGCTTCGAAAAGTGCAATAAGCCTCGTCCAGGATTTGAACTCGTGTCACCATATCCATTTCCTTCGACGATAACCATTACACCACGAGCACTAGTTTTGTAACTGCGCACAAATAAGAAAAGCCGCAGTGTGGACCTAAACCGGAAGAACCAAACAAAGCTCAGTAAAGAGCTGGTTCCAGCTCAAACAAGAAAGAGCAACTTTTAAACCACATAATATTTCCGTCATCCGATTCCACGTATTTCCACCGCCGCAGAAACTGAAAGGATTAAACAATTAAATTCCGATATATGAAGTGACTTGTGTTTTTGTGTCCCCCCACTCACCGCTCAGAAGACGATCGCATGAACGACAAAGAAGACCTTTGTGACATTTCTCCCAAGAAATAGAATGGTAATGCGCTGTTTATTGCTAACATTCTGTAAGAAATATAATGCTTTCCAGTAGTTTCTTTCGGTTTCTTTATGTAATGGTAGATCGACTTTCTTGGGCTATTTAGTAACAAAGCCATCCTTGTAGTACTACTTTCTGTTATATATATATATATATATATACCTTTGCAGATATTCAATAAATAAGCTTAATTTTGTAAGTGGATGAATTGTTCACGCACGCACGCACACACACAGACAAAAATATATATATATATATATATATATATATATATATATATATATATATATATATATATATATATATGAGTATTCTTGGTCCAGTTAAACCGGAGTTGGGAGTAATTCCATCAGGACAAGAAGTTATTCATGAATGAATATTTAAAATTTTCCTGGTAAAGAGCTCAATGTACCAATAATACAGAGCAATAAATTCTTTAAGAAAAACGACGAAACCGGTCACATAGGATTATAAATTTATTTCAATCCTGTTACGCATTTTTGAAATTTCCAAAAACACTAAAAAAGTAACAGGACTTCTTCAGATCTAGTTTTTTTATCAAAAAAATCAGAAGAAGTCCTGTTACTTTTTTCGTGTTTTTGGAAATTTCAAAAATGCGTAACAGGATTGAAATAAATTTATAATCCTATGTGACCGATTTCGTTGTTTTTCTTAAAGTATATATATATATATATATATATATGGAAGTAAATAATGGATTGTAATCCGACAATATGTTAAGAAAAATTATATCAAGGTAATCCAAGTAGAAGAAGAGATTTATTGAGAAGCAAAGTCGACACTATAGCGTTTCGGTTCTAATGCACAATCATCAGGACTATGGGGGATAATATTTGTGATGTTAAAACAAAGCTGGATGTGTAATAAATGCAAAATGTAAAAATCTTGGAAACTTGTATAACATTTTGCACTTTTTACACATCTATCCCTAATTTAACATCACTAATATCCTCACTGATAGACCTGACGATGGTTCATTAGAACCGAAACGCTGTAGTGTCGACTTTGCTTCTCAATAAATCTCTCCTACTTGGATTACCTACTTATCAATTTTTCTTTATATATATATATATATATATATATAAAGAAAAATTAATATCAAGGTAATATATATATATACATATACATCATTAGAAACCGGCTCATTGGACTAGTGCGTAGAGTGTTCGCCAATGGTCCGGGAGACCTGGGTTCAATCCCAGGTTGCGTCATACCAAAGACTTTAAAAACGGTACTTGATACCTCTTTGCTTAACACTCTACAATATAAGGTATGTATCAAAGGTAAATTGGAGCAATCCTGGGAAAGGAGTAGCGCCCTCCCCTACACATCGCTGTAGTAGCTATTGAAAAGGGAGCCTTCAGGTCGCTCTCGACAACGGTCACCAACTTTACTTACTATATCATTAGATGAAATGTTTTTTGACTCAGGCTAACGGTAGGAAATACATGTTTAGCCAATTTGGGGACGTTTTAAAACGAAAACTAAAATTTCCTTACAAATTACGTATTCTTCTGTAATTTGCACTTTTTAGCCTGTAAATATTTGAAAAAAGAATTCTGTTCAATGTCCTGAGCAATGTTTGATTTCCACCATTTTGGAAAGCTTCAAAATAAGTCATTTTGCCAGGATAAAATAATTTTTACTCTGGACCTATTCCAAGCTATGCAGTTTTTTATATATTTATGGAAAAAAGATTCCGAAAAAAATTTTTCTTTATTTTTTTTCAAGAAAATTCTCTTAACTTATTCAGTGAACGTCTATTTATTTACTTGTACCTTTCCTTTATCAATAATTGTTATTCAAAGCAGACTCAGATTAGGAGATTATTTTCATTTAAACTAATGTAATTCAAGTTTTATTTGTTCAATGGCATATCAACTCTTTTTAGGTTATTTAATGCCAAAGCCATTCTCTTAGAAGAACAGTAGTGGTGCTATTTAACCTATAGCTGGGAGAATAAGGAGGTTCATACCTTTCCCAAGTGAATGTAATAGCGCGACTGGAGTACGAACTCGCGTACTACGATTCCGCAGTCCATCGCTTTAACCATTACACCACGAGGACACCCCCTAATGTAATTCATTAATGAGCTGTAGCAATGCAGAGTCTGACAGTAGCATGAGTGTTGAACAAGCGTATGTCACTTTAAACCAACCACATACAGATGTCTGTCTACCCTATCATCTAATGTATCTTGTATACTTTTCACAAACTGAATTAGACATTAATCAGTATGCTTTGATTTTGATAGTAAAGATTAATACAGTCTGTCAAGATTCGCGCTAATTGTATATATATATATATGTGTGTGTGTGTGTGTGTGTGTGTGTGTGTGTGTGTGTGTGTGAGAGAGAGAGAGAGAGAGAGAGTTTTCTGGGTCAAGATTCCACGATGTCTTTTAGAAATTCAAATATATTCGTGATATTTTTCTTGAGTAATGATTTGTTAACCAATATTGTTTTTTCTTACACTTTATTTTCATTTTCTTCTCTCTCTCTCTCTCTCTCTCTCTCTTTTTTCTCTCTCTCTTTCTCTTTCTCTCTCTCTTTCTCTTTCTCTCTCTATCTCTCTCCTCTCATTTTCTCTCTCTCTTTCTTTCTCTCTCTCACTCTCTCTCTCACTCTCACTTTCTCTCTCTCTTTCTCTCTCTTTCTCTTTCTCTCTCACTCTCTTTCTCTCAAGCTCTATTTCTCTCTCTCTCTCTCTCTCTCTCTCTCTCTCTCTTTCTCTTAGGCTAAACTAAATTGTTTAAAATATGACTGTTTTGACTTTTAAATCTGTGTAAACAAAAACTTTACTTTTACTAAAGGAATTGTTTAAAATGGAACTGTTTTGTATGTATAAAAATGGATTTTGTATTAATTCCCTCCAATTTCAGATCTGCCCTAAAACCCAACCAAATCAAATCCAATTGAGAAGCAGCTAAAAACTTTTATTGTGCGAAAAGTGAAAGCGTACTTGATCACTTGATGGCTGAACAACTTTCGTAAGGGTTGAAAGAGTCTTGACGATCAGGCCATGGTCAGTTAGGTCGAAAACAGTGAATACTTAGGCCTGTCATAGAGACAAGTAGCAAAAGGAGAGTATCAGGCGAGCTCTGCATCTCACAATCGAAAGTGATCCGTCACTTTCACGACCTCCTGCAAAAGCACCCTGTGCTGCCAAATTGAAATTCCTGTTACCAAACATTTGACTCACCCTAAAAATACAATTATTTTGCATAAGCTTTTAGAATCAAATGCTCAGTAGACATTTAACCTATGAAATGTGTGTGAAGATCTAACAGGAACTTACAGAGATAAATTCTTTCAATCAGCTGCAGTGGCATGAAAGATAAATATCAACATGACAATGGATGATATAAACCAATGCAGGTGTAGAAACAGTTTGAAACGCAAAAGCAATTACCAAAGATTTATTTTTTCATCACAAACAAGAACGAACGTAGAAAGAGTGAAAACAAACCATACTTAAGCTACTTTGTTATTTTTCTCCCCGAACTGCGCTACTCCATGGTACAGTGTGTAGCCTAGCTGCCTATCATACCACCTGCCTCGCAAAAGCCTCTTTGAGGCAGGCAGATTGTTAACTCTGCTATAATTGACGAGTTCTTGAATCGAACAAAAGTTAATACGGAATACAATAGCATCTACCAAGCTATTGATTTTAAAATTACCGATATGCTTATTAGATGTAAAACTGAGGCACTAAATTCTTCAGAAACAGTTACTTAATAGCAAGTAGTTCCTTCCTTTGCCTAAAAAACGGTGGCCGCTCAATGTGTCATGAAGTGTGCGTCATGCTGAAACCATTGCTTAGTTATGTCTCTCAGGGTATTATCTTGCTCTCTCTCTCTCTCTCTCTCTCTCTCTCTCACACACACACACACACACACGCACACACACAATGAGTCATATTTGTTGGTTGAGTCTATGTGAAATTTAATAGGACCAGCAAGATTTCGCAGATATAGGGTGTCTAAATATACAACGGAACCATGTGACTGCTAATATAGAGTGTCTCAATTTGTATGGTTATAAAGGCTATCTCAATATATACGGTTATATTGGGTGTCTCAATATATACGGTTATATTGGGTGCCTCAATATATACGGTTATATTGGGTGTCTCAATATACATAGGACCCATGTGACTGTAAATGATTCTAATACTAATAATGTAGTATTCTTTTTTGTTTAAGATTTGAAAATAGTATACTATAACTACTATTCTGGATTATTGACCTAATGAGTGGAGTGTTCGCCAATGGCCTGAGAGACTGGAGTTCAATCCCACGTCGAGTCATACCTAATACTCAAAAAATGGTACTTGATGCCACTTTTCTTAATGCTCAGCTTTATAAAGTAGGGAGCAAGTATAAAGTGGCGCAATCCAGGGAAAAGAGTAGCATCCTTCCCTAAACATCGGTGTAGTAGCTATAAAAAAATGACCTTTCTGGTAACCTTCGCCAATTTAATTGTATAACAACTATTAATTCTCGATCACAACGCCTTAGATAAGAGTGGAAAAATATTTTGTGCCACTACTTATTTGAAAACAAAAATCATTTAAAACTGTCTCAAAATTGATGCAACCCATTAATATCATAATGATGAATTAATGAGAGAATAAACTTTAAAAATATCGCATGTCCTGGAAGCTGATATGATAAAAATTTAAAAAAAACAATGATTTAATGTCTCTAGTTCAAAGGGCGAATTTTTTTACAGAACATGTTCCAAATGACCGTTATTGTGCTTATCTCAGTAATAAATCATTATCATATTCATAGGTTGCATTTATTTTGAGACAACCTGTATTTTCAATTTGGTTTGAATCTCTCGGGAACGGTGTTCAATGGAGTTTCCGGAATTCAGGCGTGTGTTATTGAAAACAGTTACGTGTCATCTGCCCATAGTGAAGGCTGCATTTTTTTTACTACAACCCACCAACACCATTTCAAATTGTGATGAGCACAAAGAGGTAGAGATTTATCTTTCTGATAATTATTAGAATTGAATGAAAATACTTAAAACTATACAAGCCATATAAAATAGGGAAAGAAATAATATATTTTATTATATACGAATACCTACATGAAATTATCTAGGCTGGCAGAATACCCTGCAAAAGATAATATCCCATCTGAGTAAAGGTGTCAAGCAATGACGCTGAATTGTAGTGAGTGAAATTCTATTTTTTCAGCTCTGGAGTGTGAAGAATCCTTCTTCGGTTCCAGCATTCCCAGGTTCTCACTGATACGGACTGCGAGTACTTTTAAGAGTACCACCAATGGGTCAAATAAATCTGAAAATTATTAGTAATTGATTGGAATACTTAAAACCAAATTATCATCATCATCATCATGTCACGCCATCAGCACGGATATGCCTGACCCTTTCTTGCCACCCATCCCTATCGTCTATTGCTTCCGACAGGTCTTCAGGCTACATCCCTTATCTTCATAGAGCTGCCGTATGTAGGTTCTAGCTGGTTGTTCTGCCTTTGCTCTTCCATATAAAGGAATCCACAAAAGAATGTCCCATGAGTTCGTCCCTACTTCTCCAGCAGTGTCCTTTTCGGCCAGCGCTTTTTCACCAAAATTCACCGGAATTATTTAAAAGCTAAACATAAGAAATCACGGTGGGTTGGTGGGTAATTCAGATGAAAAAGAAAATAGAAAAGCTCATCCCCCACGATTCCCACACAATTTAACAAACAAGCAAATTATATCAAATTGTCTTCTCTGCTTGTACAAGGTAGGCCAATATAACTTAATACCTATAGCCTCTACTAAGGGACGAATGTCGGCCACAAGTGATTATTTGGCTGACCGCAATATTTACAGGACTAAATACGTTGATGACTGCTTTTCTGTCTTGTACAAGGCACGGTCTAGCAACATTTGACCTTTGTATATTATATATATATAATATATATATATATATCTATATATATAATATATATCTTCCATCGACCTCGATTAATGAGGGCCCCACAGTCCCAGTTAAGATTTAAACTCTTGGACTTCTTACACATGTGATTTTATAAAGACAAAGGCTAGTGTATTTTAACCTTTATGTTTTGTAATGCTGAGAAGATAAAAATAGGTCCTAACGTGCCAAAGATTTTCCTAATCCACACATCCCTTTTTCCCCTTCATCTTGACACGTTGTTCTTAATTAGATAGATGGAGAAAGAAGTGATTAATCCATGGCTTTCGAAAAGAGTTATCGTGAGGTGGTATCGGTTACTTCATTTCACCTGAATCAAACGACGTTAAAATTGGATTGTGGGAGAATTGACTAAACTATGTCTTTTAGTAAATGGAGGGGACCAGCACGTAAGTGGTTTAAAAATTGGTGGTTCTGCTTGGGACTGCGAAGAACTTTAATTGAACTAAAGAGTGTTTTGACTGGTTGACCCAACGTATAATACGTCTGTAGGGTAGACTGGGTTTATTAATCTTGTTTAGGCAACCTGTCTAGGAGAAGGAAAACTATAGATATTATTCTACACATACACCTGTTCAAGTTCCCCGGGAATATTCATTTTTGCAATCGTTTTTTCTGATTTGAACTAATTAAATCCTTAAACTCACGTGTTCTTTTCTTTTTCATAAAACAAATTACGTTTTATATTGGGGGTTCCCTTTCACATTTTTATTCATTGTAGAATGATCCTCCATTTCCGGAATAATTATTTTAAAAAAAGAACTCCAACCACTGAAGTTAAAATAAATCTATAAAATAAAATAATATCCTTCTGTCTGGTTATTTGTCTTTTCCGATGCTAACTGTTCCGGAAATGAATAATCATTCTACATTGAATTCAAATGTGAAAGTGAACACCCCCTCATCAAATAGGAATAATTCATCTTTTTTTTTTTCGAAAAATAAAATAAAAGTACATTGCTTGTCTATTTTGTTGAAATCACTCTCGATCTCTCTCTCTCTCTCTCTCTCACACACACACACACACTCACACAAACACACAAAATACGAGAAAAATATTTTTTACAGTGGTGTTGTACGGGTACACGTGTAGAATTTACCAAATTCCGAATTCTAACCAGTTTACAACAATGGATTGAATTTAGATTGCTGAAAGGCCACTATGAAAGGCATGAAACCATCTCTTCCCTTCACACCTATTGGTAAATAGTTGGCCAGGACTATGTACCGTAGTCATTGTACAGCAAACAGACTATGAAAGAAAACTAAATTCAAACAGAAGTAGTACTCATAAAACTTGACCTTGTTTCACATCCTACGCATGGTGTGTGGTTGGGTAAATATATATTTACCAATATATTATGTATAATATGCTTGTTAAATTCAGTTCTATCTTAATTATATAAATTTCAATAACGTCACTACTTAAAATGATTCCATTCATTGATGAAACAAAAAACAAATAAAATGCGCCTAAGAGAATATCTGGCCTTATGCCATGTGATGCTCGTAGCAGAAGGGTTGGGTAAATACACTCACAAATTTTGTTTTGGTCGATTTGAAAACTACAATATGGATGCGCTACGTGGACGCTAACTAAACGTATGAAGAAAGCTGCGAGCAATATTGAAAAAAATCCTGGCAGGCAGAACCTCTCAAAGAACCAGCTGTAGGGCCACCAACTACCCATCACGAAAATTACCCAAGTTAGATGAGCCAGGGTGGAGCCACACCATCAGATTATTTAGTGTCATAATCAAGACACTCTTTGGGGGAGTCTTAACCTTCTGCAGAGATGTAGTCGGTGTATTCTATAGCCCCAGCTGACTGGGCCAAAGGTGGAATGTAGAGAGTTTGGGAGTTTGGTTAAAACGGATGGTATCCTAAGTGTGAAGCAGCTTTTAATATTGTCCAGATATCGCATAGACCGTGGATCTTATTCTTTTTTCAGATATAACTCTCATTTCAGATTTATTGCCAGTTGCATATTTCAAGCTAGTGTCTTTCGTGTTTTATCACTGGGTGTCACCAGCGTAAAATTGTAAAGGTATTGGATTTAAAATCGGTTTTAATAGATATTGAATCACCTCTGGATCGACACTTAATTCCATATTTCTTTTTGTTGGGTGCTTAGTCTTCTTGTCAGTTGCTAAAACACATTTTAATCAACTGAGAATTGTTGCAGTTGGTTAAACGTATCACCGAAGTCTCTCCGTAATTAGCAATTTTGTGAAGAAAATGTGGTTTTAGTTTTTACTTTTTACAATAGTTTAGCATATCTATCCAGTATAGAAATATCTATAAATACGTACACACACAAACGTGGATGTACGTGCACGTATTCGAGTGAACACACTCACAAACAAATGCACACACACACACATACACATAGAATGCGTGTTCATATATATATATACTCTTATATGTACAAAAACATCTGCTGAGACCATAGGTCTTCATGGACAATTAACTCCAATAGGGCATTCCCAAACACAATCCTGGAATTAAAAAGGATCACATCCCTATCAAAACAATCTTCAGTATAAAAACAACATCCAAATATTATTTTAAACATTATAAATCTCCTGAAGAAGATATAGTTTGAAACACATGGCATTAATATATAACTTGATAAGAACATGAACAGAAAATTCAAAATCATTTGAGGAAGTATTCATTTCAATATAATAATAATAATAATAATAATAATAATAATAATAATAATAATAAAGAAAAGCAGGAAGGAGGACTGATTACAGCCACCAGAAACAATAGTGACAACACGAAGACCAACAGAATGACAATAACTAGAAAACAAAAATGGGAAGAAAAACAACTCTATGGACGTTTTAAACGACTAATAAACAACATCTCACACAAGAAAACCAGGATGTGGCTAAGAAAAGGAAACCTTAAGAGGTTCGGTTTGGTTTCTTTGTTTAATGGCATATCGCCCTTTGTAGGATATTTAATCCCAAAGCATTTCGCCTAGAAGAGCAGTAGTGGTACTATTTAACCGATAGCTGGGAGGATAAGGGGGTTCATACCTTTCCCGAGGGTATTAGTGCTATGTGAAATGCAATCAGACTCGTCCAGGACTTGAACTCGTGTCGCCGTGTCCATATCCTGCGACGATAACCATTACACCACGGGAACCTCCGGAGTAAATAATATTAATGCCTATCTTGCAACCAAGTTTAGTCGTATACCATTTTAAATATCAGTTCGAACGTGACTATTTAGGTGGAAAGATTCAAAGAATCGAGGTGAGACTTGCACAACCTGTACCCTATTCCCTACAGAAGCACATATGAGCTGGTCCATCCATTATTTATTGGTCCCAGGTTAAGGCATTAGTAATCATTTAATGAACATGAATATTTGAGAACATTATTCATATGAGTGTTTATCGATATTGAACAGATCCCTAAAGCCCTAGTAGTTACTATGCAGCGACCGACCTTGTGTAGAAAAAGCAAGCTTTTCTATAATATAGAATTATTAAAGGATTTATCATTCTGACGTCAAAACTATTTACCTCGTTTTTGTGATCACGCACCTTCATTGTTTTGATTAAAATCTTAGTCAGCAACGACTATATCTCATTTAAAAAGTATCGATCAAGAGGTGCTTGAGGATTTATTAAAATGTATCTTAAATCCAATAGTTTTAAAATCATGCCTCCATTCATATTCAACTCAGTATTCTATCGTTGTTGCCCCACGAGCCTATATATATATGCATATATATATATATATATATATATATGTGTGTGTGTGTGTGTGTGTGTGTGTGTGTGTGTGTGTGTGTGTGAGTGTGTGTGTGTGAGGAACGTATTCTGCTTCATATATTCCATGAATACAGATAACATATCTGTTTCTCTTTAATTTAAGTTGTGTGATCATTCGATTGAATTTGAACATGAAAAGGTACTCTGATTCAATAGCCTTTTTTGGACACTTTAATACATTGATGAAAAAAAAACAATTTGAAACAAGACGATTCACGCAATATATACATATATATATATATATATTTATAAACACACATATATACATAGAGAGAGAGAGACAGAAAGAGTGTGAGTGCGGGTGAGTATGTGAGTGTGTGTGGGGGAATAGTCTTGTTTAGAATTGTTCATTTTCATCAATATATAAATGTCTTAAGATAAAAATGAGGTGAAAAAGAAAGAGGAGTCAACAATTGATACATCTTGATACGGGAATTGTATGTCATTTATCAACCAGACAGGAAAAATAAATGTTCTGGTTTTTGTAATAAAAAAAAATTGATGAGATCTGGGTTAGGAAGATAGGGTGGACGAAATTTTGGGGACTTTTCTAAATTTTCTTTTGAAATTTCTCATTATTTCTTCGTCTGACAATGCAGATCTAACATTTGAAAATATAGGGTCTGCTGAAATAAATATTATAAAAAATATTAGTAATTCTTAAAGATTTTTCGTTTATATATATATATATATATATGCAGGCAGTTAAACAGTCATATTCTAAATATTTTGGGGGAACTCCTAGATACTGGGGTTACATAGGTTGGGGGGGGTTCTTCCCTCTATCTGGCTGCCCTGATTATATATTATATATATACCCCAATTTTTAATTGATTATCCGGTGTTAAATAACTTGAAAAGTACCGGACGAAAAGGCCTTCGTTATTTTATTATTTTATTTAAGTTCCCCTACTGTAATTACCAGTGGTGTCTCTTTTCATTATATTGTATACATTTTCCTGTACCTGTAATTTAATTAAATATATATATATATATATATATATATATATATATATATATATATATATATATATCAGTTTACTTGGAACAGATGTACTTTCATTTCATGTTTATCCGAAGAGATATTTTTGTCTTACAATCTCGGATATAAATTTTGTTAAACAATTATTCTATAGTGATAAATCTTATCTCCATATTCTCTGGATAATATAGCTACCCTACAACAGTTACATAACCTTACGTTGCACATACCTCAGCTTGTTGAGAACATTTCTACACAAGGATGGAGCAGAAACCCTTTTGTACTTGTCTGCCCATATCAAATGCGTTTATTTTAGTTTCAGGAGTGGGTTTTAGTACATTAGAAATAAATAAAGCTGGCTTGTTTGTTTCCATGGAGAATATACGATATTCCATGTACAGTATTCTTCCAATGCTGATCGGAAACAAATGTTGAATGTTAAGTTCTTAATTTCTATTTTTCAGTATCATTAAATACGTGTGTTATTTATATAGATAAATGAATATTATTTTTCGTAAATTCAAACATATATCACCAGCTGGTGAATGAATTTTCAAAGATAGCTTTTCGTTTTTTTAACACTGATCTAAAGTATTTTTGGCATGAATATCAGTCAGACTGTAGCCTTTGAAACTTGTTGAGAGTAACAATATCATATATTTCATTCTGAGAAGGTTGTGAAAAAAATCGTAGTATAATCACTGTTGACTGTCGTATCGGTGATGGTTTAATGGGAAGACAACTTCAAATCTTTGCCCCTTCACCTTCCATACTACAAATGTTTGAGTTTGCTTCTAGTGGTGTTATAGCCCAGATTGAGCTCGTATAGTCTAGGTTCCTGTATTAGACTTCGTTTAACGTTCATCTTTGAGGCTTTTAAATCACACACTGAAGGAAGTAATGCTCAACATTTCTACAACTACCGCGATACTACCAAACACAACTGTTACAAATCACAGCTTGAAATGTTTCAATCAGATAATCTAAGTTGGCCAACCGTTGTCGAATGAGACTCGAAGGCTCCCTTTTCAATAGTTACTACGGGAAGGGCGCTACTCCTTTCGCGGGATGGCTCCACTTACTCTTGATACGTACCTTATAATACTGAGTGTTAAGGAAGGGGGCATCAAGTACCATTTTTTGAGACTTTGTTATGGCTCTACCTGGGATTGAACCCTGCTCTCTCGGACACTAATCATTATGTAAGTAGGCCGGTCATTACATGATATACGTACCGTGAATTCGTATGTATAAGAATATTGCAAACCTTTTGAGTTATTGTGCTATTACGAGGAAGACATATAAGATTGATTGGTTCTACAATACATCAAAATTTGTCAGGTTATTTTACAACGGATACCTTGACTGCAAGCAATTGTATGCAGTTAAATATATCGTCCTGGAAAGGAGTATTACCATCAGCAATATAGAGAATGATATTTAACTGAGACCATGTGTCTGACTTTTTTCTTTTCTAGATAGGAATAACTTCATCTGCTCTTTGACCCCTCATGTCTGCTAGTTATCTTATATCACCACACTCATCATTTTTTCTCTTTCAGTCGAACACGCTCTTCGGTTAAAACGCTTGTAGTACTTAGGTTAACGATTAGAAAGAACGTTCATGTTTAGATTATAATGAATTTTAAATGTGCATTAAAGTTTATGCTTGACCTACAAATTAAAAAAAAATCTGAGTTAAAAAAAAACCCAAAAAACAAAACAGCAACAATAAAAAATTGCTTAGCACAAAACTCAGAAAAGTTTCATTAAAAGTATATGTTTAAACGAAATCTCCCTCTACAGACAGGATGTGACTAAAAGTCAATTTCTAAGCGGAGTATAGCTGGTTTGAATTCAAATTTTTTCTTCTCCTTGACTGGTTGCCCAATTTAGTCAAAACAGCAACAATCAAAAATTGATTAGCACAAAACTGAGAAAAGTTTTATTAAAAGTATATGTTTATCCGAAATCTACCTCTACTGGCAGGATGTGACAAAAAGTCAATTACTAGGCGGAGCACAGCTTGTTTGAATTAAGATTTTTCCTTCTCCTAAACCCCATGCCCAATTTAGCTAAAACAGCAACAATCTAAAATTGATTAACACAAAACTGAGAAAAGTTTCATTAAAAGTATATGTTTATCCGAAATCTCCCCATACGGGCAGGATATGACAAAAAGTCAAATTCTAAGCAGTGTACAGCTGGTCAGCATTCATAATTTTCCTTCTCTTAGACTGGTTCCCCAATGTAGTCAAAAGAACCCAATCGTTTTCAAAGTAAGTCAATTTGCCAAAAGTGCTTTCAATGTTTAAGGAAAGATATCTATTTGATATTTATACTAAAATATTTATTATCTATTTGATATTTAAGGAGACGTTCGTGATGCAATGGTCATCGACACAGGAAATGAACACTGAGATCCGAGTTCAAATCCTGGATGAGGCTGTTAGCATTTCAAATGGCAAAGATATGTATCCAACTATTCCCCCTCCATCTTTTGATGAATTGTCGAGTAGACTGAGCTCCTTATCATTGTTTTGGAGAAGGAAAATTCCTAATTCAAATCTGATACTCCGCTTTAAAATTGACTGTGTCATATCCTGCTCATGCGGAGGGGTTGGGTGAATGTTTATAATTTGACATTTACAAAGTTTTGATTGGTCTCGCACACCGGTCTCAGATTTGTTATGTTACCTGCTGTTACTAAGCGTTCACTCATCGCAAAAATGAACATATGCTTCGTTGCTTAACTTTAGTGATATGTCAAGAACTGCTGTCTTGACCGTAAATCTTCGCGTATCAAGAAGTGAGAAAAAGATATTCTGGTTCCTTGTGAAAGCCAAAGTTTTTCTCTGATTAAACATTGTCATCATGCAAGAATTATAGTATATTCTCGAGTATCGATGAAAGATTTCATTAAAAAATTGGTGATAACTTATAAACTAATAATCAGGTACAAATCCAAACATAACGAAGATTTGGAACAGCGCTTGATTTAAAAAATTCATTGTATATATTAATATGGTAATCATAAATTTCTGGCCCCGATCGACTTATACACAAGTAAGTAAGTAAAGTTGGCGACCGTAGTCGAGGGCACCTAGAAGGTTCCCTTTTCAATAGCTACTACACCGAGGTGTAGGGAAGGGTGCTACTCCATTCGCTAGATTGCTCCACTTTACCCTTGATACGCACCTTATATTACTGAGTGTTAAGCAAGGAGGTATCAAGTACCATTTTTAAAGTCTTTGGTATGATGCAACCTGGGATTGAACCCCAGTCTCCTGGACCATTGGCGAACACTCGACCCACTAGATATAAGGTATAAATTTAAACATGATAAAAACTTGGACAAGCCCGTGGCTTTAAAAATCCATTCAATATTTATGATGATATTGTGATCATAAATCTCTTGTCTCGGTCGACTTATACACAAGTAATAAGAAACAAATTCAAACAATGGAAACTTGGACCAGCCCTTCGTTTCAAAAATTCATTATATATATTTATGATTTCATGTTCATAGATCCAAGTTTGATGTAGACTTATACTCGAGTATGTACGGTATCCTTGCCATAAGTAGCGCACTACCTCAAAAATAGAGAAAGATATGCACACGTGGGTAACACCTGGAGGCACAGATGTTATATGGTTTTCGTTCTGTTATTTTAGAGAGGTTTCTTTGAAATAGAGATGTCGTTGTCTCGGAAGTTCTATTCAACTTCCTTTAAATGCCTGGTATGTTTTTCCTCCAGATTTGCTTTCTTTCATTTTTTATTTTCCCTTATATTTGTTTTTGTGTGCAGCAAAGCTCTGCTAAAATAAAACTCGTTATAACGAACCTCGGTTTTAACGAGATTACAGAATCGACTTCTGAATTAGTGAACAAAATTCAATGAATACTGCCATAAAAATCTTTCATAATTAAAGAACGCATACATACCAAGATTGGTGGAACACGCTGATTTCAAGGAAATTCTGGCACGTACGTCTTGGATTATGATAATTGTGGAAGAGGTTGATTATATTTATCTGACCTTCTTCCAGGCAGCGGTCGTGTCGATACTGCTGTATCATATTTACCTAACCCCTCCGCTCGGGCAGGATATGACACAAGGTGAGTTTTTTTAAGCGGAGTTTAACAGGTTTCAATTCAGAGTTTTCCTTCTTCTAGACTAGTTGCCTCACCAAGGCTGAAGAAACTAGTCTGCTCTACTATTTACTCATAGCTGGAGGGAAAATAATTGGATTCATACGTTTCCCAAGGGTTTTAATGCTATGTGAAATTCAATCAGTCTCGTCCAGGATTTGAACTCTTGTCGCGGTGTCCATTTCCTACGACGATAACCATTACAACACGGGCACCTCCAAGTTTGAATTTCATTTATAAACAAATATCAAAATATTAACTGGTCGATACTACTGTATGGATGCACTACTTGGACGCTAACAAAATGGCTGGAGAAGAAGCTAGACGGCAATTACACAAGAATGATGCAAGCAATATAGAACAAGTCCTGGCAGAAACACCCAACAAGGCACCAACTATACAGCCACCTGCCTCCCATCACGAAAACTACCCAAGTTAGACGAACCAGACAAGCAGGACACTCCTGGAGACGCAGAGACGAGCTCATAAGTGATGTACTCCTATGGACCCCCACCATACGGCCGAGCAAAAGCAGGACGACCAACTCGAACATACATACAGCAGCTATGTGAGAATACGAGATGTAGCCCTGAAGACCTGCCAGAGGCGATGAACGATAGGGAGAAGTGACGAAAGAAGGTCAGGGATATCCGTGCTAGCGGCATGATGATGCTGATGATGATATAGAAAGCATTGAACTAAGTTTCGCTCATCTTTAATTTGAACAGTTAATATTTTGATATTTGTTTATAAATGAAATTCAAACTAAGGTATTTTTACACGGGTCCTTTAGAAAAGCAAGAATTTTCCCCGCAGAAACAAATCAAAGGAATTCCTGTGTTTAGAAGGAAAACAAGAAATACGAGGTCGGTGTCCTTTAAAAAAGAACTGACTTCGACATTAAATGCCCCAAGTGTCAACCTGCCGTAAAACCAGCTTTTCTGGAGAAGAAAGATATTAAAGATTTGAAGAAAATCCTTATGTATGATCACTCATGAAAACAATTGCGAGCATAGAGTAAGATTTTTTTTATATAGACCGCATTGTTAGAACTATTTAACAATACTCTCAACACTAAATTAATATTCTTTTTGCCATGTTCAGACAGATTCTAACGTGTCACTAAATGTAAATGAAAGTCTACGGTTATTTTAGTGTTTAGTTTTCATGGGATGAGTAAGTCACGTGATCAAAAGATTTTAGAAATTTTAGTATTTCTTAATGTTAGTCTGAAATCATATCCAGAAGAGAGTGATTGATATTTATATATCTACTCTAATTGGTTCCCCGTAGTTGACACAGGTAATGTAGAAAAAGTTGAAATCAAGAAATAAAGTAATATATACGTATAAAATTCATTGGCATTGTTCTTCCTATCAGCAAAAGCGAATAAAAGAGAACAGTATGAAACAGCAAGAAAAGTAACAACGAACAAGATGGCACAAGATCATGACGAAAAGAGACACATGGACGATAGAAAAAAGCAAGATCCTATTTACCCAACCCCTCCGCTCGGGCAGGTTATGACACAAGGTCAATTTCTTAAGCGGAGTTTAACAAGTTTGAATTCAGTTTTCCTTCTCCTAGACTAGTTGCCTCATCAAGGCTGAAGAACCTAGTCTGCCCTACTATTTACCCATTGCTGGAGGGAGAATAATTGGATTCATACCTTCCTAAGGGTATCAGTGCTATGTGAAATGCAGTCAGTCAGGTCCAGGATTTGAACTCGTGTCGCCGTGTCCATATCCTGCGACGATAACCATTACACCACGGGCACCTCCATATAGAAGAAAGCAAGATAGGAGCTGGGTGAGGGGTTAACACAGTGTAAGACATAAGGAAGGAATGTGACATCAACATTTCTAGTGTTATTTATAGAGTGGAGACAAGTAAAGAAACTTGGATACAAACCAATTAGGTTACCCATCATGTCTCGTCCGAGAGACGTTTCTTTTGCAGCTAATCACATAAGAAATCGTTGACCAGAATACATTTAATGGTTCTACAAACAACACAAATGACTTCATTCAATCGTGTGGCGCAGTCATAGTTCTAGAAATTTCAGACGTGGTTAGAATTAACCCGACTGTCTGTCCACTAAACGACCTGGACCTCCAAACAACTTGACCTTTTAGCTGTATCTTGCAATCAATGTTAACTTCTCAAAACTAAAATTCATCTTTAATCGCATTCAATCTGATAGTTTGGTCAGTGAAGGAAATTTATGATTAACTAAATCGATCTGTTTAGGATTAGAATGATATTAACATTCTCGGTAGATTATGATATATTTGCAAATTCTCATATACACACACAAACACATACACAGGTGCAAACATCAATTTTAACATACACTCATACATACACATATACGCTACCACACACACACACACACACACACACACATATATATATATATATATATATATATATATATATATATAAGATGACATCAAAAAGCAATCTTAGGGCGTCTTGTGTAAATCTTGGAGATTGGGAGCAGTTGACAGAAAATCGATCAGTTTGAAAAAAAAAGGAGGTCTTAAATAATCGTGATGTATTTAAAATAATTGGAATCAAAAATTTCTTCTTAAAACAAGCAACTCGGAAACAGGACTCGAATTCGGTCCGGATCACTTTTCAGCGTCTTGAACATGTTTGAAACATCTGCAGAAGGGTAATTTTGTCCAAAGTCATTTGAGGTGCTAATTCAGCAAATAATCACTGCCTGGATAGTATGCATTGGTCCTTTCTCTGCAAACAACAGGTCATTCGTATCATTTTTACGACAAATTTTCTGGGTCTACAGCAGATGTGAGAAGCCATAAGACAGTGAACAGTTTTCCTATAATTCAACAGGGCTTGCAAGGGAAAACTTGGCCCGAAGTGTCACATGTGTTACCTTTTGTAGTTTTTACAGGATTGAGGAAATGGCCTCCTCTTGTAACAAAATGGCAGTCAGCATATATAGAAGGGCCTTTTGGAAGAATATTTCCCTTAAATCTGACAAACAGTCTGAAACGAATCGAATAGAATGCACGTAACTAAATTAAGTAATACGAAATATTGCCATATCGAATAAAGCGGATTTTAGCGGTAAGAAATGTGGCGGTGGGGTGTCTGTCTTTCTAAGGAAGGACTAATTGTCTATGTTTACACAAACCCGTCAAAGCCATTATGTACAATGTTGTGAATGACAAAAAATATATTAAATGCAATAAAGCGTACAAAATATGTTGAGCCTTATAACGATACATGGTCACAATCATCGTCCTGATCCCAGGTTTCTCATTTTGCAACATAATTTTAAATCTTCTTTCTGAATTTAAAAGTTAACTAAGGACACATAATCACTTGAAACCCCAACTCCATCTGTTTCTCTTTCACACACACACACACACACACACATATATATATATATATGTACATCAATTTCATAATTATTATGAAATTGGTTTTTGTGTAATATAATGGCCGAGAGATTTCGTTTTATATATCTTGCCTTTGTGTTTAGTTAGGCTGAGAATCTTTCTGCTCAGCACATGGGCTAGTTAGTTGCAAACGTGAGCACAGGTGTTGACGCGTTCATGGGGAGGATGTGTCGTTCAGAGATGTCAAAATAAAAATCCCAGGAACATGGTATGTGAATGACGTCATGCACCGGAAGCGTTCGCGGAGGATTTTGGGGGATTTGAAAAAAGTCAGTTAGTAGAGTTGAGTTCCTGGCTCGGAAGAAGACGATTGACTTTCGCTAGCTCGCAGTGGCCTTGTGGCGGGTGTCACACGTGTTGGGGCTGAGGAACATGGAAAAGCCAGAATAGAAAGAATGTGTATCTCTCCTTATATCGAAGAACCTTTAAACTGAAAGGTAATAAAAATTTTCGTACCTGATCTAAGAAGCTGTAAGTGTTTTTCGTGTTTCGGGATTCCTATGTTCTATGTATATATGTTATGAACAGTCTATGTACATTTCACATATTCATGTATGGTTATGTTACATTTTTAGTATAGGTTTATTGATTGTTTATTGTTTAGGTTATTGTCTGTGTTAGGTTATGCTGGTTTATTAATGAATTGTTTAATTTCGGTATGAACAATGCAGTTGGGAAACCCATTATTGATAAGGGTTTGTAAGATATTTAAAAGTTTGTTAAGAAAGTTAGTTCGTGAGGAGGATAGTGACTTATCTCTGGAAGAAAAAGTTTTTATAATTGTTCTTTTAAAGCAGAAAGGGTATCCACTTTGGAAATTATAGATGCAGGTTTGGTTTGGTTTCTTTGTTTAATGGCATATCAACCTTTGTAGGTTATTTAATGCCCAAGCCATTCTTCTAGAAGAACAGTAATGGTGCTATTTAGCCTATAGCTGGGAGAATAAGGGGGTTAATACCTTTCCCAAGGGTATTTGCCTGATAGTGAACGTAATAGCGCGACTGGCGTATGAACTCGCATACTACGATTCCGCAGTCTATCACTTTAACCATTACATCACGAGGAGACCCCCCATAGATGTAGGGTGTTCTCAATTTTATACAAGAAATCAACATCAATAAGAAAAATTCCATTTCTTGGTGTACTAATAGCGACAAACAATAATGATCGATTTATCACCTCCACATATAAAAAACCCTATTAACATTAATCCCTGAACCGTTAATTTCCAAAGTGAATGCCTCTTCCACTATAAAAGAACAATTATACAAACAATTATTTCCAGAGCTAATTTACTCTCCTCCTCACGAACTATCTTCCTTAACGAACTTAGAAATATTAAACAAACCCTTATTAATAATAGATTTCCCAACTACATTGTTGATACCAAAATTAAACAATTTATTAATAAACCTGAACAACCAAACATAGACAATAGCCTAAACCATAAACAATCAATAAACCTATACTACAAAAACCAATTTCATAGTAATTATAAAATTGATGAACAAATATTCAAAAACCTTATCCATAAAAATGTTCCCCCAACTCACGCTACCAAAAAAGTTAGACTTATATATATATATATAGAGAGAGAGAGAGAGAGATTACCAAGAGACACATACATCTACATGAACGCTGATGAAATAGTGTCCCTACGTTTGAAACAGGATGAAGCCATTTCTTTGTTAAGTAGCAAGTCTCTGATATAAGTAAACCAGTTCCTGTGCCTCGATAGCAATATCTCATCTCCTGAAAGTATGTCAACTTAAGCATTGGAAAGGAATGATTTGCTATTGAAAATTTAAACGAGAACTAAGCAAGAATGGTACTTGTTGTATTTGAACAAATCCTGAAAGCAAAAGCGCATAAAAAGTTGCTGCCGAGCCACTGACCTCCCATCTAATAAATCAATAAAGTAAGATGAATTAAACAAGTTTGGCACTATTGGAGAAGTAAGAACTGATTCATAAACTGCATTCTCTGATTGATTTTTACACATGGACACACTGGAATTTGCCGACTGGCAATGACTTACATGCATCAGTTCTGTGCAGACACTAGATGCAGTCGAGAGAACCTGCCAACAGCAAAAGATGATAAGGACACTTAGTGAGAGGGGTATAATCAAGGGACTCCGTACTTTTAGTATGAATTGATCCTGCTGATTATGCTAATGATGCACAAACGTGTTTGAAATTAACAGAATATGTTGCAATGAGGACATTCTAAGAATAGTTAAGAAAGCATCCATAAATTAGAACAATATTCGTGTGGTAAATCTTATGTGATATTAAATAAGTTAGATAGATAGATAGATAGATAGATAGATAGATAGATCTGAGATACACATGATAGAACTCTGATATAAGCAAGCTGAGATAGATAGATAGATATAAAAGCTAGCTGAGATAGATAGATAGATAGATAGATCTGAGATACACATGATAGAACTCTGATAAAAGCAAGCTGAGATAGATAGATAGATTGATAGATCTGAGATACATATGAAAAAACGCTGTTATAAGCTAGCTGAGATAGATAGATAGATAATCTGAGATACACATAAAAAAACGCTGATATAAGCTAGCTGAGATGGATAGATAGATTGATAGATAGAACTCTGATATAAGCAAGTTGAGATAGATAGATAGATAGATAGATTGATAGATAGATAGATAGGAAATCCGAGATACACATGAAAAAACGCTGATATAAGCTAGCTGAGATAGATAGATAGATAGATAGATAGATAGATAGAAAATCTGAGATACACATGTACAAACGCTGATATAAGTTAGCTGAGATAGATAGATAGATAGATAAGAGAAATAAATTTAAGACAGATCCGAATTGATTGAGGTAGACAAGAGCGTAATTAATTTGTCTTAAAAATACTTATAACTCTGACCAAAGACAGACAGATAGATAAATTTAAACACACCATAATAAAAAAGATAATCATGATTTTTCCCCAAGTGTAATCATAGGAAAATTAGATAATTTTCGAATTATATTAAATGTCCCAATGTAATGATTTCCCTTTTTCATTTTATTTCTTTTTCCTTTTTTTTTCATTTTTCATTACAAACAAAATGCTTACAAATAACGTCTGACATTGGTGACCTTCCCTTTTAAATTATCTACTTCATACAAAGCTATCTTTCGCTTTCTTTTTCTTTTTTTGATAGAGCCGTTAACAAATCTATTTTCTGTTTCTTGATTTACCTCCCCTTAATTATTTACTATTCTTTATGTAAATGTACCAAAAGTCTATCAATTATTTTGTTCTACGCCTGCGCAGATAGAACGAGACTTAGTTTCGGCCAAGACTTCATTTTCAATTCACTTTTTTATCACAAGGATAAAAAAATTAGGCTAATTTGCATACAAAATTCTACGTACGTCTACAAATGGAATGTAAAAAGGGAAACAGTTAATGAAAATCTCCGTACAATTCTTTTGCAAAAGATTTTGCTAGTACGTACACGTCTGTTCCGTTAAATAACGAGATTTCATTCAATTTGGGTATCATCGTCTCGTGAGTATACGAGAATGTCCCTTTTTCGTCGTGATTCTTTCATGAAAGTAGAGGTAACTCTTTTTATCTCTATTCGTTCAAGAGAAGAGGGAATGTCTCCAAACATGGCAACTAATTATTTCTTCTCAACAATGAAATTTAATGTCTAAATGGCTTGGTCATCAAAAGAGATAAGTAAGCTTTTTCTCATTTCAGAACCTTTTCTATATTGTGGGAGTGTGTTGTATTTAGTTATTTCAATAGATAGGCATCTGTATTTTACGGGTATTGCTCTCTATATTATTTCCTCCACAAATACAACACAAAACTTTACAATCGCGTAAAAGTGTAGGAGGAGAAAGTATTTTTGCTATTTATTTATTTATGGTCCCTGACTATTTAACGTTAATTTTGATATTTAAATAAGGGTTTAATATTTAGCGTTTCCCACAAGTTTAATATTGAAGTTATATTTTGAAGGAGAGTGTTTAGAAAAAAGTTGAATAGAAGCATAATATAGACATAATATGGATAAAGTATTAAATGAAGGAAGCCAATGAAATAAATGAGTGAAGATATGAAACAAATAAAAGTTGTAAAACGGCGCGGACAAAATGAACATTTAAAATAAGGCGACGAACAAAAAAAAATTTATATTCTACAACAATAAAACTTACATTGATACATAAAAGAAATTACTAACTCTACTAACAAAATAATAGTGTGTGTATATGTGTGAGTGTGTGTGTGTGGGTCTAACACAACTAAGCTACAAAAGAATTACATGTTAAAAATGTCCTTTTTTATGATTAGAAACGGGCAGTTTCTCTGAGACTGGAAAGCGTCTCATAGTCATTGTATATGTATGTCTGCGAGGCCCATCCATGTTGCTTTTCCCTCCTGTTGATTCGCGCTGGAGGTGGTGTGTTGCCGCTGCAAAGAAATTTGGTAAAAGAGAACAAGGGCGTTTAAAGACGACGTATTTATAGAAAATACACGTCTTGTTGATGGCTCAAAAACGCAGGACTTGAATTTACGCGCTGACGTAGTTTTAAGCATGTCACGTGGTCCTCCTGGCCAACGGTTTCCCGAGACTGAATATGTGAGCGTCCACCATCTTTGTGAGAACAAGTGGCATACCGCCCAAAATAATTTATAGGAGTGTAAAGTCCTATAAAAGAAATGGAATAGAACACAACGAACATTAAACAACAAACAATTTAATAAGCATAAAACAGAATGTGAAAACAAATAAAATACATGATGTGTAAATGGCCTTTTGGAAAATAAAGTTTGGCAAGAAGAAAATAAATTTGTTTAAAGGTGTGTGTATGTTCATGTAAACGGAGTCCGTAAATAAGTCGTTCTTTCATTGAGTTCATGTCTTGTTTTATGATTGTGGCGACAGCGTGACGCGTTGATGAAAGAAAGTTTGTCAGCTTTTTCTTTTGAACGTGATTCGTGGCCATCTGTAGTTAGGTCATGAACTTTGTTGTAGAAGAAAAGGAATTTGCCGGACAGAGTATCGGCTACTACTTTACTGACTTAATGGCTAGGCTTGGTGAATGGCTCCCTAACTGTGTGTTATTTATACCCTACAGGTGGATCAAAGAATCGTCCTAAAATTTTGGCGCGTAGACATTCATTGATCAACCAGATTTGTATTTTACTATTTTATTTTTGAGCCTAAATATTTTCTCTTAGATGACTTCCGATCCTATTTTTCGAGAATGTTCTATTCTATGTTTTAGCTGATTGGTTGAAAAATATACAAATGTAACTTAAATGCTAATGCAGTTTTGATCCTAAATTTCTAGAATGTTCTTAAGTATGTTTTTATTGCTTATTTTAAGACTAGAAAAAATGTGTATCCCATAATAAGTAGCTTTTCACGGAACAATGTATAATTCATCTGTTGGGACATGTTTGTGTATTCTTGTTTTATTACGTATCAATTTCTTCCAGGCAGCGGTTGTATCGATACTGCTGTATGGATGCACTACTTGGATACTAACTAAACGGCTGGAGAATAAGCTAGACGGCAATTACACTAGAACGTTGCGAGCAATATTGAACAAGTCCTGGCGGCAATACCCTACAAGGCACCAACTATATTGCCACCTACTTCCCATCACGAAAACTATCCAAGTCAGACGAACCAGACATGTAGGACACTCCTGGAGAAGCAGGGACGAGCTCATAAGTAATGTACTGCTATGGACCCCCACATATGGCCGGGCAAAAGCAGGACGACCAGCTCGAACATACATTCAGCAGCTATGTGAGTATACGGGATGTAGCCCTGAATACTTGCCAGAGGCGATGAACGATAGGGAGAAGTGACGAGAGAAGGTCAGGGATATCCGTGCCTGTGTCACGACATGATTATGATGATGATTATATTTATGTAATAAATGTCTTATCCGTCCATATGAACTTGTTTTTCCGTGGATTGGTTGTATGGCATATCAACAATTATAGGTGGCCAAGTTAGCTGGGGCGGTAGAATCAACAGAATGCGTCTCTGCAGAAGAGTAAGACTCCCCGCCCAATGTCCTAAACAATCTGATGATGATGTTCCAGTAACGTTGAAACTTTGGAGTACCCTTTCCTTGCCATAGCTCAAAGGTCCACTCTGGCCTGGCGTAGTGGCAACTGATAGGGTCCTATCTATGGGTTTGTATACAAAAACTATACTTATACTAATCTGAATTGTTTGAAATTTAATTCGGCGTCAAATGACCCGAAAAGGGTTGATAGGCCATAAAACAAAATAACCAACCAAGTAACGAGGCTATTTAAGCCAGATCCTTTTTATACATATATATTAAATATATGATTTCTCCACATATTTTGTTGATAACATTTTTAAATGAGCCTGAACTCATTTTGCATACATTTGCAAAAGTTTCACTTATTTCAATCAGATACGAAAAACATATAAAACAGTTCTATTTCAAACAATTCAGTTTAGCATAAGTGCTCAGTTTCTTGTTTAGACACAGCTATTTATTTAGATACAGTTTTTAGTTTACAGACAGTTGAATGTAAAAACAGTTCTTTTTCAAGCAATCCAGTTTAACATGTCAAAGGTGAATGGTTCAAAGTATTGCTATATATTTATAACAATTCAATTAAACATTAGTCATCTGTGTACTCATAGATAAATCATCAAGCAGTTCTATTTCTTTAAATTCGGTTTAGCATATTTACAAAATATGTGTTTAAACAAAGTCAAATTTAACAAATTGTTATATCCCAAACAACTCAGTTTTATATAAGTACACTGTTTAAATGTCAAACAATTCTTTTGAAACAGATAGAGCCCTAGCAAGTGCTACCATTCAGGCTAGAATGGACCTAGGAGCAATGCCATTGAAGAGGAGAACGTGTTCCCCAAAGCTCCAGCATTACTGAAACCTCATCATCAGTTTCTTAAGTGTCATATCAGGACACTCGTTGAGCAGGGTCTTACTCTGGTGCAGAGATGCACTCGGTGTATTTCTACAGCCCCAGCCAACTAGGCCATTGTCTTTCCATCCTTCTTTCTGGTCAGAGTTAGTGTCTTATTAGATATACAAAAGCTAATATTGGAACTTAGTGAGTATGAACGTGACAAAATATCCTTCCTAGCAACAACTATAACAAACAATTGAAAACCACTCACATTCTTAAATTAGTTACAAAAATCTTTATCCCCTAAACACTAGTTTCCCTTGGGAAGCCAGATACCGACGAAGACATTGTTCTCACTCCAAGGAAACATCGTGAAAGTCTTCAAAGGACACAATGGTTTACTCTTTCTTACAAACCAATTTCATGATTTCAAAAGTTCCTTAAATGGTGACAATGAAACTTCTTTTTATATAAGGGTATGGGAAGTCTAAAGTTTGTATTTATTCAATCCTTACACGATGAGCAAGATTGTGACACAAGGTCACTTCGTAAGGGGAGTATAGCTAGTGTGAATTCTGTGTTTTTCTTCTCCATGATAGGTTGTCCAAACATGCTCCCTTTAGCTGAGCGTAGAACAGATTGATTCATGCCTTTCTAAAAGGAATTAGTTCAAAATGAAACGGAAACAGCTTCACCATGTTTGGGAATTGGATCACCGATTCCCTTTTCTACGATGGTAAACTTGGCGCTGCTCGTGCCTCCCGAGTGTCATAGAAGTTACAAATATTCGTATCAATGAAACAAACGAAATGTGGTGCAACGCAATATTCATTTTAGCTAAAATATCGTTCCCACAGACGATGTGTCTAGAAAATGAAAAGTTAGTTTTGTCTAGAATTTTTTGTTTATATATATATATATATATATATGAACAAAAAATTCTAACTAAATTTTAGCTAAAATCTCGTTCCCACAGACGATGTTTTTTAGAAAATGAGAAGTTAATTTAGTCTAGAATTTTTTTGTTCTGAGCACTCAGGCGAAGGAATTTTCGGCCGCCGCTCGCATAATGCAAAGCTCTTCGAAAACAGTTGAGCACTCTGGTAGCCGAGAGGGTATAAAAATGTAAACAAACGCACGCTGCTACTGATTTTGCTACATAAATACCTTAGAAATTCCCTTGGCCAACGTAGTACGCTTGTTGACCGAGCGGTCTTAGACTTAGTCTAACGTAAAGTTGGATGGGTTTCGATCCCGGCTTCGAGCGTCCTACGTGTCTAGCCACACTGAAGAGTTCTGATAGAACGAAACAGTCAATCTGTGGATGACAATATTGTTTTTGTTCTGTTTTTCTTGATTAAATCATTGGTTGAAAATTAGCCGGTCAAAAGTAAATGATCAACAACCATTCTCATAATCAACTGTCTATCTGTACATCGGATACACCTTGATTTTCATTAATCTGTGTGAATCTATTAAATGTTTTGACTGTATTATCATAAAATTGATACAGAATCTAATCTTGTATTCCATTTCTGTGATACACTTAACCTGACAAACCTTTACCCTGTCAGTCGGGCATAGAATATGCTGAATGCATCCCCTGTGGAGTGTGTGCTGGTTATAACACTAAACTGAGTCTGATGTTAAGGTTCCAGTTGTGAAGATCTGGTGAGTGTGGAGTTTTCTTTTATAACCATTACTCCAGGTTCTCTAATATGGAGTGGCATTACTGTTGTATACAGGAACTAACAACAACAGGCTGGTGTATAAAAATGCAATCTGCTTCTTTTCTTGTTTTTCTTCATTACTCGAAATGTACGTATGGGTAGAATAAGAGCGAGTCTCAGAATACTTTCCTGGTTCATATAATTTTCAGAACACCGACGCAATCTTCGTAGCCATACCTTCTATTAATGCACCGTGCGTGGACATGTCTCTAGTCAAGCATACCACCCACGCAACCCACGTGGCATTTCCGGGGGGGACACCTGTGTCTATTTATCTTAGAAAGTAAGGGGACATCCTGTTATGCCACCCACGCAACCCACGCGGGATTTCCAGTTGAACATTGCCCTGTTTACCCAAGAAAACCAGCACACACATTCTGTCAGCCCCCACAAAATTTACAGGCATGTCAAAGGAATCTTCTGGTCACTCTCCAACAGTACCTGTAAGGTTCCTATCTATTTGCCAAATGGATCTGTTTTAAAATTATTCAGGTCGTACTATACACGGGAGCAATGTCAATTAAGTGGCACTCCACAAGCCCCAAATCTCCATAACCTGAGCTTCAACATTGTGTTTTATTATGATTTATTCATTTATATTTTATTAGTCTAGTCTTAATTCTCTGAAGGTTATTAACAAAGACAAAAACCAACCGAAGAAGCTCGGAACACACTGCGAATATAACAACGAAACGGAAGTCAATAATTGCGAAAATAATGTATTTCCCATTGATTTTATCAAGACATTTTTTACATGTAAAAACTGTTTCTAAAAACAAGACAATGATTTTTTGAGTTTTTTTTTTAAATAGATTGATCGATATTTTCTGTCTATATATATATATATATATATATGTGTGTGTGTGTGTGTGTGTGTGTGTGTGTGTGTTCTGCGATTCTTCCTTTTTTTAAAAATAAATTTATGAAATTGAACAATTTTGTCTTTGAGTGTGGAAAATAAGTAAAAAAAGTAAGTAAAGTTAGCGACCATAGTCGAAGGTGACCCGAAGGCTCTCTTTTCGATAGCTACTACATCAAGGTGTAGGGGAGGTCGCTACTCCTTTCCCTGGATTACTCCACCTTACCCATGATCCGTACCTTATAATGCTGAGTGTTAAACTCGATGGCATCAAGTACCATTTTTTGAGTCTTTGGTATGACTCCACCAGGAATTGAACCCAGTTATGTGATGGGCCCTACCACCTCTAGGACTCGGGTTTGTGGATATAGCAAAGACTTGCAGAAGTTTAGCTGACCGGTTACCTATTGCAGGTCGTTCTCTTCCGTTGTATGACTCTGGAACTAAGATGAAATAAGGTTTTTTAAGTAAAGGTTGGCGACCATAATTGAGGGCAACCAGAAAGCTCCCTTTTCTATTGCTACAACAGCGAGGTGTAGGGGAGGACGCAACTCCTTTACCAGGATTGCTCCACTTTACTCTTGATACGTACCATATAAAGGTGAGTGTTAAGCAATGAGGCATCATGTACCATTTTTAAGTCTTTGGTATGACACGTCCTGGGACTGAACCCTGGTCTCCCGAGTCAATGGTGAACACTCTACCCACTAGGCCAATAACGTGTTAAAAGTCTTATATGGGGCTTATTATTCTAAGACATGAGGGAACACATTGAAATAGATTTTCTAATGATTTTCTCATCTTTTGAAAATTACAATGAGGTCTTTTATCAACGGACGAAAAAAGACCTGAGTTCTTTTTGTCTACAACGTATTAAACGTGGGAATCGAAAACATATAACGTGTTTGTTAACTGTTTTCAATCACACGAAAGTAAAAGGAGGATCAACAGCAGAATATATTACGGTATAATCTAAACTCAACCGATAAATAAAAACAAATGAAGTTAGCGCCTTTTTGGCCAGCCTATTCTACCAGAGCAGTTAAAGCGTATGTAGTGGCTGGAAATATATGATTTGAGGACGTTTTAACGAAGTGACCCCGTCGGCTTATAAACACGCATACTTGCACACATACACATGTGCTAATGATAATATGAGAACACAGAATTCACATAGAATGAAGCTATGATCAGTAGTCTAGCAGTGTTTTCTTCCTAGAAGTCACCCTGGACGTATCATCAACGCTCAGGGTGGGCGAACGGCATTGACAACACACAACAGCATAGCACTTGACCACTCTGGTCTAGTTTAAGCTATGTATTCCTATTTACCAAACACTCCGCTCGGGCAGGATATGACACAAGGCCAATTTTTAAGCAGAGTTTAACAGGTTTAAATTCAGAGTTTTCCTTCTCCTAGACTAGATGCCTCACCAAGGCTGAAAAACCTAGTCTGTCCTACTATTTACCCATAGCTGGAGGGAGTATAATTGGATTCATAGCTTTCTCATGGGTATTAGTGCTATGTGAAATGCAATCAGTCTCGTCCAGGATTTGAACTCGTGGTGTCGCCGTGTCCATTTCCTACGACGATAACCATTACACTAAGCTATGTATTGGCACTCGTGCCAGACTCACGTAATATATCAAGTGAATCAAAGTCCAGCAGGCTCTTCTGGTTTTTATTGCACTAACTCAGCCGATGACCAGCAAAAGCCAAGCTTCGGCTCGTGCCAAACCCCCACTCCCTAAACTCCCACTCGAAAACAACAAAGTGTCAAATCCTGTTTGGTGGAAGGTAGAAACAAAAAAAGTATCATCAATGCTTCAATCCGACTACGACCAAGACTGTATATCGCCGATAACAAAAGATGCAATAGAGAGTAGAAAAAATAACTGCTCAAGATAGACGCAAGAAATTGAACCTGCACGAAACTGTTTTACTTTACACTGCTTTCATGTTAAACAGGAGCATTTTATATTGCTCAACTCAAATTGGAAGAGTCTCTCCGTGGCCTACTGGCTAACGTGTTGTAGTGAGTGAGTTCGAACTCCAGTCGCAGTATAACATTCACTTTCGATCTAAATCCCTTGCAAATAATAAGAAATCCCTTCTCTCACCTATGGGTTGAATACGACTTATAATGGCAATTTTTTATTGCTTGACTCACACTGGGGGAGTCCCTCCGTGGCTTACTGGCTAAAGTGTTGTAGTGAGTGAGTTCGAACTCCAGTCGCAGTATGACATTTACTTTTGAACTAAATTCCTTGTGAATGATAAGAAATCTCATCTTCTACTTGATATGGGTTAAATAGTACCACTGCTTTTCTTAAACTAAGGTGGATTTGGCGTTAGATAATCCCATGAAGGTTGATATGCCATTAAACATAGACAGAAAAGATAAATGCGAAGTAATCATGTTCACTCACTCACAGTCAAGTCCTGCAAATGGTTTACTTAGAGGCAACTGGTCCCAACGACTTCTTTGCTGAATTATTTAAAATGAGTGAAAAGTCTCTCTAAATACCATTAGGCTTATATCCATGTACTCAAACACACACACACACACAAACACACACACACACACACACACATATATATATATATATATATGTGTGTGTAGAGAGAGAGAGATATGAAGAGAGCCACTGGTATAGTGTTCCTCAATTGTCCAGGAGACCGGGATTCAATCTCAAATCGGTTCATACCAAATATTCAAAAAATAATACTTAATACCTCCTTGCTTAACAGTCAGCCTTATCAGGTACGAATCAAGAGTAAGTGGAGTAAACCAGGGAAAGGAGTAATGCTGTCCCCTACATTTTGGTGTTGTACGTATTGAAAAGGAACCATTGGGGGGGGGTCATCGTCGATTTCTGTTGGCAAACAACTTGTGTATATATATATATATATATATATATACACATCAGTTTTTGAGTGGCATAAGAGATTCAAGGAAGACAGGGAGTCTGTGAGGGATGATGAGAGGTTTGGGAGGAGTAAGGAAGTCAATACACCAGAGTTGATTGGCCAAAGGATTAGGGTTAGGGTAAGGGTTACTATGTTGAGGTTTTAAGGGAGTTCAGGAAGAGATTCCGTCGGAAGATGTCAGCACTCTTCAAATCAGGTCAGTGGCATTTCCACCAGGAGAATGCTCCAGTCCACAACTCCATCTTTGTCACAGACTATTTGGCCAAGATGGGCATTAAAACAGTTCGTCACCCTCCCTATAGTCCAGACCTTGCTCCCTGGGATTTTGCTTATTCCCTAAGCTCGGAGGCTGTCGTCGTTATGAGACAATTGAGGAGATAAAAGAGGCTGTGACGAAGGTTATTGACACGCTCACACAAGCGGACTACGATGGGGCCTTCCAGAAGTTGTTGGAACGGTACAAGTGCATTGCAGCCGGAGGAGATTACTTCGAAGGGGACTAGAGATTCATGTGTGTACTATCAATAAGAGTGCCCATACGAAAAAAGTCTGGAAACTTATTTAATGATCCTCGTATATATATGTATATACACACACACATATATAATGCACACACACACACCCGCACTATCAGCCAACCAAAAGGAAAATAATATTTTTTTGAATTCTGTCTTCTTTCTTATTTTTTTTTTGTACTTTTATGACATGTTTTTATTTTGGTTATGTGTTTTTTAAAGGAAAGCAAAAATAAATTCTCAAACCATTTTTTCAAATGTATTGAAGTGCAGGTTAATAATGTGGAACAGGGTATTTTGTTAGGCCTTGAACTTTTAACACCCAATCGTATATATATATATATATATATATATATATATATATATAGAGAGAGAGAGAGAGAATATATAGAAGAAAAACCTTTAAAAATTACTCATATGTGTGATAATATTTATTTCAACAGACTTTATATATCAAACAATCCGCATTTTCAGACAAAGAAATATTGAGAAATTTCAAATGAAGATTTAGAAAAACCCACAGAATTCTCTTACCCAAATTTCATTTGTTTTTTTGTTTTTTTTGTTTTTTTTTTCATTAAGTAAAGAACAGACCATTTGTTTTTCCTGTTTGGTTGACAAATGACATTCAATTCCTGTATCAAGATGTATCAATTTTTGTATTCTTTTACCCTTCACTTATTTTATGTAATGGCAAACAAATTCTTAGGCATATATATATATATATATATATATATATATATATATATATATATGTGTGTGTGTGTGTGTGTGTGTGTGTGTGTGTGTGTGTGTGTGTGTGTGTGTGTGTGTGTGTGTGTAAAAAAATTAGAGCTCGTAGAAGAAACAAAAGACAATTGAGTGAGTCACAAAAAATCAAATGTTATAAATTTCTTGAAAATTTATGTAGCGTCGATTTGCAGGAGTAAATAAAATGGCCGAAATTTAGTCCACTTGTTTCACCGTTACGGGAAAAAATTTCATTAGAACTTTGTTGGTGCAAACAAATAAATACAAATACAAATGGTAGAAATTAGTATATAAGGGGGTAACAAAAAACACGAAGAAAGTCTATGTTTGAATAACCATTTATTTCTGGGCCTACATCTATTCACGATCGCAGTTCTTTGATTTAACCATTCTTTCGGATTGAGAGATGTTATAATAGCTGATTTTTTTTTTAACAGAAACGGCAAAATCTTTCACTATTTTTATATTTGCAGTTTCCTAATGGAAAATAGAGCCTACGCTATATTAATTTCTATCTTAAGTGTAAAGTTCTTCACGTGTATTTGACCTCCGCAAAGCTGGTTTTATGGTTATAAAACCATTTTAGAAAAGTACCCTGTATAGGGCACAAGTATATAGATTTTTATTCATGGAATTTTGCACAGGAATTTGGAGTCTTGATCATATTAATTTTCAATATTCAAGAACTATTCTAAAAGTAGGTACAATGTAAGTATCACCAAAGTTGATTTTATAAATGTAAAATCATTTTTGAAAGTACCCTGTGAAGAGCCTAAGTATATATATATATATATATATATATATATATATATATATATATATATATATATAGCCGTACGCACGTACGTGCGTGAATGACCGAGTTTTTATATGTGTGACCATTTTTGTGATTTTTCTCAGATATTTTGCTGATTGGCCGTTGAATCATTAAAATTTGCTGCTTGGATTTCAAATTACTCGGATTGGCTGAATGAATGGATCGGAAACCTGGTTAAATTATTTGTAATTATTTGTCGGTATCAGGGCGGGAAAAATAAGCGTTCTACATTATGGTTGAATTCCTGCTTGGCAAAGCGTACGCGCTCGAGAAGAAACAGTTTTTGTGTGGGTTGTGGAGGCTTGATAAAAAAACAAACATAGGATAAAATCCAAAGCAAAGGATGAAGATTCTTCAAAAGGTTCTAAGCCTCACCCCGAAATAAGGGCTATAGCTGAACATTTTTTGGTGTGTTTTGATTTTATAGCCAACCGACTACTGATGCTTATTTAATGCCATATTCTGTTTTCAGATATACATAAAATATAGGATCTTTAAACACATTTTGTAGATACACACATTTAAATGATCAAGCAGATCTATATCTAACAATTCAATTTAGCATAATAAAGTTAAATGGTTCCAAGTATTGCTATGTGTATGACTTACAATTCCATTACATATATTTCATTTGTTAACACACAGTTGAATGATCAAATAGTTTTATTTATAAAAATTCAATTTAGCATAAGTTATTTGTTTGCACTATGTTTAAATGTCAAACTAATCTATTTGACACAATCAGGTTTTATTAGTCCGGGTCAGAGTGGGCCTTAAAGTGATGGCGATGACAACTCTAGATTTTTCTGCTGCTTCCATTAGGGCGTGGACGAAGTTTCATATTCGTCATTCAGATGTACCACATGGACGCTGACAAAACATAGAGAGAAAAAGTTAGATACGAACCCCACAAGAACACTACAACCTATTTTTGACAAACCCTGCAAGCAACAACTACGACACAATAGCTTTACGGCCACCTACCACCCATCTCTAAAATCATCCTCATAAGACGAACAAGACATGCAGGAAACTACAGAAGATGCAAGAGTGTTTTTCGATGGACCCCCTACACAACAGACGTGTCAGTGTTGGTCAGCTAGCAAGAACTTATTTACTTCAGTTCTGTGCGAACACTGGAAGACGTGCCAGGAGCAATGGATGATAGGGACGGATGGGGAGAGAGAGTCAGGAAAATGCGTACCGTCAGCGTGATTACATGATGATGATACTGAGGATCGAATATGTGAGTCGTAATTGATTTTGGAGACGAACGTAATATCCATTACATCTCGACTGACTTAAAGACCGAGTGATTTAATGAGTGGATGACAAGGATAAAGATTTATGAGGTGAAACAAGTTGGTTGGTTGGTTGGTTGGGTTTGATGGCACATCAACCTTTGTAGATTATTTAACGTCAAATTCTGTCTATATGCACATTCATTCAACCAATGATTTCTAAATGAATACTTAGAAGGTAATTTTTTTATCATCAGGATTATATTTCGTTGGTTGGTTGGTTGGTTTGGTTTGGTTTTGGTTTGGTTTGGTATGGCATATCAACATTTGTTCGTTATCTAACGCCAAATCCATTTCATGCAAATAGTCAATTCTATTTTAAGCAATACAGTTTAGCCTGAGTACTCAGTTTAATTGTCAAAAGCATTTCTATTTCAAGCTATTCAGTTTACTCCAACGGTTCTAATTCAGCTACTTCAGTTTAGTATAAGTACATATTTTCTTTACACAGTTAAATTTCAAAACAATTCTATATTAAACAATTCAGTTTAGTTTAATTACAGTTTCAATGTCAAAAGCAGTTCCATTTCATACAGTTCCGTTTATCATTAGCACGCAGTTTAAATGTAAGTATAGTTTAATTGTCAAAAATTTTCTATTTCAAGCTATTCGGTTTCATCAAACAGTTTTAATTCAAACAAGTTTTTCTAATAACATTTTAAACAAACCTGAGCTCATTTTCCTTTACACTTAAAATATTTCAAGCAATTCAATCCAGTATAGATCATTCTATTTACTTTTCCTCGTGTGTTTGCACACAGTTAAATTATTACGAGAGTTGCTACGTAACAGTAACAATTTAATATCAGTTATTTGTTTGCACACATTTAAATAGATACGTATGATATGTAAGAGATTAACAATTTAAAAGGTGATTGTGCTTATAAGTTTGCCCACAGTTAAGTGATTCGGAGGTGCCCGTGGTGTAATGGTTATCGTCGTAGAAAATGGACACGGCGACACAAGTTCAAGTCCTGGGCGATGCTGATTGCAATTCACATTGCACTAATACCTTTGGGAAAGGTATGAATCCAATTATTCTCCCTCCATCTAGGGGTAAATAGTAGGGCAGACTAGGTTCTTCAGCCTTGGTGAGGCAACTAGTCTAGGAGAAGGAAAACTCTGAATTTAAACCTGTTAAACTCCGCTTAAAAATTGACCTTGTGTCATATCCAGCCCGAGCGGAGGGGTTGATAAATATGGTTAAGTGATTTGAAGTATTGTAGTTTTTTATTATTCCTTCAAGATTGGTTTTAACCCTCTGAAGAGAAACAATCGATGTATTCTACAACCCCATCCGACTGGGCAACAAAGCAGTTTTTTTCAGATAATTCAGTTTAGCATAAGTACAAAGTTTAGAAGTCAAAACAGTTCTACTTCGAGCAATTCAGCTTAGCAACTGTACGCTGTCCAAATGTCGAAACAGTCCTATTTTACTCAAATCAGTTTAGTATAAATAAGCAGTTTAAATGCAAAAAACGATGAACTCAAGAAACCATGGTTTAATTCTATTTAACCCATAGATAGGACCTTTATCAGATGCTACTACTCCCGGTCAGAGTGAACTGATAAGCGACGGCAATAAAGGGGTATTCCAAATTCCCCAAAGCTCCAGCATTACTGGAACCTCGCCATCAGATTGTTTAGAGTCATATTAAGAACACTCTTGGGTGGGGGTCTACAGCCCCAGCTGACTGGGCAAGGTGAGACAAGTAGAAACTACACAAAGATACCGCATACCCGTAAATTTTCCCCGAGAGAAAGTGTTTGAAATAAATTAAAATAATGTGAAGAAATCGTATTTACGTTTAAAAGTTTAGATATCTGATTGAGGCTTAGATTTTTAAAAAATTGGGATGTTGAGGAAAGGACAAAAATAGGAAAAGCGAAACATACAAAAAAATGTATATTTTTCGCGGGTTTCAAAAGCCTTGGAAACGCTACGATTACAGTTTTTTAGAAACGTATAAATGTATCTATAAAATAGTTTTTAAAAGGCGAAATAGAGCCACTGCAAGTATAGCTTTGACATTAAATAACCCACGATGGTTGATATCTCAATCAGCAAGAAACCAATAAGAAGCGGCTTTACATCCTTAAATGGACATTCTAAAAATCTCCGAATATATTTGGTTGGCCATAACGCCTCACTCTCTCTCTCTCTCTCTCTCTCTCTCTCTCTGTGTGTGTGCACTCATGCTAGACTGAATTGTTTGAAATAGAACTGACTATTTACATAAAAATGGATTTGGCGTTAAATAATCTACAAAGTTTGATGCAATAGAACCCAAACAACGAACCAACCAAACCTCTCTCCACTCTCTCTCTCTCTCTCTTTCTCTCTCTCTGAATATATATACATATATATATAAATTGAGAAAGACAGAGAGAAACTAGATGTATTTTATGGATACATTTATACGTTTCTAAAAAAATGTAATACCGGCGTTTCAAAATCTTCAAATCGCTGGGTTGGATCCGGGAAACCTGGGTTCAATCTCAGGTCGCGTCATACCAAAGACTTTAAAAAATGGTACTTGATACCTCCTTGCTTAACACTCTGCAATATAAGGTACGTATCGTGGGTAAAATGGAACAATACAGGGAAGGGAGTAGTGCTCTCCCCTACACCTTGTTGTAGTAGCTATTGAAAAGGTAGCTTTCTGGTTGCCCTTGACTACGGTCGCCAACAACACTATATATGTATATATGAAATACTTTTTAGTTTATTATCTAAAAGAATCAAACGCAAACTCAACTTTGCAGGATTCGTCACAATGTCATTTTTTAACGGAGCTATAACGGTTTGAATTTTTCTGTCTTCTAGACCTGTTACCATACCAAGAGCCAAGTTAGTTTGTGTCCCAGGGCTCGATGAAGAATCATCATTATATCTTACTGTGAGCACTGGTTTCCCTGACTCTCCTACTCTGTCTTCCATCTCATTCGGGAAGTCCTCTAGACTGCATCCATTGTCCGTGTTGAGCTATTTTACATAAGTTCTAGTTGGTCGTCAAACACCTGCATGTCTGTGTGAAGAGTTCCATTGCAGAAAATCACTTATGAGTTCATTCTTACTTCTCCGGCAATATCCCGCATTTCTTGTCCGTTTTATTTGGATGGTTTAAGAGATGGGAGGTAGGTGATCATACAGCTGCTGTTTTGTAGGATGCTGCTTCCAGGATTTATTAAGTATGGCTCGTCTTATTTTTGTGCAATTTCTGTCAAGCTTTTTCTCCCTGAGCCTAGTCAGCGTCTATATAGTGCATCCATATAGTAGTATGGACACGACTGCTGCTTGGAAACAAGTGCGCTTTCTTTTATCGGATAGGTCTGACTTCCACATGACTGATAGCCTATTGATAGATGACTATGCCTTTGCTAGTCACGTATTGATGTCATTTTCAGTAAATGGGTGCATAACTTTCCAAAGTGTATTGTCCGAAAATGAACCTTATAGCCCGACTTGAAATCGAATTTGCTAATCACAGTCTGACATATGAGACACTACGCTACAAGGACTTACCCCTATTTTCATCGT
>OY757931.1:14354152-14401652 GCA_963585895.1 Sepioteuthis lessoniana | reverse complement strand
AAACACTACGTTTACAATTATTTATAATGTCTATACATTTTTTGGGGACACCCTATATATATATATATATATATATATATATGTATTTGGTACATGAGAATTTATATAAAGAAATAAATATTGAAATCATTAGTAAAAAGAGGGGGAGATATTCAAAAATGATAAAAAAGCGAGAGCCCTTTCGTCCGGCACATGTCAAGATTAATCAACCCGTTTTTAAATTTTTTTTCCGGTGACTAAGCTTGACAAGTGCCGGACGAAAGGGCCCTCGCTTTTTATTATTTTAGAATAGTTCCCCCTCTTTTTACCAATGATTTCATTATATATATATATATATATATATATATATATATATATATATATATTAGAAGTGTGACTAAAGTCAAACGGACTTTCCTTTGGTATTTTCTCATAGGGTTTTTCTTTTGATTTCCTGTTAATTTCTTTGTATCGGAGCCCCGTCGGTAGAGGTTGTTCTTGGCTTTACTTCCAAGCGCTTTCGGTCGTAATAAATGGTTATCTTCAAGGGAATGTATTTGAAGGAAAAAAATGCTGGACACGTATCTTTTACAAGCTTATGAACTCTATATGGTATGCAAACAGTGTCGTTCCGTAATTGAAATCGGGTCACCATAGCCATTTCCTACGACGATAATCATTACACCAATTGTGTATGTGTGGAGGGGGCTGTATGTGCTTATTGTGTTTATGTGTGCGTGTGTGAGGATAACTATAAATGTAACAAAAGGCATTCAGCTATATATACAAGTCTGACGACATAGGCGTATCATATGTGCTTATGAACATGATGATTTCGTGTACTTAATGCATACACACACACATACACACAAACACAAACACATACACACATATATATATATATATATATATATATATATATATATATATGTGTGTGTTTTGATTTGGTTTACTTTCTTTATTAATGGCATATCAACCTTCAGGGTTTTTATATATATAAGTAAAAGTAAAGTTGGTGACCGTAGTCAAGGGCGACCAGAAGGCTCCCTTTTCAGTAGCTACTACACGGAGGTGTTAGGGAGAGCGCAACTCTTTTCCCAGGATTGTTCCACTTTATGTTCGATACGTACCTTACATTGCTGGGTGTTAAGCACGGAGGTATCAAATACCATTTTTAAAGTCTTTGGTATGACATGACCTGGGATTGAACCAAAGTCTCCCGGACCATTGGCGAACACTCTACCCATTAGACCAATATATATGTGTGTTTGTGTGTGTGTGTGTGTGTGTGTGGTAGTAAACAATGTATTTACGAGCGAGAATTTATAATTTTATTGCCTGAGAGAGTTATTTCAATTTTGTTCTGAAAGCTTTGGTCTATGTAGTGAATAATAACGCCTTGGATTAAGTGCATTGACAAGTAAAATTGTTTTGTGGATATTTATTCTTCCTCGTTAATTTTTCTTTGAGCCGTTTCCCGTGAGCCTTATTTCCGAAAACCAATTATTGTGATATTTGCAGTGTTGAATATAGGGATTGAACTCATTGACGACAGAAGGCAGATTCACATCAACAAAAAGATTTTTTGTTATATAGAGTCGGAGACCATCGTATTCAATCAACGTTGGTAATGAAGGATCAATACGACTTCATAATAAGTGTTGAATGGTGGATGTTTAGAAAATGATCTGATTTGCCCGTCAATCATTGTTGATTTAGTTCTTTCATTGGCTCCTCTTCCGCCCACTTAAATTGTAATTTTTGGGTTTCGTAAATATTATACCTGGATTTTAATCATTTTTCGTCAGAATAAAATATTTCCTCCTATTTATTTTTAATCAAAATCTCATTTACAACTTCCTCTTTGTAGAACATTTCCATTAACATTTTCAAATAATTCTTTTTTTCTTTTTTCTTATTAATTTTTTAAAAAAGTGAAATTGAGAGAAATAAACACAATCCTAATAGATTAATTCGTAAATGAAGGGAAATTTGAAGAGTGTTATATTAAATCGTTTCTTTCACCAATGTATAGAAAACAAATTAACAACAAAAAACTAAATAAGAAGTATATATATATATATATAATTTACTGAATAACGATGGAGATGGAACCAATGTAAACAAAATTATAATATCCGTAGCTGTACTACGTACATCAATTACGACGATGGCGTCCTCATTTCGTCAGAGAAAACCGTCTCGAAAGAAGATATGACCACGCTGGGTGTATTGTGAAGATTACCATCCACTTTATCTTGAATTACACAGTTGTATTCGAAAGACAACCAACAACGAAACAAATTGCAGCAATTTGACCAACTCCAGTCATGAGATTAAATTTTCCTTTATGTACGTATAACATTGTCTTTCCTAACGTTGTTTTTTTCTTGCTCTATCCATTGCGATTAGAATAGGCTGTCTGTATTCTCTCTTAGAATGTAAGATCATTTCAAAAAGAGTGTCCTCAGTATGACACTAAACTACATCAGATGGTGAGGCTCAATCTCTGAATATTTTAGGTGTATGTAGTATTCCTCCTTTGGCTGAAAATCAGCTGATCAAAATAAATCATCATCAATCATTCTCATCATTAAAGTTTTATCTCTGCTTGAATACTAATTGGTTTCCATTAGCCTGTGTTAACTTATTAAAAGTTTCTATTGTATTATTATGAAGTTTGATACTGAATGTAATATTGTATTCCATTTTTGTGACACACTTAATCAAACTAACTTTTGGCCTATCGGGGAAGTTTAGAATACTCTAATTGTATCCCCTGCAAAAGGGGTACTTTAAACAACATCTAATTGTAAGGTATGCAGGAAACTGCTGGAGAAGTAGAGATGAGCTCATAAGTTATGTATTCCTATGGACACCTTCACATGGCCGAGCTAAAGCAGGGCGAACACCTCGAACCTATTTACAACAGCTCTGCGAGGATACGGGATGTAGCCCTGAGGACCTGCCGAAAGCGATGAACGATAGGGAGAGGTGGCGAGAAAGGGTCAGGGATATCCATGCTGGTAGCACGACAAGATGATGATGATTAATTGTGAGGCTCTAATTCTGGAAAGTTGGAGAACAAATGGATACCTCCATTTTTTAGTGGATTTATAAAAAAAACTCTAATTGCCTAGTCGGCTGGGGCTGTAGAATACACCGACTGCTTCTCTGCAGAGGGGTAAGACCACCCCCACCAACGAGTATCCTGGATATGACTCTAAACAATCTGATGGTGACGTTCCAGTAATGCTGGAGCTTTGGGGAATGCGGTGTACCCCTTCATTGCCATTGTTCCCAGGTCCACTCTGGCCCGGCGTAGTAGCATCTGATAGGGTTCTATCTATGGGTTCAATAGACCTAACAGCATTCTTATGCTAAACTGAATTGTTTGAGTAAACTGAATAGCTTGAAATAGAAATGTGTTTGACAATTAAACCGTACTTACATTGAAACTGCGTGTTGTATAGCCACTCAATAACCATGACCACGATTAACTATACAAACACATAATACATATATACGCTGGATACATACAGACGCAATGAATAACGACGAGCGAAGACTTCTTTAGAAAAATATCTACCGCTCACTTTATTGTAAGGGTTCGAAAAGGGTTACTCAGGGTTTTACTGTTAGAGGGAGTTGGAGACTGAACAGAGACTGCAATATATTGAACCCCACTCTTATGGCCGTCAGCGTTGTGTCTTTCTCGTTCCCAAGGGCTGCTCAACCGGAGGCTCGGGGTCTCAGCTTTCTACTGAGTGCTGGCTTTCTCTACCATATCTTGTCTCCAAGGGGTCTTCAAAACTACTGGGGGCCCCGAAGGCCCCTTCGGCCGGGTGTGGCTTTCCCTACAACATCTTGTCTCCGACGTCTCTGATCCCCAACTCATCAGGACCCCAAGGGCCCCCTCCACCGGGCTTTCTCTACTACATCTTATCAGCAACTTCTCTCGACCCAACTCAATCAGGGGCCCCGAAGGCCCCTTTCAGCCTGGTGTAGCTTTCCTTACCACATCTCGTCTCTTACTCCAACTCCTGACTTCTTGTCTTGACTGAGTAATATATTAGTTCAACGCCCACTCAATCTTTGGAATGGCATGTTTGATCGTCATCAAGCAGAAATAACTGTCATGCAGTTCACAGGTCACTTTCTTCCAGTGCATCAGTCTATGAGTGTACCATGGGATTTTTTTACATTGTCCCATTTCATCAGCCAAATCCCGCCTACGCAATTTATTTCGATTACTGTCCATTGGGATGTGTCACTTCCTTCCGGTACATCACTTTGGAATGGCATACTTGCCCGGGTTGAATGTCAAAATACAACAATCATCCGTTAGTTATTTTTCAAAATTCCACATGTGGAATTTTTTTCACGCTCGTCTCCATCACCCTCACACATTTTTTTACAGAATAATTTACAAGGAAAATGATGGCTGAAAACACAAAAAAAATCACTTGAAACACAGCAAATAAAATCTTATTTAGAAGGCGACCTTCTCCTTATGTAACACTTTCCCGGCTAATTATTATCTAATTTTTTTTTTTTTTTACTATTTTTGCGTGGTTGGTCATCTTAACATGGTACAATACGGATGCATCTTTTATCCTCCCCAAAACAACGGGCCCTCTATAATTCCTTGAAGAATTTCTAAACCCTAAAAGGACCATACTCTGGTCCCAGATCCTGGTCACAAACCCCGTGACCGTGGTAATTCCAGCAATACATTTCACCTAGATTCCTCATGACCAGACTCCAGTTCTTTGCTCAACAAGTTCCTACCTGGAGTAATCGGAGAATTCCATAAACTATAACACAGTAACTTCAAGGCCCAAAGCATTCCACATAAACAACAAAAATCATGGCCCAAAATAAAGTATCACAATACATCCGAATGTATCACAATCTGGCACGCATGCTGTAAACCAACTAAAATAGTCCACGCAAAATACTAATTAGCAATGTGTTACCCATTTTTTTTTCATTAAGTTTCTGTTTCCATGCCCATTGGTTTGCAAGCCCTTGAGGAAACATGCTTTACCTGATCAAACCCGCGCCGGGTTTCTTTTCAATTTAATCAGGAACCCTCGTGGCTACCAATATATAGGCACTTCGCCTTTCCTAGATTCATTTCGTTTCGCCAAATCCCGCACAGATCCAAAATACCATCGTGACTGAAAGACTCAGACATCATCCAAAAAATATTGTAGTAGGCCACGCCTTTATTCCGTCCTTGGAACTCCAATGTGAAAAATAGTGGCCACCATAGGCATACAACAACTTCATGGGCCGGCGAATTCTTTGATATAATTGCTTTCTTTTCCGTCTACCCAACAACAATCTATAACAACTCTCGGATGAATGTCCGTCCTAATCTCACGTTAGCCCACGATTTTCTCAAAAACAGAACCCCCCAAAAAATATTTCCTATTCCACGAAAACCCAAATTCTAAAAAACATTTAGAATCATTATAATTACAATTATTAGTAAACCTAGTATAAAATCCTGTTAATGGTTTTCGTCAAATTTCACAATATGAAACAGAAAAAAAAATTCTTCAAATGTCGCATTTAAACTCAAACAAACTCAAAATTTTCCACTTTACAAGTCAAAACAATGTTACAATCACAGTTCACAAATGTTCAGTTTTCTTTTCTTCTTTTTTCTATCTATGTACTGTCTATTTTACAAAAAATGTCTGTTCTTTCTTTCCTTTTTTTTATTTTTTAATATATACTGTGTTCAACAATGTTCAAGTTTCTTTTCTTTTTTTTTCTCTGTCTTTTTCCATTGTCCTGAACCTTTTTGTTTTTGTTTTCATTTTTTTTCTTTTCTTTTTTCATAATAAATTGCTCATTCAGTGTCCCTTTTTTTCCCCAACCTTATATCTACCTCTCTCTGTCTTTACCTTACAACCATGACTATCGGTTTGCTTCCCAGTTTATTCAATTTCAGTCTATAGTACCATAAATTAAGCCTGATTTATCATAAAACTTTCTCAATAACTTACGAGCATTCTTCTTTTTTTTTCTTTTGCAAAAAATATCCCGGGTGTTTTTTTCCTAAACAACCCAAACTTTTATCAATTCAGCCAACAACATTTCCCAATTCAAAACAATTCCTAATCCGAATCTGCGAATCCTCGCCACACCTGGTTCCGTCAAAATTCTGCGCATCTCTTAATTATATCCAAAACCCTGTTTCAAAATATCTTCCCCAATAACAATCTCAAAGCTCCACTCCAGGGGGAACTCACAAAATACCTGTCTGCCTCGTCAGACACAAAAAAACATCTCTCTCTTAGTTACTCTTCCTCCACGGCGAGACGCACGGCGAGACCATTTTCAGTCGACACGGACCACAACAAGTCCGAGACAATATCCATGTCTCCAATAATTGGTATCAACAACTTCCACAAAAAAAACCCGGCCTGATTCCATCAGCGCCGAAAATATCGATTCTCCCAACTTCACAAATATCGAAAAAGTATATGCGCATTCTTCAGACAACCACCAATATGCGAAATTCTTGGACACCCAATCGATGCTGCCGAAATTCCATTTCTCGGGTTAAAATTCTAATTTCCAATCCACCAGTTCAAAACATGAAAACTTGGCCAAAAAGTCTTAACTACAGATATGCGGGATTCCAGATCTTGGACTGAAATTCTAATTTTCAATCACCACTTGTCCGGACCACAGACAAGTTACTACAAATTTTTACTCGCAAAACCTATTTACTATAAAAAAATTTCATTCATAAAAATATTGTTTATTATTGCTGTCTATCATGTGCGCGACACAATGACACAACCCCCTGTCCATACAGCGGGCATCTGCCTTTCCTTTTGTTTTTCTCTCCCTCCCTTCGATACAATATTACACATAGCAGAAATCAATTTTTCTCTAGGGATTACACATATTCTTTTTTTAAAATTATTTCCAATTTTATCCTTCTAGAAAGGCCCTTGTCATTAAAACTAATGTTTTCACCATTATAATCAGTTTAAATCCTTTTTTACGAACCCAAATATTAATTGACAGAGAGATAGAAAAATTTTGAACGAGCGATCTACTTACAGTTCCATTTTTTTCTCTTTCTGTTGCTGGTTTGTTCTCCTTTTTCTTTTATTTTTCTTTCTATTAAACATGATGCAGTTTCTTCCTTTGTCCTTTTTTTTGCTGTTCTATTTGCGTCGGTCTGTTCCTTTTTCTTCTTTCCGTTGCTTGAACAAGCCGCTCCGAAATAGATTCCTCGTTGTTCTTAGCTTGTTTATCTGATAATCTCCGTGGAACCCAGTGCTTAAACATATCATGACGATATGCCTGATTTTCGGCACCAAATCGCATCAATACGTTGCATAGCCACTCAATAACCATGACCACGATTAACTATACAATCACATAATACATATATACGCCGGATACATACAGACGCTATGAATAACTACGAGCGAAGACTTATTTAGAAAAATATCTACCTCTCACTTTATTGCAAGGGTTCGAAAAGGGTTACTCAGGGTTTTACTGTGAGAGGGAGTTGGAGACCGAACAAAGACTGCAATATATTGACCCCCCAATCTTATGGCCGTAAGCGTTGTGTCTTTCTCGTTTTCCAGGGCTGCTCAACCGAAGGCCCGGGGGCTCAGCTTTCTGCTGAGTGCTGGCTTTCTCTACCACATCTTGTCTCCAACAGTTCTCCAAAACTACTGGAGGACCCGAGGGCCCCTGCGGCCGGGTATGGCTTTCCCTACAACATCGTGGTGTAATTGTTATCGTCGTTGGAAATGAACACGGCGACACGAGTTCAAATCCTCGACGAGACTGGTTGCATTTCACATAGCACTAATACCCTTGGGAAAGGTATGAATCCAATTATTCTCCCTCCAAGTATGGATAAATAGTAGGACAGACTATGTTCTTCAGCCTTGGTCAGGCAACTAGTCTAGGTGAAGGAAAACTCTGAATTAAAACCTGTTAAACTCTGCTTAAAAATTGACCTTGTGTCATATCCTGCCCGAGAGGAGGGGTTGGTAAATAGAACAACATCTTGTCTCCGACGTCTCTGATCCCCAACTAATCAGGACCCCAAGGGCCCCCTCCACCGAGGTTTCTCTACTACATCTTATCAGCAACTTCTCTGGACCCCAACTCAATCAGAGGCCCCGAGGGCTCCATTTGGCCTGGCCTGGCTTTCCCTACCACATATCGTCTCTTACTACAAATCCTGACTTATTGTGTTGACTGAAATATATATTAGTTCAACGCCCACTCGATCGCCCAATCTTTGGAATGGCATGTTTGATCGTTATCAAGCGGAAATAACTGTCATGCAGTTCACAGGTCACTCTCCTCCGGTGCATCAGTCTATGAGTGTACCATGGGATTTTTTACCTTGTCCCATTTCATCAGCCAAATCCCGCCTACGTGATTTATTTCGATTGCTGGCCATTGGGATGTGTCATTTCCATCCGGTGCATCACTTTGGAATGGCATATTTGCCCGGGTTAAAGGTCAAAATACAACACGTGCTTATGATTAACTGAATTATTTGAAATAGAACAGTTTTTCGACATTGAAACTTTATTTACACTAAACTGAATTGTTACATATAACTGCTTGCATAGTTTGAAATACAAATGTTTTTGACAATTAAAATGTGTACTTATGCTAAACTGAATTGTTTAAAATAGAACAGATTATTTACATAAAAATGGATTTGGCGTTAAATAACCTACAAAGGTTGATATGCCATAAAACCCAGAAAACCAAACCAAAAATCTCTAAATTCTATTTTTTTAACCATTTATTAGGTCTTCTAATACCAAAAACAAAAAAAAATTGGAACTTGATACCTCCTTTCTTAACACTCAGCATTATAAGCAGTCCAAGGAAAGGAGTAATTCCCTCTCCTAAAACTTGATGAAGTAGATATTAAAAAGGGAGCTTCAGGTGGTCCTTGACTGCGCTCAGCTAATTTATATCACATAATAGTTTGCAAAAAGTCTTCAGAAACAAGTGCACAAAATAAACTAACAATGAACGTGAATCCCTGTTGTTTTAAGCATGGATTGACATGGATTGACATGTCCTTAAAATCAAACAAATTACCCTACAAAACAGTAACTGTTCGGCCACTTGCTCCCTGTCTTAGAAACCATCCAAGAAATACGAGCATAACTGCTGGAAACATAAGGATAAACTGATAAGTGACGTTCTATAATGGACTGCAACACATGGACATACCAACGTTAGCCGATTGACCTAAACTTACCTTCTTCAGCTCGGTGTGGACTCTGGGTACCGTCTGAAAGACTTACATAGAGTCGTGGCTAATAAGGATGGATGGTGAGAGAGCATCAAAGGAACCCATGCTGTCGGCACGCTTTTATGGTGGTGATGATAGTGATATAATCATACATAAACTAAAATTAGAATTATTCAACAATTCATATTTTACTGAATAAATATCTATGGGAGCCGCGGACTAAACGGTTCCTATTCGTTATCATGTAAGCAGCAACAAATAAACGGAGCACAATAACGCCATTTGATAGAGCAAGTTGTTAGCTATTAAGGAGGAATTCTCTGCGTAGAAAAGAGTAATTTATTCGATTTATTATCTCCATATATACAACCTTTACATGAAGAATAAAACCGTTGGATAGAAGAATTTTTCAACTAATACTTTTCACTTTCGCCAACGACATACACGGTTCTCGTAAAACAAAATGATATATAATATATATATATAACAAGTAAATATAAGCAAGTTTTCAAGAAAAGCAGGTGTATAACCCATTTTTGACTTTGAGAAAACATTCTCCATTCTCGTTTTCGCAAAAACAATTTAGAAGAAAAAAAACGGCAGGTGGAAAGAAGATGAAGAAAACGATGGAAACTTGTTAAAAGATTCGTTGTAGGAAAAATAAAGCAAAATTTTAAGAGAGAAAAAAAACAGAGGTTGAATGAAAGTTTATAAGAACTGAAAGAAATCAGTGTAGGGTAAAAAGCAAAATTAAAACAATGAAGCAAAGAAAAAATGAAGAAAGAAACTGAGATATCGTCAACAATACGATTTTGCTGACAGTGTAATGCGTTCGATCCTAACTGCACCTACTCATAAAAGGAAAATAAAGATATTTCAACGCCAGCTCAAAATCGACGTCTATAGTTTTGTTCAAGTAAGATTTTTTTCGTTTTGTAGCATATCAAAATTCATGGGTTATTTAATGCCTAAGCTATACTTGTAGAATAAAGTAGTGATACTATGTAACCCATACACATGGAATGGATAACGAGGTTCATATATTTTCAAAGATTAATAGTCCAAAAAGGAATGTAATAGAGCGACTGGGGTTCGAACTTGCTTACTGTAATGTTGTAAATAAGCGTGTGAACTTCTATGTCACGGATATTAAGCTTATTATAGCTTAATTAATTTCTATGTTTTCTTATCACTAAATTGTAAGTTTCGTTTGTTTGGGTTTAATGGCATATCAACCTTTTGGGCCATTTAATGCCAAATCCATTTAATGTAAAAATAAACAGTCTTATTTCAAATAATTCAGTTTAGTATAAGTATAGTTTTTGGTTACACACGGTTAAATGTCAAAACAGTTCTATTCCAAGCAATTCAGATTAGAGTAAGTACAGTTTAAATGTCAAAAGCAGTTCTATTTAAAATAATTCAGTTTACCATACAAAAACAATTGAATTTCAAACAATTCAGTTTAGCATAAATACGCAATTTAGGTCTATTTGACTCATAGATAAGACCCTATATATATTTACCCAACCCCTCCGCTCGGGCAGGATATGACACTAGGTCAATTCTTAAGCGGAGTTTAAACGGGTTTGAATTCAGTTGTTTTCCTTCTCCTAGACTAGTTGCCTCACCAAGGCTGAAGAACCCAGTCTGTCCTACTATTTACCCATAGCTGGAGGGAGAATAGTTGGATTCATACCTTTCCCAAGGGCATTAGTGCTATGTGAAAGCAATTAGCCTGGTCCAGGATTTGAATTCATGTCGGCGTGTCCAGTTCCTACCACGATAACCATTACCCTATAAGGTGCTTACACTCCGGGCCAGAGTAGACCTGAGAACGATGGCAATGAAACGGTACTCCACATTCCCCAAAGCTCCAGCATTACTGGAACCTCACCATTGGATAGTTTAGTGTCCTATACCAATACTCGTTAGCGGGGGGATTACCCCTCAGCAGAGATGCAGTCGGTTTATTCAGCTACCCAAGTCAGCTTGGCAACTAAATTATAAGACTACTAGCAAAAATACCAAAAGATATTAAAAGATTTATGGTATATTTATAGATGATTCATTAAAAAAAATCATACACCTATATTCACGTGTAAATAAATATTCAGCGAAAAGTACACAAATTTTAGTTTTAAGTTCTAAAAAAAGAATCTTTTTCGGGTCACTTCTCTTAAGAAAACGCCATGACAAAAGAAAGCAATCCGATGGAATAAACTTAAAAGTGGTGTAATGATTAATACGCCGTGCTGCAAAATCTCAATAAACGAATTCGAACTCCAGTCGCTTCTATTACGTTGATTTTTGGACAAATATCCATGGGTAAGGAATGAACCCCCTTATCCTTACACGTATGGGTCAAATAGCACCACAACTGTCCTTCTAAAAAGGAAGGGATGTAGCATTGAATAACCCAAGAAGATTGATATGCCATTAAACAACAAAAATAAAACTATGAAGAACACAAAAGAGATAAAAGGAAAACATATACCAGGAAAGATTATTTGGTTTTTATTTTACCAATCTTCAAGGTTACCGTTTTCCCCTGATTGGGTTTTTCTTCTTTTTTTTATCCCTCTGTCATCAACCACTATGAGATATATTCCTCCGCATTAGTTGCTATTGTTAGGGTGATCTCTGCTGAGACGTGACCATAAAAAGCTCCCTTTTTTAGAATTTTTGAAGATATTTTAAAATATCTATAATGTGTGTACGTGTGTGCGCACGCGCGCGAATGTGGATGGTCCTAATTTCATCATCATCATCATATCGTGCTGGTAGCACGGATATCCCTGACCCTCTCTCGCCACTCCTCCCTATCGTTCATCGCCCAGGTAGGTCTTCAGGACAACATCCCGTATCCTCACATAGCTGCTGGATGTATGTTCGTGCTGGTCGTACTGCTTTTGCACGGCCATGTGTGGGGGTCCATAAGAGTACATCTCTTATGAGTTCGTCCATGCTTCTCCAGCAGTGTCCTGCATGTTTGGCTCGTCTAACTTGAATAGTTTTCGTGATAGGGGGTAGGTGGCCGTACAGTTGGTGTCTTGTGGGGTGTTGCCGCCAGGACCTGTTAAAAACTGCACGTAGCATTCTTGTGTAATTGCCGTCCAGCTTCTTCTCCAGCCATTTTGTTAGCGTCCATGTAGTGGAAATCAGACCTAACCGATAAAATGAAACGCAGTTTCTTCCAGGCAGAGGTCACATCGATACTGCTATATGGCTGTACTATATGGCTGTCATAATGTAGTCCACTATATTTATAAATAAAGAGAGCTCAGTATCGATGATAGACAATATATCTAAGTTTCAATTCAGGTTGACATTGTGTCAACGGAATATGATAACTGTCAGTTTCTCACCAATCAAGATATATATATATATATTGATATATTCCATAATATATGGCAATATATCCCTACTCCACGATATCAACAGTTATTCTGGTCTTCCATACTACACTCGCTTAAATACACTTACAAACCAAATCTTTATTTATTTCCCTCGACATGCCATGATGATGCATTGTTCCTTAGTTATAATCACCTACACATACAGAAATAGATAAAGAATCTTTCCCGATAATACTGTAGCAAAATCAGATACATTAACGCCTAGCATCCGGTTAAAAAAAACGCACTGCGCATGTACCTTCACATACACATGCACTATATACCACTTACACATACATGCACAATAATACACAACTATAACCAACACAAAAACACATACGTACACACACACACACACACACACAAGCAGACGTTAAGATTCCTACATAGTCCTCATGGTTTTTGACTGGATTTTTCGATTTTTGATTCATTTCAGTTTTTTTTTATCTACCTGATGATTGTTGTTTTGTAAAAACTTCATGAAACCCAGGGGTCGCAGACAAACTTCCATGGCATCAAATATATAAATCTAATATATATATATATATATATGTGTGTGTGTGTGTGTGTGTAAAAGTTGAACAAATGTGCTAACATAAATAGTAATAGTTGTTTCCTGTTATTCATTATCTTATTTTCTCAAATAGTTGTGACTAGGCGATAGTCCGGAGAGAATATTATGTGCAAAAACAAAAGTTTCTTCAAAATACGTTTAATGGAGTTGATATGCTTTAAGAGAAGAGAAAACTACGAGCTCTGGTAACGTAGTATATCCATTTATTAAATGAAAGTTATATTCTGATATCCAAGGGTATTTAACTGACTTCTCTATATTTCAAGAGGGGAACATGGCTAATGCGTTTTTATTCGGTTTGTCTAGATGAATTTTGAGAGGATTTGGTTTTGTTTAGTTTGGTTTTATGACATCAACGATAATTGGTTATTTTATATCAAATCCATTTCTATACAGCTAAACAGTTCTATTTCAAGCAATTCACTTAAGCATAAGTACAGACATTTATTTACACACAGTTAAGTGTCAAAACAGTTCTATTGCAAACAATTCAGTTTAGCATAAGCGCAGACCTTAGTCTATTTGACCCATAGATATGAACCTATTAGATGCAACCACTCAGGGACTGTGTTGACCAGGGACGGATGGGCTAAGAGATACACGGTATTCCCCAAAGCTGCAGCATTACGGAAGCCTCGCCATCATATTGTGTAATGTCATATACAGAACTCTCGTTGAATAGTCTTACCCCTTTTCAGTGATGCAGTCGGTGTATTCTACACCCCCAATCAACGGGGCTAGTTTTGACCAGAGTAATATATATATTAGTTGTCTAAATTTCTGAGACGAAGCTTGTTGATTTTTATCTTCAAGGTTTTTCGGACTATTGTCTTCATCATTATTGTTATTTCCACAACGTTTCGGCCGATATGTCCTCCGGCCTTCTTCAGGTGTTTGTCGAACTCGGGAACCTTCTACGGGGGTGGCCCGTTCTGATTCCGTTAACCATAACCAGGTACAAGTGTTAAGTATTCCCGTATATTACTTGAATTGAATTGAACCTGCAACCTTCAGATGATTGTCTCCTTAGAAGCTCGGGGAACTAACGCCTATAACCATTAAGCCAGAGTGAATTTTGCTAATTTATACATGGAATACTTTGAAGAAATGGCATTAGGATCTACATCACTAAAGCCATCTATGTGGCTTAGATACGTAGATGACACATTCATTCTCAGGCCTCATCAGGAAGATGTTCAGATATTACTTGATCACGTGAACTCAATCCGACCATCTATACAGTTCACCATGGAGAAAGAACAAGACAACAAATTGATAGATAGATAGATAGATAGATCTCATTGAGAATAAGTATATCTGTTATACAACAATATACTATGATCATATATTATATATATTATAACTTCAAATGAATTATAACTTTATAACTATATATTATATAAAGCGGTCGGACATTGTAGCATGGTCCGATTCAAAGAAGAGTGTCTTCCTCATAGAATTGACAGTATCCTGGGAAGAAAACCAGGAGGAAGCACACGACCGGATGAAAAACCGATAGAAGACACTGCGTGCTGACTGCGTGGAAAAGGGTTGGATATGCTATGTGATTCCTATTGTGGTTGGTTACCGTGGTTTTCTAGGACACTCAGACATTTCGTTTCTTTCAAAAATAGGAATCACTGGCCGCAGTTTGAAAGTTGCCTCAAATCGTCTTCAGACCACGGCGCAATATGCATCAAGTTGGATTTGGTCGAAAGCAAGAAGTTTTCAGCATGAATGAAATACACGCGGAACCACCATTCCCGTGTGATTACGTAACATCAAGAAACGGTTACTATAAACGCGTAATAACATCATCGGCCGAAAGTAAACGAGTTTTTTTTTTAAAATCACAAAGTCCACACTCTGGCGTATACGTAATTCTTTTAAATCCTCTGTCCGGTGGCAAAAGCTGCTTGGTAGCGCCTGGCGTGGCAGTGCCGCGTTGAGCTACTGAAACTGTGTTATTACCCCTGTTTGTCGGCTGACGAGGGCAGGGTATCACACGTGCTTTCACACGTTGTATGAGAAAAACATCATGTATTCAATAATATCTGCCATATAATGATAAATGAAAGTAAAAATAAAAGAATGTTTTTAGAACATACACACACAGACATATATATATATATATATATATATATATATATATATATATATACTTTTATTTCAATCCTGTTACGCATTTTTGAAATATATATAAGTTATATATATATATATATATATATAGTACAATTTGATAGAGACTCAAACTCGGTTAAGTCGTCATAATATATTAAATTTCGGCGGAGAATATTATTATACTCTCCGTTTCGTCAGATCGTTCTAACACCTAACATTTGACCCCCTCTGCCTACGCCTGTGGATGGAATAATTTGTAATTTGATTTCCACCTTTGTAATTTCTAATTTGATTCCATGGTTTTTTTTATTTTTATTTTATTGTTATTTTTATTTTCATTTTTTAATTTTTATTTTTTCATTTTTTTTATTTTTTAATTCCTTTATTTTATTTTCTGAATTCGAACTGTAACTCCACATTTGCTACTCTGCGACGAGAGAGAAGCATGTAAATACTCTGATCACTCTCATAGATTTATATGATTTTCCTCATATATTCCATGTAAGGAATAATCCACACCCACCGTCTTTGGACACTGACTGGATATCTTAAATAAATAAGTAAATTTTTTTTTTTTCATCATACAACGTGTGAAAGCACGTGCGATACCCTAGCCTCATCAGCCGCCAACCAGGGTGATAACACAGTTTCGGTAGCTCAAGGCGGTACTGTCTTTGGACACTGACTGGATATTTTAAATGAATATATATATATATATATATATATATATATATATATATATATATATATATATATATATATATAAAGAAAACGAACTGGACATTCATTATGCCATTTCAAATTTTTTTCGACGATGCGGCTTGCCTTTTCAGATCGCTTATAAAAAGCAGACCTGAAGCAAGCCACGTCGTCGGCATATCGAAATAATTTTATGATACCATAATTAATAACCATTTCCTTTTCTTTCCATTTATATATCAGATACATATATATATATATATATATATATATATGTGTGTGTGAGAGAGAGAAAGTGTGTGTGTGTGTGTGTGTATGTTCGAAAGAAACATTATTTTATTTTCGCTTTTATTTATTACGATTATTAAGAATATTTTAGTAGTAGTAGTTGTAGTAGTAGTACTTCCTATAGATATATTTCTTGCAGGATTTTTTTCAAAGAACACGTTTATCATTTCTAAATATTTTAATTAACGCGTCCATCATTTCAAATAATTTTTAATGAACACGTTCATCATTTCAAATAATTTTAAATGAACGCGTTCATCATTTCAAATTGTTTTTAATGAACACGTTTATTATTCAATTTATATTTAATAAACGCGTTTATCATTTCCAATTATTCTTAATGAACGCATTCACCATTTCATATTATTTTTGATGAACACGTTTATTATTTCAAATTATTTTTAATAAACGCGTATATCATTTCAAATTACTTTTAATGAACGCGTTTATCATTTCAAATTATTTTTAATAAACGCGTTTATCATTTCAAATTATTTTTAATGAACATGTTTATTATTTCAAATTATTTTTAATGAACATGTTTATTATTTCAAATTATTTTTAATGAACACGTTTATTATTTCAAATTATTTTTAATGAACATGTTTATTATTTCAAATTATTTTTAATAAACATGTTTATTATTTCAAATTATTTTTAATGACATGTTTATTATTTCAAATTGTTTTTAATGAACATGTTTATTATTTCAAATAGTATTTTACGTTTACATTTAGATTGTGTAGCTTTTTATCGTTGAAAGAAATAACCACGGTGATCCGAGATCAAATCCTGCATGAAGCTGTTTGCATTTTTATAGCGTTAATTCGCTTGAAGAAAGGCATGAATCCATCTCTTCTGTTGATGCGAGAAATTTCAATATTTAGAACAAATTATCATCCTCAAACATTTCGAAAGCCCTGATGTGGACTGCTTGTAGAGGCACCACTGATAACTCACTGACAATCACTTACTGTCTATGAAGGCTACAAGGTGCACTCTGTGACTCGGCGAAAAGACAGACATGTCAATTCCTTGATTTAATCTTTCCACCACCTCTTCTATCTGCCTCTTTCTCTTCCTCCTGGCACTATAGCCTTGCAGAATGTTTTTGGTCAGGCCTAACGATCTCGTCAAATGTCTATACGACATCATTTTTCTTTTTCTTCACAATATTTTAAGAAGGCTGTCATTTGACCCAAAGACTGCAGATATTCTTTTTCTGACCTCCTCACATGCAATGGAATCTATGAATGAGATGTTTATATGATTTTACGGTAGCATCTCATGCCAAGAGCTTCAATGTGTCTGGTGGTCAGAAGTGAGGGGTCAGGTTTCACAAGCGTGCAGAAAGATAGAAATAACAAGTGCGCACATGAATTTGATTTATTGATGTCAGGTAGATGATTTTGTCTTGCTATATGCGTTTCAATATGCGTGAAGAGATACAGAGATATTGATGAGAGAGAGCGAGCGAGAGAGAGAGAGAGAGAAATAAGTTATGTGTACAATACAATAAGGAAGAAGATAAAATTAAAGAAAGTTAAATGAAAATGTTTTCTGATATCTAAGAAAATACATCTGAACTTTATATATCTGTAGATGTGGCACCTGGCTAATGTGTTATTTATTCGGTCGGTGTATGTTGATTTTGGTAGAAGTGTGCTATAAATATATATATATATATATATATATATATATATATATATATATATATATATATATGTGTGTGTGTGTGTGTGTGTGTGTATCATTGATGAAAATATGAAAAAATCGAAAAATACAAAGTAAAGAAAAACAGAAAAAGAAAGTTATGAGAGTAATATAGAACTGCTATTACCCTTGCTATTCCCAAAATTAGAAGATATCTACCGAAACACTTTGGAAGAAATTGATTGCTCAATCTATTTTAACGGCATATCAATTTATGTAGCATTCTCATTGGCCTAGTGGGTAGAGTGTTTGCCAGTGGTCCGGGAGACCTGGATTCAATCCCTGGTCGCGTCATACCAACGACATTAAAAATGGCATTTGATACCTCCTTTCTTAACACTCAGCAATATAAGGTACGTATCAAGGATAAAGTGGATCAATCCTTAAAAAGGAGTAGCACCCTCCCCTACACCTCAGTGTAGTAGCTATTGAAAAGGGAGCCTTCTGGTATCCCGCGACAACGGTCGCCAACTTTATTTACTTACTTGATTTTTATTTATTTACTTTATTTACTTACCAGATATTTATGATTGCCATATCATTAATATATTGAATGAATTTTTGAAATAAGGGCAGATCCAAGTCTTCACTTTACTTCATTCGTTAGCGTTAAACTAATTTTTAACCTAATTGTTACAACTATAAGACGGTAATTTTTGGCGATGTCTGAAAAATGAATTAAAATTAATATAGTATTTTATCTTTACACAAATGCAAAAAAATTCATACATAAGCCGGGTTTTAAAAACTCATGGGTGCCCATTTTATTTATCGATACCCTTACAATATCGAGCACAGTTTTAACTATTTCTTACCCTAATATGTCTGCTGATAGTTTAAATTATCATGATCAGACACTGAATATACAAATTCTTATCAGATATCTGATTATGCAAATTTCAAAATTTTTATATTGTACAATGAAAATGATGAAAAAAATGAATTGTCATTTATCAAAAAGACACAAATAGATTTCTGTCAATCCGAACAAAATGGTGTTTCTTCGACTTTAAAAGAGGCCTAATGGCACAGTGCCCTTTCAAAACTCCAGTTTTGATTAGTTCACACACACACACACACACACATATATATATATATATATATATATATATATATATATTCTGTGGTACGTACAAAATTTTAGAATAGCTTCAAGTTGGGCAACATCATAAGTTCTGAAAACAAACCAATTGTTGGTCATGTCTCGTCTTCTACAATCTGATTTCTTTATTCCCAATATTGTCCTTCTGCTTATCACGGAATTCTCTGTCGAGATGTGACCGAAAAATTTCGTTTTTAGAACTTATGATATATTCCCTACTTAATCTATTCTAATATATGTTTACAAAGACACAAAGAGAGATAGAGACAGACAGACAGACAGAGACAGAGAGAGAAGATATTTGAGTTTTAATACCGTGAAACTGAGTCAACGGCGCTTAGTGACTCTTAGTTCCTCACCTCAGATTGGTCCTATAATTGTGTGTTTACGCAAGTTAAATATATATCTACGAATCCACTATCTCCAATATTGAGCAATTTTATTGATAAATATAGCAAAGCTAATTACCATATAATTAACACACACACACACACACACACACACACACACACACATATATATATATATATATATATATATATATATATATACACGTTTCTCTGTCTGTCTGTGTCAGCGTTTAAGTTCAGACTGCGTATACAAGTAGACAACGGTGACTGATAATCGTGAATTTCTTGCCTTAGCCATCATCAGACTTGAAACACATCGATCTAATTTCCCAAACTATCTTTTTCCGTTTGTGTGTCCGTCTATATGACTCATTTATACACGAATACAGATATTACAATATATATATATATATATATATATGGGCAGAAGTAGCGAACCTCATAACTCCATTATCCATGTATACATATACATAATGAAGTTATGAGATTCGCTATTTCAGCCTATATATATATATATATATATACTCTCATCACTATTGACCACACTTTATTTATGAATATAGCAAGTTACGTTATATATACACTGGCTAAATAATTAATAATTAATTTCCTGCATACACTTTGGTTATTTCAGGTTTTATTTAATGGGCTACTCATTAGAGTCTAGTGGGCACTGTATATGATGAAAACAGCATCATGATATATATATGGTAGTGTGGCGGAAATTGTGAAAACGGAGAAGAGGGTTACTTTTTAAGCGACCTCGCGTGTGCATCGTTCAAACAGGCCGGGAAACAAAGAAATTCAAGATGGCGCCCGCGACTTTTTATCACCCTCTGATCTCGTAAAGTCGCGCAAATCATCACTGCTGGGATGCAAACGAGGTGGTCTCCGACTGAATAAAAGCGGATCGCTTTGAGGATACATGTCGTGTTAATACGAAGATCGTTGGATTCGGTTGTTGTTGTTGGTTCTGCTAGTGTGACATACGGAGAATAGAAAGGAGTTTCGCTGAACTAACGGAGGCTGCTTTGAAAGGTGAATACAAGGATTAATTTCACATTGTCATTTGCACCTACTCTTACTACCAAACTGATATTTGAAAATTCAGGGTGCAGTGACATCTTATTACCGGTAGTGAACATAAAGATCAGAAATATGATAAGAAAAAGTCTAAATGTGAAATAACGTTTTATTTTAAAGCTTCATAAAACATTTCAGCCAAGAAAACTAAGGGTTTAAGATGAATTATATAATTCCAAAATATAAAGCTCAATAAACCTTTTTTGATTAATTTATTAGAATAATTATATAACATTCGAAAAAAATAGATGATCAAAAACATCAGAAAGATTAACAAAATCATCCTTTTATAATGGATTTGTCATATCTAAACGAAAATAGCGTTCATAATTCATTAGTACTTGATGTGTAGACCTTTACTTTCAATAACAGCTTGACATCTTCAGCTAAATTAGCAAATTAATTAATATCTTGCATTTATCAACGGATATTTTCTCCCATTTTCCTTTCTAATTAGTCCATAGTTCTACTACATTTCTTGGATTCTCTTCCTTAGCTCTTTCATTTAGTAACTTCCAAACATTCTCAATAAGATTCATGTCCAAGCTTTGAACAGGTCACTCCATAAGAGTAACATCATTTTCAGCGAGAAATGTCTTAACAGACTTTACTGTGTAACATTAAGTGTTTTCTTTCATAAATACAGCTAGTTGTATAATTGCAGTTCGCAAATTAAGCACATGTTTCTTCAATATCTCTTTGTATAGACTTGCGTTAATTTGACTGTGTAGCCAGACATGAGGTCCTGTACCAGCAGCTGCAATCATGCCAAACACCATCACTCTTCCTCCTCTAAATTTAATGATGCCTTTAGTGCACTGAGGCGAATATCGTTTCTTTGGACGGCGTCGAATGAACTTTCTCCCATCAAAATCGAACAGGTTAAACTTTGACTCATCACTGAAATGAAAACAATCCCGCTTTTCTCCAAGCCTTATGACTCGTTCAGAGGCAAATTTCAATCGCCACATTTTGTTCTTTTTAGAAATGTTAGGGTTCGTAGAAGCTACCAGACTGTTCAAATGTATTTCATTAAGTCTTCTGGAAATAGAGTAACTTGATATTTTATTGTTAAGGTTAGCATTAGCTCTTTCAGAGATAACGGTTGCTGTCGCAAATTGATCCTTTTTTTATTCATTACCAATCCATCTGTCTCTTTTGCAGTAGATTTCCTAAGCCTGCCAGGTTATTTCTTGGCTTCACATCACCTATTTTCCTGACTTTTTCTTAAAATACTATGAATAACACTTTTAGATTCCCCCACCGTCTTTGAAAAACTTGACTCACAGTTTTCTAAGTTCGAATAATATCACAAATTTTTTGCCATGTTAACAATGCAAGAACCGGTGTAATTAAGTAAAATACCTTATTTTATATTCTTACTCTGAAACATTTTTAATAATACAAAATAATTAAATCTTACGGATTTATTTAATCGTTCAGTTTTTGATCATCTGTTTTTTTAATGTTATATAATTATTCTTATAGATTATCAAAATAATCTGTTGAGCTTTATATTTTGGAATTAATTTACTTTATATCTTTATTATTCTTTGATAAAATTTTCTACGAAGCTTTAAAATAAAAAGTTATTTGGCATTTAGACTTTTTCTTAACATCGTTCTGATGCTCGCTACTATATATATATATATATATAGGTGTGTGTGTGTGTGTGTGTGCGTGCGTGCGTGCGTGTGTGTGTGTGAGGAAAGTCATTTTTGATGCATTCCATGCGGTGCCAATTTAAAATCAAGATAATCAATGGATTATCATCATTACATCAACGAGTATCTTAAGCGTCACACACTTCAATGAAAGATCTCTCTCTCTCTCTCTTTCTCTCTCTCTCTCTCTGTGGATGTGTGTGTGTGTATACTTTTGTTAAATGCCAGAATTTTCTCTTCAAACGTACATTTTTCAGTTACAACTGAAGCTGAGGGTTTCTTTAGCCAAATTACATATTAAGTAAAATATCTCCGAGCAAGAACGGCAGATTCTATTGTAATTGATAGCTTCTGCTTATTTAATATATGTTAGCTTTGTTGCCGAGCGCCTTTCTTTTATTTTTTGTCACCTTTACAATTAAACTTTCACCGAGAAGGACAATGAAGTATCCATTCAAAATAAAAAGAAATAATTCAACGGCGACAATTCAATTTTTAATAACACAGATAAGTTGATATGAAAATGAATGTCTACATATATATTCAAGAATGATTGAATTGCTGAATTGAAAAGACAGTCTATAGAGTAAAAAAACTCACTGACACTTCAGTAAAATAAAAGATCTGTGAGAAGGGGTCAATAAAGAAGGTCATGCTGACAGTTTTCTTAGACTCGAAAGAAACCATGACTATTGATTTTTTTCATAAAAGTACAAGTGTTATGCTATAGTAAATATTCATTGTTATTTACTAATAGATAGGGCAAACAGATTGTGTTGAGTTGTCGAGTATTGTTCGCTGACGTTCGATCTAGATTTCTAGATGTACAAATAATTCACTCAGAGTAACGATTCATTTCATCTGTGTATCGAAAGGCAACTGTCACCGGATAATACCTCAACTTAAACTACCACTATCCATATAATGTAAAAAAACTCATAACATCTACCAAAAACCTTTATTAGCGACAGCGATGCATATTAAGAAGTAACGAAGAGTATTCGATACAACCTCTGTCGCAGCGACTAACCAGGGAGAATGACATCGGTTCAAAGAAATTTGTATCAAACGATAGAGAACAATACCCAGCAACTCTCTACATTCTGTCTTTCCCATATCAAATACCCAGCTGAAAAAATTTAAAAAATATGTAATCTATTTGATATCAGAACAATATTCAGAATACGACATGGTCAAGAATTGCGTATGCGGTGCATTTAATAAGTTTCTAGACTTTTTTGTACAGGCATTTGAAAATTGTCGGAGACTCTTGAAAATTCAGTGTGTTATTGCTATACATCTTATGAGATGACTCACCAAATTTTATGATTTCAGGTTCAAATAAACAGCTATACCAGGAATTGGAATACACCCTATTAAAGCCTGATTGTCACAGCTATTGAATTTCAAAAATGCAATCTGGACGTGAGGACACTTTACAAGAACGATATGCAATAAAATTCTGTTTTAAACTTGGAAAAAATTCTATAGAAATGTATGGAATGCTTCAGACTGCTTTTCGATCATCTTGAATGAATCGAGCATCAGTTTTTGAGTGGTATAAGAGATTCAAGGAAGGTAGGGACTCTGTGAGGGATGATGAGATGTGTAAAAGGAGTAAGGAAGTCAATACACCAGAGTTGATTGGCCAAAGGGCTAGAGTTAAGGTTAGTATGTTGAGCTTTTAAGGGAATTCAGGAAGAAATTCCATCAGAAGAGGCCAGCACTCTTGAAATCGGGTCAGTGGCATTTCCACTAGGACAATGCACCAGTCAACAACTCCATCCTTGTCACAGACTATTTGATCAAGATGGGCATTAAGACATTCCTCAGCCACCCTATAGTCCTGACCTTGATCCCTGTGACTTTTGGTTATTCCCTAAGCTTATAGGCTGTCATTACGAGACAAGTGAGGAGATGAAAGAGGCTGTGACGAGGGTCATTGACACACTCACACAAGAGGACTTACATGGGGCCTTCCAGAGGTTGTTGGAACGGTACAACAAGTGCATTGCAGCCGGAGGAGGTTACATCGAAGGGGAGTAGAGTTTCATGTGAGTACTATCAGTAAAAGTGTCCATACGAAAAAAAGTCTCGGAACTCATTTAATGATCCTCGTATGTTCCATCCCTTGCAGTTGTATAAAGTATACAAGGGTGAGATATGACGCCCATTAAATGCAAGGCTAGAGGGACATCAAAAAGTAGTATGTGAAATTGAAAAGTCTGGTATGACCAACTACATATGAAAAAAAAGTAAAACCATCTGCCTTTATAGGATAAAGTTAAAATAGTTGAGAGGGGAGATCGTCGGAGAATAAGTCGTCTTAAAGAAGCAGTGTACGTATATGCTGGGCTGCAGTGATCTATTGAGCCGACCAAGTATAAAGGTAAATACCCTATAGGAACCAATGATCTAAAATGCTAGATGTAAAAAAGACAACGGTAAAAAAAAAAGATTCGTTCATGATTTTAGTGAGTCGTATATCATGAGTTGATGAAAACATTTGGTTTATAGCAACAACAAAGTAAGTCTTAATTGTTCAGTTGGATAAATGGTTCAAAGGATGTAGGCGTTTGATTGAAAAGTGTATCAGGGTAAATTAATTAAGACGTTGCACGATCAATCCGATATGCAAATAAATAATAAAGAAAACTAACTAGAGCTCAACATTTGTAACCGGTCATGGTTCTCGGAATTCGAACTATCGACCCTCGTGGATGAAATAAAAGGGTCAGTCCAAATTTCTGTGGGGACTCAAACTCCAGAGTTTGACATGAAATCCCTGAAAAAGGCCGAAGGATGCACCGGCCGAAACGTTATGAATATAATGATGAAGACAATTGTTCAAATACTCTAAGTGATAATGCCTCGTATTTTGATAAAAATTAAAGTTTCAGTTAATGCTTATTTCGATCGTGTTAAACACAGAATTAGTCTTGAGATTTTTTGAACACGCTTCGTATAGTTTTTTTTACTGAACTTAGATTTGTTTATCACAAGGACAAAAAAGGCTTTAACCGTTGAATATTATATGTGTAATGCTACGTTCAGCTACTTTAATATTACTGCAGTTCCCAAATATATAAAAAAAACCCAGTCGGCTGGAGTGGTAGAATACACCGACTACATCCCCGCTATAACGAGTGTCCTAATATGACACTAAAAAGTCCGATGGTGAGGCTCCAGTAATGTTGGATCTTTGCTGAATGCGGAGTTTTCATTCATTGCAATCACTCCCAGATCAACAATGGCTTGGAGTCGTAACACCTGAAAGAGCCTTATCTGTGGGTCAAAACGAACTGTTTGACATTTAAACTGAGTGCAATTAAATGACTTATGATAATTTGAATTGTATGAAATAGAACTGCTTCTCATTTCACTGTGTGTAAACAAATGACTTATGTTTAATTGAAATGTTAGTTATACAAAGCAATAATTGGAACCTTTCAACTTTGTTGAATCTTGCTAGATTGGTTAGAAATAAAACCGTTTCATTGTTTAACCTTTTGTATCTTAAAATGTATTTCCAAATACTATGTATTTAATATATATGTAAAAACAGGATTTGACATTAAATAATTTACCATGGTTCATATGATAAAACCAAACCAAACCAAAGCCAAATATATATTTGATACATATGTACAAAGAGGATTTGGCATTAAATCACCTACGCTGGTTGATATGCCATAAAAACCGACCAAACTAAACGATATATATTTACCATATATGTATGAAGAGTATTTTCCATTAAATAACTGAAAATGGGTGATATGCCATAAAACCCAACCCAACCAAATCATATATATTTAATATATATGTATAAAGAGGATTTTGCATTAAACCCAACCCAACCAAATCAAATATATTCATCATATATGTACAAAGAGGATTTTCCTTTAAATAACCTACAATGATCGATATGCTATGAAACCCAACCAAACCAACAAACTAATCTAAGCATTCATTAATGTTACTCTTGTTCAGCCATATTTGATTAGATACAAAGTTACAAAAGGGAGAGGCCTAACTGTTAAATCTTCATAAGCAAGCTAAAATTTATCTAGTGCTGTTACGTTCACTCTCGGCCTACAATCCTTGGGAAGTGTATGAACCCCCAGATTTTTCTGCCCAGTTATGGGTTAAATATGACTACCAAAGCCTTTCTACTGAGATTGATTTGTTACTGAATAACAAATGAAGATGGCCCATTCGGCTGGGGCTGCTGAATATATCAACTACATATCCATATTGGAGTAACACCCTAGCGATTCTTCTGGATATGACACTAAATAAACAGATTTCTTTGAAATAGTATTGCTCTGGCATTTAAACTGCGTACTTATGCTAAACTGAATTGTTTGAAATAGAACTGCTTTTGGCTTAATCGGCTGAGGCTGCAGAATACACAGACTGCATATCTGCAGAGGGGTTAGACCCTTTCTAACGAGTGTCCTGGATATTAAATTAAATAATCTAGTTCACATTTAAACTGAGTACTTATGTTAAACTGAATTGCTTGAAATAGATCTATGTTTACATTTAACTGTGTGTAAACAAAACCCTGTACTTTTGCTAAACGGAATTGTTTGAAATAAAACTGTTTTTGACCCTGTCGGCTGGGGCGGCAGAATATACCGACTGCATATCGGCAAACGTCCTCCTACGAGTTTCCTGGATATGACAGTAAACAATCTCATGGTTCCAGTAATGCTGGAGTTTGGAGGACTGCGGAGTACCTCTTTTTTGCCATTGCTCCCAGGTCCACTCTTGTCCGGAATTATAGCTCCTGGTAGGGTCCTATCAATGGGTTAAATAGAAGTAAACACTTTATTATGCTAAACTGAATTGTTAGAATTAGTACAGTTTGACAAAATTGAATAGCTAGAAATAGAAATATTCTTGACAAATAAACTGTATACTTACATTTAAACTGCGTACTTATGCTAAACTGAATTGTTGGAAATGGAATTGTTTTTGACATTGAAACTGTACTTACGCTAAACTGATTTTTTTTAATATAGAACTGTTTTGTCATTGAACTGAATTGGCTGAATTAGAACAGTTTGAATAGCTTGAAAGAGAAATATTTTTGACTATTAAACTGTGTACTCATGCTCAACTGAATTGTTGTAAATAAAACTGTTTTTACATTTAATTGTGTATAAAATAACTGTACTTAAGCTTAACTGAATTGTTTGAAATAGTTATGTTTATACGTATAAAAATGAATTTGGCATTGAATAATCTACAATGGTTGATATGCCATAAAACCAAACCAAACTAAATCAAACAAAACGAACGAAAGTTGAGGCGTCATTAAAAGAACCAAACCACAAAAGAAATAAAACTAATGTCCATTTTTGTGGGGTCTGGAGGCTGCAGCTGACTGGATCTAGACATTGGAGGCCGAGGCTTGCCTTACGCTAAAACTATATTTCAATTTGGTAAACTTTCAAATATATTCGGTTCTATATCCTCATCTCGTTTTGGATGTCACAGGGTTTCGGCTATTCTAACCAAAATCTAATAAATTTGCACATTTCACATTTTCTATAGGGAGTCTCTGTCGCAAAAAAAAGGTTTACGTGCTGAACTGTAACATCGTGGAGGTGTCCGTAGTGTAATGGTTATCGTTGTAGGAAATGGACACAGAGACACGAGTTCAAACCCTGGACGAGACTGATTGCATTTCACATTGCACTTATACCCTTGGGAAAGGTATGAATCCAATTATTCTCCCTCCAGCTATGGGTAATATAGTAGAGCAGATTAGGTTCTTCAGCCTTGGTGAGGCAACTAGTCTAGGAGAAGGAAAACTGTTAAACTCCGCTTAAGAAATTGACCTTGTGTCATATCCTGCTTGATCGGAGGGGTAGGTAAATATGTGACGTCGTTGGAAACGAATTCGAACTCCAGTCGAGCTATTACGTTGATTTTCGAACAAACACCATTAGCAAAAGTAAGAACCTCATAATTCCCTTCGGCTATGGGTTAAATAGTACTGATTCTGTACTTCTGCAAGGAAAGTTTTGGCATAAAATCACTAACAAAGTGGGAGGTCCTCGTGATGTAATGGTTAACGCGATGGACTGCGGAATCGTAGAACGCGAGTTCGTACTCCAGTCGCACTATTACGTTCACTTTCGGGCAAATACCCTTGGGAAAGGTATGGACCCCCTTATCCTCCCAGCTATGGGTTAAATAGTACTACTACTGTTCTTCTAGGAGAATCACTTAAGCCTTTAATAATCTTCAAAGGTTGATATGCCATTAAACACAAACAAACAAACAAACACACGAAACAAAAAAGAACGACCCAAACAAATTGATAATAAGAATATCATTTATTTGCTATTTATAAACTAAACTCATTATTGACTGTAAAAGTTCTAAAAATTTTAAACTGGTCTTTATAGTGAGAAAACGTTCTTTATATCATATTTTGAAAAATTATCCCAGGAGGTATAATAAGGCTGTAAAAGAACGGAGGATTCGTAGAGGTTAACGTGTCACATCCTAGTAAGCGAGTTCGAACTCCAGTCGCAAAATTACGTTGATTTTTGGATACTTTTTGTAAAGGCATGACCACACACCCCTTCCCATGCTATGTACCACTACTTTTTTTTACTATAAACATATATTTGGCATTGAATAACCCACTACGTGCCATTAAAAACGTATGAAAACTAAATCCCTAAAAAGTTGTTCTAAATATAAAATATGTATATCACACAACGTACAAGAATTCAAAGTACAAGGATCATTAAATGAGTTTCCACACTTATTTCGTATGGTCACTTTTATTAATAGTATACACATGAAACTCGAGTCCCTTTCGAAGTAGTGTCCTCCGGCTTCAATGCACTTGTTGTACCGTTCCAACAACTTCTGGAAGGCCCCATGGAAGTCCTCTTGTGTGAGCGTGTCAACGGCCTTCGTCACAGCCTCTTTCATCTACTCAATTGTCTCAAAATGACAGCCTCTGAGCTTTGGAAATAACCAAAGGTCACAGGTAGGTAGGTCTGGACTATAGGTAGGCTAGGGAAGTATCTTGATGCCCACTTTGGTTAAATAGTCTGTGAAAAGGATGGAGTTGTGGACTGGCGCATGATCTTGGTGGAAATGCCACTGACCCGATTTCAAGAGTGCTGACCTTTTCCGGCGGAATCTCTTCCCGAACGCCCTTAAAAGCTCAACATAGTAACGCTAACTCTAGCCCTTTGGCCAATCAACTCTGGTGTATTGACTTCCTTACTCCTCCTACACATCTCATCATCCCTCACAGACTCCCTGCCTTCCTTGAATCTCTTATACTACTCAAAAACTGATGCTCGATTCATGCAAGACGGTAGAAAAGCAGTCTGAAGCATTCCATACGTTTGTGTGGCATTTTTTCAAAGTTTAAAACAGAATTTTATTGCATATCGTTCTTCTAAAGTGTCAGATTGCATTTTTGAAAATCACCAGCTATGACAATCCGGCTTTAGTAGGATGTATTCCAATTCCTGATGTAGCCGTTCATTTGAACTTGAAATCATAAACATCGGTCAGTCATCCCATAAGATGTATAGCAAAAACATACTGAATTTTCAAGAGTCTACGACAATTTTAAATGCCCGTACGAAAAAATTCTGGAAACTTATTGTTTGCCCCTCTAGATGTGGCTCTCAGATTATCGTTTGCACATCTAGATATGGCTCTCAGATTGAGCTCAGGTGCATAAACTTTCAGTCGGAACAAGTTGAGCCAGTTGCACTTTTCCATGACATATGGTCAAGTCACAATGAAAACTCCGATTTCCGCAAGATCACCCAAGTTAAGCAGCCATGGATCTGTTCAATCTTTAAATTAGTGACCACCTGAGGCCTCTGTGCCACATCTAAGTAAAGCTTACAAAATAAGAACTGCATTTTCCTCACTGTCTATTCGTTAAAAACTATTCAACACTAAATGGCAGAAAGATTTTTACAATCGATTGATTTTAGCTGAATGTCAAATCCTCTAGGGTTAATTTTATTCCTAGTAAATTGGGTATTTCCTTGACTATATGTTCACACTTACATTTGTCTTGTTCTTTAATAATATTTTTGGCATACAGTTATGTGATATCAGGTATTACTGTAATATACAAGCTTAGCTGGCAACGATGAACTTAGCAGATTCAATGCATTCGCAAGATAACATCAACGAAGTGGTTTCACAGGAAAGAGAACATAATTTATTGCCGATGAATAGAGTGACAGATATTTCCTTTAGCAGATAAGATCAACAAATTACCGGAAAAGAAACGAACGTATGTAAGTTCCTTTAAACAGCCACAAACAGAAAAATACGTGGGCGAAGAGGCGTGTTCATGGAACTTGAAAGACAATATAAGGTCTGTAATTTTGGACTGAAGGCAGAGATCTGCTGGTTGCTCAAGCGAAGGGGAGAGATCCGTTAGTTTCTCAAGCGAAGGGAGACCTGCGGGTTACTCAAGCGAAGGGGAGAGGCCCGCTGGTCTTTCAAGCGAATGGAGAGACCTAAGAGTCACTCAAGCAAACATGTCATGCATGTTCTCCGGCCGTAGCTCTAATACACAAAATGGGTCCCCGCCACAAAAGAAAGTGTGCGAATTCTCTCTGTATTCCTACTTCACACGCGTCACTGTCGACTAATAAAAATATAAATCATATGTTTATATATCTACGAATCCTTCATTGTTTGTCCAGCGGTGCAATAAGCGACATTACTATTTAACGTAATTATCTTGCACCCACTTGTATGGCTTCAAGGTTAAGGGATTGCATATATTCTGCGTATTTATATCTAATACAGACGTAATGGCTTATTTCCTGAACTGCGACCTTGAAGTAAGCAGGTTCAAACACTAATCGAGTTGTTACATTCACCTTTGAGGCTGAGGCCACTGGAAAATGTATAGAACCCTGATACCTCAAGATGTCGGTTAAATAGTATCACTGCTGCTTTTCTAGAAGGATGAATTTGTCATTAGATAACACACGAAAGTTGACATGCCATTAAACAAAGAAACCAAACCATTCTAATACCCATGATTTGCATACAGTGTATGTTTTCAAGTGTTCCAATGCAATACTAATTAAATTATACACAACTTCATGGTATTAAGTTATTATTTCTATCTAGAAATAGTCGACAGATAAAAAGAAACGCAGTTTCTTCCAGGTAGCGGTCGTGTCGATACTGCTTTATGGATGCACCATTTGGACGCCAACAAAACGGCTGGTGAAGAAGCTAGACGGCAATTACGCAAGAATGTTGCGAGCAATATTGAACAAGTCCTGGTGGCAACACCCGACAAGGCACCAACTATACGGCCACCTGCCTCTTATCACGAAAACTATCCAAGTTAGACGAACCGGACACGCAGGACACTACTGGAGAAGCAGGGACGAGCTCATAAGTGATTAACTCCTATGGCTCCAACATACGGCCGAGCAAAAGCAGGACGACCAGCTCGAACATACATACAGCAGCTCGGTGAGGATACGGGATGTAGCCCTGAAGAACTGCCAAAGGCGAGAGAGGGTCAAGGATATCTGTGCAAGCGGCACGACATGATGATGATGATGATGATGATAATTTGTATACAGTTATATGATTCTAATAACTAATAATTTTTAGTAAACAAATATAGCTTCTAGTACCGATTCATAATACAAATAATTTACAGTTATAAGGTGTCAAGTAACTCTTTCAAATACTACGCAATCGTTTCAAGTAATCATATACATTTAATAAAAATCACTATTTGCACATAATAATATGGTTTCTTCATCATCATCATGTCACGCTATCAGCACGGATATTCCTGACTCTCTCTAGCCACATCGCCCTATCGTCTATTGCTTTCGGCAGATACTCAGGGCTACATCTCGTATCGGCACAGAGCTGCCCTATGTCGGTTCGAGCTGGACGTCCTGCCTTTGCTCGTCCACGTGAAGGGATCCACAGAAGTACATCACTTAGGCGTTCGTCCCTACTTCTCCAGCAGTGTCCTGCATATCTGGTTCGTCAAACTTGGATAGTTTTCGGTATATAGGTGGTAGGTGGCCGTATAGCTGCGGCTTAGTGCGGTGATGTTTCCAGGATTTGTTCAATATTGCTCGCAGCATTCTTGTGTAATTGCCGTCAAGCTTTTTCTCCATACGTTTATTTAGCATCCATGTGGTGCATCCATATAGCAATATCGACACGAACGCTGCTTTGAAGAAACTGCGTTTCATTTTATCGGTCAGGACTGACTTCCACATGAGCGAAAGACTATTGTTAGCTGTCCATGCCTTCGCTAGTCACGTGTTGATGTCTGTCTAAGTTGATGAGATACTGCTCCCTTGGTACGTGAACTTGTCAACTAGTTTCAGGGTGTTACCGTTTAGTGTGGAGATGTCACCTCTTTGATTAAAGCACATATATTCCGTCTTGTGTGCATTGACATGGAGGCCGATGCCTGCAGCAACTCGTTCCAAACTATGTAGCAGGGTTTCAGCTTGATTGGGTACATTTGCCAGAAGCGCTATATCATCGGCATAGTCGGCGTCGGTAATTGTTTTTCCGGGGTACCATCTGTTTTTTCTTTTGTTAGCTTGAAACCGTTTTCCATGATTTTATCGATAGATGTACGTAGTTTAGACAGATGATAAATAGGTATGGGGCTAGAGTGTCTCATTGTAGTACTCCTGCTACAATGTCGAAGTAGTCTGTGTCTCCATCCGGAAAACGGACTTTTACTTTGTTGTTTCTCTAAAGCATCATTATGGCTGTAATGGTTTATTTCGGTAGACCGTAGGCGAGCAGAATTTGCTTCATCTTACCTCTGTGAATGGAGTTAAAGGCCTTAGTAAAGTCAACAAATAATATTGTTGCCTCGTTGAATTGTTTTTGACATTGAAACTATACTTAGGATAAACTGAATTATTTGAAATAGATCTGTTCTGACAATTAACTGTGTGTGGAAAAACTTACTTATACTAAACCAAATTATTTGAAGTAGAACTGTTTGATTAAACTGAATATCTAGAAATAGAAAAGTTTTTGACAATTAAGCTGTGTACTTATGCTAAACTGAATTGTTTGAAATAGAACTGTTTATTTGTATATAAATGGATTCGGCATTAAATAACCTACAAATATTTATATGCCCTAAAACCTAACCCAGCTTAATTTGGAACTTTTTAAAAGTTTGTAAATAATCAATCAATCGATAGATCAAAGAATAAGTTACGGTGACTGTATCACCTGTAGAGATCTAAAGCGGCACAAAATAGTTTCCTACATCAGTTCTGGAGGTCTGTGGAATGTGGAGTATATTTCATTGCAATTACTCCTAGGTCTACTCTGACTTGGCACGGTAGTACCTATCTATGAGGGAAATTGATCTGTTTTCAAATGACTTGTATTTGATAGGAATACTTTGTATCATACTGACAGTCCAATTCCTCAATACCAAGAATAAAACAATTTCTATCATATATTTCCGTGTTTAGTTAAATCAATATAAAGATTATTTAGAATATTGATAAATAGACTGAAATGTAATATATATGATTACATCAGTCTTTTGCTTTATTTTGTCATATTACTAATGAAGCGGATATTGCCGCCCGGACTTGTTCAAGATTGCTCGAAGCATTCTTGTGTAATTGCCGTCTAGCTTCTTCTCCAGCCGTTTTGTTAGCGTCCATGTAGTGCATCCATATAGCAGTATCGATGTGACCGCTGCCTGGAAGAAACTGCGTTTCATTTTATCGGTTAGGTCTGATTTCCATATAATCGATAGCCTATTGATAGCTGTCCATGCTTTCGTCAACCTCGCGTCGATGTCCACGGCCACCTGCCTCCTATCACGAAAACTATTCAAGTTAGACGAGCCAGACATGCAGGACACTGCTGGAAAAGCAGGGACGAACTCATAAATGATGTACTCTTATGGACCCCCACACATGGCCGTGCAAAAGCAGGACGACCAGCACGAATATACATTCAGCAACTATGTGAGGATACGGGATGTTGTCATGAGGACCTGCCTAGGGCGATGAACGATAGGGAGAAGTGGCGGGAGAGGGTCAGGGATATCCGTGCTACCAGCGCGACATGATGATGACTAATGAAGCATAGACTATATTATTTTTCATTAACATTTTTTAGTTTAACATTTTTACATTTAACACCTATTAAAATCTGTCAAACTTTTACCGTGGATTAGAATACGATACGCTGTCTTTGCCCTTATAGAGATGTAAGACACCCACCCTCAAAAATAGGCTAGCCAGAGTATGACACTTAACTGTATCTGATGGGGAGTTGCCGGTGATGAAGATCTGCTGAGTAAGTTGAATGACAAGCGAGCAATGATTCTTCACTTACCGATGTTATTTATCATAAGACAGGCAAGTATACAAATTGAAACCGGGGCCCACTGATTCAGTTTCTTTCTTTACCTAACACGCAACCCACACGTCTAGTCTGTCGGGCTGGGTAGTGGGAAGTTCTTCATTACTATTGCTCTCAGGTCTACGCCGACCCAGAGTGGTAGTTATGCTCTTATCTCAGGTTCACACAGATCTTGTCACAAATTATTCATAATTCATAGGACCGTGCGTAAAAAAAGTGATAAGAAATATCTAGAAATAGTGTAAATATGAACCTGCAAAAAGTGTGATTCTATAACATGTTCGCATTGAACAAATCTAGACGATGGTGATTCTTTGTAGTGTAGTGGCTAACGTACTCTACTGTGACATCAAAGTAAGCAAGTTCGGTCTCCGATCGCGCCATACGTTCACCTTCGAACTAATATCCTTGGGAAAGGTATAAACTGCTTTATCCACCCTCTCCAACCTATGGGTTAAATTGTTCTTAGAGGATAACATTGGCATTGAATCATCCAGGAAGATTTATATGCCATTAAACAAAGGAATCAAATCTAGATACAGTTAAAATCAATTAATCAGTTTCCTTACAAACTTTCTATGTCTTGGCCCAGTTGGCTGGGAGGAGGCAGTAGAATACACCGACTGCACCCCTGCAGAGGGGTAAGATTCCCCCAACGAGTGTCCTGGATATCACACTAAACAGTTTGATGGGGAGGCTCTAGTAATGTTGGAGTTTTAGGAAGGGAGGAGTATCCCTTCATTGCCATTGCTCCCAGGTCCACTCTGGCCCGGAGTGGTAGCAACTGACATGGTCCTATGTGCAGCTCAAATAGAACAGTCTGAATTTTAAACAGTATTCTTTGAGATTTAGAATAAGTGCAAACAAATGACTAATGATAAACTGAATTGCTTGAATTAGAATTGTTTTATCATTTAATTGTGTGTAAAAAAAATGAGTGAAGTATAATTGAACTGTTCGTAACACATAGCAATACTTGAAACCATTTAACTTTTTTGACAAGCTAAACTGAACTGTTTGAAATAGAACTGCTTGATCATTTAACTGTGTGTAAACAAATGACACATTTTGTTGAATTGTTAGTGTTAAATCGCACTACTGGAAAGCCTTTAACTGTGTCCAATAAATAATTAATAGTATATAAAATTATTAGATAGAAATAAGTGAAACGATTTAACTATTTACAAAAAAATTGAGTTCAGGCAACTTTAAAAATATAACCTACAAAATCTGTTTAGTGGTAAGAGTGTTTGCCAATGGACCGGGCGACATGATTTCAATCCCAGGTTGCGTCAAACCAAAGACTTTATAATGGTACTTGATACCTCTTTGCTTAACACTCAGCAATATAAGGTACGTATCAAGGCCAAAGTGGAGCAATCCAGGGAAAGGAGTAGCGCCCTCCCCTACACGTCGGTTTAGTTGCTATTGAAAAGGGAGCTTTTGGCTAGCCCTCGACTACGGTCGCCCACTTTACTCTATGCCATAAAACAAAACCAAACTAAACTAATTTCATCGACTTTTTCATAATTAAGTCAACTAATATCCTTTTTCAAAACGTTTCCTTTATGACCAATTAAAGTTGGACGTATCGTCTAGACAATTTCCCAAATATTGAAAACTACGTTTTGTGCGATTGTTTATTCTATTTTACTAGGTTTGTCAAGTTGGTAAGTATTGAAATCTGGGATTTGCCATGTCTGTATTTAAGAATGCATACGCTGTATCATTTACAGGTTGGTAAGATCCCACTGAAAAGAAAGTCTAGTTAATAACACTGAAAAGCGTCCGATGGTGAAACTTGATACAAGTAAATTGTTAATTTGAACACTTTAGTTTTCCTTTTTTCACTCCCGTTTCGTAACCACATGTTTCAAAATTTATGGATATCTATAGATAACCTAAATACAATACAATTTTTCCCAATGACAATAATTACAAGATTCTTTTCATCCAGCAACAAGATGCTAACAGTTATATGAAGCATTAATTAATTTCTGAACACAAGTGAAATCTTTCACTGTATTTCAGTTTGAAAAGAAAACATTTCATTCATTCATTAAATCTTTTTTTTTTTCTTTTATTTCCTTCTTTTCTTTATTTTATAATAAATTCTTTTTCATTGCTTTCAACTTCTTTCTTTTTTTTGCCATTTAATTTTCTTTACATAATCGTTATAACTGTTTCTATTGTTTTTCGAATAATTCAGGTGCTTGTTATTTTAATCCCCACCAACTTCTCTCCCTTTTTGCCTTCTCTAATTAAATGCTTTCGAATCCCAGTCGATATTTCTTTAATCTAAATCAATTATTTTTTTAATACAATTTAAGCTGATGGGAACTCTTCTATACTGAAACACGTGCTCTACAAGACACTCGAGGCTCAATAGCGACTAGTTCACTTGAACGAAAGATTAGGCCTTTTCCCGCCCAGAATCGATTTTTCCCGCCATTTTCTTGTCTTGGCAGCAAATCTGTAATGGCAGCAGTTGGTAATAATCAAATTTCCACAACCTGTTGGGATTTCTAGAAAGTATTTCTTCTTATATTCGAAATAGGATTCTTGATGTAAACTTCAGGTACGAACAAATTAAGTATTAGTGAGAGGGTAAAAAGATTCCACATACACACAAAAAAAACCCCTGATATATTCTTGGAAGAGTATTATTTTTTTTTAAGATCTACAACTTGATGAATTTTGTTTGTATTGTCATTAATGCCGGTTACAAAAAGTCGTTAAAGGTTGTTTTTTTTTTGTTTGATTCACGAACAGCATTATTCTTACAATTATTGACCTTACATTAATGACAAATGGAAGTTTAAATGATTTTCTAATCGAATATTTGTGAAGCTTGAGAAAAATTAAAATTCATCGTTTGTTTCTATGACGATTGTATCAACAATTTCCATATTCATTTCAGAAAGAAAATTTAATAGTATCACATGAAAACTTATAAGATAAGCATATAATATGAGGAAACGGCTTTCAACGAAAGAATTTGTACATCAATATCCAAATTATTTTACTAAGAGATAGATAGATAGATAGATAGATAGATAGATAGATAGATAATAGAAACTGACTGATAGATAGATAGATAGATACTGACTGATAGATAGATAGATAGATAGATAAGAGTGGACAAAATTGAGATAGATAGATAGATAGATAGATAGAAACTGACTGATAGATAGATCGATAGATAGATAGAAACAGACTGATAGATAGATAGATAGATATATAGATAGATAGAAACTGACTGATAGATAGTTTGATAGATAGATAGATTTTTGTTGATCCAACGAGTAAAAGATAGTCTAAAATGAAGAGGTCTGCAAATGATTTTATTGCTATGAGGATTATTATTTACTCCTTGAGAGTTTTTCACATCAGTTTTAGCTGATGGTTTTTCATTGGATTTGAGTGACAGCAAGTCTTCTCAAGTCTCCAGTATTCTGGCCGTTTTCAATAATGTAGTAGTTTGAATAGTCTCCACTCGTCCGCCAACTTTCAAGTCCTCCAGTCTCTTTAATAATCCTTTAGTTACTGTTTCAAACGCACCATTTACAATTGTTATAATTGTCACTTTCATGTTCCATAGTTTTTTTTTCAATTCCCTATCAAGGTCGAGGTACTTATCCTTCTTTTCATACTCTTTAAGTTTTATTCTGCGGTCAGCTGAAACAGCAAAGTCGACAATTTTGCAAATTCTCTTTGTTTTTATTTTTTGTTTTTTTTTTTGTTTATTTTATTTATTTTTTTTTGTTTTTTTTTTGTTGATTATTAAAAGTCTGGTCTTCTGGCCGAGATTAGGGGATCTGTTTGTATATCAAAGTCCCATAGGGGTTTATCTGTGTGATTTTCTAGGACAGATGCTGGGTTGTGCTATATGCACAACCCAGCATCTGTCCTAGAAAATCACATTTGAAAAAATCACCATTTGAAAAAATCACCATTTGAAAAAATCACATTTGAAAAAATCACCATTTGTTCGTATGGTCAAATTTAAATTTGCAGATTTTCCTGTGAATCACCTTGCCCATCCAGTTGTATCTAGTCTTGTAATTCTTCAGTGCTAATTTGCTGCATTCGCTTATTATATGATTGACGTTCTCGTCTCCGTCACCGCATAATCTACATTTGCTATTTTGTTGCGTCTTATTTATTCTCGCTTTGATATGATTGGTTCTTATAGCGTTGTTTTGTGCTGCTATTAGGATAGCTTCTATTTCTCTCGTAAGGTTTCCTTTTCTTAGCCACGTCCAGGCTTTCTCGTGTTAGATGTTGTTTATTAGTCGTTTAAAACGCCCAACTAAAGTTGTTTTCCTTTCCATTTTTGTTTCCTAGTTATTGACATTCTGTTGTCCATCGTGTTGTCGTTATCGTTTCTGATGGTTGTAATCAGTCCCCTTCGTGTTTTTGTATATAGCCTTCGAGTCGTTGTATCGATGCGTCAACGCTGTCTTCAACGCTGGAAAGTCCTCTTCCTCCCTTTTTTCTTGATACATATAGTGTGTCCACGTCCTCTCCGGGAGGTAATGACTAATGCATAGTCATTACTTTTCTTGTTCTTTGGTCTATTTGTTTAAGTTCATCTCTGGTCCACTTCAGAAAGGCTATCGAATATCTAACGAGGGTTACAGCCAGGGTATTTATTCCCTTGATGAGGTTTCTTTGAGATAGTTTTTTCTTAAGTAGTTTTCCTGAGATATTCATTTTGAATTTTGTCTTTCATTTCCACTTATTTGATGGCGTCAGTCTCCACGATGCCCAAGTATTTGTAGGTTTCTTTTTCTCCGCGTGTTCTAATCTTGTCTATATTTGGTAGTTCCATTCTGTCAGTCATATGCGGTTTGCTACTTTTCATTACAAGCACGACACAATTTTCTATGCCAAATTCATTCCTATGTCCTGACTGTATATTCAAACGGCATGTATTACAGGTTCCAGTTCTTTTTCATTTTTTTAAAAATAATTTGATGTCATCTATATACATTGTATATAGCTTTTCCTGCGATATACCAAGTTTGCATTATTATTATTATTATTATTATTATTATTATTTACTCCTCTAGAGTTTTTCACATCAGTATTAGCTGATGGTTTTTCACTGGAGTTTGAGTGACAGCAAGTCTCCAGGACTCGTCTCAGTATTCTGGCCGTCCTCAGCAATGCTGTCGTTTGGATAGTCTCTACCTGTCCGCCAACTTCCAAGTCCTCCTCCCCCTTTAATAATCCTTTTGTTACTGTGCCTAACGCACCAATCACAGTTGGCACAATCGGTACTTTCATGTTCCACAGTTTTTTTTTAATTCTCTAGCAAGGTTGAGGTAATTATCCTTCTTTTCACGTTCCTTCAGATTTATTCTGTGGTCCGCCGGGACATCAAAGTCAACAATTTTGCAGATTCTCTTTCTTTTGTTGATTATTATGAGGTCAGGTCTTCTGGCCAGCATTAGGTGATCCGTTTGTATGTTAAAGTCCCATAGGAGTTTATGCGAGTCATTTTCTAGGACAGGTGCCGGGTTGTGCATATACCATTAGTTTGTATGGTCGAATTGAAATTTCCTGCACATTTCCCAGTGTATCACCTTGCTGACCCAGTCGTGTCTCGCCTTATACTCCTTCAGTGCTAATTTGCTGCATTCGCTTATTATGTGATTGATCGTTTCGTCTCTGTCACCGCATTTACTGTTTTATTATTATTATTATTATTATTATTATTATTTACCCCTTTTCGAGATGTTCGCACCAACGTTAGCCAATGGTTTCTCACTGAATTTTGATTGACAGCATGTCTTCTCAAGTTTCCAGGACTCATCTCAGTATTCTGGACGATCTCACTCATACTGTAGTTAGGACCGTCTCTTCTTTATGGCTTTCTTTTTTTTTTTTTGTCCTTTTCTTTTCTTTTTTTTTTCCAAAATTCTGACTATTTACGTTTCTATGGTCTTTCAACCCGTTGTATCTCTGCGAAAGTAAACACATTTAAACACCATTACATAGCAAATCACGTGATAGTTAAAAAAAAAAAAAGAACGCTAGTTGAATCCTTATGAGACATTCATCGTATATTTATTTAATTTCTCTTCCTCGTTATTTTAGTAAAACACCTACGGCTGTTCAAGCAACTTTTTTCACCATCTGAATGTCCTGATGAAGTTTTCTAAAATCCGAAAATTTTTAAGTTGATTTACATCATAATAAATTCATCAATGTTTGATGACTTCGCTTTTCTATTTTCTTCAAACTTCTGGATTTATTTCCGTAATTTACTTCTATATATATATATATATATATATATATACCAGTTGCCTACAGTTTCAATAATCAAAAATAGGACATTATCAGTCCGCAAGTAAACTTTCAGCCACACACACACACACACAGACACACATATATATATATATATATATATATATATATATAAATAAGTTTCCAGACTTTTTTGTACAGGCATTTAAAATTGGCGTAGAGTCTTGAAAATTCAGTATCTTATTGCTATACATCGTATAAGATGACATACCAATTTTTATGATTTCAGGTTCAAATGAACAGCTACAGCAGCAAATGGAATACACCCTACTAAAGCCTGATTGTCACAGCTGGTGAATTTCAAAAATGCCATCTGGACGTGAGGACACTTTAGAAGAACGATATGCAATAAAATTCTGTTTTCAACTTGGAAAAAAAAAACGCCACAGAAACGTATGGAATGCTTCTGACTACTTTTCAACCATCTTGCATGAAGCGAGCATCAGTTTTTGAGTGGCATTAGAGATTCAAGGAAGGCAGGGAGTCTGTGAGGGATAATGAGAGGTGTTGGAGGAGTAAGGAAGTCAGAACACCAGAGTTGATTGGCCAAATAAAGAATTTCATGGACAAGGACCGTCGTGTGTCTATAGAGACAATATATGCACAGTTGGATGTTAGTGTGGCAACTGTACACACAATTATTCGCGAGGAACTGAAGATGCGAAAGATTTGCACGAAGTTTGCCCCAAGGGTGCCCATAGAAGATCAGAAAGAAATACGTTGTCATGGCAGCAGGGAGATGATCGAGCTGATCAATTCAGATCCCGCAGTTCTTGATGCTCTGGTGACCTGCAATGAAAGCTCGATCTACTGTTATGACCCAGAGACCAAGAGACAGAGTTCCCATATGAAGTATGCTAGTTCTCTCAGACCCAAGATGGCCAGACAGTGCAAATCCACCCACAAACTTTTGATGATCCCTTTATTTTTTGGACATCACTGGCATGATCTACATGCACTGGGTTCCCAACGACAGACAGTCAACAGGGAATACTATGTTGAGGTTTTAAGGGAGTTCAGAAAGAGATTCAATCGGAAGAGGCAAGCACTCTTCGAATCGGGTCAGTGGCATTTCCACAAGGACAATGCACCAGTCCACAACTCCATCCTTGACACAGACTATTTGACCAAGATGGAAATCAAGAGAGTTTCTCAGCCTCCCTATTGTCCAGACCTTGGTCCCTATGACATTTGCTTATTCCCTAAGCTCAGAGGCTGACGTTATGAGACAATTGAGGAGATGAAAGAGGCTGTGATGAAGGTCATTGACAAAGGACTTCGATGGGGCCTTCCAGAAGTTTTGGGAACGGTACAACAAGTGCATTGTAGCTGGAGGAGATTACTTCGAAGGGGACTTGAGATTCGTGTGTGTACTATCAATAAAAGTGGCCATACGAAAAAGGTCTGGAAACTTATTTAATGATCCTTGTATATTCAATTTAATTTATATGTTTTTGGTATAAGATAAATATATGCTTAAATATTCATAAAAAATTCACAGATTTTAAAATGAAGAATATATATCTAAGGATATATATATATATATATATATATATATATATATATATATATATATATATATATATATTTATTAGTAGATACTTTGTTTTATTGAACTGTTTTTAAATGCATGCATTAGATTTTATTTTGTCGATGAATGTGAAATATTTGCTGAATATTGTATGTTATTTAAATGAAAAGACGAATCAGTTAATTTGAAGTCTTTTTTTTCCTGGTGAATGACTTTAAAAGCAATTAAAATGCTTTTAATTGTTTTAATCTCTCAGATTCTCTCCAGAGTGTTTTTGAATGGATAAGTTAGTGAAACATTCGAATATCTTCCAGATTACTAAAATCTGGAAATAACAATAACAGCAATCAGAAGGCACAAACCCTTCCGAGGAGATTTATGTCAGCAAGGAATAATTCCCACCGGCCTAATTTCCTAATTAGCGCAAGTCCATTACACGACCCTGAAAAGCTAGAAAACAGGTCGGGAATTACAATAACCTGGTTTAGTTTCAAAATAGATTAACCGATGACTTTTACTTCGATAAAACTTACTCAATGGGAAGTTGGTTTTTTTTTTTTACTCACAAGCTCAACCTCAAACGCTATGGGAAGTAGCATGGTGGATGTGAAACAAGGTGGATGAACCAGTGATGGGTCAACGGCGTGCTTCACCTGATGCTTGGCAGACGAACCCCACAGTTCAACGTCCAGGATCTTATAGCTCTGTGATGAAACTACGGCTGCTTATCATTTAGGGTAGCGTCTATTGATGAGGTAAAAAAAAGCCATCAAAAGATTACCATGACCTTCACTCAAACCATATGTCAAAACCACCTCGCTTTTCGCGCAGGATAAAAAAAGGCGCGTTCTGCTGAGATTGGAGCTCTGGCTCCAGTGTTCAAAAAATTCAGCTACAGAACTCAAACATAAGCAAAGGTTTCTTAAAAGTAAAAGCACAATACCTATAGCGACATTTAACGATAGAACCTTAAATCGGATAGGCCAATTACCGTAATTGACAGCGTCTGCGGTAAAACATAACATAGACATCGTATACATACAAGAACATAGATACCATAAGAGTGAACAAGAAATGAAATACCATGATACTAGCAATGGCTGGACGTTTATGTCTTCATCTACATGAAGAAACTCAGTGAACGCCGCAATAGGGGCTATAGGAATGCTTCTCAGTCCACGCGCCCGACAATCACTTAGCAGCATCGAGAAAATACATTCATGAAAGATGGTAACTACGTTTAACAACCCCAGCACAATGAACATATCCTGCTATAGTTCTACCAACGCTAGAGATGCAAAGGACTTCGAAATCTTCGTTAACGAGCTATCCTCCCTTATTCGAAGCATCCCTAAGCACAACGTTCTCATCATCGGAGGAGACAGGAATGCTAAAATAGGTAAAAAGAAAAACAACAAATTCAGCATTCACAACTCGTCAAACAGAAATGGGGAATTCGTAACTGATTTCTCACAGAAAATAAGTTTACATGTTTTAATTCTAGATTCTATCAAAGGAATTGAAAGTTATCGAGAAACACTTACGCAAATAATGGTAATGTACAAATAGACTCGGCCATATGAGGGGGTCCATAGGAGCACATCAATTATGGCCGGGCAAAATCTGGACGACCAGCTCGAACATACATTCAGCAACTATGTGAGGATACCGAATGTAGCCCTGAAGACCTACCAGAGGCGATGAACGATAGGAAGAAGTGGTGAGAGAGGGCTAGGGATATCCATGCCTGCGGCACGACATGGTGATGGGAACAATAATAAATAAGAAATGGATTAATAGCGCTTTGGATTGAGAAGCATACTCCTCTTTTCAGGGTGTGTCTTCCGACCACTGCATTCACACGGCAAAGATACGATTAAGCCTTCACAGAAATGTGACATGGACAGCCAACACCGCTCACTATAACTAGTGCCAGCTAAACAAAAGATGAGAATATTTTAAAACATTTCATTTCTGTTGTTGGGTTTTGTTTCAAATTTGTGTGATTTAATTTAATTAGCATTTAATAAGGAGACGAATTGAAAAAAACATCAATCTGTTTGATAGTATTGTAGCTTGAAATGGTACATGTTTGCGATAAATACACGTAAACACTAAGAAACCTATTCCGAATGACGAATTTGAGATCTTCGTCAATGCCCACATGGAAGCAGCAGCAGCAGAATGCATACCAACCAAACTAAGAGCAAAGCATTGAGTTCCTTGGTACACTTTAACAGTTAAGAAAAAAAACGAGAAAACATGAAAACATGAAATTACATCCCTATGTAATAAAAGGAATCCTACAACTACCAACATTCAGAAACTTTTGAAAACCTAAAAGGTACTAACTAGTGCATACCTTAGAAATACACATCCACGTAATTATTCTGACCTCAAGGGCAAGGGAATAGATGTACATATTTTTATTTCTTAAGTAGAGGAATGAACATTGTGAATTCTAAATTCAAAATATTAACGTCTAAATTCACAATATTACACAATACATATATAAGCAGAAACATAGTCAACAATAATGACGAAATTCAATGAACGAACGAACACGCTTCTTTATAAAAAAATATAACTCTCACTTTTTTATTCTCGAAACGGTTAATGTTGGTTGTAAGTGAGACGTGAGTTGGAGACGGGGACAGACTGTGACATATTGACCCAATGTTCTTCTGACCATTGCAGCACTTCTTCCTCATTCTGGCTGGGCTGCTCAACCGTGGGTCACTGAGGGCCCAAGCCCTCTGTCTGGAGCTAGTTCTCACTCCACTGGCATCCTATCTCCAACTGGAACTGCATCTTGAACTGACCTAAGCCGTCTGTGGCACCTGGTTATATTTTTGTTGGACGACCACCTTCTTCCTGTGGGCGTATGCATCTGTCACCATCACTGAATTCAATCACGTCCACAGGTCAAGGTGATATTCCGATACCTTTGACCGGATGCACCAGTTCGGCTGTTCTTCCGCTTATTTACACAGGTATATCTCTTGATTGACGGCTCGGTCGAGGGTCAATATATTACAATCATCCCATACTCATTTTTCAAAATTCCACATGTGGAATTTTTTTTCATGTCCATGTCCATCCCCCACACACACACATTTTACAAATAATGCTCAAGGACAACAATAGCGAAATTATAAAAAGAAATTACTTGAACAACAGCAAAAAACAAAAAGAAATTAGAAGGCGACCTTCTCACTATGTAAAACTTGCCCAGGCTAACTATCATCTAAATTTATTTCTTATTATTCTTTGCGCTGTTGGTTATCTTGACATACGTGCATCAAAGTACAATACGGATGCATCTTTCATCCTCCTAAACACAATAGAGCCCTGTGCAATTTCTTGAAGAATCTCAAAACCATAAAAGGACCATACTCTGGTCCATGATCCTGGTCACAAACCAAGTGACCCTGGTCATTCCAGCAATACATTTCGCCTGGATTCCTTATGACCACGCTCCAGTCCTTCGCTCAACTGGAGTAACTGGAGAATTCCACAAACTAAAAAAACAATATCTTCAAGGCCCAAAACATCCCTCAGAAATCCACAAAAATCATGGCCCAAAAAGATACATCTCAATTCCATTAAATAACAATATATCCGAATGTATCACAATCTGACACGCATGCAGTAAACCACCTAAAATAGACCACGCAAAAATATTTATTAGCAATGCTTTACTAATTCCTTTCATTATTAAGTTTCTGCTACCGTGCCTATTGGTCTGTAAACCCTTGAGGAACGTGCTTTACCTGATTACACCCTCGCCGGGAAACTTTTCTATTTAATCAGGAACAAACGTGGCTACCAAGATATAGGCACCTCGCCTTTTCCAGATTCGTTTCACTTCACCAACATTAACTGGACTGAAACATTTAGACATATTCCACAAAATATTGGAGCAGGCCACGCCTTTCTTTCCTTTATTCCATCAACTTGGAACTCCAATCCGAAAATACTGGCCACCTCAAGCCTTCAACAAATCCATGGGACGGTGAATTCCTCTTTAGAATTACTTCTTACTGTATGCCCCAAACAATCTTTAACACAACTTGGATGAATCTCTGTCCTAATCTCGAGTCAGCCAATGATTCGCTTAAAAATAGAAACCACCGCAAAACTATCTCCTACTCCACGAAAACCCAAAATTCCAAAAAAAATTTACAATCGACATAATTTTGAAATCTTCCAAAACATAATATCAAATGCGCTGTTAATGGCTTTCGTCAAATTTCATAATATGAAACAGAAAAAAATTCTGACTAATTTTTCAACCACTCTCAACAAGTCAAAACAATATTACAATATGTCCACAATTAAAGTTTATTAAGTTCAAATAAATGTTCCTTTTTTTCTTTTGTTACAATCTATTTTTCCTAAAAAATGTTCGTTTTTTGCTTTTTTTTATGCTGTGTTCAACAGTGTTCAAATTTCTTTTCTTCTTTCTCTGTCTTTTTCCATAGTGCTGTCGTCCTTTTTTTTTGGTGGGGGGGGGGTCATTAATAAATTGCTCTTTCACTATTTTTTAAAAAACCTTATATCTGATTTTCTCTGTCTTTACCTTGATATAATAACTATAGGTTCGTTAATCAAACTTTCTCAGTAATATTCTTTCTTCTTTCAGCAAGTATCTCTACAAAAGCATGGCTCCTATCCAGCCTCATTTCTTCATTTTTACTTCGACAACACAATACTAGTTTCTTGCTTACTTCCCAAGATGAGTTGAAATATCCCATGGGGTCTTTCCTAAACAACCCTAACTTTTATCCATTCTGTCAACAACATTTCCCCCTCAAGAACAATTCAAATCCGAGTCCACAATTCTTCCGGTACATACAACGAGATCGTCAAGATTTTGCACATATACTCCCTAATTCTCCCATCCTGTTTCAAAAATAGCCTTTTCAAAAACCTAAGAGGAATTCACAAAATATCCAGTACGACAAATTTTCTCGACCCCTCTCC
>OY757931.1:14096652-14349152 GCA_963585895.1 Sepioteuthis lessoniana | reverse complement strand
TATATATATAAATATGTATATAGGTAACATTTTCTCTTTTAAACATATTCAATTAACTAAAACAGATTCTTCGTGTCTGCCTATTCTACTTTTCCTTATGAATCGTTTGACTTTTGGAAAGAATGAATTTAAGAAGGTGCCGTTTGTTTCCCAGGTCCATTCGCGACTAATGGAACCATATTCTGGCAAGCGAATAATCAAATGACAAACACAATGCCAAATCCTATACATTCAATTACGAAGAGGAATTTACGTAAGATATGTGTTTTACGAGGGGTTAGAGGAAGAATTAGCTGGAAATGTGCTATAGTAGTTTGAGAAAGTGACTGCTATATTCGAACTTGATCTTGTTTAACGAATTTTTTTTTTCATTTTTATGTAGAGCATTTGAAGAATTTTGGAGTTTTTCTTTTCTTTTTTTTTTGGTTTGTTTTTTGTTTTTTTGTTTTGTTTTTTTTTTGTTTTCTGCGTGATATGGAATTTTTTCAGTAAGATTTTTTCTGCATTTAGAGTTAGAACATTTGTGTTCTGAAGAGTCAAAAGATGGAACTACAGTCGAAAAGGTGAAGTGTTGAACGTCTTGGTAAAGTTTTCTAGTCAGGTGTTTGTTTGTAGTATTCTTCGAGGGAACATTTAAATAAGTACACAAAATTGGTCTAATCGAAAGAAATAAGTTATAACAGATGACGACATTAGTTGTATAAAATTTGGGATAAAAGGCTTGACGGCAACTACACAAGAATGCTGCGATCAATTTTGAACAAGTCTGGAAGCAGCACCCCAAAAAACAGTTGCTGTACGGCCACCTACCACCCATCACGAAAACAATCAAAATTAGACGAACCAGACATGTGGCACACTGCTGGAGAAGTGGGCACGAGCTCATAAGTGATGTACTCCTGTGGACCCCTTCACATGGACGAGCAAAGACAAGGCGACCAGCTCGAACATACATACAGCAGCTCTGTGAGGATACTGGATGTAGCCCTGAAGACCTGCCGAAAGCAATAGGCGATAGGGAGGCGTGGCGAGAGAGAGTCAAGGATATCCGTGCTGATGGCGTGACATGATGAAGATAATGATGATATTAATTTAAACGTTTTAGATAGATAGATAGATAGATAGATAGATAGATACCATGCGTTTAATTACATAAAGCCCAGTTGGCTGGGTTTGTTGTATACGTAGATAGGATCTCTGCAGAGGAGCAACCACCCTCAACGAGTGTCCAATATATGATATTAAACAATCAAATGGTGAGGTTTCTATCCTGGGGCTTTTAGGCATTTGGAGTACTCCTTCATTGCTACTGCTTCCAGGTCTATTTTTATCCGGAGTGAAGTACCAGATATCGCCCCATCTATTGGTCAAAAAGAACTGTTTGACAATTCAACTGAGTCCATATAAACGATATGTGCATAACTGAATTAATAGTACCACATAGCACATTTGGAACCATTTCACTGAGTACAAACGAATGAGTCAAGTTGAATAGAATTATTCATGTTGTATTGCAATACTAAGAACCGTTTAATTGTGTGACTAAATATAATTTACACACAGTCAAATAGTATCAAGTATTGCTATATAATCATTTTGCAATACTTAAAAGCAATTGACTGTGTTCAAATAAATGATGGACTAAAGAATTTTTAGTGGTTATTAGCAGTACTTGTATCAACTCACATCCTGCAAACACGTGATTAATATTATATAGGATTATTAGGGTTAGATAGCAATACTTAAAACTATTTAACTGTGTACAAACAATACCAATACTTAATTTTGTGTAAACAAATTAACCAAATATTTTGTCAATGAAATTAATGACAAAATATAAACTTACAAATCGTGTATGTATATACATTTAACTGTGTGCAAATAATACTATATAACCAGTTGACTGTGTTAACAAATAAATTTTGGCCCGTTTAAAAAATTGTTTACTAACTATTTGTTTACGATTCATATAAAGTTTTAAGTAAATTTGGCGACCGTACTCAAGAGCTACCCCAAAAATTCCTTTTCATTAGCTACTACGCCAAAGTGTAGTGGATGGCGCTACTCTTTTCCCTGGAAGTCTCCACTTTATCCTTGAAACGTACCTTATAATGCTGAGTGTTAAGCGAGAAGGTATCAAGTACCACTTTTTGAGTCTTTGGTATGAATTGACCTGGGATGGAACCCCGGTCTCCCAGCCCATTGGCGAGCACTCTACCACTATGATCTACAAAGGTTCATATGCCATAAAACCCGACAAATCTAAATGTCTTATTGCTGAAGCAAACATATACTTTATTTTCTATCCTTCACAGACTTCTAAATCAATAAATTGGAAAGTCAGAAGGGCCATTTTATTTTAGACTAAATTAAAAGAAAATAAGAAAAAGAATTCTGCAATATATGGGTACTGTCGGGCTTTGGCCTAATTTTTAGAGTGTTTGCCAATGGACCGGGAGACCTGGGGTTCAATCTCAGGTCGAGTCATACCAAAGACTCAAAAAATGGTGATTGATGCTACCTTGCTTAACACTCAGCATTATAAGGTAAGGATCAAGGTAAAGTGAAGCAATCCAGGGAAAGGAGTAGCGCCGTCCCCTACATCTCAGTGTAGTAGCTATTGAAAAGGGAGCCTTCGGGTCGCCAACTTTACTTACTTTTACCAAATTTTTAATATACAGGAAAAATATGTTTGGTGAGAGTAGTAGGTAACTTCAAACTATATGTTCCGTAGTTTTCTTGTACAAAACCTGATTTAAAAAGATAAAACAGACGACAAAGTTTTAGGAAACAAATTTCATATAAGAAAATCAAAAGAAAAAAGATAGAAAGGATAAAGTATAACGAATTTGTTGTAATTTGTGAAAGCTTATCTAAGAAAGAGTGTCGAGTAAACAAAGTTCTTTGAATTCTGATAGTTTTTTGTGGTTTCGTTGAATTTTTGGTTGATTTCGTTGAGTTTTAGTTGAATTTCCTGTTAAGTTGAATTTTACTCGAATGCTTATGTCTTGTAATTCAATTTAATCAAAGTGTTGTTTTTTGTTTTTGTTTCGTAGACTCTTAGATGAATATTTCAGATAGCTCCTTGTAAATTTAGTTACTTTTTAACTGTTAAAGGAGCAAGTAACAAATACTTTTCTGATAGCTACATTTTTGCTGTTTAATCCCAGCGTGTACAAAAGTTTTGGATTTGCTGTCAAAGAGAATGTTTAGGGCAACTCTTGGTGCCTTCTTATCTAGACCAACTTCTTCACTCTGAAAGCACCAAAGTCGTTGTTAATTTGCCACATCGTGGTCAGCCATTCTTTTTTTTTTTTTTTAAATATTTTTATAAAGTACCTACCGGTACGGAATCAAATCTATAGATTACAACAATCTTATACCTGTAGAAAAAAAATTCCTGCTAAAACGGTCATTTTTTTACTAAAGTTACAAATTTTACCACCTTAGAATGAACTGAAAAATGACCCATTATTCTTTTTCCCAGTGATAATAGAAACAGAGCAAAACTCATGTTTAAAGTGACTCAAAACACTGGCCTCAAACATATGAGACCCAAGAAAGCCAGACAGAGCAAATCCACTCACAAAATTTTGATAAAACATTTTTTTTATGGCACCGGCATTGTGACGTTACCCCCTCAGCCCCCACGTTACATCAACTTCTTCGAACCATTTCACTATTTGGCCGGTGATCAACTAGTGGTTCCTATAGGGGCATCGCACATTTCTTTGCCGCTACAAGAAATACAATCGAGGGAGCGGGAGAAAAAAAGAGAACGAATGAACAATATGCTTGGGGTTAACTCAAGGTGCAGGACAAGGAGTTATGTGACACTCTACATTCCTGTTAGCATATATAGACTAACACTAGCGTGGATTTCTAGCGAAAATTCTACAACGCTACTGGAATGCCAACTCATCTTGACTCGTCTTCCCTCACTGCTCTGGACCTCATCTCATCCGACTGGTCTCCCTGCTCCGGTGTCGACTGGTCATTCGCGTGACCCTTCGCCAACTGCCTTCCTCGAGCTCCTTTGTCCAACTCTCTGACTGGCGTTCTCTTCCTACTTCCGGTCACCCGAGATGTCGAGTCCAAAACCCTTTGTCTGGTTTCGCACCAAAACAGACAAAGGGATTGTCTTCTTTGCAGACCACCTACATAGTGTTACAGCATGATCTACTTGCAATGGGTTCCTACTGGACAGACAGTCAACAAGCAACACTAGGCTATAGCAGGAATCGGAATACACCCTACTAAAACCTGATTGTCACAGCTGGTGAATTTCAAAAATGCAATCTGGACGTGAGGAGACTTTACAAGAACGAGATGCAATAAGATTCTGTTTTAAACTTGGAAAACTGCCACAGAAACGTATGAAATGCTTCAGACTGCTTTTCGACCTTCTTGCATAAATCGAGCATCAGTTTTTGAGTGGCATAAGAGATTCAAGGAAGGCAGGGAGTCTGTGAGGAATGATGAGAGGTGAAGGAGGAGTAAGAAAGTCAATACACCAGAGTTTATTGGCCAAAGGGTTACAGTTAGAGCTAGGGTTACTATGTTGAGGTTTTAAGGGCGTTCAGGAAGAGATTCTGTTGGAAGAGGTCAGCACTCTTCAAATCGAGTCATTGGCATTTCCACCAAGAAGATGCGCCAGTCCACAACTCCATCCTTGTCACAGACTATTTAACCAAAGTGGGCATCAAGACTGTTCCTCAGCCTACCTATAGTCTAGACCTACCTCCCTGTGACCTTTAGTTATTCCCAAAGCTCAGAGGCTGTCATTACGAGACAATTGAGGAGATGAAAGAGGCTGTGACGAAAGTCATTAACACGCTCACACAAGTTGACGTCCATGGGGCCTTCCAGAAGTTGTTGGAACGGTACAAGTGCATTGCTGCCGGATGAGATTACTTCGAAGGGGACTAGAGGTTCATGTGTGTACTATCAATAAAATTGCCCATGCAAAAAAGTCTGGAAACTTATTGAAGGCACCTCGTATATATATTTCCCTTTTTATCTTTCTCTTTGACTATTGTCGATCGGTGGGGATTAATATACGCTGTGTTGTAAGTAATTCCCCACAACCTGATCCCCCTTTTTGGTGTAATAGACATACTCCAGAAATGCTTATAAAATAAGCTAGTTTAATTCTTTTATTGCGGTATTAAGTGGAATAAAGCTTTCCCAAGTTTATTCGCCTCAGGTTATTCTTTACACGCTGTATCCTCTACAAAGGGGAAGCTCATTTTAAAAAAGGGGTACCATTGGTTTATATTTATCCAAACTTCCCATCCGCGTGTTGGAAGCGATACAAGTTCAACTTTTAAGGGTGACTTTACTTGTTTGAAATCATATAGTTCTTTCTTCTTGACCGGATGTTTAAAGATCCCAGTCTACTATTTACTCATAACAGTAGCTGGATTAATTGGTTTCCGAAGTTTATTTGCTGGTAATGACACTTGTCTACTTCTTATAGTGAGCTAAAACTCTAACTAACTGTGGAGTGTTGGTTACATCATCATTGTCGTTCCTCTCAAGTCTATTTAGAGCCAGACTAGTAGTACCCGTTAAAATATCATCTACGGATCAAATAGATCTTATTAAGAAAAGATTTGTATTCGATAAGACTGTCAGCAAAAAATAAAACTCTTTAAAACAACTATACAAAAAATGTAAATATGAACATACAACGATTGCTATTCCCTAACTTCTACGTATAAAAAACCCCAGACGAATTGACATGCCTTTAGCATGCACACACACACACACACACAGACACACAGACACAGACACACACACACATACATATATAAATATATATATATATATATATATATTGTAAAAAAATTACATTTTAAAAATGCATTTTCTGTAGAGGACGTTATCAGGGAATTTTATTGTAAATACATCCATAAGTGTGAATAGCTATATATATTAATAATATACTCTATACTCTCCTCATATTCTCTCTCTCTCTCTCTCTCTCTCTCTCTCTCTCTCTCTCTGTCTAAAATATATATTATATTTTAAAATATATATATCCTACAACTAACCTACATCTATCTATCTATCTATCTATCTATCTAAACACCCGTAGATTTTATTGCAAAACTTAAAACCTTCAAATCCATCCATATATATATATATATATATATGTGTGTGTGTGTGTGTGTGTGTGTGTGTGTGTGTGTGCGAGAGAGAGAGAAAGATAGAGGGAGAGAGAGATAGAGAGGAAGTGAGAGAAAGAGTGTGTTTTGAAGTTTAGTGATAAGATCAGACGGTATTACAAATGGAAGACAATACGGCTGTTTTATAGCAATTTTAGGAATTCTCTAAATGTGGGAGAACGAATGTGGTATGTTAAATGAAACTATTAGAGTTGAATAGCAATAACTGAAACCTTGTGACTGTGTACTCAAATTTAATCATTGCTAAAACAAAGCAATACTTCAAACTATTTAACTATGTGCAAATAAAATTATTAGTGACCAATATTTACAAACCACTTCACTGTGAACAAACAAATGATTGGAGTTAGTTAGAAATACTCCTGCAATATAGCAATAGTTGAAACCATTTAACTGCGTACCAACAATAGTAATGCTTGTGTGCAAATGAATTATCTCTTAAACATTTGAAAAAAGATTAACGACAAATTATTCCCTTACAAACCATGTATGTGTTACCATTTAACTGCGTGCAAAGAGTGAGATGTTAAATCTTATAATTATTGTTTCATATCAAGTCTTGACCGGACATTGGCCTAGCGGTTAGAGTGTTCGCCAATGGCCCGGGAGACCTGGGTTCAATCCCAGGTCGAGTCATACCAAAGACTCAAAAAATGGTACTTGATGCCTCCTTGCTTAACACTCAGCATTATAAGGTACGGATCAAGGGTAAAGTGGAGCAATCCTGGGAAAGGAGTAGCGCCCTCCCCTACACCTTGGTGTAGTAAGCTATCGAAAAGGGAGCCTTCGGGTCACCCTCGATTATGGTCGCCAACTTTTACTTATCAAGTCTTGAACTCATTTAACTAAGTTCAAACAAATGAGCTGTGGTTTTAAAATATTTTCAAGAAAATATGCTTTCAAAAATCATATATCTAATATATGTAGAAACAAGATTTGGCATTAAATAACCAAATATCTTGAATGATATGATACAATATATAATCGAATATGAAATGGTTAATTAGTTTCTTCTAACCAATATTCAATTCTAAATTGTATTAAGTACACTAAGTATTTAGTTTTTATCGTTAATTCTTATTAAAAAATTTTCATTTATGTAAATGCATAAAATAAAATGCAATATGGGTTTATGATTTGATCTCTAAGTTGATTTCAAACTTTGGCTAATAATTTAAGTCCTGTAAAAGTATATATCAATACCAGAGATTTAGTAATTAAGAATATCATATTACCAATATATCAGCACTTGTCTACTGGTAAACATTTTACTGCTAGTTCTGTCTACAAGGTCCAGATCACAAATTTGGCTAAGTTCTCTATAAATTTACTGAAAAATGTCTTTATCTAAATGATTACTAATTAGATTAATTTGAATTAAAATATAGAATCAACTCAAATCTCTATGCCATATTCTTTATTCATTTGTCAAAGTGAAGTAGGTATTTCTAATAATAAGAGTGTGTGTATGTATCTATCATTTTATATATATATATATATATATATATATATATATATATATATATATATATATATATATATAACCAACCTATATTATTCTTAATTAACCAAATTTAATTTGAACTTATAATAATTATGCTAGAAATGTCCAGGTCTATTGAAGGAGCTTAGAATACGATATGCTGACAATATCACCTGAAGATCTGTAAATACCCCCCGCCAAGGAACATCTAGAAAATGGAATTAAACTGCAAATCTTCTGAACTCCTGGAAAGAGTTGAGAATCCTTTCACTGCCATTACTCCCAAATCCACTCTGCTAGAGTGCTGTCTTTGTTTCATATAGATACATTATGAATCGTTCTAATTCAATAGGTCCATGTGCAAAAATAGATCTTTTTAAAAATTATTCGCATTCTATACGGACATGCGCAAATTTAGATCTATTTAAAAAATATTTGAATTCGATAGGGGCGTGTGAAAAATTACACCTGTTCAAAAATTATTTGCATTCCATACGGCCATGTGCAAATTTAGATCTGTTTAAAAATTATTCACATTCCATACCGACATGTGCAAATTTAGATCTGTTTAAAAATTATTCGCATTCCATACGGCAATGCGCTAATTTAGATCTGTTTAAAAATTATTCACATTCCTTATGACCATGTGACAATTTAGATCTGTTTAAAAATTATTCGCATTCGTTAAGGCCATGTGCAAATTTAGATCTGTTTAAAATTTATTCGCATTCCTTACGGCCATGTGCAAATTTATATCTGTTTTAATTTTACTCGCATTCCTTACGGCCATGTGCAAATTTAGATATGTTAAAAAAATATTCGCATTCCTTACGGCCATGTGCAAATTTAGATCTGTTTAAAAAATATTTGCATTTTATACGGCCATGTGCAAAATTAGATCTGTTAAAAAATTATTCGCATTCCATACGGCCATGTGCAAATTTAGATCTGTTTAAAAATTATTCGCATTCCTTTAGATCTGTTTAAAATCCTTTAGATCTGTTTAAAAATTATTCGCATTCCTTACGGCCATGTGCAAATTTATATCTATTTAAAAATTATTCGCATTCCTTACAGCCATGTGCAAATTTTGATCTGTTTAAAAATTATTCGCATTCTATACGGCCATGTGCAATAATAGATCTGTTAAAAAATTATTCGCATTCCTTACGGCCATGTGCAAATTTAGATATGTTTAAAAATTATTCACATTCCTTACGGCCATGTGCAAATTTTGATCTGTTTAAAAATTATTCGCATTCTATACGGCCATGTACAAAATTAGATCTGTTAAAAAATTATTCGCATTCAATACGGCCATGTGCAAATTTAGATCTATTTAAAAATTATTCGCATTCCTTACGGCCATGTGCAAATTTTGATCTGTTTAAAAATTATTCGCATTCTATACGGCCATGTACAAAATTAGATCTGTTAAAAAATTATTCGCATTCAATACGGCCATGTGCAAATATAGATCTGTTTAAAAATCATTCGCATTCCTTACGACCATGTGCAAATTTACATCTGTTTAAAAATTATTCGCATTCCTTAGGGCCATGTGCAAATTTAGATCTGTTCAAAATTATTCGCATTCCTTATGGCAATGAGCAAATTTAGATCTGTTTAAAAATTATTCGCCTTCCACCAGGGCCATTTGCAAAATTAGATCTGTTAAATTTATTCGCATTATTTACGGCGATGTGCAAAAATTAGATCTGTTTAAAAATTATTTTTATTCCATACGGCCATGTGCGAAATTCGATCTTTTTAAAAATTATTCGCATTCCTTAGGGCCATATACAAAAATAGATCTGTTTAAAAAGTACTTTTATTCGATAAGGCCGTGTGCAAACTTAGATGTGTTAAAAATTATTTCTATTCGATCGGGCCGTGTTCAAAATTAGATCTGTTTAAAAATTATTTTTATTAGAAAGGGCTTTGTGCAAAATTAGATCGGTTTAAAAATTATTCGCATTCCATACGGCCATGTGCAAAATTACATCTGTTTTGAAATTATTTACATTACATACGGCCATGTGCAAAAATAGATCTGTTAAAAAATTATTCGCATTCCATACGGCCATGTGCAAAATTAGATCTGTTTAAAAATTATTTTATTCCATACGGCCAAGTGCCACAATAGATCTGTTTAAAAATTATTCCCATTCTATACGGACATGTGAAAATTAGATCTGTTTGAAATTATTTGCATTCCCTACGGATATGTGCAAAATTAGATGAGTTTAAAAATTATTTGTATTCGATAAGGCCCTGTGCAGAATTAGATCTGTTTTGAAATTATTTTTATTCGATAGGGCCATGTGCAAAATTGGATCTGTTTAAAAATTATTCGCATTCCATACGGCCATGTGCAAAATTGGATCTGTTTAAAAATTATTCGCATTCCTTACGGCCATGTGCAAAATTAGATCTGTTTAAAAAATATTTGTATTCGATAGGGCCGTGTGCAAACTTAGATGTGTTTAAAAATTATTTCTATTCGATAGGGCCGTGTGCAAAATTAGATCAGTTTAAAAATGATTAGAGTTCCATACGGCCATGTGCAAAATTAGTTCTATTTAAAAATTATTAGCATTCCACCAGGGCTATTTGCAAAATTAGATCTGTTTAAAAATTATTCACATTACATACGAATAATTTTTAAACATATCTAAATTTGCACATGGCCGTAAGGAATGCGAATAATTTTTAAACAGATCTAAATTTGCACATGGCCGTAAGGAATGCGAATAATTTTTAAACTGATCTAAATTTGCACATGGCCGTAAGGAATGCGAATAATTTTTAAACAGATCTAATTTTGCACATGGCCGTATGGAATGAGAATAATTTTTAAACAGATCTAATTTTGCACACGGCCCTATCGAATACTAGTATTTTTTTAAACAGATCTAATATTGCTCATGGCCGTAAGGAATGAGAATAATTTTTAAACAGATCGAATTTTGCATATGGCCCTATGGAATACAAATAATTTTTAAACAGATCTAATTTTTGCACATGGCCCTATCGAATACAATAATTTTGAAACAGGTCTATTTTTTGGACATGGACGTATAGGATGCGAATAATTTTTAAACAGATATAAATTTGCACATGGCCCTATGGAATGCGAATAATTTTTAAACAGATCTAAATTTGCACATGGCCGTAAGGAATACGAATAATTTTTAAACAGATCTAAATTTGTACTTGGCCGTATAGTATGCGAATAATTTTTTAACAGATCTAATTTTGCACATGGCCGTATGGAATGCGAATAATTTTTAACAGATCTAAATTTGCACATGGCTGTAAGGAATGCGAATTATTTTTAAACAGATTTAAATTTGCACATTGCAAAATTAGAACTATTTAAAAAATGTTCGCATTCAATACGGCCATGTGCAAAATTAGATCTGTTTAAAAATTATTCGCATTCCATACGGCAATGTGCAAATTTAGAACTATTGATAAATTTTTCGCATTCCATACGGCCATTGCAAAATTCGATCTGTTTTAAAATTATTAGCATTCCATACGGCCATGTGCAAAATTAGATCTGTTTTAAAATTATTAGCAATCCATACGGCCATGTGCAAAATTAGATCTGCTTAAAAATTATTCACATTCCATACGGCCACATGCAAAATTAGATCTGTTTAAAAATTATTCGGATTCCATACGGCCATGTGCAAAATTAGATCTGTTTAAAAATTATTCGCATTCCGTACGGCCATGTGCAAAAGAAGATCTGTGTAAAAAATATTTGTATTCGATAGGGCCGTGTGCAAACTTAGATGTGTTTAAAAATTATTTCTATTCGATAGGGCCGCGTGCAAAATTAGATCAGTTTAAAAAGTATTTCTATTCGATAGGGCCGTGTGCAAAATTAGATCAGTTCAAAAATGATTCGCATTCCATACGGCCATATGCAAAATTAGTTCTGTTTAAAGATTATTCGCATTCCACCTAGGCTATTTGCAACATTAGATCTGTTTAAAAATTATTCACATTACATACGGCCATGTGACAAAATTAGATCTGTTTAAAAAGTATTTGTATTCCATAGGGCCGTGTGCAAAATTAGATCTGTTTAAAAATTATTCGCATTCCATACGGCCATGTGGAAAATTAGATCTGTTTTAAAATCATTCGCATTCCATACGGCCATGTGCAAAATTAGATCTCCTTAAAAATTATTTGTATTCGATAGGGCTATCTGCAATATTAGATCTGTTTAAAAATTATTCACATTCCATACGGCCATGTGAAAAATTAGATCTGTTTAAAAATTATTCACATTCCATACGGCCATGTGCTAAATTAGATTTTTTAAAAAATTATTCGCATTCCATACGGCCATGTGCAAAATTAGAACTATTTAAAAAATTTTCGCATTCTATACGGCAATGTGCAAAATTAGATCTGTTTAAAAATTATTACCATTCCATCCGGCCATGTGCAAAATTAGATCTGTTTAAAAATTATTCGCATTCCATACGGCCATGTGAAAAATTAGAACTATTTAAAAAATTTTCTCATTCCATACGGCAATGTGCAAAATTAGATCTGTTTAAAAATTATTCACATTCCATACGGCCATGTGAAAAATTAGAGCTGTTTAAAAATTATTCACATTCCATACGGCCATGTGAAAAATAAGATCTGTTTAAAAATTATTCACATTCCATACGGCCATGTGCTAAATTAGATCTGTTTAAAAATTATTCGCATTCCATACGGCCATGTGCAAAATTAGAACTATTTAAAAAATTTTCGCATTCTATACGGCAATGTGCAAAATTAGATCTGTTTAAAAATTATTACCATTCCATCCGGCCATGTGCAAAATTAGATCTGTTTAAAAATTATTCGCATTCCATACGGCCATGTGAAAAATTAAAACTATTTAACAAACTTTCGCATTCCATACGGCAATGTGCAAAATTAGATCTGTTTAAAAATTATTCGCATTCCATACGGCCATGTGCAAAATTAGATCTGTTTAAAAAATTATTCGTATTCCATACGGCCATGTGCAAAATTAGAACTATTTAAAAAATTTTCGCATTCCATACGGCCATGTGCAAAATTAGATCTGTTTTAAAATCATTCGCATTCCATACGGCCATGTGCAAAATTAGATCTGTTTAAAAATTATTCGCATTTCGTACGGCCATGTGCAAAAGAAGATCTGTTTAAAAAATATTTGTATTCGATAAGGCCGTGTGCAAATTAGATGTGTTTAAAAATTATTTCTATTCGATAGGGCTGTGTGCAAAATTAGATCAGTTTAAAAATGATTTGCATTCCATACGGCCATGTGAAAAATTAGATCTGTTTAAAAATTATTCACATTCCATACAGCCATGTGAAAAATTAGATCTGTTTAAAAATTATTCACATTCCATACGGCCATGTGAAAAATTAGATCTGTTTAAAAATTATTCACATTCCATACGGCCATGTGAAAAATTAGATCTGTTTAAAAATTATTCGTATTGCATACGGCAATGTGCAAAATTAGATCTGCTTAAAAATTATTAGTATTCCATACGGCCATGTGCAAAATAAGATCTGTTTAAAAATTTTTCGCATTCCATACGGCAATGTGCAAATTTAGAACTATTGATAAATTTTTCGCATTCCATACGGCCATTACAAAATTCGATCTTTTTTAAAATTATTCGCTTTCCATACGGCCATGTGCAAAATTAGATCTGCTTAAAAATTATTTGTATTCGATAAGGCTATCTGCAATATTAGATCTGTTTAAAAATTATTCTCATTCCATACGGCCATGTGCAAAATTAGATCTGTTTTAAAATTATTAGCATTCCATACGGCCATGTGCAAAATTAGATCTGCTTAAAAATTATTCACATTCCATACGGCCACATGCAAAATTAGATCTGTTTAAAAATTATTCGTATTCCATACGGCCATGTGCAAAATTAGATCTGTTTAAAAATTATTCGCATTCCGTACGGCCATGTGCAAAAGAAGATCTGTGTAAAAAATATTTGTATTCGATAGGGCATTGTGCAAACTTAGATGTGTTTAAAAATTATTTCTATTCGATAGGGCCGCGTGCAAAATTAGATCAGTTTTAAAAGTATTTCTATTCGATAGGGCCGTGTGCAAAATTAGATCAATTCAAAAATGATTCGCATTCCATACGGCCATGTGCAAAATTAGTTCTGTTTAAAGATTATTCGCATTCCACCTAGGCTATTTGCAAAATTAGATCTGTTTAAAAATTATTCACATTACATACGGCCATGTGACAAAATTAGATCTGTTTAAAAAGTATTTGTATTCCATAGGGCCGTGTCCAAAATTAGATCTGTTTAAAAATTATTCGCATTCCATACGGCCATGTGGAAAATTAGATCTGTTTTAAAATCATTCGCATTCCATACGGCCATGTGCAAAATTAGATCTCCTTAAAAATTATTTGTATTCGATAGGGCTATCTGCAATATTAGATCTGTTTAAAAATTATTCACATTCCATACGGCCATGTGAAAAATTAGATCTGTTTAAAAATTATTCACATTCCATACGGCCATGTGCTAAATTAGATCTGTTTAAAAATTATTCGCATTCCATACGGCCATGTGAAAAATTAGAACTATTTAAAAAATTTTCGCATTCCATACGGCAATGTGCAAAATTAGATCTGTTTCAAAATTATTCACATTCCATACGGCCATGTGAAAAATTAGAGCTGTTTAAAAATTATTCACATTCCATACGGCCATGTGAAAAATAAGATCTGTTTAAAAATTATTCGCATTCCATACGGCCATGTGAAAAATTAGAACTATTTAACAAATTTTCGCATTCCATACGGCAATGTGCAAAATTAAATCTGTTTAAAAATTATTCGCATTCCATACGGCCATGTGCAAAATTAGATCTGTTTAAAAAATTATTCGTATTCCATACGGCCATGTGCAAAATTAGAACTATTTAAAAAATTTTCGCATTCCATACGGCCATGTGCAAAATTAGATCTGTTTTAAAATCATTCGCATTCCATACGGCCATGTGCAAAATTAGATCTGCTTAAAAATTATTTGTATTCGATAGGGCTAACTGCAATATTAGATCTGTTTAAAAATTATTCGCATTTCGTACGGCCATGTGCAAAAGAAGATCTGTTTAAAAAATATTTGTATTCGATAAGGCCGTGTGCAAATTAGATGTGTTTAAAAATTATTTCTATTCGATAGGGCTGTGTGCAAAATTAGATCAGTTTAACAATGATTTGCATTCCATACGGCCATGTGAAAAATTAGATCTGTTTAAAAATTATTCACATTCCATACAGCCATGTGAAAAATTAGATCTGTTTAAAAATTATTCACATTCCATACGGCCATGTGAAAAATTAGATCTGTTTAAAAATTATTCGTATTGCATACGGCAATGTGCAAAATTAGATCTGCTAAAAAATTATTAGCATTCCATACGGCCATGTGCAAAATAAGATCTGTTTAAAAATTATTACCATTCCATACGGCAATGTGCAAATTTAGAACTATTGATAAATTTTTCGCATTCCATACGGCCATTACAAAATTCGATCTTTTTAAAAATTATTCGCTTTCCATACGGCCATGTGCAAAATTAGATCTGCTTAAAAATTATTTGTATTCGATAAGGCTATCTGCAATATTAGATCTGTTTAAAAATTATTCACATTCCATACGGCCATGTGAAAAATTAGAGCTGTTTAAAAATTATTCACATTCCATACGGCCATGTGCTAAATTAGATCTGTTTAAAAATTATTCGCATTCCATACGGCCATGTGCAAAATTAGAACTATTTAAAAAATTTTCGCATTCTATACGGCAATGTGCAAAATTAGATCTGTTTAAAAATTATTACCATTCCATCCGGCCATGTGCAAAATTAGATCTGTTTAAAAATTATTCGCATTCCATACGGCCATGTGAAAAATTAGAACTATTTAACAAACTTTCGCATTCCATACGGCCATGTGCAAAATTAGATTTGTTTTAAAATCATTCGCATTCCATACGGCCATGTGCAAAATTAGATCTGCTTAAAAATTATTTGTATTCGATAGGGCTAACTGCAATATTAGATCTGTTTAAAAATTATTCGCATTTCGTACGGCCATGTGCAAAAGAAGATCTGTTTAAAAAATATTTGTATTCGATAAGGCCGTGTGCAAATTAGATGTGTTTAAAAATTATTTCTATTCGATAGGGCTGTGTGCAAAATTAGATCAGTTTAAAAATGATTTGCATTCCATACGGCCATGTGAAAAATTAGATCTGTTTAAAAATTATTCACATTCCATACAGCCATGTGAAAAATTAGATCTGTTTAAAAATTATTCACATTCCATACGGCCATGTGAAAAATTAGATCTGTTTAAAAATTATTCACATTCCATACGGCCATGTGAAAAATTAGATCTGTTTAAAAATTATTCGTATTGCATACGGCAATGTGCAAAATTAGATCTGCTTAAAAATTATTAGTATTCCATACGGCCATGTGCAAAATAAGATCTGTTTAAAAATTTTTCGCATTCCATACGGCAATGTGCAAATTTAGAACTATTGATAAATTTTTCGCATTCCATACGGCCATTACAAAATTCGATCTTTTTTAAAATTATTCGCTTTCCATACGGCCATGTGCAAAATTAGATCTGCTTAAAAATTATTTGTATTCGATAAGGCTATCTGCAATATTAGATCTGTTTAAAAATTATTCTCATTCCATACGGCCATGTGCAAAATTAGATCTGTTTTAAAATTATTAGCATTCCATACGGCCATGTGCAAAATTAGATCTGCTTAAAAATTATTCACATTCCATACGGCCACATGCAAAATTAGATCTGTTTAAAAATTATTCGTATTCCATACGGCCATGTGCAAAATTAGATCTGTTTAAAGATTATTCGCATTCCGTACGGCCATGTGCAAAAGAAGATCTGTGTAAAAAATATTTGTATTCGATAGGGCCGTGTGCAAACTTAGATGTGTTTAAAAATTATTTCTATTCGATAGGGCCGCGTGCAAAATTAGATCAGTTTTAAAAGTATTTCTATTCGATAGGACCGTGTGCAAAATTAGATCATTTCAAAAATGATTCGCATTCCATACGGCCATGTGCAAAATTAGTTCTGTTTAAAGATTATTCGCATTCCACCTAGGCTATTTGCAAAATTAGATCTGTTTAAAAATTATTCACATTACATACGGCCATGTGACAAAATTAGATCTGTTTAAAAAGTATTTGTATTCCATAGGGCCGTGTCCAAAATTAGATCTGTTTAAAAATTATTCGCATTCCATACGGCCATGTGGAAAATTAGATCTGTTTTAAAATCATTCGCATTCCATACGGCCATGTGCAAAATTAGATCTCCTTAAAAATTATTTGTATTCGATAGGGCTATCTGCAATATTAGATCTGTTTAAAAATTATTCACATTCCATACGGCCATGTGAAAAATTAGATCTGTTTAAAAATTATTCACATTCCATACGGCCATGTGCTAAATTAGATCTGTTTAAAAATTATTCGCATTCCATACGGCCATGTGAAAAATTAGAACTATTTAAAAAATTTTCGCATTCCATACGGCAATGTGCAAAATTAGATCTGTTTAAAAATTATTCACATTCCATACGGCCATGTGAAAAATTAGAGCTGTTTAAAAATTATTCGCATTCCATACGGCCATGTGAAAAATTAGAACTATTTAACAAATTTTCGCATTCCATACGGCAATGTGCAAAATTAGATCTGTTTAAAAATTATTCGCATTCCATACGGCCATGTGCAAAATTAGATCTGTTTAAAAATTATTCGCATTCCATACGGCCATGTGAAAAATTAGAACTATTTAACAAATTTTCGCATTCCATACGGCAATGTGCAAAATTAGATCTGTTTAAAAATTATTCGCATTCCATACGGCCATGTGCAAAATTAGATCTGTTTAAAAAATTATTCGTATTCCATACGGCCATGTGCAAAATTAGAACTATTTAAAAAATTTTCGCATTCCATACGGCCATGTGCAAAATTAGATCTGTTTTAAAATCATTCGCATTCCATACAGCCATGTGCAAAATTAGATCTGCTTAAAAATTATTTGTATTCGATAGGGCTAACTGCAATATTAGATCTGTTTAAAAATTATTCGCATTTCGTACGGCCATGTGCAAAAGAAGATCTGTTTAAAAAATATTTGTATTCGATAAGGCCGTGTGCAAATTAGATGTGTTTAAAAATTATTTCTATTCGATAGGGCTGTGTGCAAAATTAGATCAGTTTAACAATGATTTGCATTCCATACGGCCATGTGAAAAATTAGATCTGTTTAAAAATTATTCACATTCCATACAGCCATGTGAAAAATTAGATCTGTTTAAAAATTATTCACATTCCATACGGCCATGTGAAAAATTAGATCTGTTTAAAAATTATTCGTATTGCATACGGCAATGTGCAAAATTAGATCTGCTAAAAAATTATTAGCATTCCATACGGCCATGTGCAAAATAAGATCTGTTTAAAAATTATTACCATTCCATACGGCAATGTGCAAATTTAGAACTATTGATAAATTTTTCGCATTCCATACGGCCATTACAAAATTCGATCTTTTTAAAAATTATTCGCTTTCCATACGGCCATGTGCAAAATTAGATCTGCTTAAAAATTATTTGTATTCGATAAGGCTATCTGCAATATTAGATCTGTTTAAAAATTATTCACATTCCATACGGCCATGTGAAAAATTAGAGCTGTTTAAAAATTATTCACATTCCATACGGCCATGTGCTAAATTAGATCTGTTTAAAAATTATTCGCATTCCATACGGCCATGTGCAAAATTAGAACTATTTAAAAAATTTTCGCATTCTATACGGCAATGTGCAAAATTAGATCTGTTTAAAAATTATTACCATTCCATCCGGCCATGTGCAAAATTAGATCTGTTTAAAAATTATTCGCATTCCATACGGCCATGTGAAAAATTAGAACTATTTAACAAACTTTCGCATTCCATACGGCCATGTGCAAAATTAGATTTGTTTTAAAATCATTCGCATTCCATACGGCCATGTGCAAAATTAGATCTGCTTAAAAATTATTTGTATTCGATAGGGCTAACTGCAATATTAGATCTGTTTAAAAATTATTCGCATTTCGTACGGCCATGTGCAAAAGAAGATCTGTTTAAAAAATATTTGTATTCGATAAGGCCGTGTGCAAATTAGATGTGTTTAAAAATTATTTCTATTCGATAGGGCTGTGTGCAAAATTAGATCAGTTTAAAAATGATTTGCATTCCATACGGCCATGTGAAAAATTAGATCTGTTTAAAAATTATTCACATTCCATACAGCCATGTGAAAAATTAGATCTGTTTAAAAATTATTCACATTCCATACGGCCATGTGAAAAATTAGATCTGTTTAAAAATTATTCACATTCCATACGGCCATGTGAAAAATTAGATCTGTTTAAAAATTATTCGTATTGCATACGGCAATGTGCAAAATTAGATCTGCTTAAAAATTATTAGTATTCCATACGGCCATGTGCAAAATAAGATCTGTTTAAAAATTTTTCGCATTCCATACGGCAATGTGCAAATTTAGAACTATTGATAAATTTTTCGCATTCCATACGGCCATTACAAAATTCGATCTTTTTTAAAATTATTCGCTTTCCATACGGCCATGTGCAAAATTAGATCTGCTTAAAAATTATTTGTATTCGATAAGGCTATCTGCAATATTAGATCTGTTTAAAAATTATTCTCATTCCATACGGCCATGTGCAAAATTAGATCTGTTTTAAAATTATTAGCATTCCATACGGCCATGTGCAAAATTAGATCTGCTTAAAAATTATTCACATTCCATACGGCCACATGCAAAATTAGATCTGTTTAAAAATTATTCGTATTCCATACGGCCATGTGCAAAATTAGATCTGTTTAAAGATTATTCGCATTCCGTACGGCCATGTGCAAAAGAAGATCTGTGTAAAAAATATTTGTATTCGATAGGGCCGTGTGCAAACTTAGATGTGTTTAAAAATTATTTCTATTCGATAGGGCCGCGTGCAAAATTAGATCAGTTTTAAAAGTATTTCTATTCGATAGGACCGTGTGCAAAATTAGATCATTTCAAAAATGATTCGCATTCCATACGGCCATGTGCAAAATTAGTTCTGTTTAAAGATTATTCGCATTCCACCTAGGCTATTTGCAAAATTAGATCTGTTTAAAAATTATTCACATTACATACGGCCATGTGACAAAATTAGATCTGTTTAAAAAGTATTTGTATTCCATAGGGCCGTGTCCAAAATTAGATCTGTTTAAAAATTATTCGCATTCCATACGGCCATGTGGAAAATTAGATCTGTTTTAAAATCATTCGCATTCCATACGGCCATGTGCAAAATTAGATCTCCTTAAAAATTATTTGTATTCGATAGGGCTATCTGCAATATTAGATCTGTTTAAAAATTATTCACATTCCATACGGCCATGTGAAAAATTAGATCTGTTTAAAAATTATTCACATTCCATACGGCCATGTGCTAAATTAGATCTGTTTAAAAATTATTCGCATTCCATACGGCCATGTGAAAAATTAGAACTATTTAAAAAATTTTCGCATTCCATACGGCAATGTGCAAAATTAGATCTGTTTAAAAATTATTCACATTCCATACGGCCATGTGAAAAATTAGAGCTGTTTAAAAATTATTCGCATTCCATACGGCCATGTGAAAAATTAGAACTATTTAACAAATTTTCGCATTCCATACGGCAATGTGCAAAATTAGATCTGTTTAAAAATTATTCGCATTCCATACGGCCATGTGCAAAATTAGATCTGTTTAAAAAATTATTCGTATTCCATACGGCCATGTGCAAAATTAGATCTGTTTAAAAATTATTCGCATTCCATACGGCCATGTGCAAAATTAGATCTGTTTAAAAATTATTCACATTCCATACGGCCATGTGAAAAATTAGATCTGTTTAAAAATTATTCACATTCCATACGGCCATGTGAAAAATTAGATCTGTTTAAAAATTATTCGCATTCCATACGGCCATGTGCAAAATTAGATCTGTTTAAAAATTATTCACATTCCATACGGCCATGTGAAAAATTAGATCTGTTTAAAAATTATTCACATTCCATACGGCCATGTGAAAAATTAGATCTGTTTAAAAATTATTCGCATTCCATACGGCCATGTGCAAAATTAGATCTGTTCAAAAATTATTCACATTCCATACGGCCATGTGAAAAATTAGATCTGTTTAAAAATTATTCACATTCCATACGGCCATGTGAAAAATTAGATCTGTTTAAAAATTATTAGCATTCCATACGGCCATGTGCAAAATTAGATCTGTTTAAAAATTATTCACATTCCATACGGCCATGTGAAAAATTAGATCTGTTTAAAAATTATTCACATTCCATACGGCCATGTGAAAAATTAGATCTGTTTAAAAATTATTCGCATTCCATACGGCCATGTGCAAAATTAGATCTGTTTAAAAATTATTCACATTCCATACGGCCATGTGAAAAATTAGATCTGTTTAAAAATTATTCACATTCCATACGGCCATGTGAAAAATTAGATCTGTTTAAAAATTATTCGCATTCCATACGGCCATGTGCAAAATTAGATCTGTTTAAAAATTATTCACATTCCATACGGCCATGTGAAAAATTAGATCTGTTTAAAAATTATTCACATTCCATACGGCCATGTGAAAAATTAGATCTGTTTAAAAATTATTCACATTCCATACGGCCATGTGAAAAATTAGATCTGTTTAAAAATTATTCGTATTGCATACGGCAATGTGCAAAATTAGATCTGCTTAAAAATTATTAGCATTCCATACGGCCATGTGCAAAATAAGATCTGTTTAAAAATTCTTTGCATTCCATACGGCAATGTGCAAATTTAGAACTATTGATAAATTTTTCGCATTCCATACGGCCATTACAAAATTCGTTCTTTTTAAAAATTATTCGCTTTCCATACGGCCATGTGCAAAATTAGATCTGCTTAAAAATTATTTGTATTCGATAAGGCTATCTGCAATATTAGATCTGTTTAAAAATTATTCACATTCCATACGGCCATGTGCAAAAGAAGATCTGTTTAAAAAATATTTGTATTCGATAGGGCCGTGTGCAAACTTAGATGGGTTTAAAAATTATTTCTATTCGATAGCGCCGTGTGCAAAATTAGAACAGTTTAAAAATGATTCGCATTACATACGGCCATGTGCAAAATTAGTTCTGTTTAAAAATTATTCGCATTCCACCAGGGCTATTTGCAAAATTAGATCTGTTTAAAAATTATTCACATTACATACGGCCATGTGCCAAAATTAGATCTGTATAAAAAGTATTTGTGTTCCATAGGGCCGTGTGCAAAATTAGATCTGTTTAAAAATTTTTCACGTTCCATACGGCCATGTGCAAAATTAGATCTGTTTTAAAATCATTCGCATTCCATACGGCCGTGTGCAAATTTAGATCTGCTTAAAAATTATTTGTATTCCATACGGCAATGTGCAAAATTAGATCTGTTTAAAAATTATTCGAATTCCATACGGCAATGTGAAAAATTAGAACTATTTAAAAAAAATATTCGCATTCCATACGGCCATGTGCAAAATTAGATCTATTTAAAAATTATTCACATTCCATACGGCCATGTGCAAAATTAGATCTGTTTAAAAATTATTCGTATTCCATACGGCAATGTGCAAAATTAGAACTATTTATAAATTTTTTGCATTCCATACGGCCATGTGCAAAATTAGATCTGTTTAAAAATTATTCACATTCCATACGGCCATGTGCAAAATTAGATCTATTTAAAAATTATTCGCATTCAATAAGGCCATGTTCAAAATTTGATCTGTTTAAAAATTATTTGCATTCCATACGGCCATGTGCAAAAGAAGATCTGTTTAAAAAATATTCGTATTCGATAGGGCCGTGTGCAAACTTTGATGTGTTTAAAATTATTTCTATTCGATAGGGCCGTGTGCAAAATTAGATCTTTTTAAAAATTAATCGCATTCCATACGGCTATGTGCAAAATTAGTTCTGTTTAAAAATTATTCGCATTCCACCAGGGCTATTTGCAAAATTAGATCTGTTTAAAAATTATTCACATTACAAACGGCCATGTGCAAAATTAGATCTGTTTTAAAATCATTCGCATTCCATACGGCCATGTGCAAAATTAGATCTGTTTAAAAATTATTCACATTCCATACGGCCATGTGAAAAATTAGATCTGTTTAAAAATTATTTGTATGCCATACGGCCATGTGCAAAATTCGATCTGTTTAAAAATTTTTCGCATTCCATACGGCCATTGCAAAATTCGATCTGTTTAAAAATTTTTCACATTCCATACGGCCATGTGCAAAATTAGATCTATTTGAAAATTATTCGCATTCCACAGGGCCATGTTCAAAATTCGATGTGTTCAAAAATTATTCCCATTCCATACGGCCACGTGCAAAAGAAAATCTGTTTAAAAAATATTTGTATTCGATAGGGCCGTGTGCAAGCTTAGATGTGTTTAAAAATTATTTCTATTCTATAGGGCCGTGTGCAAAATTAGATCAGTTTTAAAAATTATTTGCATTCCATGCGGGCATGTGCAAAATTAGTTCTGTTTAAAAATTATTCGCATTCCACCAGACTATTTTCACAATTAGATCTGTTTAAAAATTATTCACATTTCATACGGCCATGTGCCAAAATTAGATCTGTTTAAAAATTATTGGCATTCAATACGGCCATGTGAAAAATTAGATCTGTTAAAAAATTATTCGTATTCCATACGGCCATGTGCAAAAATAGTTCTGTTTAAAAATTATTCGCATTCCATACGGCCATGTGCAAAGTTTGAACTATTTATAAATTTTTCGCATTCCATACGGCCATGTGCAAAAGTACATCTGTTTAAAAATTATTCACATTCCATACGGCCATGTGCAAAATTAGATCAATTTAAAAATTATTAGCATTCCATAAGGCCGTGTTCAAAATTCGATCTGTTTAAAAATTATTTTTTATTCGATAGGGCTGTGTGCAAAATTAGTTCTTTTTAAAAATTCATCGCATTCCATACGGCCATGTGATAAATTAGTTCTGTTTAAAAATTATTCACATTCCATACGGCCATGTGAAAAATTAGATCCGTTTAAAAATTATTTGTATTCCATACGGCAATGTGCAAATTTACAACTATTGATAAATTTTTTGCATTCCATACAGCCATTGCAAAATTCGATCTGTTTAAAAATTATTCACATTCTATACGGCCATGTGCAAAATTAGATCTATTTAAACATTATTCGCATTCCATAAGGCCATGTGCAAAAGAAGATCTGTTTAAAAATAGTTGTATTCGATAGGGCCGTGTGCAAACTTAGATGTGTTTAAAAATTATTTGCATTCCATGCGGGCATGTGCAAAATTAGTTCTGTTTAAAAATTATTTGCATTCCACCAGTCTATTTGCACAATTAGATCTGTTTAAAAATTATTCACATTACATACGGCCATGTGAAAAATTAGAGCTGTTTAAAAATTATTCACATTCCATACGGCCATGTGATAAATTAGATCTGTATAAAAAGTATTTGTATTCCATACGGCCATGTGCAAAATTAGATCTGTTTAAAAATTATTCGCATTCCATACGGCCATGTGCAAAATTAGATCTGTTTTAAAATCATTTGCATTCCATACGGCCACGTGCAAAATTAGATCTGCTTAAAAATTATTTGTATTCGATAGGGCTATCTGCAATATTAGATCTGTTTAAAAATTATTGGCATTCAATACGGCCATGTGAAAAATTAGATCTGTTTAAAAATTATTCGTATTCCATACGGCCATGTGCAAAAATAGTTCTGTTTAAAAATTATTCGCATTCTATACGGCCATGTGCAAAATTTGAACTATTTATAAATTTTTCGCATTCCATACGGCCATGTGCAAAACTACATCTGTTTAAAAATTATTCACATTCCATACGGCCATGTGCAAAATTAGATCTATTTAAAAATTTTTCGCATTCCATAAGGCCATGTTCAAAATTCGATCTGTTTAAAAATTATTTCTATTCGATAGGGCTGAGTGCAAAATTAGTTCCTTTTAAAAATTAATCGCATTCCATACGGCCATGTGAAAAATTAGTTCTGTTTAAAAATTATTCGCATTCCACTAGGGCTATTTGCAAAATTAAATCTGTTTAAAAATTATTCACATTACTTACGGCCATGTGCCAAAATTAGATCTGTTTAAAAATTATTCGCATTCCATACGGCCATGTGCAAAAATAGATCTGTTTAAAAATTTATTCGCATTCCATACGGCAATGTGCAAATTTAGAACTATTGATAAATTTTTCGCATTTCATACGGCCATTGCAAAATTCGATCTGTTTAAAAATTATTCACATACTATACGGCCATGTGCAAAATTAGATCTATTTAAACATTATTCGCATTCCATAAGGCCATGTTCAAAATTCGATGTGTTAAAAATTTATTCCCATTCCATTCGGCCATTTGCAAAATTAAATCTGTTTTAAAATCATTCGCATTCCATACGGCCACGTGCAAAATTAGATCTGCTTAAAAATTATTTGTATTCGATAGGGCTAACTGCAATATTAGATCTGTTTAAAAATTATTCACATTCCATACGGCCATGTTAAAAATTAGAGCTGTTTAAAAATTATTCACATTCCATACGGCCATGTGATAAATTATATCTGCTTAAAAATTATTTGTATTCGATAGGGCTATCTGCAATGTTAGATCTGTTTAAAAAAATTTTCGCATACCATACGGCCATGTGCAAAATTAGACCTGTTCAAAAATTATTGGCATTCAATACGGCCATGTGAAAAATTAGATCTGTTTAAAAATTATTCGTATTCCATACGGCCATGTGCAAAAATAGTTCTGTTTAAAAATTATTCGCATTCCATACGGCCATGTGCAAAATTTGAACTATTTATAAATTTTTTGCATTCCATACGGCCATGTGCAAAACTACATCTGTTTAAAAATTATTCACATTCCATACGGCCATGTGCAAAATTAGATCTATTTAAAAAATTTTCGCATTCCATAAGGACATGTTCAAAATTCGATCTGTTTAAAAATTATTTCCATTCGATAGGGCTGTGTGCAAAATTAGTTCTTTTTAAAAATTAATCGCATTCCATACAGCCATGTGAAAAATTAAATCTGATTAAAAATTATTCACATTACTTACGGCCATGTGCCAAATTTAGATCTGTTTAAAAATTATTCGCATTCCATACGGCCATGTGCAAAAATAGATCTGTTTAAAAATTTATTTGCATTCCATACGGCAATGTGCAAATTTAGAACTATTGATAAATTTTTCGCATTCCATACGGCCATTGCAAAATTCGATCTGTTTAAAAATTATTCACATTACATACGGCCATGTGCCAAAATTAGATCTGTTTAAAATTTATTCGCATTCCATACGGCCATGTGCAAAATTAGATCTGTTTAAAAATTATTCGCATTCCATACGGCCATGTGCAAAATTCGATCCGTTTAAAAATTATTCGCATTCCATACGGCAATGTGCAAAAATAGATCTGTTTAAAAATTATTCGCATTCCATACGGCCATGTGCAAAATTAGATCTGTTTAAAAATTATTCGCATTCCATACGGCCATGTGCAAAATTAGATCTGTTTTAAAATTATTCGCATTCCATACGGCCATGTGCAAAATTCGATCTGTTTAAAAATTATTCGCATTCCATACGGCCATGTGCAAAAGAAGATCTGTTTAAAAATTATTCGCATTCCATACGGCCATGTGCAAAATTCGATCTTTTTAAAAATTATTCGCATTCCATACGGCCATGTGCAAAATTCGATCTGTTTAAAAAATAATTCGCATTCCATGCGGCCATGTGCAAAATTCGATCTGTTTAAAAAATATTCGCATTCCATACGGCCATGTGCAAAAGAAGATCTGTTTAAAAATTATTCGCATTCCATACGGCCATGTGCAAAATTCGATCTTTTTAAAAATTATTTGCATTCCATACGGCCATGTGCAAAATTAGATCTGTTTTCAAATTATTGGCATTCCATACGGCCATGTGCAAAATTCGATCTGTTTAAAAATTATTTGCATTCCATACGGCCACGTGCAAAATTCGATCTTTTTAAAAATTATTTGCATTCCATACGGCCATGTGCAAAATTCGATCTGTTTAAAAAATAATTCGCATTCCATACGGCCATGTGCAAAATTCGATCTGTTTAAAAAATATTTGCATTCCATACGGCCATGTGCAAAATTAGATCTGTTTAAAAATTATTTGCATTTCATGCGGCCATGTGCAAAATTAGATCTGTTTAAAAATTATTCGCATTCCATACGGCCATGTGCAAAATTAGATCTTTTTAAAAATTATTCGCATTCCATACAGCCATGTGCAAAATTAGATGTGTTTAAAAATTATTTGCATTCCATACGGCCATGTGCAAAATTAGATCTGTTTAAAAATTATTTGCATTCCTTACGGCCATGTGCAAATTTAGATCTGTTTAAAAATTATTCGCATTCCATACGACCATGTGCAAAAATAGATCTGTTTAAAAATTATTTGCATTCCATACGGCCATGTGCAAAATTCGATCTGTTTAAAAATTATTCGCATTCCATACGGCCACGTGCAAAATTCGATCTTTTTAAAAATTATTTGCATTCCATACGGCCATGTGCAAAATTCGATCTGTTTAAAAAATATTTGCATTCCATACGGCCATGTGGAAAATTAGATCTGTTTAAAAATTATTCGCATTCCATGCGGCCATGTGCAAAATTAGATCTGTTTAAAAATTATTCGCATTCCATACGGCTATGTGCAAAATTAGATCTTTTTAAAAATTATTATCATTCCATACAGCCATGTGCAAAATTAGATGTGTTTAAAAATTATTTGCATTCCATACGGCCATGTGCAAAATTAGATCTGTTTAAAAATTATTTGCATTCCTTACGGCCATGTGCAAATTTAGATCTGTTTAAAAATTATTTGCATTCCATACGGCCATGTGCAAAAATAGATCTGTTTTAAAATTACTCGAATTTGTTTGGACCGTGTGCAAATCCCCTCAAAAAACAACGCCAAAAAATGTAGTTATGATTATACAATAAATCTGATTCCCTAACCTCTTGGTAGGAAATGACCCTCGATAGTTTATACGAAAATGAAAAAAATGATGAAACGGTAAATCTTTATAGAAATAGAAGTGTTACAAAAATAATCAAGCGACTCAGATGGAAGGAAATGTTATAGATATATGAGCTAATACCAACGATAAATATTATAAAGCCCTTATTTTTTTTTTTGGTTTGTTTGTTTGCTTTAATAGCATATCAACCCTTGTTGGGTTATTTACAGCAATTATATTGTTTCAAATAGCTACGGATAAAATCACTTGTAAACAGCAATAATTATATTCAAAACTAATAGTTTTTTCACAATTATATTGTTTCAAATATCGATTTGTATTTGATAATGACAATCATTTATTTGCACACAGTCGTATGATTTCAAGTATTCCAATTTAATACTAATAATTTTCTCATAGGTTTATGGGTCATTTATTATTATCTAATACGAATTCTTTGCACTCAACTACCACTTCAAACAACAATAGGGTTTCAAGTAACTAACAATTATAATAGTCCTTCGTAATCAATGTTAGGTTCAAGCAAGTATTCTTAATACAAATAATTGGCAAAAACTAATTTCAGGTATCCCAAACTAATAATGCATCACCTGGACTCGAACAAAAATTATGGAGAAAAAAGCTTGATGTAAACTACACAATAATGCTACGAACTATTTTTAAAAGATCCTGGAAGCAGCACCCTAGAAAAACAGCAGCCGCTCGGCCACTTACCTCCCTCATCGCAAACCATCCAAGTAAGAAGAAGAACACGTGCTGAACCTTGCTGGAGAAATAGAGACAAACTCATAAGCGAAATTTATTTGTGGACTACTGCTCGTGGACACACCAGTGTTGCCTGACAAGCAAGGACTTAAACGTCGTGAACACTGGATGCAGTCAAACGAACCTGCAAAGAACGATGAATGTTATAGACAGATGGTGAGTGAGAGTCACGTAAATCCGGGCTATCTGTTCGACTTGATCAAGATAAAGTATTTCAGCCAATTGTTTGGTTTCAAGTAAAGAATGATTATAATAGAAATTTGTAAGCAATTATAGCTTCAGGGATTTATTTTATTTCAAATAAATTCATACGGTTTCAAGTATTCCTATCTAATACTAATGATTTTCAAACATATTTCTCTGACCAAAAAGAACAATAAAAATATAACTACGGATAAATCTGGAACTTGATATATAAACTACAAAATGGAGATTTCACGACTCATACTGTTCCAGAGCTGAAGCCTCACCATCAAATACAGTTTTGTTTAGTTTGGTTTGGTTTTATTGCATATCAACCACTGTAGGTTATTTAATGCTAAATCTTTTTTATACATATATATTAAATATATAATTTCTAAACACATTTTGTAGATAACATTTTTAAACGAGAAGACTTTTTTTTTGCACACAGTTAAATCCTTTCACTAATTTCTATCAAATACGAATTATTCTATTTACTATTAATCATTTCTTTCCAAGTAATGCTATTAAACACAAAAAATTAAATGAAACATCAATCATTTGCCTACATACAGTTAAAGGATCACACAGTTCTATTTCAAAGAATTCCGTTTAGCATGTTGTTGTGTTCTGGTTAGTGAACACAAGTAGTAGTAATAATAAGACAAACCACGATATGTGAGGAAAATAGTTTTATTTACAGGAAAGACTATTTACAAGAGAGAGACTGTTAGTAATAAGAACATAGAATTAGTGATAGAGTAATGATATACTTCAACAATAGGAACGACTCTTCTGGTCTGACTCGTAGGCTTATTCCCAGACTGATTCCCGCTACTGCCATATATGGCAGATGGAACAGGTCATTATGCTGAAAAGGTAGGTGATACCTAACACATGTCATCAAAGTTAAATGGTTCCAATTATTGTTGTAAATCACTAACAATTAAATCAATCATCAGTCATTTGCTTACACACAGTTAAATGATTAAACAATTCTACTTCAAGCAATACAGTCTAGCATAAGTCATTTGTTGGCACTCAGTTTAAATGTCAGACCATTCTATTTGACCCATACATAGGAACCTATCCGGTGCAGCCAATCCACGCCAGAGTGGACCTCAGAGCAAATGCATTAAGGAGCTACTCCACATTCCCCAAAACTCCAGCATTACTGGAGCCTCCTCATTAGATGGCTTAATGTCATATCCAGGACACACTTTGGTGGGGTCTTACCCGTCTGTAGAGATGCAGTTGGTGAATTTTACAGCCTCAGCCGACTGGACCCAGTTGCAGTTTAGTGTCATAGTTAAGACAATCGTTTTGTTCCGGTAATGTAAGTGGTGCCTTCAATAAGGTTCCAGACTTTTTTGTACAGGCCTTTAAAATTGTCGTAGACTCTTGAAAATCCAGTATGTTATTGCTATATATCTTATGAGATGACTGACCAATTGTTATGATTTCAGGTTCAAATAAACAGCTACAGCAGCAATTGGAATACACTCTACTAAAGCCTGATTGTCACAGCTAGTGAATTTCAAAAATGCAATCTGGACGTGAGGAGACTTTACAAGAAATGCAATAAAATTCTGTTTAAAACTTGGAAAACTGCCACATAAACATATGGAATGCTTCAGACCGCTTTTAGAGCATCTTGCATAAATCAAGCATCAGTTTTTGAGTGGCATAAGAGATTCAAAGAAGGCAGGGAGTCTGTGAGGGATGATGAGAGGTGTGGGAGGAGTAAAAAGGTCAATACACCAGAGATGGCCAAAGGTTACGGTTAGGGTTACTATGTTGAGGTTTTAAGGCAGTTCAGGAATAAATTCCGTCGGGAGAGGCCAGCACTCTTTAAATCGGGTCAGTGGCATTTCCACCAGGACAACGCACCCGTCCACATTCCATCCTTGTCATAGATTATTTGAGCAAGATGGGCATCAAGACACTTTCTCCGCCTCCCTATAGTCCAGACTTTGCTACATGTGACTTTTGGTTATTCCCTAAGCTCAGAGGCTATCGTTATGAGACAATTGAGGAGATGAAAGAGGCTGTGACGAAGGTCATTGACACGCTCAAACAAGAGGACTTCCATGGGGCCTTCCAGAAATTGTTGGAACATTAGAACAGGTGCATTGCAGTCGGAGGAGATTACTTCAAAGGGGAGTAGAGGTTCATGTCCGTATTATCAATAAAAGTGCTCATAAGAAAAATGTCTGGAAACTTATTTAATGATCCTCGTAGTTAGCGTATTTGAAATGATGCCGTCATTAGAGCATGGAAATGTTTATGAATAGAATAACAAAATACAGAATGAATAGAATATAAGAAAGCATTAAGAATTAAGTCGGGCATATAAAATGCGTAACAAAAACGCAAAAAGACGACAGAGACTGTAGCGAAAAAAGTCTTATAAAGAATGTAAAATACGTATTGTACAGAATCGTAAAAAGACATAACAAAGCCGTAAAATGCAGAAGTATAGAAAATACATAAAAAGTGATACAAGATGAAGAGAAGTAAATAAAACATGAAACAAAAAAAGATGTAGAATGATGAGGAGCAAATAAAAGAGAAGACTTTGATAAAAGCGACTCAAAATGAAGAAAATGATAGAAAACGTCCTACAAATTCGTCAAAGATGAAGAATGAAATAACACAAATAGAGAGCTTTTTATTTCTTTTAAAAAAAAAATGAGATTGAGAATAAAGTGTCACATGTACAAATCCCCCCACCAAAAGAGTTTTCATAAGAGACAAAACATAAATAAAATTAAAAACAAATAGTTAAAAATGAGGTTAGTGAAGGGAAGAGTGGAAAAAAGATCAAAATGCTGATTAAAAGAAAGAAAGAAAGAAAGAAAGAAAGAAAATGCAGACTGAAGAAAGTCATTTCAGAAACAAACAAACAAACCAACAAACAAAGAAATGACTGAAGGAAAACATTTATGAAAGAAAGAAAGAAAGAAAGAAAGAAAGAAAGAAAGAAAATGCAGAGAGAAAAAGAAACATTTGAGAAACAAACAAACAAACAAATGACTGAAAGAAAACATTTAAGAAAGAAAGAAAGAAAGAAAGAAAGAAAGAAAGAAAGAAAGAAAGAAAGAAAATGCAGAGAGAAAAAGAACATTTGAGAAACATACAAACCAACAAACAAACAAACCAACAAACAAATGAATGAAAGAAAACATTTAAGAAAGAAAGAAAGAAAGAAAGAAAATGCAGACAGAAAAAGAAACATTTGAGAAACATACAAACCAACAAACAAACAAATGAACAAACAAATGACAGAAGGAAAACATTTAGAAAGAAAGAAAGAAAGAAAGAAAGAAAGAAAGAAAATGCAGACAGAAAAAGAAACATTTGAGAAACAAACAAACAAACAAACAAACAAATGACTGAAGGAAAACATTTAGAAAGAAAGAAAGAAAGAAAGAAAGAAAGAAAGAAAGAAAGAAAGAAATGGAATATAAAAAATATCGACAAAGAAAAAAGAAATTAAGCAGTTGATAAAACAAGAAAGGCAGAACGAAAGAGAGAACGAAAGAAAGACACATAAAGCGTCGAAAAATAGAAAAAATGATTTAAAACGAAGGAAAAAATAAACATAAAAAAAATGAATGAAGGGAAGGAATTTAAGAGTGAAAGAAATGAGTGAAGATATAAATAAACTGAACGAAATAAATACGAACGGTGAAGGGAGAAAAAAGAATATTGAGCAAAAGTCAGTTTGTTTTTATTTTGAAAAGCTGCGAATGAAACTGGATATTTATCGTAAGTACATGTCGGCTTTTTATCTCTCTGTGTTCGCCATTTGCTTGATGCGCGCATCTCCCGCCATAACGAGGACCTATTATCTTTTCTATCATTGAAAATGTAAACTATTGTTTATGTAATACATTCGTACTTTGTGAGGCACTTCTCAATACAAGTGTTTTCTTGACTTTTAAATCATAAGAATTCGATCCTCAACTGCATTACACTCTCGACTTACATCAGTTACACTGGTTTCTTTTTTTTAATGGCATATCGCCCTTCGAGGGTAATCCAATACCAAAAGCATCCTTCTAATAGGACAGCAGTACAATTACCCAATCCATTCGTTAGACTGGCTTAATTTTGGCAAGAGTTGGTTGAACTACAGAAACTGGTTATTGATTGACTGGTTACAGGTACTTTATGGCATATTAACTTTCTCGGGTTATTTAAAGCTTGATGAAATATATATTTATGGAGCGTTCGGTAACTGTTAAGCGTATAGATGTTAACTTAAAGTCAAGTGGGCGACCTTAGTCGAAGGTGACCGGAAGGCCCCTTTTTCAAAAGCTACTACACCAACGTGTAGGGGAGGACGCTACTCTATTCCCTGGAAAGTCAAGATAGCGACCTTAGTCGAGTGTTACTCGAATGCTCCCTTTTCAATAGCTACTACATCGAAGTGTAAGGGGAGACGCTACTCCATTCCCTGGAAAGTCAAGTTGGCGACCTTGGTTGAGGGTGACCCGAAGGCTCCCTTTTCAATAGCTACTACACCGAAGTGTTTGGGAGGGCACTACTCCATTCCCTGGAAAGTAAATTTGGTGACCTTGGTCGTGGGTGACCCGAAAGCTCCCTTTTTAATAGCGACTACATCGAGGTGTAGAGGAGGACGCTACTCAATTCCCTGGTTTGCTCCACTTTACCCTTCATCCGTACCTTACAAAGTTGAGTGTTAAGCAAGGCGGCCTCAAGTGCCATTTTTGAGTCTTTGGTTTAACTCGACCTAGGGTTTAACATGGTGAACACGCTACTCATTAAAAGAAAAATGTATGCATTAAAATCCCTCCGCTTATGCTGACATTACTGATGGCTGTGCGATAAGCTCTCCACCTGGCATGAAGTCAACAGAGTTTCGATCCCAGCTTGAAGCATCTCGCGTGTCTAACCACACTAATGAGTTGTAAAACAGTCTGTCTATGCATGGTAATTTATATTTGATTTGTAAAATGATAGCTTGTAGGTAATTTAACTTTTCAATGAGTTCTTCAGCCTCGTTTGATAGCACACACTTTATTGTTTTCATGTGTTCCTATCTAGCACTAATTATTCTATTCAATTTAAATCATTCGCTTATACACAATTAAACTGTTTCGAGTATTACTATTTAACATGAGTAATTTTATTTATCAAGTATTGCTATGCAATATAAATGATCTGCATGCAGCTGTATGGTTTTTAATAGCTAAGAATAAACCTTAGAAATGCTTAAACAATTCTATTTGACCCATAGATGGTACCAAAAATTTTCAACTTATCTTGGTCAGAGCGTGGCCTCCGCGATATATATTACCAAGGCCTGTCATATGATTAAAGTTGACTTGCTGACGTCAAAATAGTAGAATTCTGTTTTAGTTGCTACACGGCGTCTTTCAGCGTTGACTCAGTTTCAGAACCAAACATGCCTTCCCCATGTGAAGTACCAAAGTGCAAAGGGAATTATTAAAATGGTCCAAAGGTTCATTGTTTTTCGTTTCCAAAAAGTAAACATTTATTTAATAAATGGAAACATGCCATTAAAAGGGAGAATTTTACCGCAAGTCCATTTAGCAAAGTGAGTCGTTAAAATTTTCATCACCATTTATTTTAACAGGCGCTAAAATCAAAATTTGTAAAAAATTACTTTTGCCGTTATACAACAAAGAAAGAAGTTTTAAAATTTAAACTTAAGCCGAAAAGCTGTTAAACATTATATTTTGTAAAAATATTTGAATTGATTTTTTTTATTGATATCTTATTTAAGAAAATTGTGCCCGTGGTGTAATGGTTATCGTCGTAGGAAATGGACACGGCGACACGAGTTCAAAACCTGGACGAGACTGATTGCATTTCACATAGCACTAATACCCTTGGGAAAGGTATGAATCTAATTATTCTCCCTCCAGCTATGGGTAAATAGTAGGGCAGACTGTATTCTTCAGCCTTAGTGAGGAAACTAGTCTAAGAGAATGAAAACCCTGAATTCAAACCTGTTAAACTCCGCTTAAAAATTGACCTTGTGTTATATCCTGCCCGAGTGGAGGGGTTGGTAAATATAAATAAGGATTTTTTTTTAAAAGAAAAATACATATTTTTCAGAATTGTTTTCCAAGAATGTTAACTCCGTCTCGTGTGCAATTAGTTCTTTGCAAAAAATAATGTTTCGTAAAAATATTTGTTTTGAAAATGGCAATCCATCAAACAGGCTTGAACATCGTTCTGTCGTGAATTTTTTAGTGAATAAGAAGTTCAAACAATGTGCATTTTTTTCTGAAAATGGGTAATGTGTACAGAGAAGGATACTATACTAAAAAAACTCTGTAATTTTTATACTTTCTGTTGATAGAATTGGATATGCTGTGAAAATCTTGTAAAACACGTAATATATTTAGATTTTAGTTAATAATTAGATGATGAAAAAACTTATTTGTTACCGATAAAAGTATAAATTCATGATGATTCTGAGAATTCACAATCAGAATGAATGTATATCAAACATTTCTTTTGCTCAGTCAGTCAGGCTTAGAATATGCTAAGTGTATTCCGACAGATACGCCTAAACAGTAGTGTCGTCTGGGTTTTTGAGCCTAATTTAAGTAACCAGCCTTAGAGAAAGAAAACTTGAATTAAAGTTTTACTCCGCTTTAAAACTGATACATACATACATACATACATACGAATTAGCTGAGATTGAGAAGATATATATATATAGGTTGAGATAGATAGATAGATAGATAGATAGATAGATAGATCTGAATAACTTGAGATGTGTTCAGATACATACATACATACATACATACACATGAATAAGCTGAGATTGAGAAAGACATGTACAGGTTGAGATATCTAGCTAGTTAGCTAGCTAACTAGCTTGATAGATAGATAGATAGATTGAAACAATCTGAGATATGTTCAGATTGAGATAGATAGATAGATAGATAGATAGATAGATAGATAGATAGATAGATAGATGCATACATATATACATATATTGAAACAATCTGAGATTTGTTCAGATTGAGATAGATAGATAGATAGACATACATACATACATACATACATTGAAACAATCTGAGATATGTTCAGATTGAGATAGATAGATAGATAGATAGATAGATAGATAGATAGATAGATAGATATGAATACATACACACTCACCCACGAATATAGATATGTGCTTAAACTCAGATTATTAGATAGTCTGAGCAGTCTGGTGAAGAGCGAGAAACGGATTTGGCTGCATTTTGGAAGCTAAACATTCTATTAAACCACTTTGCTAACCGGCTTATTCCCAATCTCTCTTTTACCCGCAGCGAAAATGCTCCTTTTGCTAACCTTTGTCGTGCAGAGGGCGTAGGCTGAAGCGTCAGGAGTGCCGGAAACCCGAAAATAGAGCCCCGGGTATCAGTATGCTAAATGTGGTGGTGTTGTGTTCGGATGAGCCATGTGGCGATTGATGATGTTTGGGAGTGAATGACGGTCGGTGCAACGGGGTGTAATGAAATGGCTGAGGGTGTGTCATAGAAAGATGTTTCCTTAGAATGGTGAGAGGAAGGAGGAAGGCTTGTGTTTATACAGAGGCTAAGACGAAATGCCGCCATCTTCTGTTCGGATGGAAGCAGAGTGAAAGGAAAGAAAGAATCGAATGTCAGTAGAAAATATAAACAAAGAAAGCTAAAAGGTTCTTTCAGAGATGGATGAAGAAGTTAAGTATGTATTAACATACATCAGCAGATAAAAAGTAAAGATTGATAAATATTTAGTATGTTGGGCAGAATCTTACTCAGGGGCAGATTTTCTGCAGCATCAAACAGGAACTGAACGGATCATCATTGCATTGATTGTTAGATTAGTTGATTTTAATTGCATGTTAACCAGTTTTGGGTCATTCTATTCCTAGATGTTAACTAATTGCATTCATTTTATATTTATATTAAAATACTTTGTGAAAGCCTTTCTTATGATCACAGTTATATAATATCATGTATTCCAATCTAATTCTGGCCCAGTTGACTCAGGCTGTAGAATTCACCGACTGCATTTCTGCAGAGCGGGAAAATTCCCCCAAAGAGTGTCCTGATATAACAAAATAGTCTGATAGTGAGGCTCCAGTAAACTGGAGTTTTGGGGAATACGGAGTACCGCTTTATTGCCATCTCTCCCATATCCACTCAGGCCCGGAGTGGTAGCACTTGATAGGTCTGTTTCTGGGGACGATAGCCGTAACACCGTGTGCACTTAAACTGTGTACTTATGTTAAACTGAATTGCTTGAAATAGAATTGTTTTTGACATTTCAACTCTGTACTAATGCTAAACTGAATTGTTTAAAATAAAACTGTTTATAAGTATAAAAATGGATTTGGCATTATATAAATATTAGTCCGACTTAGGTTCGAAATGTCTTATTTTAAGTCTGTAGTCTAGCACATTAGTTATCCTATCACAAGGTAATTTACCTAACTTTTTGGCCTAAATGATTAAAAAGACTGCATGAATGACGAACCCAATGAAACTCGAACTCACTCGTGAATGTTTGCTAGTCAAGCTTGTTAACCATTACACCACACGAGGCGCCCAGCCATTACGCTACAGGGACCCCCTCCGAACGCTTTCCTGTATTCCTTTCTAATACTAACAATTTTATGGTCTCAAGTAATTATTTCTATCAAATAATAGCCTTTTGTTTGCAAGCAGTTCTATGGTTTCGAGTGACTAATAATAATCCTGAGTAAAGTAAAAAATTACTTTTTAATTACATAGAGATATTGCTTGATTTTTTAATTATATAGAAATTGATTTTTATAGAGATTAATATTGCTAGATTTTTTAAATTATATATTGCTTAATTTTTTAATTATATATACTGATTGATATATAATTATATATATTGACATATATTATATATATTGCTATTGAAATATATATATATATATATATATATATATATATATATATATATATATATATATATATATATATATTGCTATTGATATATAATTATATGTATTGCTATTGATATATAATTATATATTATAATTATATATATAATTGATATTATAATTATATATATGTTGCTTGATATATAATTATATATATTGCTTGATATGTAATTATGTATTGTTTGATTTTCTAATTATATAGAAATTGATATAGATTGATTTTTTAATTATATTGAGATATTGCTTGATTTTTTGTTTATGTGTCAATTTTCCTTTGTTAGGACAAAAATCTCTAAAGCAACATTTTTCGGACAAAGATTATTCCTTTTTTAATATAAAAAAAATAACATATAACAGCCGTTTTGGGGGGAGAAATCTTACATTATTTTTTTTTAATTTACTGTTTGTTTTGTAAGTAAATTAACTGTCAATAAACGATATTAAGCATGATCTTATTATGGATAATACTCTCTCTTTCCCTTTCTTTCTCTCTCTCTCTCTCTCTCCCTCTCTCTCTCTCACTTACACTATATATATAAACATATAGTGTTTTTAAAACGTTTATTTCTGGAAGTAAAAAGTGCTCATAAAAAACAAGACCAAAAAACTGTTTAATCACCTCATCCTGTTCGTCATATGAAACTTATAGTTATAAGAAAGGCATGAAAAGATTAGAAAACAATATATATATATATATATATATATATATATGTGTGTGTGTGTGTGTATGTGTGTGTGTGTGTGTGTGTGTGCGTGTGTGTGTGTGTGTGTGTGTGTAAGTTATATTCATATATTTATGGAATAGAAAATATAGTTATTGTATGTATACATGTTTTAACTGTATCGGTTGATGTCCATTGCTTTGTTTGTAATGAGTTTATATATATATATATATATATATATATATATATATATATATATATATAGAGAGAGAGAGAGAGAGAGAGAGAGAGAGAGAGAGACAGACAGACAGACAGACAGACAGAGAGAGGGGGGACAGACAGACAAAGACAGACAGACAGAGAAAGAGAAAGAGAAAGAGAGAGAGAGAGAGAGAGAGAGAGAGAGAGAGAGATTGAGATAGAAAGAAGGGTTCCTGTATATGCGTGTGTTTGTGTATGGTTGTGTGTTTCAGGAAATACTGAATTACACTATTAGCACTCATATGCTAACCTATTCCCACTAATAGGCGTATATCTTCACACACACACACACACACACACACACACACACACACATATATATATATATATATATATATATATGTATGTATGTATATACATATATTTATACTTAAGAAGCTTTAGGCTATTGATTATATCAAGTATAAGAAGTGGGTTTGGACCCAATAATTCAATTGATCTTATATGATTTTTGAAAAAATAGTTTTCTTCCCAATATGTAAACTTATTCGATTTCCTGATATAAAAATATCTAAAACATTTAATTTCGTAATCAAATATTACACTCCTTCTCTTTTTTACCCTTTTTGTTTAAACTTCCTTCGCTCATTCTCAACCTTCTTGACAGCAAGACAGAAAAAAACGTATATATATATATATATATATATATATATGTATATAGTTTGAATATTTTATATGGCAGCAAATTATTATGAAGGCATGTCTGGTCGTTTTTCGTCGCTACAACTCAATTCAAAATTAGTACTTAAACTAAACAGCCACCAAAAGCGACGACTCCGGAAGACGACCTAAAGATTGCTGAAAGTGTTTGGGCAAAAACATGGGACAATTTTTACACCAACTTGATCCTGAAATATGAAAAAAAAGAACACGGCAACTTGAGAAACTACTATGAAAAACTATAAATAAAGTCTTCTGGAATGTTCAACGAAATATGCCTTCGTAATGCAAACACACACACACACACACACACACACAAACACAAACACACACACACACACACACACACACATATATATATATATATATATATATATATATATATATATATATATATAACCATTTATATGAGTGTATGTTCAGTGAAATGACTACGTGTTCATCATATTTACCTAACCCTCGAGCGGGATATGACTCAAGTTCAATTTTTAAGCGGAGTTTAACAGGTTTAACAGGTTTGAGTTCAGAGTTTTCCTTCACCTAGACTAGTTGCCTCACCAGGGTTGAAGAACCCAGTCTGCCCTGGAGGGAGAATAATTGGATTCATACCTTTCCCAAAGTATTAGTGTTACGTGAAATGCAATCAGTCTCGTTTAGGGTTTGAACTCGTGTCGCCGTGTCCATTTCCTACGACGATAACAATTACACTCCTATTGGCACCTCCAATTAAAATGACTACTTGTTTATCTAGCCATATGGAGGAAGAATCAAAAAATTGGTTTCAAGATTCTAATATCCGATCTTATGATTTGCGAACCGAATTCTTAAGGTATAAGAATATCTCTCATAATCTATTATTTGATATGGGGAGGGCAGTACCGAATAATGACCTTTAATGTCATTGCTTAGGTCAATAGATTGATTACTGGGTAGAGTTCAAGTTTATTATAATGTGCATGACACGCAATTACTACAAACATGATAATAGAAGCAAGGAAATATTATTGGTCGTCTCTATCATGGCCCCTTTTAGTTTTAGATTTTAACTCAAGTTTTTTTAACCACTTATGTATGTACCTAAACCCCGCCACGAGCTGGAAATAACATGAGATCAATTTTTGTGGAAATATTTGGCCAACTCCTTAACCACAAGCAGAATTTGACACATGGTCACTTTTTCAACAGTATTGAACTGGTTTGAATTCAGTGTTTTTGTTTCTCCCAGACTATTTGCTATATAAAGGGTTAAATACGCAGTCTGCCCTACTATTTAGTCTTAGTTGGAGGGAAAACCGATGGATTCGTAATTGGTTGGTTGGTTGGTTGGTTGGGTTTTATGGCATAGCAACCTTTGTAGGTTATTTAACGCCAAATCCATTTTTATGCAAATAATAAGTTCTATTTCAATTGTGAAAAACATTTCTATTTCAAGCCACTCGGTTTAGTTCTAATTCAGCTAATTCAGTTTAGTATAAGTACAGGTTTTGTTTACACAGTTAAATGTCAAAACAGTTCTTTATTAAATAAATCAATTAAATGTAAGTACAGTTACAACGTCAAAAACAGTTCTATTTCAAATAATTCAGTTTACTATAAGCACACAGTTTAAATGTAAGTACGGATTACTTGGCAAAAACATTTCTATTTCAAGCTATTCAGTTTAGTTAAACAATTCAGTTTAGCATAAGTATGCCGTTAGTTCTATTTAACCCATAGATAGGACCTTATCAGGTGCTACCACGCCGGGCCAGAGGGCACCTCTGGTGGTGTAATGGTTAGCAAGTTAGATTAGCAACCTTACACGAGTGAGTTTGAGTCTCATTAGGTGCCCCCTTCATTCGGCCTAGTTGCAAATCAAAATAAAGAGCTTCGTAAATTATTACCACGCCGGGCCAGAGTGGACCTGGGAGCAATGGCAATGATGGGGTACTCTACATTCCCCAAAGCCCCAGCATCACTCGAACCTCACCATGAGATTGTTTAGTGTCATATACAGGACATTCATTGGGGGTGGGTCTTACCTCTCTGTATTCTAGAGCCCTAGCCGACTGGGCAAATGGATTCGTAAGGGTAATAGTACAAAGTGAAAATGCAAACAGCTTTGCCCAAGATTTGAACTCTGGACGCCGATTCCATGGCTACGATAATAGGTGTTACGTGACGCTCGCACCTTTAATTATACTCATGTTTTGCTTCTTTTTTTTTCATAATCTTTTCACAGTTTCTTCATATTTCTTTCATCATAGGGTGTAAATTTACAGATGAAAAAAAAATTCGAGCTATTTTCAAAATGGTCGGTAAAAGGTGTTTTTTTTTTTAAGAGGTTAGCATTCCAAGGTTAAAGATCTCGGTTTACCCTTATATTTACCCATAGATTGTTGTTGAATAGTTGGAATGTCCCCCAATCGACTGTCGAGACCACCAACCGGTCATCAGCCTATGTCGTGTTTTAGAACTAGCTTGATAACTGAAGTTGCCTCTCGCCGATCGCCAAACAAATTAGACAAATTGTGAATTGAATTACCTCGACCAGAAAACCCGGTGAATACCTACGCACGAGATACGGGAACACTAGATAGCTGTTTCGACCTTATTAGGTCTCATCAGCAATATCTACCGTAATGTCCGCCACTGGAGATCGAACCAACGACTACAGATTGCAGTGCCGAAACTCTATAACTGAGACACCAGTTCATATCGATTAGAAATACGCATCCGCGTATAAGAGCTAATAAGGTCGAAACAGCTGTCCAGTGTTCCCGTATGTCGTGCGTAGGTGTTCGCCGGATTTTCTGGTCGAAGTAATTCAATTCACAATATTAATTCGTATACTTAAAAATAAGAAAAACATGTAAATCAGAGAAAATTGATTATTCAAAGAAAAATAAATTGAAGTCGAGGGCCACATACAAAGCAACACAGTGAGTTCAATAATTAATAAAAAGTTTATTAACAAAAAAAAAAAAATAAAGTCCATTCCAAAAAATATAGTCACTTCTCTTTTTAAAAACAGATAAGTCCCGTTAGGTAAAGTAATACGATTCAGAGACCTGACCCCTTTATATCTCAGCGGTCAGTCTAGTTGCAGCAGCAAACATAGCCTTTCAAAGAGCTAAGTCGCTTAGCCGTTTCCAATTCAGCCAAGATATCTGTTTCATCAGGTTTCCGTTACTAACTCGTGATTCTAGCTTCTTTGTCTCAGGTCTGGCTCAAGGCTTCAAAGTCTGAGCAATGGAGGGGGGGCGTTTACTGCTGAATGTCACCTCCGGTCTCTTTCTCTGGTCTTTGCATGTGGACTCTACGTTGCTTTCAGCAAAAATTTGAGTTGATATAATTGTTTCTCTTATTTCCAAGTGGGCGTATCTCATCAAGCTTTTTGTCTAATTAGATTACTGTAATTAATTCCATTCACAGTTGCTTTCTCCGAACCCAACGGTGAATCTCTGTGACTGTTACTCAAAGGAGGAGGGGTATCTTTCCACTTCCATGTTCCGCCTGCTTTGCTCATCTCTCTGCAGTGGGTGGTCCTTTCCTCACGTGACCAACACCTCACGCCCCGCAAATTACTCAGTCTTCCAAAATAAATAAATAAAAATTTTTAATTTCTCAGGGTCTTTTATTTCTCATACAGTTAGATCTGCACCTGGCCACGATTGACCCCTTCTTGACCCAAGCTCCAGATCTGCTATTGTTTTGACTAGCTATCTTTTCGATGAAAAAATAGATATCTTAGCTTTCTCTCTTTCTGTCCTTAAAAAAAAAACTAATTTTATATGTTTTTTGTATTTTTCTACTGAGCCAAAAATTAATCAATATTTCTCGTTTCTTTTTTATTTTGACGATATATTTTATCATTCTTGAAGAAAATCAATGCATGGATTTTATTCTTCTAAGATTCTCGCTAATCATCTTTTCAACTCTTAAAATTTTTCTCGCTCTGGTCTCTGATACTCACATAACTTTGTTATAACTTTCACAACGGTGATAAAGTAAACAAAATAAGCAAAAAGCTTCTTCGGCAATTGGAAGTTATGTCACCCGGTCCATTCAGCGAAGAACATTACGCAAGGAATATTTTGAATTTCAACAATATATATATATATATATATATATATATATATATAAAGATTAATAGGTTCACTTGCGAACTTGCTTTTAGGTTATTCATTCTTCTTCCACACGTTTTTATGACATTTTAAGTCGTCTTCAGGAAGTAAATTGTTTGCTTTTGTGTTTCTTTGGTTTTTATAAGTTTAACTCTTTTGATAAGGTTGTGGGTCGTTTTATTTTCTGGATTTGCGTTTGTAAATGTCCAGTTCGAATTATTTAGCCGTGAAAAACTTTCGTCTCTGCAGATGGTATTTCTCTTTTTCTTTCTTACGAAAGTGTGTTTGTGTGTCTGCGTCGGTGTTTGTGTCCATGCATGTGTATATGCAGGGTTTTTTTTAAATTACTTTTCTTCCCCTAAATAATCTATGATTGTTGATATGCCAGTTTAACTGACTTGGAATTTTCCTGCCTGAGTGATTTTATCTGAAACTAAAAAGAACCAAACCTCTATCAAAAAAGTCGCCGTTATAGAAACCAATGGAAATACTAAACAAAACGATTTACTTCCTGAAGCCGACTTAAAATATCAGAAACACGTGTTGAAGAAAAATAAATAAGCTAAAAGCAAATTTTCTTATGGACCTATTCATTTTAAAGTATTTACATTTGTCTCTCATTGAACCAACGAAAAAAAAATATATATATATACTTTCTGATTGCCTTAAAATGTCATAGGAGCATCGCATCTTTTACATAAACGCATTTACCTACTTCCTCAACGGTGAGCAGAATGAAACACTGGGTCAATCTTTAAGCAGTGAAAGGCACGTTTAAAACAAGTTTCCCTTCTCCTAGTATGGTTGGCTTACCAAAGCAAAAGATCTCAGCCTCCCTTACCACTTACCCATAGCTGGAAGAAGTATAGATATGTCCTTGCCTTTTCCAAAGACATTCGCTCAAGGTGAAATTGGACATCATTATTCAGGATTTAAAATCGGATCATCGACACCGAATTCCTGCAACGATAACCGTCACACTATGAGTGTCTCCTCAAGTGTACAATATATTGTATTAATAATTGCCAACTTCCTAATTTTTTCATCCTAACTTGAAATCCAACATGCATATTTGAAACGAAAAATGAAAGAAATTATTAAATGGAGAATTGAAAAAAAATTCCATATACATAGTTTTTTTCTAAGAATATTTTTCTATCTCGTGATTAAATAGTCGAACATCCTAGAATTACGTAATCTTATCTGCTATTAGACATTGCATCTAACTGATTTGTGTAATCGAGCAACTATCAAACCTAGAAACAAATAATGTTGTACATAGATAATGATACTATTGACCAACCCCACCGCTCGGGCAGGATATGACACAAGGTCAATTTTTAAGCGGAGTTTAACAGGTTTGAATTCAGAGTTTTCCTTCTCCTAGACTAGTTGCCTAACCAAGGCTGAAGAACCTAGTCTGCCCTACTATTTACCCATAGCTGGAGGGAGAATAATTGGATTCATACCTTTCCCAAGGGTATTAGTGCAGTGGTGAAATGCAATCAGTCTCGTCCAGGATTTGAACTCGTGTCGCCGTGTCCATTTCCTACGACGATAACGACTACACCACGGGCACCTCCATACATAGATAATGATAGACGGTGGTTGCGTTTCGTTTCGCTTCCTTGTTTTTAATGGCATATAAAAGGCTATTTAAAGCTAGATCCTGTTTATATATATATATATATATATATATATATACAAAATATATATATTTATATTTATATATATATATATATATATATATACAAAATAAGATAAGAATTCATATATATATATATATATATATATATATATATATATATATATATATATATATATAAATGAATTCTAAACTTATTTTGTTGATTACTTTCTTATCCCGAGTCTCTTTTTAAGATCTTTGGTATCCGTTCCAAGTGAACCAATCACAGTGTCAACATGACTTTAATGTTCTGCAATGTTTTTTCAGATATTCAGTTGATGTATTTTACAGATCCAGCCGATTGACCTGTCTAACCTTTTGGTTTCTGTATCAAATATCGAGCTTAATGCATATAGAAATCTCTCTAGTTACCGAAGATAGTTAAAAGAGACGATCGCTGATCGTTAGATTGGGAATAAAAATCAAAAAAAGATAATAACGTAGTTATCTGATTTAACGTAACAAGATTGGATTGTTTTTGAGAATTTCGTAATATTAATTTTCTTCTCGTCTGTCTGGATTTGGTTTCAGATTTTTATAATGATACCCAGAGAAGAAGTTAACGGTTGAGAGACACAGCTGGGAGCTTGTATACCCAGAGGTCAAGCTGTTTGTAAATTTTGAAGCTGGCAAGAGGTGACAGCTAGCTATGGCTGACAGTTTTTGAAATATTTTTTAAAGTTTAGTCAAGTACTATACAGGTGTGGAATACTTTCAATGGAAGGATACTTTTAATTTAATTTGAACAATAACTGATTTGGAATATGAGGAGATTTACATATAAAAACAGAGTTTTAGCGTCACAGGTTAGTTGGTATTTTGACTTCGAAGGGAATGGATCAACTTATATATATATATATATATATATATATATATATATATATATATATAAATGAGAAAGTCCACGAAGAGATTTGTATTTTTAGGATTTATTGATTTATTTCGTTCTTACATACGTGTATGTTTCCAGCTTGTTTCTTTCATCAGAGAGCATATATGGCATAAAGCTTTGTTAATGGGGTACTCAATGAGACTTGAACTCACTCAAGTTTGCAATTTGAATGGATTTTAGTTGGTTATGGCTATATATAGAGGTCACTCCCATCTTTTTCTCGGAGTGTGTTTACCTGAGCCTGCTTTACCCCTCATAGGTGTTTGATATTTGATGTTTTTTCTTTGTGTGTTTGTGTGTGTGAGTGCATGTGTTGGATTGGTTTCGGATTTTATTTACAATTATCTTATCTGTGTGTCGGGGGTGTGGGGGTGAGTATGTTTCTTGAGATTTTGTGTTTGTGTGTGTGTGTGTGGTAGTGTGGTTTGAAATTTATTGGTGATATTTTACAAATAATTTTGTGTATATATATATATATATACGTATGATTGTGTTTATTTGTGTATGTGTATAATTCATGTTTATTTAACTTCGGTTTTAATTCATCAATATTTTTTTTCCTTTATTTGAACTAGCATGTAGTCGTTAGTTTGGTATATGGACATTATTTCAAAATTGCCTCGACTACATTCAAATAGGTGTTTCGATACATTTAATTTTCTATTTCCTGTTACTTTGATATTGCTCTTGAGAAGGGATATTCTTGTATTAAGGGCCCGTGTTGACCCTATATGTATTCCTTTGCACTTGCTACATTCGATTACGTAGAGTATGTTTTTTGAGTTGCTTTTTAAGTTTTTTAAGACCGACACACATATAACCAGTCAAAACATTGTATTCTGTTTTGTGTATCTGTACATGCCAGAAGATAGTTGATTGCATTTTACTTGATATGCAGTAATTAAACTGTTTACATTTAACTGACATTATTGTTCTTCAAAAAACCACTTATCCTGTCCTGATCATTCCTATTCAGAAAGGCTTACGACGTCTTTTCAATAACGGAAACGCCTATAAGAATCACTGCACTCAGAAAAACTGGATGATCCTCGATTAAAGCTGTGACATCCAGACAGTTTTGAGTTATAAACGCTCTACCATTCTGACATCTGTTTAGAGATTGAGATTTCACATCACTTCGTGTTCGAATTTACATTCAGAGTTCGAATGGAGCCCGAAAGAGCTGCACATCAACGAGAATTCAACGTTTGAAAGAGAGGCTTATCTTATATAGTCAGTGACCAGTATACGCGTGCACAGGGTGGGGTTCGGTTTTTATAGAGTTCAGTATGATTAATATGTAGCAGAATTATAGTCACTGATGTCTGCTATGTTGTTGATCGCTAATCATCCGATTGGGAACTAAAAATGCAAAAATACAAATCGCTTTACCGTTAGCAACTATTTTATATCTTATTCTTTTTCCGTTTCATCTGTGATGCTGTGGAAGCAGGAAGAGATTCATAAAGGACACAAAATTCTGGCTTGCTTATTTGTTTTCTTAGGAACAGATTTTCTTGTATCTTTAATTTGTACTTCTTTCTCGGTTCCCGTTAACTTTTGTATTTCCCGTGCTCCAACAATCAAAAAGGAAAAAAGAGACCAAATCACGAAATCAGTGATATATATATATATATATATATATATATATATATGTTTCCTAGAATACCACACTTCTGCCTCGATTGGGTCATATCGTTAGACCATCCCTCCATCAACCTTTAAAATGTGATCTCAGCAAGACCAGCCAAGAGTGCTAAATTAAGCATATCCTGTTACAGCAAGCCCACTGGAAAAGATCTTGAACTCTGTCAACATGTTTTCTTCCGTCAGCTGATAGCTTATCTATTCGCAACTCGTTATCATTTGTTAGCACTGCCACAAAACCGCCACGGTTACCGTTGGTGATTTTTCTCAATTTCTGGTTAGATACGATTGAGCAGGTCATTGGATTTGATACATTTTTTCAAGATACCGATAAAATTTGCTTCATTATCCATTATAGGTTATCGTATTAAAAGTCTATCACAAATTATTTCTGTATGCTATATAATAAAGCATGATTAATTATTATAATGTTCATAAGAAAGAGCAATATTCAACTCCGTTCAATATCAGGTTAATATATATTTCGATCACTATATATATATATATATATATATATATATATATATATATATATATATATATATCTTCTAAAATTACTTAAGTTCATATTAAAATAGAGTTGAATGTGTACATTAAAATGAGTTTCGGGTAACTTATTGATGGTACATAACAAAAAATATTTTTCGTTTAAATACCAAAACAAAAAAGAATTTTTTTTATTTATACACAAACTGGTTTTATTTCAGATAAAAAAAAATTGTGAACAACTTCTCTTCGTCATTGTCTTCCAGTTACACTGAAAAAATTTTCTATTTTCTCAGAAAAAATGAGAGAAGACTGAAAAACAAGAAAAAACTAATTGCAAAATATAGAGCACAATCGTTTCCATATAAAAAAGATATAATCGACTCGTATTATAAAACCATTTCTTTCTAGGATAATCTTAGAATTAAAACTAGTGATGATAATATAACTAATGGTTAGTTAGTTGGGTTTTAAGGCACACCAACCCTTCTAGGTTATTTAATGCTAAATCCATTTTAGACATATATTTGATTTATAAACGAATAGTTCGTAGATAATATTTTAAGTCGAGCCAAAGCTCATTTGTTTGCACTCTGTGAAGTGGTTGCAAATGGTGCTATGTAAGTAAAAGTTTGTTCAACGTATGGAGACATAGACTTCTTTGTAATTATCACAGGTGTGCTTGAATGTTTCTAAATATTGCTATTCAATACTAACAATCCTATTCAAAATTCTTCATTTTTTCAAATGGCTCCAAGTATGGCTACGTCATACCAACAATTCAATTTAACATCGGTCATTTGCTTGCACATAGTTATATGGTCGAGTAGTTCTATTTGATCCATAAATCGCAGCCTATCAGGTACTAACATTCCGAATCTGAGTTAAAGTGAGAGTAATGGAATGGAAGGGGTATTTCACATTCCCCAAAGATTTAAGACTGGTGTCTCATTATCTGAGGGTTTAGTGTCATACATAGTGTTATATAGTCATTTACATGTTCATGCAGCATCACAATGACACAACAATAAAGACAGATGCATGAAGGATAACGCATGAAGAAAGGAAGCAGGAAGGAAGACACAGGAAGACTCCTTTACAAATATATTTACCTCTCACTATATTTGTAAGGTTTGAAAAGGGTTGTTCAAGGGATGCATATGAGAGGGAGCTGGAGACCGAACATAAACTTCATATTTTGACCCCACTGTTATGACCGTCACGTTGTGTCTTTCTTGTTCTCCTGATGTTGGGGTCCACTCAATCGGGGGTTTCCGAGGGCCCCCTCGGTCGGGTGTGGCTTTCCCTACCACATCTGGTCTCTAGCTGTCTGGAATTCTGCTGGCAACTGCTTTGGCACCCCGAACTCAACTCAATTATATAATAATTCAACGCCCACACGATCGGCCACTGGATCTTTGAAATCGAATGTTTAATCGTCATCAAGCGGAAATAACTGTCATGCAGTTCAGAGGTTACTCTCCTCCGGTGCATCACTGTAGTGGCACAATGGGACCTTCACCTTGTCCCATATCATAAGCCTTAATCCGCCCACGCGATCTCTTTCGATTACTGGCCATCGGAATGTGTCACTTCCTTCCGGTGTATCACCTTGGAATAGCATTTTTGGGCTGGGGCGAGGGTCAAAATATAACAACAGGTCACTTATTCCTAGGAGGCTTACCTCTGCAGAAATGCAGTCGGTGCATTCTACATACAGCTCCAGCCGACTGGGCTGGATAACAAAAGTATGTAAAGTTGGCGACACGTAGGCTCCCTTTTCAATAGCTACTACAACGATGGATAGGGAGGGGTGCTAATTCTTTCCCTGGATTGCTCCACTTTACGATTGATCGATACCTTACCATGCTGAGGTTTAAGAAAGGAGGAATCAAGTACCATTTTTTGAGTCTTTGATATGACTCGACTTGGGATTGAACCCCGGTCTTCCGGTACCTTGATGACATTCTAACCGCTTGGCCAATACATTAATTTTAATGATAATAATGACTTTTTCTAGTTCTTTTGATAATCTCCCACACAATTTCTTATCCCATCCTGAGCTCTCTCAATAGGGAAGTGATTAAATTACGCTGACTGAAATTCCCAGCCGTTGAACAGTATCTCCCTACATCAAAAAACAGGTGTCAACTTATGGTAAAATTTTAGTTCAGGATATCTGGAGTATGAGGAGGACCCTTTATTATCATTACTCCCAGGTTCACTGACGTTCGTGTTTCATCGATGGTTCAAATAATTTTCTTTAAAAATTATTCGGATTTGATAGTACCGTGTACCAAAAATGAAAACTCCGAAGAAACCAATGCGCTAAAAATACAAATATAAACTTGCAATGAATGCTATTCGCTAACATCTAAGCATAAAATAATGTTACATAGCCAGATACGCGAATATGGCCATGTGCGAAATGGGTGAAATGGACATCGAATGTTGGTAACATATATACATAACGTAGAACACAGGAATCTCGAAATTCGAAAACACGTAACGACTTCTTAGTTCAGGTACGAAACCTTTTTATTACTTTTGAGTTAAAGGTTTCGACATAAGGAGAGAGACACAATCTTACTATTCTGTCTTTATCATCTGGCCCCTATCTCGTGCGGCACCCATGGCGTGCAAATTCGTTCACCTCAGCGAGCCCCAAAAGTCGAACCTCCTCGTTCGGCGTCTAGTTTCAACTCTCTTAACTTTCTTCAAATTCCCCAAAATCTCCGCGCACTTCCGGTGCGTGACGTCATTCGCACCCTGTCACACCGTTTGGTATCGGGGTATTGTGACATCTCTGAGTGGCACGTCCGCCCGCGTGCACACGCGTTAAAACCTGCATCAAGTTTGCACCTAACTAACCCATGTGCTGAGCCGAAAGGTTCTCAGTCTAACTAAACCCAAAGGCATGAACCGAAATCCCTCGGCTATTATATTACAATAACCTATAACGGATTGACATACCGTTACAATATATCAAGCAGTCCCTTAATGGCTAGTTTTAATGGCCCTTTGTTTTAATAACTTATGCATAAAATTTATGTTATAATTAATTTCAATTAAATGGATAAACAAAAATACTTGTACTTAGATGTGGCGAAGTAGAGTCGTATTCTCTTGTATCAGTTTACTAGAAATACGTAAGAATCTTCGCCTAAATGAACCACCGTTGAGTGATATTGAATAAAGCAGGCGTAAAGCAATTACGAGGGTCATTCGAAACGTTTTAATGCTCATCCAGAAAAAAAAAGAGCTATAGCTGAACATTTGACTTGTGGCAACGCGCAACCGCTTCATATAAAAACTAGAAACAAATACTAATTCAGATTTCTGTCTTAATTTCTGTGCAGGTGAGGCCCTTACAATGTGGAAAGGCGTGCAACTAATTTAAAAACGGACATAATAGAAACCCAGGAATATGCCAGGGGACATGCTACAAATACTTCCGGAGGACAACCGTTCTCATCCAAAAGTGAAGTAGGTTGCGAAATTCAAGAGGGACAGGGACAGTATGAAAGAAGACACTCACTCGATCAGGTTATCTAAAAACCTTAACCACAGAAGACCAAGTTGATGCCATTTACAATACGGTTTTCAGTAACAGACGTCGTAATTTTCAACAGATTTGCTTAGTCTATTAGCAAGACTTACAGCTCGGTCTATGTTGTTTTAACTGAGATCTTGGAGATGAGCAAGATGACAGTTAGATAGGCCATAAGAATGCAAACGCCATAAAACAAGCCGAAAAAAGTTGACATTTCCATGATATTTCCTATCCGCTTCCAGGTCAACTGTGAAAAATTTCACCTAACATTAATAGCTCAAGATGAAACTTGGATTCACCACTTGGAACCTGAATCAAAAATCCAAGAAAACAGTGGAAACACTCTGCATTTTAAAAAGCATAATCATGATAGACTACCTGAAAAAAGTGAAAATACTATTGGACAGTAATATGTACCTAATTATTCTTTAATTACATAACTATTTAACTATTAACAAGAATTTAGTTATCTACCTTAAAAAATCTAGTTGAAACCCGAGCAAGGAAAGCAAACTATTATAACTAAATTACTTATTCTTCTTTTAACCTTATCGTCCTGGGGAAAAAAAAGGCTCTCTATGGCGTACTCGTGTACGGTAATATAATAGCAAGGATTAGATATTTGTAATATAAATATTTGGAGATTAGCATTAATAATGCTATTGGATATCGAATGGAAAATTCCTTTGAGATGCCGCATAAGTTACGTGGGTTGCAGAATAGGATATGCTAATGTTTCCTAAAACAAACAAGATACAGATGTCCCAACGGAAATGCGGCGTAAGTCGAGTTGGTTACATAAGATGACACGCTCCTGGTTCCTAAAGGAAACACAGCGCAGGTGTTTCCTCTGCGGAAGTGCTGCGGAAGTTGAGTGGGTGGCATATTGGATTGGAAGCGAGTCCACGTGGAACGCGTAGGCGGGAGGCATAACCATGTGAGCATCGGGAAAATTTTGTAAATCAGGAAAGATTTCAACCCTTGCATTGACGAGAGGAGAATGAAGAAGAAAGGCAGAATCGTTTCACAGAAAAACTGACACAGTTGCACCTGTGTGTGTGTGTGTGTGTGTGCGTGTAAATTTTGTAAATCAGGAAAGATTTCGACCCTTGCATTGACGAGAGGAGAACGAAGAAGAAAGGCAGAATCGTTTCACAGAAAAACTGACACAGCTGCACCTCTGTGTGTGTGTGTGTGTGTGTGTGTGTGTGTGAGCATCACGTCCCTCATCGACTTACACTTACTCTACCCATACGTATATTTCCGTTGCCCAGTCAGTTAGAGTTGTAGAATATACCGAATGCATCTCTGCAGATGAGTAAGACTCCCCCAACGAGTATCCTGGACATAACACTAAATAATCTGATGATCAGGTTCCAGTAATGCTGGAGTTTTGGGGAATGCGAAGCACCCCTTCATTGCCATCGCTCCCGGGTTCACTCTGGCCTGAAATAGTATCACCTGATAAGGTCCTATCTAAGGTTCAAATTGAAATAAACAGTGCACTTATGCTAAACTGAATGGTTTGAAATAGGTCTGTTTTTGACATCGAAACTGTGTACTTATGATAAACTGAATTGTTTGACACAGAACTGTTTATATGTATAAAAATTGGATTTTGCATTTTATAGATTACGTTTTGCATTTAACAGATTGCCATTAAACCAAACTAAACCAAACCAAACGTATATTTCGGGTAATAAAAGAATCATACAAGAAATAGGTTTTTTTATACATCAGCGTTTTTGTCTTTCGTTGCTGTACACAACCTTATTTCATTGCGATAATAGTTTTTAAATTTGATGCATGAAATATATGCCCAAATGTTACAACTACGAATGACCAAAAGTAGCAACAATCAATCAAGAATATAATATTGTTCATTTTTCGGTTTGGTTTCTTTTGTTTAATTGGCATATCAACTTTCGTGGGTTATTTAATCATCATCATCATCATCATCATGTCGTGCTGCTAGCACGGATATCCCTGACCCTCTCTCGCTACTTCTCCCAATCATTTATCGCTTCTGGCAGGTCTTCAGGGCTACATCCCGTATCCTCACATAGCTGCTGTATGTATGTTCGAGCTGGTCGTCCTGCTTTTGCTTGGCCATATGCGGGTGTCCATAGGAATACATCACTGATGAGTTCGTCCTTGCTTCTCCAGCAGTGTCCTGAGTGTCTGGTTCGTCTAACTTGTATAGTTTTCGTGATTTTAACTTCAAACTAGAAGATAAGAGGTTTCATAAATTTCCAAATGCGTGTTAGTCCGAAAGTGAATGTTAAAGGGCCACAAGAGCTTGAACTAGCTTACCACGATGTGACAGTCAAGCACGCGCACCACTATGCTACGTGAATTCCCAGCCATGTTTGTTATTATAAAAACCGATTATCATAAATACGGTAATTCATCGTAACCCTTCTTTTTTTAGTTTCTTTGTTTCAGTGTCATATCAACCTCTATGGATTATTTAATGCTGAAACCATGTAATTATTTAATCTGTAGCTGGTCGGGATAAGGAGGTCCTTATCTTTCCGTCAGCGAATTAGTTCAAAAATGAATGGCAACCATTGTTTTTAAGTTCATAAAGAAATAAAGTTGAATATACATTGAAAGGTTTTTTCAGGGAACGTATCGATGAGACATAACGAGACAATTATTCGTTTAAATACAAAGAAAAATCATTTTTTATTGATATGCAAACAGTTTTAAGTGGAGATAAAAATTTAGTGAACAGCCTACCCCATTCAGTGTCTTACAGTTGCATACAAAAAGCACTGAATATTTCCCTAGATTGTGTCCAATTACTGTTGAATACTTGATTTGTTTTACAGAATGCAAAATAATATAGGGTTATTTAACGCCGAAGTCAGTCTTTCCAAAGATATTATATTCACAATTCACTTGAGTCACTACCACTAAGACAGTATGTATTGAAACAACAAAAAGGGATAAGCACTCTGTGAAATCAATTCTCTTTTTATCTTAATAAAACTGTTTTACCATATCAGCAGCCTTCACTATTTGGTTTCAACAGCAATGGTTTTGCAATCAGTCATATTGCACTTTTTTGCTCCGGCGGCTAGAATTGTAAAATACACCGACTGCATTTCTGCAGAGGGGTTAGACCACCCCCAAATGAATGTCCTGTATATGACACTAAATAACCTGATGGTGAGGTTCCAGTGATTCTGGAGCTTTGGAGAATGCGGAGCACCCCTTCGTAGCCATTGCCCTCAGGTCCACTCTGGCCCAGAATGGTAGCACCTGATAGGGCCCTATCTAGGGGTTATAAATAGAACTAACCACGTTCTTATGCTAAACTGAATTGTTTGAAATGGAACTGTTTTTGACATTGAAACTGTACTTACACTAAACTGAATTGTTTAATACAGAACTTCTGTGCTTATTCTAAACTGAATTAGGTGAATTAGAACTGTTTGAATAAACTAAATAGCTTGAAATAGAAATGTTTTAGAAAATTAAACTTTGTACTTATGCTAAACTGAATTGTTTGAAATAGAACTGATTATTGTATACAAATGGATTTGTCGTTAAACAATCTACAAAGTTTGATATGCCATAAAACCCAACCGACTAAAACCAACATATGGCACTTTTAATCTTATTTAGTCATCTTGTTTTTAGATTATATTCCTATCTCATAAGGGTAATAATAATAAAAGTATTACCTTAATTCAACTAATTTTCCAGCGATCAACATGGCGTTGTATTACCCAGCTAGCTAGGACTGTAGAATACACCGACTGCTTTGCTGCAGGGGGATAAGACCTCACCAACGAGTGTCCTGTATATGACACTAAAGAATTTGAAGCTTTGTAGAATACGGAGTACTCCTTCATTACCATCGCTCCCTGGTCTACTCTGGCAGGGAGTGGTAGCACCTTATAAGTTCCGATCTCTCGGTCAAATAAAACAAAATTATGCACTTATGCTCAACTGAATTATTTGAAATAGAACTGCTCTTTGATATTGAAACTGTGTAATTAAGCAAAACTCAAATGTTTGAAATAGAACTGCTTATATGTATATCAATGGATTAGGCATTAAATAACCTACACTGGTTGTTATGCCATAAAACCAAACCAAACTAAATTATGGCGTTGTGGCTTACATGCTAGACTGCTATATTTTACTTTGCCATTCTCTTTCCGACTAATACTCAGGTAAAAGGCATAAATCCCTTTATCTTTGCAGCTATAGTTTGAATAGCACTAGTACTGTTATTTTGAAAGGATGGATTCGGCATTTAATAACCTATGAAGATTGATATGCCATTAAACAAAGACACCAATCAATAAGTATCTTTCTTCGTCTTTTGTCTGTAAAAAATTATAACCACCATTTTTTGACAAATGCTCCGAAATCATATTCTAAGTACAATAATTTGAGAAAAATCTAAACTTTTAAATAGAGTTTACGTAGACGTTCGATTTGCAAGCTAAGTACAGAATCTAGCAGAATCAGGTTCTGCAGTGAAAATGCCACCACGCAGGTGACAAGAGTAGCAATATGGGGGTGGAGATATGTCTTTGAAGAGCAACATCCATATCCTTCCTGTTAACATTATGGCGTAGAATGGTAACCATCGTGCTTTTGTGATTTTTTCCCAGACACCTCATCTCTCTACTTGATGACATCCCGTGGTTAGTTTATTCACTAAATTTATCCCCTTGTGATTAATTTTTCTATGAATACCTGAAGGGCTTAAATTTTTAAACGTAATTCAGAGATATATCCTCTTGTGATTAGTTATACTGGGAATATCTTAAGAGCTTAAGTCTTTAAACTTACCTCAGAGATCTATCCCTCTGAGGCTACTTCCTTTGAAAATATCTGAAGAGGTCAAGTCTTATATAAAATAGATATCTGCATTTGTTTCTATATTTAATGGGATATTGTTGTATAGCGTTATACAAATACAAGCGGAGACATAATCAAACATAATTTACGAACTCCAAATAACGAACGAACACACTTCTTTATAAAAATATACCTCTCAGACTTTATTCTCGAATGGGGCGATGTTTCTGTGGTGTGTGAGAGATGGGAGGAGACAGGGACAGACTGCTATATAGACCCAACTTCATCTCTTGACCATAGCACGCTGTGTTATCGTCAAGAACCCACTTAGCACTTCTTCTGCGTCTTCGCTGTGGTTGCTCAACCGGGGGTCGCTGAGGGCAACAGCCCTTGTGGGGCATTCTCAGTCTGCAAACTGGCTGGCCTTCCTATCGCCAACTGACTCAACGATCACCGGCATCTGCCTATATTCTTTCATAACGCCCACTTGCTTCCGCTTTTTCTTCTGTATATTTACACAGGTGCACCTCTGATTGACGGCTCGCTCATGGGTCAATATATAACAATACAAACCTTCGCCAAATCCATTTTTGTTGAACATTACTAATTCTGTCTAACCTTTAGCCTGAGGAAGGGTGAGTTCATGACTTTCCCAATGGTAAAAATTTTAAAGTTAATGAAAAAGCGCGACTTGAGTTCGAGTCGCATTCTACGGCTTCGCAGTCTATTCACTACGACACACTGACTCCTCCAAATATATATGTAGACGAAAATTTACCAGAATAAAATATCATATTTTTCATTAAATTTTTCTGCGATTTTATTTATTTATTTATTGTTTTATCCACAAGGAAATACGTTTTCAATACAAACTGTAAGCCTACTAATGACGCTTCACAATCTTACATTTTTATCGATTTTGAGGTTTACATGATGTGTGGTCCATAACAAAGTATCACCATTTGTCCTGATTACAGAATATCAGTGACATTCAGCTGAATGTATATTACGTAATTTAATAAGATTCGCTAAGCATAACGGTTATCGACGTGGGAAATGGAATCGGTGACTGTGGTTCAAATCCACGACAAGGTTGTTTGCACTTCACTTCGTGCTAATTGGGTGGGGGTGGAGGGCTTGTGAATCCATCGGTTCAACTCCATCCCCTCAAGCAATTAACAAATTTTAAAACAGTCTAAGTAATGCATCAAGGAAGGGAAAACAAAGAATTCAAGGAAGGGAAAACAAAGAATTCAAACCAAGTTTACATATCTTGAAAATTGACCTTGTGCCACATACTTCGGGTTGCACGTAAGTTGCTTAAATACATACATTACATTGTCCAATCGGGTGAGGCTGTAGAATACACCGACTGCACCTCTGAAGAGGGGTAAAAACCACCTCAATGACTGTCCTGGATATGACACTAAACAATCTGATGGTGAGGTTCCAGTAATGCTGGAACTTTGAAGAATGCGGAGTACTCTTTCATTGCCATTGCTCCTAGGTCCACTCTGCCCCGGTGTGGTAGCTCCAGAGAGGGCCCTATCTATGGGTTAAATAGAACTAACGGCATACTTATGCTAAACTGAATTGTTTGACTAAACTGAATAGCTTTAAATAGAACTGTTTTTTACCAAATGATCTCTACTTACATTTAAACAGTGTACTTATGCTAAACTGAATTATTTGAAATAGAACAGTTTTTTGACATTGAAACCGTACTTACACTAAACTGATTTGTTTAATTTAGAACTGTTTTGACATTTAACTGTGTGTAAACAAAACCTGAACCTATACTAAACTGAATTAGCTAAATTAGAACTGTTTGACTAAACTAAATAGATTGAAATAGAAATGTTTTTTCACAATTAAATTGTACTTACATTTAAACTGTGAACTTATCCTTAACTGAATTGTTTGAAATAGAACTATTTTCATAAAAATGGATTTGGCGTTAAATAACTAACAAAGGTTGATATGCCATAAAACCTAAACAACCAACCAACAACATACATTACATATTTGTAAAATTTAGTTCTATTTCAATTATGTAAATACCTATAGCGTAACTTCCTAAAATCATACGATTCCTTGAGAGAAAACAAATAAAATACGCCCATTCAAATCTCAGCATATTGTCTCTTTTCTATTGTTTATTCAATCTCTCTCTCTCTCTCTCTCTCTCTCTCTCTCTCTCTCTCTCTCTCTCTCTCTCTCTCTTAAATAAGCAAACACACACACTTGACATCCATCGCACTCTCATGAGCACACTTGCGTGTCTCATCAGAACGGTCGCCATTATTGAGAATACACCGTCACATCCACAACCACGCATGCGCACGACACTCCAATTATATTTCATTGGAAGAATGATGCATTTTATTTCAATGTAATTCATTGCCAAGATCCCAGAACAGAAATAAACGCTGGGAACGAAACATTTGTCACGACATTGATAAACATTGAATAACTGCATACTCTGTAATGAGTTGAAATGAGAAATAAAATGTGCTTCATTCTAATTTAAAGATAACAATAAAACTACTACTGCCACACTACCGCTACTTTCACCAGGTTTGATTAAAGAGATAGAGAAGTGGACTAAAAGCCAAGAGGTTTTAAATTATAAATATTTCCAATAAGGTATGCGGTTTCAATCGTGGGTGATAGGATTTCACTCTGTAAACTTATTCATAAAACTAGTTGACTTTCCTGGAGAGAAAAGGTGGATTTTGGTGAATTTGAGTAAATGATAAAAATAAGTGGAAAAATGGAAAAATTAGACATATACAAAGGGTTTAGTGGTAATATTTCGTTCTGCATTGATAAAACTTCATCAGACTAAACATTTTTTTTTCGTTTTTCTACATTTTATCTATTGAGGAAAAAATAGACTAACGGAGAATGTAAAAAGTTATAAAGAGAGGAAAGTGTAAAAAGACAAAGGATAGATAAGGGAAGAATCAGAAATTTGAGTGATGATGATGGGGGTTAATTTGGTTTTGACTGTGAACTTGAAGGTGGAACCAAATGTATCGAGTTTCATCAAAGGAAAAAAAAAAAAACTCTAGCAAAATTAACATATCCTTACACGCAATACCACCATACAATGAACGATTTTTCTGAAGTTTCTTTTGTCTTTTTTTCTTTTTCCTTTCCTTTTAGATACTCCATTACAGTCAATGTCTTTGAGGAAACAGTTGCCCAGTCGGCTGGGGCTGTAGAATACAATGACTGCTTCTGTACAGAGGGATAAGATCCCCCAAGACGAGTTTCCTGGATCTGACACTAAACAATCTTATTGTCATGTTCCTGTAATGCTGGAGCTTTGGGAAATGCGGAGTACTCCTTCATTGCCATTGCTCCCAGATCTACTCTGGCCCAGAGAGGTAGCACTTGATAGAGTCCTATATATGGGTTCAATAGAATAAACTGCGTAATTATGCTAAACTGAATTGTTTGAAATGGAACAGTATTTGGGTGCTAAACTGAATTGTTTTAAATATAACTGTTTTTTTTTACATTGACACTGTAATTATGGTAAACGGAATTGTTTGAAATATAACTGTTTTGACATTTAACAGTGTGTAAACAAAAAACTCTACTTATAATAATCTGAATTGTTTGATATCGATCTTTAACTAAACTGAATAGCTTAAAATATATTTTTTGACAATTAAACTATATTTATGCTAAACTGACTTGCTTGAAATATAACTGTTTATTTGTATTAAAATGGATTTGGCATTAAATAACCTACAAAATTCATATGCCAAAAAACCCAAACAAACAAACACATTTGAGTAAACGGGGTGTCTAAGAAATTATACCCGTTTCATTTTCTCTTTTGTCTCTCTAAATAAACCTATTACCCTCATGTTTCCCTCTTTCTCACTAAAATTACCTGTGGAAAAATGCTAGAATACGATTTTTTCTAATGAGGTTTGGTTTCTTTGTTCAATGGCATATGAACCTTTGTAGGTTATTTAATGCCAAAGCCATTCTCCGAAAAGAACAGTAGTGGTGCTATTTAACCCATAGCCGGGAGGATAAGGGGGTTCATACCTTTCCCCTTGGGTATTGCCCGAAAGTAAACGCTATAGCGTGACTGGAGTACGAACTCGCTTACTACGATTCCGCAGTCCATCGCTTTAACCATTACACCACGAGGATCCCCTTTTAATGAGAGTAAAATGAGTATTTTGTGTTGATAAATGTTCCTTCTCTCGCAGAAAGCAATGAGACTAATAGACAAATGCCATAAAGACTTTTTTTACTTCGGGTTTCTTTTAATGGTATATCAAAGCTTCCCGGGTTATCTAATCCAAAAGGCGTCCTTGGTGAAAAACGGTATTGATACTATTCAACCCATTGCTGAAAGATCAGGGGATCGATTGATTTTTTTAAAAACAAACTTAATAGTATGTATACAGTTGGAATTCGTTTACCACAGTACAGCACTTTCGGCACTAAGCCACTGGTACTTCCCCTTAAAATGAATCTTTGTTTCATAGAACTGGGTTTGGTTTGGTTTGTTTGGTTTTATGGCATATCAACCTTTGTAGGTTATTTAACGCCAAATCCATTTTTATGTAAATAATCTGTTCTATTGAAAACAATTCAGTTTAGCATAAGTACACAGTTTAACGGTCAAAAACATTTCCATTTTTAACTATTCAAGCATTTGTAAGTAACAATTCGGTCAAGTGTAAATACAGTTTTAATGTCGAAAAATAGTTCTATTTCAAATAATTCAGTTAAGCATAAACACGCAGTTTAAATGTAAGTACGGTTTAATTGTAAAAGTCATTTCTATTTCAAACTATTCAGTTTTACTCAAACAATTCATTTTAGCATAAGTATGCTGTTAATTCTATTTAACCCATAGATAGGACCCTTATCAGGTGCTACCACTCCGGGCCAGAGTGGACCTGGGAGCAATGACAATGAAGGGGTACTCTGCATTCCCCAAAACTCCAGCATTGCTGGAACATCACCATCAGATTGTTTAGTGTCATATCCAGGACACTCATAAGGGGGAGACTTACCCCTCTGCAGAGGTGCAGTCAGTGTATTCTACAGCCCCAGCTGACTGGGCAATACACAGAGTTAAATGTCAAACAGTTTTATTTCAGATAATTCAGTTCAGCATAAGTACACAGTTTAGACGTCAAAAACAGTTCTATTTCGAGCAATTCAGTTCAGCACTAGTACGCAGTCTCAATGTCAAAACAGTTCCATTTTAAACAATTCAATTTAGCATAAATACGCAGTTTAAATGCAAAAATCAGTATAGAGAAAGAAGCACGTAGTTCTATTTAACCCATAGATAGGACCCTTATCAGGTGCTACCACTCCGGGCCAGAGTGGACCTGGGAGCGATGGCAATGAAGGGGTACTCAGCATTCCCCAAAGCTTCAGCATTGCTGGAACCTCACCATCAGATTGTTTAGTGTCATATCCAGGACACTCGTTGGGGGGGGTCTTACCCCTCTGCAGAGAAGCAGTCGGTGTATTCTACAGCCCCAGCCGACTGGGCCATATAGAACTGGGGCTCTCATCAATGTATGTATCTTTTTATCAAAAACTTAATATCATTTCTTCGGGGAAGGGTTATCCGTCTGTAAGGGATACAGTCAGTATATCCTAGTCCCCGATGACATGGTATGTTGTTTTTTTTAATATTCTCTCATTTCTATGGTTCTAAGCGTTTTTTTAATTAATAGCATATCAACTTTTGTGTGTTATTAATTTCAAAAGTTATACTTACGGAAAAAAAACATTAGTGGTGTTATTTAAACCCATGACTTGGGGATAAGAGAGTTCATGTCTTTCCAAATGTTATGAGTCTAGACGTAAACGTAATACCCCGACTAAAGTTTGAATTCGCTTATTACGATGTCGCAGTCCTGCACATTAGCCTCTATGCTATGGGAATGTCTTCAATATCTTGTTTCAGTTTTCAAAAGCATGTAGAAATTATAATTTATGCTGTTAATTAGAAATTTCACCTTTTAATCTATTCTAACAAACGTTAATTCAAATTAATCTATTTTAACAGTGTCTAATCCCATCAGAGGTTCTTCTATACATAAAGGTTTGGTGTCATGCCTATTGTTCGGTATCACGTCTATTTCCATCTAATCCCATCAGAGGTTCTTCTATGCTTAAAGCTTCGGTGTCATGCCTATTGTTCGGTATCACGGCAAAACGTTAACCTTACCTTCAGTTGTTTAGTATTATACCAAATTAATATCCTCTAAAAAGTTACGCGTCCAACTGTTCCCTCTTCAACTATAAGTAAATAGTAGGGCAAGCAGCTCTCTTTATATAGGGTGTAGAGAAGAGGAAAATCTCGTATTTTGGTTTGGCGCGCAATTTAATTTGACACTTAATTTCACCCAATCAGGATGACTTATCCTATTCAGCCCGGACCTTCATTTCCGGCTAGCAAAACGGGTGAGCGGCCAAACCCAGTCTCTTTGGCTTGAGACGGCGACCAGAACAGACATTCCTATGGTCGTCCCTGCTTAGCGATGCTTTTTAACATAGCAACACCAACAGCAGCAACATGGACAAACAACGAGGGAACCATCTAATTTATGGATTCTTTACGAGGAATCCCAGTTGAACATAAATTAGAAACATACAACATGCCTCGCACAGGCCCAACTTTGTGTCACCCCAAAAATTGGCTATGTCGATCTGAGCGTAACTCCGCTCTCGACACACTAGCTCCCATTTCACCTCTGGTCCACATTAATGGAGATAACGCAGACTCTCCCCCCAAAATACCAGACACACAAAAATACACGGTGACTCTAAATACAATCCCTCACACGTCCAGCAACACACGCTGCCCTCTAAACATCTCGCTACGCCAATTTCACTCCAACACTAACAAGCCTAAACTCCACGAGTCTTGCAGCACCAAAAGCAAACCATATTCTATGCTGCAAATAAAAACTTTTTTTGTTGTGTTGTTAAATAAAAGTTTCGTAATTCATTTGTGTTGCCTAAAAATATAGTGTTAGAGAAAATAACCATTTCCTGAAACACTATAAGGGTATGGTTAACGGTCGAGGAGAAAGACAACTCTGAATTCAAAGTTGTTAAATTCCGTTTAAAATTGACGTTATCATCTATCCTTCCCACAGATATGGGGGGTAAAGACACTACCAGGATAAAACTTTGGGAAAAGCTTTTTCCTCTCAGCAGGGGATACTGTCAGGGTATTCAAGCTCCACCGACAAGACATTGAAACACCAACGTTTACAATGAAAGGTAAATCTTCATAAGGTTATTATGATATATATATATATCCAAGAAATCGTGAAGTCACAGCTCATTGGTTGCTTGGTTTTACGTCATGTCAAATCATGTCGTTTTATTAAACGGAGGAGTCAGTTTTTTCTATGCAATTATTATGTTTTCAAGTAAATAGACTTATCTGATGATAATAACGATTTGTTTGCAAACACTGATATGGTATCAAATATTCACATCTAGTATTAAAAGATGGGAGTTCCCATACAATAGTAGTTAAACTGTTGGACTGCGACATCTTATAAAGTGAACTAGAACTCCAGTCGTACTATTAGTTAATTTTCAACCAAGGCACCTTGGCTGGTGTAATGGTCAACAAGTTAGACCAGCAATCCTTCACGAAAAAGTTCGATTCCCATTTCGTGTTTCATTCATGCGGCCTTCTGCCTCAGCTTAGTTAAAAGTTTTACTTTACTTTTGGACTTAAACTCTTGTAAAAGGCATGAACCCGTTAATACCAACCATATGTGGGTTAAAAATTACATGTACTGTTCTGCTGAGATGGATTTGGCGTTAATTAACCCACAAAGTTTGATATACAATGAAACAAAGTAAGTAAACAAAACTAAAACTCAAATATTGCACCCAGTTATTTATTTTCAAGTATTCTTATCTAATATTAATAATTTTCTCCATATTTCTCGATAAATTTCTCTGCATAAAAATGTTTAACAAGAAAGTCTGATGGCGAGTTGTTCTTAAGGCATGTAATCTTTTCTTTCTTTTTTAATGGTGAATTCTGTTTTTTTGAAATAGCAATTATGTGTAAAAATCATTGGTAAATACAGGCTTTACAGAAGAATCAATGAAATTATTCAGTCATACGTTTCTAAGGATCCCAAGGTGATTCTAATACTTTTCAAACTTACAAATAGACTAGTTCATCTCTGCAGAGGATAAAACACCCCAACGAATGTCCTGATATGACTCTGAATAATCTGATTGTGAGGCTCCAGTAATGCTGGAGCTTTGGGGAATGCAGAGTACTCTTTCATTGCCATCGTTCCCCTGTCCCCTCTATCCCGGAGAAGTAACACCTAATTGAGTCCTATCAATGGGTCAGATCGAACTGTTTGATATTTAAATTTGTTGCCAGCAAATGAGTCATGCTATTTGACCTATAGATAGGACCCTATAAGGTGCTATCACTTCGGGCTCGAATGGACCTCGGAACGATGGCAATGAAGGAGTGCTCTGCATTACCCAAAGCTCCAGTATTACTGGAGCCTCATCATAAGATGGTTTACTGTTATATGCAGGATACTTGTAGTGGAGGGTCTAACCCATCTGAAAAGCAGTCGGTGTATTCTACAGCCCCATCAGAGTGGTCAAAATAGATTAAACCTTAACAGATAGTATCACTTCAGATCAGAGAAGACCTCTGATTAATGCTAATGAAGGGTTGAGCCCATACTCCCCGGGGCACAAGAACTAGAATCTCCCTACAAAATAAAGTTAATGTCGTACGAACATTTTGGAATAGATTTTTAGCAGTTTTAGAAAAAAGAACTACACGAGTGTTAATATAAAAATTCAAACCGATCTATTTGATCAGTAGATGACATCCTAACAGGTACTACCTTTCGGCTCAAAGTAGACCTATGAATAATGACAGTATTCCCCAGAGCACCAGAACTTGATCCTCACCACCAGATTCAGTTAATGCAAGTGATTTTTTAAGAAATATTTTAAACAATTTTTACCAAAAGAAAAAAAAAATTAGGCAAGTTTTCTTTGGATGCATTTTTTTTTATATTGTCATCAACAAATTATTTTTTGTAACTCATTCTGTTATATTTATAATTACTAATTGCCACTAATTGTAAGGTTCTCTCGGGATGAAACATCAGTTATTTATCAAAACTGAATATATTTAAATAAATCAGGATTTTCAATAATTTTTTTCCATCTTAAAAATATCTGACTGTAAATACCTTCCAATGAATGTTTTGAGAGGATGTTTTCAATTTTTTTTTTTTCAGTTTGCTTTCTTTTTTAAATCTGGTTGGCTTTCTAAGTAGGTTTAACGATGTGCATTCTTTTGTCTAGTTGTCTTTGATTAGAATGGAATACCAGACATAGCAATATAATAGTACAGGGATATACATGCATAATGCATTGTAGACCGAAAAACAAGTAAAGATATGAATTTATATATATATATATATATATATATATATATATATATATATATATATATATAAACTTCGGTTTATATTACAGAGGAAAAAATGACAGATCAAGAAGTGCAGATAGATAGATAGATATTGTTTCCAAAGTTTCAGATAAGTGCCTGACGACCTTTGCAATTCAGAATCATACCCTGGAGGTTTACGTCTCTGCAATGGATGCAATTGGGTATAATTTGTCACTGACTTTTTAAAAGTGTGCTCGTATATATATATATATATATATATATATATGTGTGTGTGTGTGTGTGTATGTGTGTGTGTGTGTGTGTGTGTGTGTGTGTGTGTGAGTGAGTGTGGGTGTGTGCCTTGAAATACGACAGACACTTTATAACTGCCTATTTTGTCTTTGATCCGTTAAAGTCTCCTTAAAAATCATTTGAGTTTTGGATGGAATGAATTTTGGAAGGCGCCGTATATTGTCTATGAGCTTTCGTCTAAAACTGTAATCATCTTTCAGAGAGTGAATAATCAAATCACAAACGATGATGAGTCACATGCATTCTTACAAAAGTTGGTGGAAGAACAAGTACACGGGGAATTTATGGAAGAAATTTTACTACTAGAGAAAGAAATTTGCAAAAGAGAAAATTCTCCCTGCGAGCCTTATTAAACACGTCTTGGAGGAAACACCCTACAAAACAGCGGCTGCTGGGCAATCTACCACCTATTACGAAAACTATCCAAATTAGACTAACTAGACATGCAAGAAACTCCTAGAGAAGAAAGGACGAACTAATTAGCGATATACTCTTGTGGACCCCCGCACTTGGACGAGCAAAAGTTGGACGACCAGCTAGAACCAATTTACAAACGCTTTGTGCCGATACAGGATGTAGCTTTGAAGCCCTGCTGGTAGCGATGGACGATAGAGACTGGTGGGGAGAGAGGTTCAGGGAGATCCATGCTCGCAGTTCGACATGATATATATGTATATATATATATATATATATATATATATATATATATATATATATTATAAGAGTGTTGGTTATCACTAAATCACTTTGTGGGTAAGTGTCAACCAAGTGCAATAAAATATGGAGAGTGCTCAATATCTTAGATAGAGCAATTTTATAATAATGATATATATATATATATATATATATATATATATATATATATATATATATATATTAATCCATGGAATATACATTGCGACCCCTGGGTTTCATGGTACTTTTTGCAAAACGAGAATCATCAGGCACTTAAGAAGATGGAATGAATTAAAGATTTTCGTTTCATTCCAATTGCCTGATCATTGTTGTTTTGCAAAAAAGGCCATGAAACCCAGGGGTCATAGTCTATATTCCATGGATTATATACATATATATATATATATATATATGTTTATTTATTTATTTATTTTATATATACATATATATATATAAATATAATGCTAATCAATTTAGGAAAACCAGAATTTTTCTTCTTTTATCTTTTTAAAATACTTATTGAATAAAATTCAATTTTTACACTTGGTTTGTTGTGTACGTGTTTTTGTCACCAAATAATTGTTATTCTGCTCTTGTATTGTGAAGATTCCAAAGTTACTATACTTTTACTTTTATCAGATATGATGATAATTTTTTTTTCCTTTTTAATAAGCATCTTTATACAGCTAAGTGTCTGTAAGATAAAATCCGATCATTAGTATCAATATTAATGATCGCAGTGATTATTCTTTGGATGAATTCATTATAGAATTCTAAATCACTCTGTCTATAGTTCATGTTTATGAGACTTATTCTTTTGGAACTGGAATTACGTAACAAAAAAACCATGTTCCTCGAAACGGCTGAGGAAATCAGAATGGAATTATCTAAAGTAAATAACATTCACATATCCAAGCGACAACAAAAATAACATTCTTTTTTTTACAATTTTTAGCAACTGGTAGGATCTTGTTCATAAAATGTCCAACCGTAAAATCAGAACGATGGATATAGTGACCTTTCAGTCTGGCCGAAAATTCACATTTGAATGAAACACATTTTAATTGGTATGACACAAACAGTAGAATTACACGGCTATATCTGGAACAAAACCTCATTTAATTCTATCACAGGGATTACATTTTTATATGATTGAGAAGCTGTCAATAGTAACTCTGTGTATTTTAATCACACTTTCCGTTGATGAGATATTGATACGGAGGTATATGAACTGGTCTACTAATTGGAAAGATTTGTCATTTACTGAAGTGATGGAACCATCTTGAACATCCACCCATGATGAATTCTTAGTGGGTATCAGTTACAGAGGAATGTATTATGTTATTGTTCATAATTCCCATGTAAAAATGAATGAGAAGCATTTATATGAAAAATTCTAACAATAAAGTAAACATTCTGTAATATATAATTACATTAACGTTTTTGTTGTAATTTAGAGGGGCAAAATTAACGTCCATAATTAACTAGCCGTAATGAAATAACTCATAGAAAATAATAATAATGATAGTAATAATAACGAAGAGGAACAGGAGGCGGTGGAAAGGAGCTCTATTCATATTCTTTTCATTATTGTTGTCATTGTTGTTGTTTCTTTTGTTGTTAACGCTTCTCAAAGTTACCTTCCTCTTGAAAAATAACGAAGCCGTTCAGTGAGGTAATAAAAAGCGAATGTATTTTATTTCAATTAGATTTATCGACGAAACGGAATAAACAAAATTAAGTTCGCTCTGCCTAGCTAATAAAGATATTTGCCGAAAGTTCAGAGCCGGGGTTTTCGATATGGAATTTCTGCACATACAACGACGCCGATGGACAATAATTGCGGTAGAATGAAACCTCAAAAATCTGCTGATTTGAGCAGAGGAGTAAGATGGCTGCCGCTCCTGGCGTTAGGGGAGTTAATCATGGAGGGAGTTCTGCGCATGTGCGTAGGCGTGAGAAAAGGGATAAGGGACTGATGATATGTTAGGGAATTATTAAAAGAAAGAAAGAAAGAATGAAAGAAAGAAAGAATTAGTGAAGAATGCCGTTTCAAGAAAAGGAAAAGGAAAGAAAAGAAAGATAATAAATGATGAATCACTGAAAGGAAAAAGCAGGGAAATCACGGAAGGGAAGAATGGGATAGATATAAAAGGAGTAAGCAAAATTTAAAGCAAAATAGAAAGAAAGGGATGGAAAAAAGAGAGAAAGATAAAACTGAATAATATTATGAGCAAAACTGAAGGAATATAATGAATTAACATAATCAAATGAGAAAAACTGACCAAAGAAAGAAAGAAAGAAAGAAAGTCAGAAAGAAAGAAATACAAACATAGATCAATGAGAAAGAAAGAAAGAAAGAAAGAAAGAAAGAAAGAAAGAAAGAAAGAAAGAAAGAAATACAAATATAGATCAATGAGAAAGAAAGAAAGAAAGAAAGAAGACAAAGATCGAAAAGAGGATAGAAAAAAGCACAAAGAAAGAAAGAAAGAAAGAAAGAAAGAAAGAAATACAAATTTAGATTAATGAGAAAGAAAGAAAGAAAGAAAGAAAGAAAGACAAATTAAGTTCAATGAGAAAGAAAGAAAGAAAGAAAGAAAGACAACAATAGAAAAAAGAAAGGAAAGTCAGTTCAATGAGAATGAAAGAAAGAAAGAAAAGAGGAGAGGAAAAACACAAAGTTTGATCAATGAAAAAGAAAGAAAGAAAGAAAACACGACTACGAATACAGAAAGAAAGAAAGAAAGAAAGAAAGAAAGAAAGAACATGGATACACATACTGAAAGAAAGGAAGGTAGAAAGAAAGAACACGACTTGAATACTGAAATTAAGAAAGAAAGAAAGAAAGAAAGAAAGAAAGAAAGAAGAGAGAAAGAAAGAAATAAAGATTAAGTATCAGTTTAAAGAAAGGAAAAAAATCAGGGAGAGGAAAGAGGACGAATATCAGGATTGAATAAATTATGAATGGGCAAAATCAATGGATGAAAAAAAAATAAAGGAATGAAAAACATAGTATTCAATTTGGGAGCAAAACGGAACGAAACATTAAAAAATGGAAAAAAAAAATGGGATTAAAGGAACTGAGAGGAAAAGGAAAAAAGTATTGAGGAAAAGGAATAAGAATGAAAAGTTTAGGAATAGATAGGAAACTTAAGAAGCATCGACATAGAGAGAGAGAGAGAGAGAGAGAGAGAGAGAGAGAGAGAGAGAGAGAGAGAGATGAGGGGAGGAAGGAAGGTAGAAAGAAAAGACATTAAAGAAAAGGGAGTAAAATAAAAAGGAAAGAAGTAGGAAAGGCAGAGTGAAAGAAAAAGAAAATAGATAAAGGAAAAAAAATGATATAAATAATGAGAAATAGCAAATGAAAGAAAACAGAGAAACAAAACTGAGCATCAAATAAGAAAGAAAAAAGAAAGAAAGAAAGAAAGAAGAGACAAATCAAAAGGAAAAAGGAAATTGTTTTTGAGATTTCTTCCCGGGGAGAATCAATTGCGTCCATCTGGACGAGAAATCACGTGGCATCGTGTGTTTGTCTTTCTCCCTACACTTCCGGAAGTACAGCCTGACACATGTCATGGTGACCAATATATATATATATATATATATATATATAATTGTGTGTGTGAAAGTGTGAGTGCGTGTGTGTGTGTGTGTGTGTGTGTGTGTGTGTGTATTCAGTTCGAAGTGACTTTTGCTCATAATTTCCTGAAATGTATATATATATATATATATATTAATTGTAGCGTAAAGACACAGCAAATCAAGTGAAAATTTAGGACCTCATTATTTGCGTTTCAGTGAGCACTAATATCTTTATAAAGGCATGAAACCATTCATTTTCCCACATGTTATAGGGATATAGTTGAGAAGACCGAGATCTATAACCACAGTAAAGGTAACCAGTGTACGACAAAAAAAAATTCTGGAATCAAACAACCAAAAAACCAGTGGTAATATAATCATGTACACTGAATACTACATTTTTACTGCAATAACTTTTACTCTTGTTACTTCAATATATATATATATATATATATATATATATATATATATATATTCGCTTTGTCGTATGCTACATTATAAAAACGGAGGTTCACCACTTCTTAGTGGTACGAAAAAATTCTACATACTCATAGATTAACCGAGAGAACAATTACTCCAAAATATTCAGTAAGTCCACATACACATTAATGTTCAATGAGGATACGCAGTAAACGTAATGGTTATTGTCGTCAAGAATGAAATCAGCGACCCGATTCAAATCTTGGATGAAGCTCTTTCTGTTTCGCTTTTTTGCTGATAGAAAAGGCAAGAATCCATTTTTTCACCGACCCTCCACCACCACAAGCTATGGGTAAATATAGAGTGTCTCAATATACAAGGGACCCATGTGATTGCTAGTAACTTTACTACGTCTAATATTGTGATCCTTTTATGTTTAAGATTTGAAAATAGTATACAATACCAACTATTAATCCACACTCAGAATGCCTTGGACAAAAGTAGCAAATGTTTTGCGTCACAACTTATTTGGAGACAAAATCATTAAAAACGGATTCTAAATAGATGAAAAAAATTAATAATATAATGAAAGAAACTCAGGAAAAGATTGCATGTCCTGGAAGCTGATATAATCACAGTTAAAAAAACATTGATTTAATACCTCAAGCTCAAAGGATGCATTTTTTTACCGGACGTGATTCAAATGATCGCGATTGTGCTCGTCTCAGTAATAAATCATTATCATAATAATGGGTTGCATCTCTGTTGAGACACCCTGTAGTAAGGGAAATAAAATTGGCTTGGAAACTCAACCAGTCAACGAGAAAGTAAACTCAATCCAGACCAACTTCACCCAACTGAAAAAAATTACCTTGTGCTGCATCATGCCCGTGAGGTTTAGTTGGGTAAATATATACATTAAAATACCATGATGAATATGCGTATTTTTTTGCAATGAATTAAATCATATACGGTTATCGCTGAAGTAATAAGAAGATAAATGTCTGAAACACTTCTAAGATGTCTCTTACATGAGAATTGGAAAACTAAGAGTTAGAGTTTGAAAGGCTTGGACAAATCTAATACACCAAATGCACGCGCGTGTACACACACACACACACACACACTCACATAGTGTCTGATCATTCTGTTCAAAATATATGGTATCTCTACATTGAGCTTTATGTATAATGATTTATTTGTGTACGTATATGTGTTAGGTAGTAAAACAATATGATGATCAGCAACGTAATAATGAAATGAATAGTCACTAGAATACGTCTCAAAAACCTTACTAATACATCGATCACTAAATCATCGATTGGTAAGTGTGCATGAATATGGTACACACACACACACACACACAGAGAGAAAGAGAGAGAAAGAGAGAGATTCCAACAGTTTATGGTTTTCACTATCTCACTTGGTTTGGTTTCTTTGTTTAATGGCATATCAACTCTTTTTAGGTTATTTAATGCCAAAGCTATTCTAGAAAAACAGTAGTGGTACTCTTTAACCCATAGCTGGGAGGGTAGGGGGTTCATACCTTTCCCAAGGGTATTTGCCCGAAAGTGAACGTAATAGCGCGACTGGAGTACGAACTCGCGTACAACGATTCCACAGTCCCTCGCTTTAACCATAACACCACGAGGACACCCCCGCTCTCTCTCTCTCTTGGTGTGTTAGTGGTAGACCAAATGCTGTATCATTTGGAGGGTGTTCAATATCTGTGATAGAGCTATTATAGGATACAACAATAAATAAATATGTATTAGTTTATATATATATATATATATATATATATATATATATATATATATATATTTAATAGAATGAATGCTTATCTTTGACATCTAGTTTCATGCCGTCTTTACACGGCAATCATAAAACCGAAAAACCCTGATGATTGCGTGTAAAGATGGCATGAAACTATTGATCGCAGATAAGAATTCATGCTATTAAATATATATAAAAACTAATATATATTTATTTGCTATTTGATATATACTCCCCTACCCCCGTAGGTTTGAGTTCTCTGGCGAAGAAGTAATCGTGTTGCCATAACCGTTTATGGCAAGCCTCTTTGTAGATGAATTAAGGTCTCGGGAACCGTTTGAACGGATGTATGTAAACAATAGTAATTGGGATTCATAACCGTTTAAAATTTACTTCGCAGCTAATATCTCGTGGCTGAATGTTTAGAAGCTTTGGCTTGGCGTTTAAGTCAACCGGGTTTCGATCCCAGCTACGGGAAGATACTGTCTAGCCACACTGATGAGTTCTGATAGAACGAAACAGATCTGTCTGTGGATGACTATATATATATATATATAGACAACAAAATAATCAACATATAATAAGGAAAGTTGGATTTCAAAGCAAGAAACTGATTTTTTGTGTCTTCAGTTGAATGCTTTCTGAATTCATAATAATCGTGGCGTTTCAAAATTATAGACGAAAATTCAAATGAATGCCAAAATATGAAATTAAAACTATCAAATCCTACATAAATATTTGTGTCTGAAATCCCTGGATTTCTTTAAAAATTTGATTGTTCTCCCTTTTCCGTATATATACTAGTGATTTAGAATTCTATAATAAATTCATCCAAAAAATTATCACAGCCATCACTAATATTGATAGTAATGATCAAATTTTATCTAAAAGACCCTTAGCTGTATAAAGAGGCTTATTAAAAAGGAGAAAAATTATCATCATATCTGACAAAAGTAAAAGTATAGTAACTTTGGATTCTTCACAATACAATAGCAAAATAACAATTATTTGGTGACAAAAACACGTACACGACAACCCAAGAGTAAAATTTAAATTTATTCAAAAAGTATTTTAAAAAGATAAAAGAAGAAAAATTCTGGTTTTCGTTAATTGATTACCATTATACATATATATATATATATATATATATATATATATATATATATATATATATATATATATATATATATAATCTATGGAATATAGGCTGCGACCCCTGGATTTCGTGGTATTTTTTGCAAAACAACAATCATTAGGCAGTTGGAATGAATTGAAAATCTTCAATTCATTCCATCTTCTTAACTGGCTGTTGATAGTTGTTTTGCAAAATATAAAATTAAAACTATCAAATCCCAGATAAATATTTGTGTCTGAAATCCCTGGATTTCTTTACAAATTTGAATGCTCTCCCTTTTCCGTATACATACTAGTTTATCTCCCCTTTAAAAATATCTTATTGAATTAGTTTCATCAGATTCCAAGTTCCTGTAAACAAGAAACCAAGAAATGTTTAAGGAATGAATCAAACAAAGCAACGATCGCAAAAAAAAAAATCTCAGAGGCTCATAGAAATCGTCAACAACAGAAAAACATATTATAAAAATATAAATAAATAAAATGCTATAAAACAACAAGACAGTTTCTTCTTCTATCACCACATACAGACAAAGATTCATGATAAAAATCAAAAATTAAAAACGAAATCAAAAAAGTTGTCATAAACGAAAATTGCAGTAAGATGCTAATTTTTATTCCCGTTAGACAGAATATTATTAGCGGAATAATTTAATGACCATCTTAAACTATTGCTTCTGGCTTTTGTCGTTTGCCACAGGAGAATTCAGCTTTATAATATATACACTGAAATCAATGAATTGGAAAAAGTAACTACAAATAACGGAAGACACATCTGAAGAGATTACCAGAAATTCCATATCACAGTCACTAGTCTCTTCGAATCGTATTTCTTAATAATAGTGGAATGGGACGAAAGTCTTGCAATATTTTTTCAAGTGCTATTATGCATCGTGTAAATGACGTGACCGACGAAGTTCAAGCAGTAGCAGGTACCTGCTAAAGTTGGTCCTATCGTAGTTATTCATATGCTGACACACTGTGCATTGCTTATCAACCACAGGCATTGTGAGTGTGTGTACATTAAAACTGTTTTTTTATGGATCTTTTTTTCTTTGTTTACAATGGCATATCAACCTTCATGGGTTATTTGATTCCAAATAATCTTTGTAGAAGAACAGCAGTGATCCTATTTACCCAACCTCTCCGCTCGGGCAGGATATGACACAAGGTCAATTTTTAAAGCGGAGTTTTAGCAGGTTTGAATTCAGAGTTTTCCTTCTCCTAGACTAGTTGCCTCACCAAGGCTGAAGAACCTGATTGTCACAGCAGTGATACATTTTAACTTATAGCTGGTCAGATAAGGGGTTTTCTAGCTTTACTAAGAGTATTAGTCTAAAAGTGAATATAATAACGCAATTGGAGCTTCAAATCACCTACAAGAGGGTGTCTCAAATTAGATGCAATCCATTATTAACTTAAGGATTTATTACTGAAACAAGCGCAATGACAGTCATTTGAAACAAGTCCAGTGAAAAATAGATTCTTTGAGGTAAACACATAAAATCAATGTTGTTGTTTTTTAGTTGTTTTTATATCAGCTTCTAGGACATGCAATCTTATTTTGAGTTTCTTGTCTCAGCCATAAATCATTATCATATTAATGGGTTGCATCTATTTTCAGATAATTTTGAATGATTTTGTCTCCAAACAAGTAGTGATGCAAAATATTTTCTCCTCTCTTGTGCATCAAGGATTAATAGTTGTTATACTATTTTCAAATTTGAAACAGAAAAAAAAACAAAATTGTTATGAGTAATTATTAGCAGTCACATGGGTTCCATATATATTGAGACACACTATATTATTATTAGTAGCAGAATTATTAGTAGTCGTATGGGTTCCGTGTATATTGAGACACCCTATATAATTATGAGTAGAATTATTAGCAGTCATTGAGACACCCTATATTATTATCAATAATTAACAGTTGCATGGGTTCAATATATATATAGACACCCTTTATTATTATTAGTGGAGTTAATAGCAGTCACATGGGTTCCGTGTATATTGAGACACCCGATATTATTATCAAGAATTAACAGTTGCATGGGTCCAATGTATATTGAGACACCCTATATTAGTATTAGTGAAGTTATTAGCAGTCACATGGGTTCCATATATTGAGACACCCGATATTATTATCAAGAATTAACAGTTACATGGGTCATATGTATATTGAGACACCCTATATTATTATTAGTGAAGTTATTAGTAGTCACATGGGTTCCATATATTGAGACACCCAATATTATTATCCATAAAGTTATTAACAGTCACATGGGTTCCATAAATATTGAGACACCCCATATTATTATCAATAAATAACAGTCCCATCAGTTCCATGTCTATTGAAACACCCTATGGAAACCAGACCTAACCGATAAAATGAAACGCAGTTTCTTCCAGGCAGCGGTCGCATCGATACTGCTATATGGATGCACTACATGGAGATGCACTACAAAACGGCTGGAGAAGAAACTAGACGGCAATTACACAAGAATGCTGCGAGCAATCTTGAACAAGTCCTGGCGGCAACACCCCACAAGACACCAACTGTACGGCCACCTGCCTCCTATCACGAAAAATATTCAAGTTAGACGAACCAGATATGCAGGACACTGCTGGAGAAGCAGGGACGAACTCATAAATGATGTACTCTTATGGACCCCCACATATGGCCGAGCAAAGAGGGCGACCAGCACGAACATACATTCAGCAACTATGTGAGGATACGGGATATAGTCCAGAAGACCTGCCAGAGGCGACGAACGATAGGGAAAAGTGGCGAGAGAGGGTCAGGGATATTCGTGCTAATGGTACGACATGATGATGATGATGATGATGATAATGATATTATTATCAAAAGTGTTATTAACAGTAACGTGAGTTCCATGGATATTGAGACCCCCAATAGTATTATCAATAATTTTCAGTCACATCGGCTCCGTGCATACTGAGAACCCTATATTATTATTAATAGTGTTATTAACAGTCACTTGGGTTCTATGTCTATTGAGACACCATAAACAATGACTTGGACTTTTATCCTCTAAGCCACAAGGATTTCTCCTGTTTATGGATGTAGTTTACATAAGCATCCACTGTTGTTGTAATCTTACATGTACATTGGGATTTAGTGATGTAGATTTCTCAAGTACCATTTTCGATGAATCACCTAAGGTAAGTTTCATCGAAATGACTAACAATGAAATATTTGTAAGAAAGCCAATTACCAAGGAATTAAAACATAAATGCTTGTGGAAAATTCTTTATAAAAGTTATAAATATTATGGAAAAAAAAGAAAAGAAACAGAGAATAAATAACCTTAAAGTACTTGGTTGAGTTAATAGTTTGGCAATATATTAGTTAATTGTATGTGGTGCATTCAATCAGGTTCCAGATTATTTTTTTTGTACAGGCATTTAAAATTGGCGTAGACTCTTGAAAATCCACTATTTTATTGCTATACATCTTATGAGATGACTGACCAATTTTTATGATTTCAGGTTCAAATGAACAGCTATACCAGGAATTGGAATACACCCTACTAAAGCCTGATTGTCACAGCTGGTGAATTTCGAAAATACAATCTGGACGGAAGGACACTTTAGAAGAATGATATACCATAAAATTGTGTTTTATACGAGGAAAAAATGCCACAGAAACATATGGAATGCTTCAGACTGCTTTTCTGCCATCTTGCATGAATCGAGCATCAGTTTTTGAGTGGCATAAGAGATTCAAGGAAGGCAGGGAGTCTGTGTGGGATGATGAGAGGTGTGGGTGGAGTAAGGGAGTCAATATTCCAAAGTTGATTGGCCAAAGGGTTAGGATTACTCTGTTGAGATTTTAAGGGAGTTTAGGAAGAGATTCCATCGGAAGAGGCCTGCACTCTTCAAATCGTGTCAGTGGCATTTCCACCAGGACAATGCACCAGTCTACAACTCCATCCTTTTCACAGACTATTTGAGCAAGACGGGCATCAAGACAGTTCCACACCCTCCCTACAGTCCAGATCTTGCTCCCTTCAACTTTTGGTTATTCCCAAAGCTCAGAGGCTGTCATTATGAGACAATTGAGGAGATTAAAGAGACTGTGACGAAGGTCGTTGATACGCTCACACAAGAGGACTTCCATGGGGCCTTCCAGAAGTTATCAGAACGGTAAAACAAGTGTATTGCAGCTGGAGGCGATTACTTCGAAAGGGACTAGAGTTTCAGGTGTGTACTATCAATAAAAGTGCCCATACGAAAAAAATCTGGAAACTTATTTAATGATCCTCGTATGTAGCACGTGACTGAAGCTGTTCAAGCCATGAGAATTACTTGCTGTGGTGGGTAGTATTGTGTTAGTTGGTGCATTGACACGTTGTGCATTATGTCACTTAAATGAATTTGCAGCGTAGTCTAATTCGTTAACTTAGGCTTTACAAGTTCGAACCGGACCGTAACATCACTGTAGCAGACACAAAATTTTGCTGTGTGAAAAGTGAAAGCGCAATTGATCACTGTACAGTAACAAGACGATTAAAGAATGCTCGTTCGGGTTTGCTAGAACTTCGGCGTTCAGGCCTGGTCAAGTAGACATAAAATTGAGGATTGCAAGGCTGTCCTCTAATCCATACTCACAAATTTCGGTGAGCAGTTCTTAGGGAGTATTAGGAAAGCCAAGCATCTGACAGTCCAGCGTGATTCGGCACCTTCACAACGTCAGGAAAAACAACTGTAGTTACCGAACAATTTTTCTCAATAGCAAAATATTGCAAAAATTTTTGACTCACTCAAGAATTATTTGAGTGCAAGGAGAAATATTTAGTCGCATCCGTTCTCACCAAGGTCAAACATAAACATTTGTATATTTATTCGAAAAAGAACTCTGAATGAATAATTGAACGATTATATGATCCTTCTTTGTATATATATTTTTCTTTTCCCCTGTTATTGTATTTTGTTAAAACGTCGATCGTTGTTCTATCATTACTTATTTTCCCATGTTAAAATCTTGAGGAGGGTTTGCTAAAATAGAAACGTTTTCACGTGACTATATTCATTATAATTCATCACCTTTGTATTACTTGATTTTTCTATTTTCTCCTTAAATATATATATATATATATATATATATAGTATCATCAAATGGAAAGTTGGATAAATTAAACACTTATCTCTGATTTATACGCATATTATTTCGTTGTTTTCATTCCATACATTCCCCCCTCTTCCTATCACAACGGCATCTTTACCATTTGCTCAAAAATAGAAAAACTCAGAAAACGATTTCAGTTTGAAAAAGTTCTTTGCAATAAAAAAACAAAATATAACCCATCTGAATCGGAGTTGAGTGCTTGATTTATCAAACTTTAGACATATTTCTATCATACTGTCAGATTTACCCACAATCTATCTTTTCAACTTACACACAGACACACAGACATATATATATATATATATATATATATATGAATTATATCACCAGAATACATAAACACACACACACATACATATATATATATGAAATATATTACCAGAATACATAAACACACACACACACACACACACACACACACACACACACACACACACACACACACACACACACACATATATATATATGTATATATATGAAATATATTACCAGAATACATAAACAAACACACATACACATATATACACACAGACATATACATGTAATATATTACCAGAATACATAAACAGACACACACACACACACACAACATCACATATATATATAATATATATATATATGCGTGTGTGTGTGTGTGTGTGTGTGTGTATGTGTGTGTGTGTATCCTGGTAATATATATATATATATATATATATATATATATATATATATATATTACCAGAATACGCAAACATGTCCCAACAAATGAAATGTGCATACGGTTTCATGATTAAGCAGTATCTAAAAAAGGGTACAAAAAAGTTTTATTACTCTTTTTTTGGTAAGTAAAGCCAAGTAAATTTTACATTTCAATTCGGAGGTTAGAAAAAGGCTATTTCATGAACAGCAACTAGAGGCTTAGCTCTAGTTAAGAAAGAAAGACATATGAAACCAAATGTTTACTTACTGAAGAATAGAGAATAAAAGAGAAGGTGCCTTTATTGCTTTACCAATGCCGACGAAAAGATCATCGTAATCTCTCGTGACAACGACGCATGAAGAAAGATACTTCGTCTCCGAAATGCAAGGGAAGCCTAATTTTTATCCTCCCTACAATTTTAAACCAGAATATTTATCATAGGTTTGGTTTGGTTTGCTTTCTTTGTTTAATGGCAAAGCCATCCTTCTAGAAGGACAACAGGGATGTTATTTAACCCATAACTGGAAGAATAAGGGGGTTCATATCTTTCCTAAGAGTATTTGTCCGAAAGGGAACGTGACTAGAGTTCGAAATCACTTACTCCGATTCCGCAGTCCAGCATTTTAACCATTACACCACGAGTACACCCCCTTTGATATTATAATATGATTCAAATGTGTCACAATAATTTAAATGATAGCAACAGACTAAAACTAATTAAAAAAAAACATGAATTTAACATATCAAGTAATATATCGTCTCATTAAATATACTGGGGTAATCCACGTTAAGTAATGGATAACTTGCTAAAGTATGATTTACGGCACCTGTGGTGGTGTAACGGTTAGCAAGCTAGACTAGCAAACCTACACGAGTGAGTTCGAGTCTCATTGGGCGTCCCATTCATTCGGCCTTGTGCCACATCGAAGCATAGAGCTTTGTAACTTGCTAAAGTATGACATTGTAAATCAAGTATTCCATTGGATATCAAATATATCGTTATGTAAGTGGCGTAACGGTTACGGTTCTTGCTTACAGACACAATCATTTCGGTTTCAATCTATAATAAGGGTAGTTGATTGTAATGATGGATTCTAAATCAGCTTTCGGGACATTAACTTTATGTTGAGGACATTATCGCCCCTGAACAACGACTGACCTTCCGAACGATGAAACATCTTTTATGTGAGGACACAGGATGTAACCCTGAAGACCTGCCGGAGGCAATGAATGATAGGGAGAAGTGGCGAGAGAGGGTCAGGGATATCCGTGCTGGCGGCGCGACATGATGATGATGATGATGAAAGATCTTGGAGTAATCCGCGAGATGTATGACATTGTAATCAATGAATTTGAGCTCTAGTCGCGCTTTTATGTTCATTTTCGGTCTATTCCAATTAAAAAGGTATGAACCTCCAAAGGCCCCAAATATGGGTTAAATAATATTAATTCTGTCCTGTAATGACAGATTTGACATTAAATAACGCACGAAGATTCGTATGCCATGAAGCAAAGAAAGGAAACCATTAGATATATTGCGATATGACAGAGAGAATGATTTTAGTTCCGACTGAAATATTTATATCTATTCCAAATGCTTTAAAAATACAGTGGTAAGTAACTGTTTCTTTCTCAACTATGATATATATATATATATATATATAAGAGGATCATTAAATGAGTTTCCAGACTTTTTTCATATGGAAACTTTTATTGATAGTACACACGTGAAATTCTACTCCCCTTCGAAATATTCTCCTCCGGCTGCAATGTTCTTATTGTACCGTTCCAGCAACTTCTGGAAGGCCCCATGGAAGTCCTCCTCCTGTATGAGCGTGTCAATGACTTTTGTCACAGCCTCTTTCATCTCCTCAATTGTCTCATAACAACAGACTCAGATCTTAGGGAATAACCAAAAGTCACAAGGTCTGGACTACAGGGAGACTGTGGAACTGTCTTGATGCCCATCTTGCTCAAATAGTCTGTGACAAGGATGGAGTTGTCGACTGGTGCATTGTCCTGGTGGAAATGCCACTGACCCGATTTGAAGAGTACCGGCCTCTTCCGAGGGAATCTCTTCCTGAACTCCCTTATAACCTCAACATAGTAACCCTAACACTAACCCTTTGGCCAATCAACTCTGGAATATTGTCTCCCTTACTTCTCTCACACCTCTCATAATCCCTTACAGACTCCCTGCCTTCCTTGAATCTCTTATGCCACTCAAAAACCGATGCTCGATTCGTGCAAGATACTTCAACAGCAGTCAGAAGCATTCCATACGTTTCTGTGGAATTTTTCCAAGTTTAAAACATAATTTTATTGCACGTAGTTCTTCTAAAGGGTCCTCTCGTCCAGTTTGTATTTTTGAAATTCACCAGCTGTGACAGTCAGACTTTAGTAGGGTACATTCCAATTTCTGTTGTAGCTGTTTATTTTAACCTGAAATTATAAGAATTGGTCTGTCATTCCATAAGATGTATAGTAATAACCTATTGAATTTGTAAGAGTCTACAACAATTTTAGATGCCTGTAAGAAAAATTCTGGAACTTTATTGAATGCACCACGTATATATATATATACATGTATATATCCGTGTGTGTGTGAGTGTATGTGTGTGTGTGTGTGTGTGAATGTGTGCTTGTGATTGTTATAGTGCTGGTATCTTCCGACGGAATCTCTTCCTGAACTCGCTTATAACCTCAACATAGTAACCCTAACTCTAACCCTTTGGCCAATCCACTCTGGTGAATTGACTTCCTTACTCCTCCCACACCTCTCATCATCCCTCATAGACTCTCTGACTTCCTTGAATCTCTTATACCACTCAAAAACCGATGATCGATTCATGCAAGATGGTCTAAAAGCAGTCTAAAGCATTCCATATGTTTCTGATGCATTTTCTCCAAGTTTAAAACATAATTTTTTTGCATATCGTTCTTCTAAAGTGTCCTCACGTCCAGATTGTATTTTTAAAATTCACCAGCAGTGACAATCAGGTTTTAGTAGGATGCATTCCAATTCATATTGTAGTTGTTCATTTGAACCTGAAATTATAAGAATTGGTCAATCCTTTCATAAGATGTATAGTAATAACCTATTGAATTTGTAAGAATCTACTACAATTTTAAATGCTTGTGCGAAAAATTCTGGAAACCTATTGAATGCACCACGTATATATATATATATATATATATATATATATATATTTCCGTGTGTGTGAGTGTGTGCTTGTGTTTGTGATTGTGTGTGATAAAATATTGGTTTACTTTATTATTCTACAATATCAGTGACGCAAGTAGATAACTATGTAAAAGCAAACATAGATGTTCACTCACTAATGCTTTTCAGCGTTTAAATTTCAACCATGTGCAGTATCATTTCCCAGGTTTTCTCTACGTAGCATTTCAATTTATTTTAAAATTGAGGAATTCGTTCGCTGGCACTTATCGTGTCATTGTCTCTTTTTGGTTAAAATGTCAAAACCGGATGATTACCAATGAAAATCACGGGACTTTGACTGTAGCACTGCCAACTAGTCTGATGGGAAAAATAAGGGCGATGACATTCTGAATGCCTTTAAATGTTCTTTTTGTCTACATCTGCATTTGTTTTACCTTCGTTGATATTAGTACATTTTAAACATTACAATATCCATTGAATAAATTATAAATGAACTGGGAATTCTTCCTGGCATGATGGCTAAATCATTTGGACTGCGGCCTATGAATAAGCGAGTTCGAACCCTAATGAAGTTCGTACATTCACATTTGAATTTATACCCTTAGAAAAAGCATTGACAAGAATTATTAGAGTTGCATAAAAATACTTGAAACTCTTTAACTGTGTACGTCTAAATTGAATTATTGCTCTTAGCAATACTTGGAACAAAACCTTGCAACTGAATGAATAGTGTTCAGTACATTTGTGTTAAATATTAATACTCGTGAGCAGCTGATTTTAAGCTCTACTGAATAGAATTTCAGGTGTTAGATTGCAATAATTGAAACCATTTAACTGTGGGAAAGCTGTAATACTAGAGTGCAAACTAATTAATTCTAACTCAATTAAAAATGTTATTACAGACTATTCACTTACAGATTATATATGTACGCCCATTTAATAGTTTGCAAAGAATTGATTAATGGTAAATAGAGTTGTTCGTCTGAGATAGAATACTTGAAATCATTTAACTATGTGATGAAAATGAGATCATTTAAAAATGTTATCTCTAAAATGTGTTTACAAATCATATATTTAATACATATGTATAAACAGGATTACGCATTAAATAACCTCCAACGTTGGATATGCTTTAAAACCCAATCAATCAACCCACCAAATCAAAGTAAAAATTGCTTATATATATATATATATATATATATATATATATATATATATATACCTTTAGGAAAAACAAAAATCGGTCACATTAGGGTTATAACTTTATTTCCATCCTGTTATGGGTATTGATATGAATCGATAACATAAAAAATAACAGGTCTTCTTAAGATCTAATGGATAAAAAAATTACAGTCAGAATGGACACAGGAGGAAAGGGTGGGAGGTGGTAGAAGAGGGGTGAAGCGTTTCCTCCCTATTTTCCCACTTCCGGTTTTTCTTTTTATTTACCGGTTGAAATCACAATAAAAGAGGACACTTTTAGATATTTTCTGGTGATTTTTCGTCCAATATATATATATACATATATATATATATATATTGGACGAAAAATCACCAGAAAATTTCTAAAAGTGTCCTCAGTTCTTTTATGAGATCAAAGACTTTTATATATATATATATATATATATATATATATACACGAGTTTATCAAACATGTAACAGTATATGAAGCCAGAAAAACAACTATATTGATTAATTGAAAAAAGGCAAGTGATCCTAGCATGTACGAAAAAATTATGGGTAGAATCAGTTCTTGACTTGAAATTTGATCTTTACTTTCACGGGAGTTGAAGGCCACAGAAACGTTATCAGGGCAAGAGTTACTGCTCGAAGTCACACACGCATACATACACATGCGCCCGCTTAAGCGCACATCTGTATAAACCCGGGCATTTTATACACGTTCAACTAAATGAAACATACGCACAGTTAGAGACATTCAAACACATACTCTATTTTTCTATAGTTCAATGCTAGCACGTAAGCACAAAAAGGATTTCAACGTTCCAGTATATGCGTTTACGTATAAACACATCGAAACTCACGTATACGCACATTTGGACACATGCAAACGCCGTTTCAACGAAGGACATCTCACTAGGATGGATCACTCGGAGAAACAGCCTCAAGGTTAATAGGAAAAGAATGTTTTCAACGAATCAACAAGTCGAAAGAGTCGACTGCAACAAAATAGATGAGCCTGCGCATGCGTAGCTCAAGGCAGGTTTGTATTATTACTGATGAACAGCTGAAGGAGGAAAAAAACATCATTTCTTATTGTACATCAGCAATTTGTTCAGGATTTTTTCCCTCTCACAAGTTTGTCTATGTATGCACAATTGTATGAGCGAATAACACGGCTGTTCAGGTTTTACTGTTTGTCAGTTTGGTCTTAAGAATAAAAGAGAACGGGTTTTCTTGTTAGGCATCTCATTATCGACACAGAGATTGATGGCATATACATCTTCAGAAAAACCCTCTTCATTATAAGAGCTTAAGTTAGGGACTATCTGTCTATCTCAGAATTATCATATGTATGTATGTATGTATGTATGTATGTACTAAACTTAAACAAGATACCAATACTCTTCATATCTATCTATCTATCTATTAATCTATCTATGTATTGGGCACCTCATTTGGTGTAACGGTTAGCAAGCTAGACTAGCAAACCTACACGAGTCTCATTGGGTGCCCTATTCATTCGGCCTTGTGCCACATCGAAGCAAAGAGCTTTGTAAATTACTATCTATGTCAGGTTTGTGACAATCATGTACGTATGTATGTAATTATCATTATCTTTTAAATGCATTTCATATCTACTTATCTATCTCAGTTCTATGTATATATGTATATATGTATGTATGTGTCTTCGCATCACATATAAGATATCAATATTCTTTATATCTATCTGTATGTCTATCAATCTTTGTCATATGACATGTATGTATATATATGTATATATGTATGTACCCATCTTCTACATGATAATACTACACTTCATATCTATCTATCTATCTATCTATCGATCTATCTATCTATCTATCTATCTATCTATCTATCTATCTCAGTTCAGTGATAATCATGTATGTACGTATGTATGTATGTATGTAACAATCTCTATCAAGTTAATTCTTTTTTATATCTAGTTATCTATCACAATTCTAATATATGTATGGCTGCATGTAATTATGTACCCATCATATATAATATACAAAGAATCTTTATATCTTTAATAATCAATCTATCTTAGTCCTATGACATCTATCAATCTATCTATCTATCTATCTATCTTCTTTATTCATCGGGTATCTATTAATCATAATCAGTCCTATCATATGTATGTATGTATCAATCACATACACGACACTAAAACTATATCTATCTATCTCTTAGCATATGACATCCACACACACACACACACACACACACACACACATATATATATATATATATATATATATATATATATATATATATATATCAGTCTGATCCTACGTATGCATGCATATGTCTCTATATTTCACGCTTTCTACTTCTATCTCTACCCAACTCATAGTATTTATTTAAGTTTGCATGTGTGTATGTATGAATCCATTTTATTATATAGATGTTCAAGCAGGCACCTATCTTAATGATTTTATATGTATCATAATGTACGCATGCTGATATACTTTTTTACAATTCATATATATATATATATATATCATCATCATCATCATCATCATGTCGTGCCGCCAGCACGGATATCCCTGACACTCTCTCGCCACTTCTCCTTATCATTCATTGCCTCCGGCAGTACTTCTGGGTTACATCCCGTGTCCTCACATAGCTGCTGTATGTAAGTTCGGGCTGGTCGTCCTGCTTTTGCTTGGCCATATGTGGGGGTCCATAGGAGTACGTCCCTTACGAGCTCGTCCTTGCTTCTCCAGCTGTGTCCGGTGTGTCTGGCTTGTCTAACCTGTATAGTTTTCGTGATGGGAGGCAAGTGGCCGTACAGTTGGCGTCTCGTGGGGTGTTGTCGCCAGGACTTGTTCAATATTGCTCGCAACATTCTTGTGTAGTTGCCGTCAAGTTTCTTCTCCAGCCGTTTAGTTAGCGTCCATGTAGTGCATCTATATAGCAGTATCGATACAACCGCTGCCTGGAAGAAACTGCGCTTCATTTCATCGGTCAGGTCTGATTTCCATATGATTGAGAGCCTATCTATAGCCGTCCATATATATCTGTCTCTCCATAAATCTATCTCAGTTCCATCGTATGTATGTATCTATCTATCTATCTATACATGTTTTTATCGTTAACGTCATCTTTTGTTGTGAGATCGATTTATCAAAATGGAGTATATCATGACAGAGTGTCCTGTGAAACTTTTGCTAACCTTTCGCTAACCCCAGATTGACACATGTCTATCTGGATTGCATAACATTTGCAAGTTTTTACAGATACGCCAGCTTTTCGACAAGAAGATCTCAGTGAAAGAAATTGCCAAACTTTCAAAATATAAGAATATGCAAGTAGAAATCGCAGTAGAAGCGGCTAGAATAATTTTTGTAAAATACTGACACATACATATAGATGCCTTCTTTTACCTCATTCGCAGATGATAGACGTCCGCAGGTTAAAGGATTTTATTACACAGCAATTCAAGAAATACTACTATAACCTCTACTACTACAATAATATTCTAATATAATTGATAATGATAATATTACTCTAGTAGACATGGACATGGCTACAAAAAGGAAATCTTAAGAGAGAAATTAACTGTCTCTAAAAATAGCGGAAAAGAACGTCATAAGAACCGACTTCATTAAACCAGCTAATTGATCTTGCGGGTAAAGTGTTCGCCAATGATCCGGGAGACCTGGGTTCAATCTCAGGTCGCGTCATACGAAAGACTTTAAAAATGGTACTTGATACCTCCTTGCTTAGCACTCAGCGATATAATGACGTATCAAGATTAAAGTGGAGCAACCCAGGGAAAGTAGTAACGCCCACCTCTTCACCTTGGTGTTGTAGCTATTGAAAAGGGAGCTTTCTGGTCACCCTTGACTACGATCGCCAACTTTACTTTACTTACATTAAAACCAAAATGGATAATGTGCAGCAGAATAGCAAGTGTAGATAATGCAGTGTCAAAGACGAAATGATTAATCACATAGCAAGTGAATGTAGCAAACTTGCATAAAAGGAGCGTAAGACTAGTCAAGACTGAGTGGGGAAAGTGATTTACTGGGAATTGTGCAAGAAAATGAAATATGACCATGCTACCAACTGGTACCTGCATTTACTATAATCAATCTTGGAGAATTGAAGACCTAAATTCTCTAAAATATTGACATACAAATGGATTAACTAATCCCGGCCAGATTATACATACTGATTATAAACGAAAAAAAAGAACAACTATACAGTGGATTTTACAGTCCAAGTAGACCATGGATTAAAATCAAAGAAAGCGAAAAAAGAGACAAGTACTTGGACCTTGCTGAAGAACCGAGGAAGTTATGGACCGTGATGGGGATTGTGATATCAGTTGAAATTAACACTCATTAGAAACGCAATTTCTTCCAAGCTGCGGTCGTATCGATACTGCTATATGGATGCACTACTTGGACGCTAACAGAACGGCTGGAGAAAAAGCTTGACAGCAATTACACAAGAATGCTGCAAGCAAAGTTGAACAAGTCCTGGAGGCAACACCCCATAAAGCACTAACTATACAGCCACCTACCTCCCATCACGAAAACTATCCAAGTTAGACGAACCAGATCTGCAGGACACTGCTGGAGAAGCGGGGACGAGCTCATATGGATCCCCTCATATGGCCGCGCAAAAGCAGGACGACCAGCTCGAACATACATACAGCAGCTCTGTGAGTATACGGGATGTAGCCCTGAAGACCTTCCAGAGGCGATGAACGAAAGGGAGAAGTGGCGAGAGAGGATCTGGAATATCTGTGCGATTCTTCAGTGAATATTCACTACCCTTCATTATCCAGATATTTTCCACCGCATTGCAGCCAAAAAGTTTAATTTTCGTTTCGTCTGATCAACGTAAGTTTTACCAAAATGCTGCAGATTTGGTAGAATGCTCGTGTGCTAAATCTATTTAAGCAAAAATGTCTTTTCGTTTAAGAAGTGTTTTTTTTTTTTCTCTTGTAGTCCTCGAAAAGTTGTCATATCGATGTAGAGAACGACTAAGTGTTTCTGTACTCACTTTTATTCTGTTTACTTTTATCCTCCCTGAAGTTCTTCTGGCGTAACTCGAGGCTGGTTGAATACTTTTCTCGCCAATAATCTTACAGCACGTTCCGTTTACCTTACTAAGACGACCTGAGCTATTTTTGTGACGAATGGAATGTCACGTCTGCCGCTGACAAAATATCGTACTAACTGAACTCAATGGAACATTTAACTAACAAGATAACTTCCTATAACCACGTCCCTTTGTAAGAAGGTCAATTATATGTTTACGGAGGTCTTGATCAATTATTTTGATTTTTCTCATTTTGGCAATGTTTAAAGGATGGTTAACGGAAACATAATGACGAAACTTTTTAAAAAATTATTCTTAAAAGTAACCATAACATTTATATGGAACGTTCCAAAAACATTCTATCATAATTAGAACTCAAGTAAAAGTTGACGATTTTTTCTAAAAAATAATTGTGGTAAATTAAAAATAAGCAGCAAACTTTTTGCGTTACTAAATATCGATTTTTCTACATGGGATACTTTTTCTGCAGATTTTTGGGACGAACAGGGAAGGGTTCTCGAGACCTTAGGAAACTTGCTGTCACTCAGACTCCGGTGAAATGCCACAGGCAAACGTTGGTTTTTGGAAATCGCAAAAAGTAAAATAATGGGAGAAATAAATATTGAAAAAAATATAACTACCAAATAAAAAAAGTATCGGACCCTTCATGGAAAAAATTACAAGTAATTGGAAATATTACAGTGGACACCATCAAACAAACAACGATGAAAGAAAAAGTAAGAAAAGAATTATTCAGAAGAACAAGAAAAACTCAAAACCATGCTCCGTAGCAGAAATCTCATTAAAAGAATACGAACCTGTGCAGTCATCCTTGTAATATTCTCTGAACGTTCCTTAAAATGAGCAGAGGGGGAACTCAGACAAATGGACTAAAAGACAAGAAAATTGACGACAATATACAAGGCCGAGATACGTCAAAGACTGACTATACGTATCAAGAAAAAGAGGAAGAAATCTCACAAGCATTAAAGACGGCGTAGATAAAACAATTCAAGGACTCAAGGAATAGACAAAAAATATCAAAGAAATAATAAGGCAACCAGTAACAGCAATGTCAACATAAGGACAAACAGTGAAGTAATAGAATCTAAAAAAACAAAAATGGGAAAAAATCAACAGCATGAATAATTCAAACAATAAACGTCGTAGGAAATGGACACAGCACGAGTTCAAAACCTGGACGAGACTGATTGCATTTCACATAGCACTAATACCCTTGGGAAAGGTATGAATCCAATTATTCTCCCTCCAGCTATGGGTAAATAGTAGGACAGACTGGGTTCTTCAGCCTTGGTGAGGCAACTAGTCTAGGAGAAGGAAAACTCTGAATTCAAACCTGTTAAACTCCGCTTAAGAAATTGACCTTGTGTCACATCCTGCTCGAGCGGAGGGGTTGGGTAAATATGATATGATAAACTGGGAAATGTTCATTCTTGACGACCATGTCACTGTTAAGAAACGAAAACCTTAAGAGAGAAAATAAATCTCTTTCAATCACAGTATAAAATAATGGCATAAAGATATAGAGGTTGTAATCAAGTGAATATTGATTACATGAAAAATATAGAACATGAGCCGATAAAAAATGTTAATCACGTAATAAGTGATTGGTTTCTTTGTTTAATGGCATGTCAACCTTTGTAGGTTATTTCATGCCAATGCTATTCTCCTAGAAGAACAATAGTGGTACTATTTAACCCATAGCTGGGAGGATAAGGGGGTTCATACCTTTCCCAAGGGTATTTGCCCGAAAGTGAACGTAATAGCGTGACTGGAGTACGAACTCGCTTACTACGATTCCGCAGTCCCTCGCTTTAACCATTAGACCCCCCGCGTAATAAGTGAGTACAGCACTCTATCGCAATAGAAGTATAAGACTGGGCACAACTGCGAGGGGAAAGTCATGCATTAGGAATTGTGCAAGACATTAAAAGTTGACCAAACAACCTAATCGTATATGAATCAATCAGAATCCGTCTTCGCGACTGAAACTCTTAAAATTTGTGATATAAGAGAGTTACCTGATCCCCACTAGAAGACCAGATTTATTGTTAATTTACAATAAAAAAGAATTTTTAATATTTGTTGTTCGAACAGACTACACAGTGAAAATCAAAGACAAAGCCTTGTACCTTGCCAAAGATCTAAAAAATAACTATGAACCGTGAGTGAGACAGAGATACCATTTGTTGTTTGAACAGATCTCTAAGAGTGAAAAAAAGACTGAAAGAATAGTATCTCAGAGGAAGAATCGATAAACCATTGTTATGATCAGCTTCAATACTCAGAAGTGTCTTGGAGATCTGAAGTTACTCACTGTCACTCAGATTTCAGTTTGGACTGGTGTAAAGACTCGAAATGAAGTAGAAAAAATATTAATAAATAAAATACAATCAAGCAACGGAAGACTTTACAGCAGCCAACAACGGCAATGTCAAAAGAATTGAGCTTAAAACAAAGAAGAAAGGAACTAAACATCTAGAAAACAACCGTATGGACACTTTAAGCGACAAACCGAGGAAATAACAAATGAATTGATCACGACATGGTTAAGAAAAAGAAACCTGAAGTGAGAAACTGTATCTATTAACTCAAAATACAGGATATCAATTCAAAAGCTGGTAACACACAGCAGCAAAGTGTTGATTTTGTGGTGAATTGAATGTAGTACACTGGTATAAAAGTAATACAAAACTTCACTGGGTTAGATAGGTGATCCACTAAGAAATGTGCGAATGGATACAATTTGGCCATGCTGACAAATAGTATAGACTTCAATCGGGATAGTGAACTAAAAAGGCTATATAACATGAAAGTAACGGTAATAGCAATTGTAGTTATTGCTCTTGAACAGTCTACAAAAGGCATAGAAAAATAACTGAAGGAACTGAATTGATTGGTTTTAATGGTGTGTCAGTTCATTTGGTATCATTTTATGCCAAGAGGTTGGGGAATTATGTAAGTTGTACGTTACTATTCACATGTTTGTGTGGCTCAATCGGCTAGGGGTTTTTAATACACCGATTGCATTTCTGCAGACTCTTCCAACGAGTGTACTGATATGATTGGCTCAGTTGGCTGGAGCTGTTGAATACACCGACTGCATCTCTGCAGGGGAGTAAGACACCCGCTGCAAGGAGTGTCCTGAAATGACATTAAGTAATGCTGGAGCTTTGAAAAATGCAGTACCTCTTCATTGCCATTGATCCCAGGTTCAGTCTGCCCCGAAATGGTAGCACCTGCAGAATACACTGACTGCATCTCTGTCGAGGGGCAAGATCCCACCTATGAGAATCCTGATATGACACTAAATCTGAGGGTGAGGCTCCAGTAATGTTGGAGATTTGGGGAATGCGGAGTACGATTTATTGCCATCAATTCCTGGTCCACTATGGCCTCGAGTGGTAGTACCTGATTGGGGAGGGAGTATTACTCCTCTCTAAGGAATACAATCTGCGTATTCTAAACCTCATTGACAGCGCTGTGGGCGAACTGGAGACCCAAAGAAGAATCGACACCATCAAGACGGTTGCTCAGTTGAGATCAGCAAGGATACAGAGAAATGTCCTGGAGACTTGATATCACTCGAACTTCAGTGAGAAACCAACTGATAAAATTGCTGTGAAACCTCGCGTAGAGTCAAAATAATAATAATAATAATAATAATAATAATAATAATAACAATGATCCAAATGATTTGGGATAAAAACGGGATACTGACTCCCGGCATGAAGATAAGCCCAAGTTTTAGTTAATAAGAAAATACTTGAGTCTTGGTAGAGAGAACAGTTCTTGTAGATCACAGAGTAAAAGGAAAAAGTGAATATATACCAGGAACTGGCAAGAGAAATGAAAAAAGTTATAAAATATGATGTTGATGATGGTTGGTTGGATGGTTGGTTTTTTGGGTTTTATGGCATAGCAACCTATGTAGGTTATTTAATGCCAAATCCATTTTTAAACAAATTATAAGTTTTATTTCAAAGAAATCAGTTCAGCGTGAGTCCTCAGCTTAACTGTCAAAACATTTCTATTTCACGTTATTTAGTTTATTCAAATATTTCTAATTCAAAAGATTCTGTTTAGTTTAAGTATAGTTTTTTGTCGACACACAGCTAACTGTCATAATAGTTCTATTTCAAACTATTCAGTTTAGCAGAGGTACACATTTTAGTTCTATTTTACCCATAGATAGGGGCATATCAGGTGCTACCACTCGGAAGCAGAGTGAACCTGGGAGCGATGGCAATAAATGAATACTCCGCATTCCTCAAAGCTCCAGCATTACTGGAACTTCACTCGTTGGGGGGGGGTCTTACCCTTCTGCAGAGATGCAGTCGATGTATTCTACAGCCCCAGCCCAATAGGCAGGAAGGTGATGATGGTAAAAATCATAATTTTTGTGATGTAACACTTTGCTCTATGCGCATCTAGTTTGGTCCAGTCAACTGGAGCTGTAGAATACACCGACTGCATCTCTGCAGAGGGGTAAGACTCTCCCAACGAGTGTTTGAGATATAACACTAAATAATCTGATAGTGAGGAGTCAGTAATGCTGGAGCTTTGGGGAATGCGGAGTACCCCTTCATTGCAAGCACACCCACGTACACTCTGACCCGGAGTGATAGTACCTGATAGGGTCCTATCAATGTGTCAAATAGAACTAAACTGTGTAATTACGCTCAACTGAATTGTTTGAAATTAACTGCTTTGAAAATTAGCTATGTGTTTGAATTGTGTACTTATGCTAAACTGAATTGTTTAAAATTGAACTGTTTCTTAGATTTAAACTGTGTACTGATGCTTAACTGAATTGTTTGAAATATAACTGTTTTGACATTTAAACTGCGTACTGAATAGTTAGAAAAAATTGTTTCGACATTTGATTGTGTGTAAACGAAACTGTACTTATGCTCAACTGAATAGTGTGAAATATAGCTGTTTTTGACATTTAAACTATGCACTTATCTTAAACTAAATGGTTCGAAATAGAACTGTTTTAACATTTATGCTACGTTCTTATGCTAAACTGAATTGTTTGAAATAGGACTGTTTTGACATTTGACTGTGTGTAACCAAAACTGTACTTATTCTCAACTGTTTAGAGTGAAATATAACTGTTTTGACCTTTAAACTGTGTACTTATCCTAAACTGAATAGTTTGAAATAGAACTGTTTTAACATTTAAGCTATGTTCTTATGCTAAACGGAATTGTTTGAAATAGGACTGTTTTGACATTTGACTGTGTGTAAACAAAACTGTACTTATTCTCAACTGTTTAGAGTGAAATATAACTGTTTTTGACCTTTAAACTATGTACTTATCCTAAACTGAATAGTATGAAATAGAACTGTTTTAACATTTAAGCTATGTTCTTATGCTAAACTGAATTGTTTGAAATAGGACTGTTTTGACATTTGACTGTGTGTAAACAAAACTGTACTTATGCGCAACTCTTTAGAGTGAAATATAACTGTTTTTGACCTTTAAACTATGTACTTATCCTAAACTGAATAGTTTGAAATAGAACTGTTTTAACATTTAAGCTATGTTCTTATGCTGAACTGAATTGTTTGAAATAGGACTGTTTTGACATTTGACTGTGTGTAAACGAAACTGTACTTATGCGCAACTGTTTAGAGTGAAATATAACTGTTTTTGACCTTTAAACTATGTACTTATCCTAAACTGAATAGTTTGAAATAGAACTGTTTTAACATTTAAGCTATGTTCTTATGCTAAACTGAATTGTTTGAAATAGAACTGTTTTAACATTTATGCTACGTTCTTATGCTGAACTGAATTGTTTGAAATAGAACTGTTTTGACATTTACCTGTGTGTAAATTTTTAAAAAAAGCTGTAATTATTTATAGCTAAATTGTTTGAAACTTTCATTAATATGAATTTATTCAGCGCTAAATGATTCGAAACGAGTTGGTACTCCGTAAAACCAACCAACCAACCAACCAACCAACCAACCACACCTTGTTGTACAGAAATATCTGTGACCGTCGCAATTTTTTCGATGCGAATCAAAGTACCGGGGTTTAGGAACGGTTTCACAAGGGAAAACACAAAATGGTTTTCAAAGAATTGCTGGCTCAACTGAAGATGTAGATGAAAAACTCTAAGACTTTTTCTCTAGTTCTGCTCTTTTACTGTTTCACACATCCTTTTATTCCTTTTATTCTAGCGAGCAGCGCAAATTTCACCAAACTAGACCTACCATATCTAGTCACAGCTTATCAACTACTAGTTTTTCTTACTTGGTGTATACGGTTCCTTGTGGCAACTTCCTCCGCCCTAGGCTGATCTGCTCTTTCCCGCAAACTTAACTTGTATATACGAAGCTCTAAATTCCTCCCTGTGGTATCATCATCATCATCATCATCATGTCTCTCAAAGAGCACGAATTTCTCTGATTCTCTCTCTCTCTCTCTCTCTCTCTCTCTCTCTCTCTCTCTCTCTCGCTCGCTCGCTCGCTCTCCATCCGTCTATATCATCTATCATTTCAGGCAGGTCCTCCAAACTGCATTCAGTAGCACAGTCATGTGGAGTACGCCGACTGCATCTATGCAGACCCCACCAAAAAAGACATGTACAGGATATGACACTAAAGTGAACATGACGGTGAGGTTGTACTCATGGAACTTTAGGGATGTGAAGTCACCTTTCATTGTCGTTACTTCCAGATTCATACTGACCCGGATTGGTAGTACATATTAGGGTTCCATCTATGGGTCAAATAGCTCCCTTTAGCCATTTAACTGTAAGCCAAAAAATAACAAATGGTAAATTTTTAGGTTTGGTTTGATTTCTTTGGCATATCAACCCTGGTAGGTTATTTAATGCCATTCTCCTACAAGAACAGTATAAGTACTATTTAACCCATTGCTGGGAGGATAAGGGGGTTCATACCTTTCCCAAGAGTATCTGCCCAAAAGTGAATCTAATAGCGCGACTGGAGTACGAACTCACTTACAATGATTCTGCAGTCCATCGCTTTAACCATTACGCTACAAAGACACCCCCCCGTTAAATTTTTAGTGTTATTTATCATTAAATGTAATCACTATACGGTATAAGAACAAATGATCAATATTAAATTGAATTCTTAGACTTGGATAAAATACTTAAAAACATTTTAATGTTTGCAAACAAATGAGTCCTGGCTTGTTTAAATACAATATATTTAATATATATATATTCATAAACAGGATTTGGAATTAAATATCCTATAAGTGTTGACATACCATAAAAACCAACCAACCAACCAACCATCCAAGATCCGGTGTCCGCACTGAGCTGATCTGAATAAATCCTGGTTTGACGGACAACATTACAGTGTCCACGTGTAAGTATTCATAGAAAAAAGTCACTTTTTTGTTCATCCTTTCTTCACCAACATTATCCTGCATGTCTTCTGCATCTTATTGGATCGTTTATGAGATGGGAGATTAGTGGTCGTACAGCTGTTGTTTTCTGAAAATGACATAATTCGGTGTTAAATGACCCCCAGAGGGTTTATACGCCTTAAAACAAAGCAAGCAACAAACCAACCAACTTAAAATGGAGCTGGTTGTTTCTCGTTTAAAACATATTCACTCTGTTTTATTTAAGTTCATTTAAGGCTAATACCCACTGCAGCTATGTTATTGGGATTTAGCTTGGGCAACTGTATTTGCAAGAAGCGCTAGATTATCTGTGTAGTCGATGTCTGTTAAAGTCTCAACGAGTTATCCTCAGTTTCTTTAGTTTTTTATTGTGCAAAACCATTTTTATTGGATCTATCGAGGTTTGAAGTACGTAGTCAAGGCTGAATATAAACATATGGACCGCCTAAAAATCTACTAAAACCGTGTCAAACAAAGAGGATTAAGTGAATCCCATATATCTTGAACTTAATAGGGTTAATCACTTACATCTACCGGTGAGCGCTTTAAATTGTGTCAAATAAACGAAATAAAATGAGCCTCACATATCCTAAACTTTTCACCAGAATCACTATACACTCTCCTTATCCTGTATATGGATATTCATAAATAAAATGATTCCTCTTTATTCAACATGGTAAAAAAAACCCCTAAAATTTGACCCTCAATCGCATCTTATTCATCTGGAAGGGTTGTTAGGCACACACACACACACACACACACACACACACACACACATATATATATATATATATATATATATATATATAAATATATTGTCATCCACAGACAGACTGTTTCGTTTTATCAGAACTCGTCAGTGTGGCTAGACACGTAGGACGCTCGAAGCCGGATCGAAACCAGTACACGGGGTTTTATATATATATATATATATATATATATATATATATATATATATATACAACCCCCTGTACTAGTGTGCCTAGGAATCCATAGTGTCACAACTGGAGCCCTTGGAATACCGTCTAGACCATTACACAAATATAATACAGGGAAAAGTCTTAGAGAGTTGAGGAATCTTGCTAACACTAAGTCCTCATTGATACTCACAATATACTACAATAGTAGCCTGGCCCACTTGAGTCGGGGATCAAGAATACATCTCCTGGATACCTTCAGTGAGCTAAGATCCCTCCAACGAGTGTCCAGATTTTGACACTTAATATGATTGTGCGCCTCCAGTATTGGAGATTTGGAAAATGTAGAGTACCCTTTTATTTTTATTAACCCTGGATCATTCTGATCCGGAGTGGTGGTACCTTTTATAGTCTCATCTGTGGGTTAAATACAATTATTTAACCATTTAACTGTGAACCCAAAAAAGACATGTTAAATTGCATGGTTATAGCTTGATGCCTATACGTAAAACGATTTAAATGAATGGTTACTACTAAATAGAATTATTTGTGTTAGATAGCAACATTAGAAACTACTTAACTGCTTGCAAATAAATGATTGATTCTAAATACACTTACCAGTATTAGATGACAAGATTTGAAACCATTTAACTGTTTACAAACAAAAGAGTTATATCAAATAGAATTATTTGGGTTAACAATTCTTAAAACCATTTAACTGTTTGCAAACGAATGAGCTCTGACTTGTATGAGATGGTACCTACAAACAATTCATTTACAATTATATATATTCAATATATGTACAAAAAGTATTTAACATTGAATAACCTATAAAATTGATATGCCATAAAACCCAACCATCCAACCCACAATTGTAACAATCCACAGATATAAAATGTGTTTTTTTCTATTTTCATTATCAGGAAATTTCACTTGGGAAATTATATTTTGGACCATGTTTGTGATGTCAAAATATAATCATAAGTCACATTAAACAACATAAATGCAATTCCATTATTATTGAATGTTAAATACAGAGGTTTTTGTCAATTTTCTAAGAGGACAGACCATTTTGTCATCCAAAAACCTATATATATATATATATATATATATATATATATACGTTTAAAAAAGGGTTATATAAACTATCTATGTATATACATGTGACAAGAAATATTGTTTTCGAAAAGTTTTAAATTATGATTGGATTTGAAAAATATTAACATTCGAAACGAGGTTAACGAAAGCATGGACAGCTATCAATAGGCTATCGACTATATGGAAATCAGACCTAACCGATAAAATGAAACGCAGTTTCTTCCAGGCAGCGGTCACATCGATACTGCTATATGGATGCACTACATGGACGCTAACAAAACGGCTGGAGAAGAAACTAGATGGCAATTACACAAGAATGCTGCGTGCAATCCTCAACAAGTCCTGGCAGCAACACCCCACAAGACACCAACTGTACGGCCACCTGCCCCCTATCACGAAAACTATTCAAGTTAGGCGAACCAGACATGCAGGACATTGCTGGAGAAGCAGAGATGAACTCATAAGAGATGTACTCTTATGGATCCCCACACACGGCCGAGCAAAAGCAGGACGACCACAACGAACGTACATTCAGCAGCTATGTGAGGATACAGGTTGTTGTCCTGAAGACCTACCTAGGGCGATGAACGATAGGGAGGAGTGGCGAGAGAGGGTCAGGGATATCCGTGCTGCCAGCACGATATGATGATGATGATGATGTAAGATGTTTGAATATATATATATATATATATATATATATATATATATACATATATATAAAAAATAAAATGAATTTTCTTAAAATAATTTCCGTTAGTAACTAGAGGACAAGGCAGAATCTTTATTCTCATCTTTACTCAGTTTTATCTTAACCGGGACATTGGCCCAGCGGTTAGAGTGTTCGCCAATGGCCCGGGAGACCTGGGTTCAATCCCAGGTCGAGTTATACCAAAGACTTTAAAAATGGAACTTGATACCACCTTGCTTAACACTCAGCATTATAAGGTACGGTTCAAGGGTAAAGTGGAGCAATCCAGGGAATGGAGTAGCGCCCTCCCCTACACCTTGGTGTAGTAGCTATCGAAAAGGGAGCCTTCGGGTCACCCTCGACTATGGTCGCTAACTTTACTTACTTTTAACTTTTATCTTCCATATGATATTTATTTTAACTTTTTTAAGTGGGCGGGAAATTTCCGTGGTACCGTGCCTAACGTGCTGGTTTACGACATGTTAGGAAGCAAGTTTGAACTCCAGTCGGGCTATTAAGTCCCCTTTCACACTAATACCCACGGGAAAGGCATGAACTGCTTCATTCCCTTCTATTACGAGTTATATCGTACAACTGTTCTTCTGCAAAGATAGCTTTTGCATTAAATAGCCCAGGAAGTTTGATATGCTATTTAACAAAGAAAAGACATCAGCTATTTCTTTTAAATGTTTATACGAGGTGATACTCCATCCTTGTCACAGACTATTTGATAAAGATGGGCATCAAGACAGTTCCTCAGCCCCCCTATAGTCCTGACATTTCTCCCCGTGACTTTTGGTTATTCGCTAAGCTCAGAGGCTGACGTCAAGAGACAATTGAGGGGATGAAAGAGGCTGTGACGATGGTCATTGAGAGGCTCACAAAAGAGGACTTCCATGGAGCCTTCTAGAATTTGTTGGAACGGTGCAACAAGTGCATTGCAGCTGGAGGAGATTACTTCGAAGGGGACTAGATTTTCATGTGTGTACTATCAATAACAGTGCCCCTAAGAAAAAAATCTGGAAAGTTATTTAATGATACTCGTAAGTCTGGAAACCTATCGTATGCACCTCCTATATATATATATATATATATATGAGTGTGTGTGTGTGTGTGTGTGTGAAGGAAAACGGAAATTAATCCTACGGTATGTTGATATAGAAATATACGAAAATGAAGGTATTCCGAATTTTGGAAAAAAAAAAAATCATTTTTTAATTACAATTCTATTCAACAAATACCCGTTTTTTAAACTTACTTCGATTTTTGGTCAAATTAGTTCTTGAAAGTTAAAAGATCCTTCATTTAGATAAGTTAGTTTTCAATTATTTTTATTTATTCTCGCTTTTAAAATTTTTCAATTCCAACTCTAGACGCAATTTTACCTAAATTACAAATGGCTACGTAATAAAAAAAGGGAAAGAAAAGCAGTAGAGGAAAAGAAATAAATAAAAAGAGAACACAGACATATATATATAGTAAAGTAAAGTTAGCGACCATAGTCGAGGGTGACCCGAAGGCTCCCTTTTCGATAGCTACTACACAAAGGTGACCGTAGTCGAGGGTTACCAGAAGGCACCCTTTTCAATAACTACTACACAAAGGTGTAGGGGAGGGCGCTACTCCATTCCCTGGATTGCTCCACTTTACCCTTGAACCGTACCTTATAATGCTGAGTGTTAAGCAAGGTGGTATCAAGTTCCATTTTTAAAGTCTTTGGTATGACTCGACCTGGGATTGAACCCAGGTCTCCCGGGCCATTGGCGAACACTCTAACCGCTGGGCCAATGTTGGTGACCGTAGTCGAGGGTTACCAGAAGGCACCCTTTTCAATAACTACTACACAAAGGTGTAGGGGAGGGCGCTACTCCATTCCCTGGATTGCTCCACTTTACCCTTGAACCGAACCTTATAATGCTGAGTGTTAAGCAAGGAGGTATCAAGTTCCATTTTTAAAGTCTTTGGTATGACTCGACCTGGGATTGAACTCAGGTCTCCCGGGCCATTGGCGAACACTCTAACCGCTGGGCCAATGTTGGTGACCGTAGTCGAGGGTTACCAGAAGGCACCCTTTTCAATAACTACTACACAAAGGTGTAGGGGAGGGCGCTGCTCCTTTCGCTGTATTGCTCTACTTTACCCTTAATACGTACCTTATATTGCTGAATGTTAAGGAAGGAGGTATCAAGTATCATTTTTAAGGTCTTTGGTATGAGGGGACCTGGGATTGAACACAGACCTCTAGGACCATTGGCTAACACTCTACTCACTAGGCCAATGAGGCGGTTGAGTATACATAAATATGTAAATACATTACTCGTTAAAATAATTTTGAACAATGAATACGTCGTATAGTTTTAAAACAGCACGCTGTTAGCGGTAAGAGAATGCCAAGAATTTTCTAATTTTTATCATTTCATTTTAAAACTAAATATAAATCAGAAGATACAATATCACATAATCCTATTTACCAACCACTCCGCTCGGGCAGGATATGACACAAGGTCAATTTTTAAGCGGAGTTTAACAGGTTTGAATTCAGAGTTTTCCTTCTTCTAGACTAGTTGCCTAACCAAGGCTGAAGAACCTAGTCTGTCCTACTATTTACCCATAGCTGGAGGGAGAATAATTGGATTCATACCTTTCCCAAGGGTATTAGTGTTATGTGAAATGCAATCAGTCTCGTCCAGGATTTGAACTCGTGTCGCCGTGTCCATTTCCTACGACGATAACAATTACACCACGGGCACCTCCAAAATACAATATCACATAATAACATTGACCTGGCGGTAGTTTAATTGGAAAATGGAAATGTTTAACGTTGACACATCATTCAACAATGAATAAAATTATCCTGAACATACATAAACACGTACATATAAGCAAACACCCTCAAACATACACCTAACCCCCACACGTATATTTATATATATATGTACAAGAATAAACGTGGAACATACATATACACGTACGGAAATTTACTAAGCTTTTTGCTTAGATGTGGCACAAAGCCATATGAAAGGGGCACCCAATGAGACTCGAACTCACTCGTGTAGGTATACATATACACGTACGTATACACATACTTACTAACTTGGTAGGAGGTTGCTTTACCCGACCAGGTTCACTAACGAGGGTCGTTTCGGTCAAAGACAATATATATATATATATATATATATATATATATATATATATATATATATATATATATATATATATATATATATATATATATATATATATATATATATATATATATCATTCAATCCAGTAAATCTGAAATAGGGAATAATTGCAATTAGGACAAATACAATATATTCAAAAATAGAACACTGAATGTAGATATTCCTCGAAAAGAACTTTATGTAAATAAAATCCGCAGAGTAAATAATTTTTTTCAAAAAAACAAAGAAAAAAAAAACAACAATTGGTCACATTAGGATAATAGATTTATACCCATCCTGTTAATGGCATTGATATAAATCAATGCTAAAAATAAATTGACAGCCTTCCTTCAGATCAAATGCGAAATAGAAAAAAAATTTTTTACATATTTACAACCAGACAAAAAAATTATTTCTCCGATCTAACCTAAACATTTAAGTATTATTGTTATTTGTGGCGGTTCGACAATAATTAACATTAGTTTTAGTTGTTTGGGTATTTTTTAAATAAAAAAAATATACTAAATTTATGTTGTCTGAATAATTTTTGTTATAATTTTTGACATGTGTTACTGTAATTGTTATTGTTGTCTCTGATTTGAAATAAGATGATACCGGATGTTGTTTTAGATGGCATAATTCTTGCTATTTATTGTTACTTGAAAGTTTAGGCTTCCTTTAATAGATAGGAGAAATTTTTTTTTTTGGTCGGGTAGTAAATGTGTAAAATTTATTTTATTTCCATTTCGTAAATCTGATGAAGTCCTGTTAATTTCTTTTAGAGCATAGATTTATATCAATGCTTTTAACTGGATGGAAATAAATTTATTATCCTAATGTTACCGATTATATATATATATTTTTTTGTGGGGGAAATATATATATATATATATATATATATATATATATATATATATATATATATATATATATATATATAGTATGATTTGATGAAGACTCAAACTCGGTTAAGTTGTCATAATAAATTTATTTCGGCGGAGAATATTACTCCTGAACATACATTTACACGTACATACAAGCGGGAGCCTTCCCTATATATATATATATATATATATATATATATATATATATATATATATATATATATATTGTGGGGGAAATGTATATATATGTGTACAAGAACAACCCTGAACATTCATATACACATACATACAAGCGAACGCCCCCCCTATATATATATATATATATATATATATATATGTATATATATGTGTGTGTGTGTGTGTGTGTTGGGGGTGTACATGACAAAATGGATAAATTAGTTTATGTTATTAATTTGACACATACACTACTGTGCCGCCCCTCTGAGTCAGTTGAACACTTCTTGTGAGGAAAGCAGTACCATGACCCATGATACTACCCAGAAATTCGGTAATGGCATTCACGCCGGAAGCAGTTATACGAATATTTCACAGTGTTTGAGTGTCAATCTTAGAACAGTACAGAAGATTTGAAATAAAGTTGTTAAGCCCAGTATTGATTATGAATGTACAGCAGTTTGGATTAGAAGAGAATTCCTTAATCTGTTGATGAGAACCAACCATGACTAACAGCAATCCTAGCAAATCAGCCAGGTTTATAGCCAGGGACAAGATATTGTCTTACTTTCTTATAATTGCTAGAATTGCATGATGTCATTAAGAGAAATTGCTAATTTTATTACAAACCATGAAGAACTCGAGGAAAGAACTCGCTGCAAAAATTAGAATAAAACTCAAGTATTTCTTCCAATCGAACAGGATTGGATTTTTTTCTTTCAGATGAGAAGAATTCTGCCAGGATCAGATAGTGAATACTTAGAGTAATCATTGGCTTGCTCTGTCCGCACAAATATTCCAATAGTGATGAAAACCAAACACCCAGTTCATATAATGGTTTTTGGCGTAGTCACTAATGGTGGTGAACTTAGGCTTCTTTCATTTTCATACATGACGTCTCACTCAACATGGTGGCTATTATCATGTTCCTGGAGGAATTAGTTGCTTTGGATCGAGATAATAGCTGTTGGAATTCCCCCCATCTTGCAACAGAACTTCGTGCAATTCCATACAAATAAAACATACTCTTGGTTGACAAAAAAAATTTAGGGATCACATCACCCCAAAGATCTTGCCGCCAAATTTCCAGATGACAATATTTTTAGTTATTACGTGTAGGGCACAGTTGAGCTAGAGACCAACAAACCTCCAAAAATGAACTTATAGTAAGGACTACGGAAGCATTCACCAGTTTAAAAAGGAGGGCCGTCGAAAAGAATTGCAGTCGTCTGCAGGGCGTAGCTGAAACCAATAGTGATTTTTTAAATAAATTTAATCCATAATATTTCAAATTATTTTTAGGATTGGTTTGTTTGTTTTTTGTTTAATGGCATATCAACCTTCGTAGGTTATTCAGTGCCGAAGTTACACTTTTATAAGAACAGTAGCTGTAGTATTTAACCCATAGCCGGGAGGATAAAAAGGTTTATACCTTTCCCGAGGGTATTTGTCCAAAGGTGAATGTAATCGCGCGACTGGAGTATGAACGTGCTTACAACGATTTCAAAGTACAACGCATTAATCATTACACCACGAGAACATCCCCTTAATTTAAAGCAATTTTGGTAAATATATTTGATAAATTGCGGTGTTAGTGTTATTTTCATCTTTGCGTAATTCAGGTGACAATGTCCAAATCATACCCTGTGTTTATAAAGATAGCATTTAGATATGTACAAGAGGGAGTTCCTGTGTCATTGTAGTGACTAACGATACTGGACGGAGACACCATAGTAAGCGTGTTCGATCTCCAGCTGCGCTATTCCATTCACTTTCAAAGTAATACCCTTGGAAAATTTCCTTTATCCTTCTAGCTATGGACTGAACTAATTTCATTAAATAGAAGTATTATATAACTGTGTGCAAAATTAAACTATTAAAAATATAGATATAAATGTATAAGGTTTGGTTTGGTTTCTTTGTTTAATGGCATATCATCTCTTTTTAGGTTATTTAATGCCAAAGCCATTTCTCCTAGAAGAACAGTAGTGGTACTATTTAACCCATAGCTGGGAGGAAAAGGGGATTCATACCTTTCCCAAGGGTATTTGCCCGAAAGTGAACGTAATAGCGCGACTGGAGTACGAACTCGCGTACTACGATTCCGCACTCCATCGCTTTAACCATTACACCACGAGGACATCCCCTAAATGTATAAGGATCGCAATTTCCTCACAGTAAGTCATATAATTATGTTGTAAACTATTAGTGTTAAATAAAAGTATTTGTTGGGATTTACACCGACTGCTTCTCAGCACAGGGTTAAGACTCCTCCCACCAAACAAGTATCCCGGATATGACATTAAACTATCTGATTTTTAGGTTCCTGTAATGCTGGAGCGTTGGGAAATTCCGAGTACTCTTATACTACCATAGCTCCCTGGTACACTTTGCCTCAGAATGGTAGCACCTGATAGGGTCCTATATATGGGTCAAATAGAGAACTAAATTGCGTACATGTGATAAAATGAATCGTTTAAAAAAGGATTGTTTTGACATTTAAACTGCGTACTTACACAAAACTAAATTGTTTGAAAAAGAACTAAGCAGTGTCTCATCAACCGAAAAAAACATCGACACGCGGCTACCAAAGGCATCGACAGCTATCGATAAGCTATCGGTCATATGGAAGTCAGACCTAACCGATAAAATGAAACGCAGTTTCTTCCAAGCTGCGGTCGTGTCAATACTGCTATATGGATACACTACATGGACGCTAACAAAACGTATGGAGAAAAAGCTTGACGGCAACTACACAAGAATGATGCGAGCAATTTTGAACAAGTCATGAAGGAAACACCCAACAAAGAACTAACTGTACGACCGCCTACCTCCCATCACGAAAACTATCAAAGTTAGACGAACCAGACATGCAGGACACTGCTGGAGAAGCAGGGACGAGCTCATAAGTGATGTTCCCTTATGGACCCCTCATATGACCGAGCAAAAGCAGGACGACCAGCTCGAACCTACATACAGCAGCTATGTGAGGATACGGGATGTAGCCCTGAAGACCTGCCAGAAGCGATGAACGCTAGGGAGGAGGGGTGAGATAGGCTCGACACGACACGGCGACACGACAAGATGATGCTGATGATATTGATAAAAATAGATTTGGCATTAAATAACCAATTATGGCTGATATGCCATAAAACCAAACGAAACCAAACCAATAAAAACAATTGATATGACATAAAAGTGTGCAACAAAATGACTCTCTATCTTTACCAACCCCACAACTCGGACAGGATATGACACAAGATCAATTTTTAAGCGGAGTTTAACAGGTTTGCATTCAGAGTTTTCCTTCTCCTAGACTAGTTGCCTTACCAAGGCTGAAGAACCTAGTCTGTCCTACTATTTACCCATAGCTGGAGGGAGAATAATTGGATTCATACCTTCCCCAAGGGTATTAGTTTTATGTGAAATACAATCAGTCTCGTCCAGGATTTGAACTCGTGTCGCCGTGTCCATTTCCTACGACGATAATCATTACACCACGGGCACCTCCGCAACGAATGACTATAATCAAATAAATTGAGGAGTTCATGTAGTGTCCTAAGTAAAGTACTGGACTGCCACATCCTAGTAAACAAGTTTGAATTCTAGTTGTGCTATAATGTCACGTTTTGTACAAATACCCATGGGGAATGTACGAAGTCCCTAACTCTTCCATCTAGGGATTAAAAAGTCCCACTTCTGTTCTACCACAAGGATATATTTGAAATTGAATGATTCACGTAGGTTGATATACCATTAAAGAATGAACCTGACACCAATAAAGAAATAAAAAGTGCTGTTAAAAACACAATTGATCATTTAAATTATTACTATGATTTCAATAAAATATTTTGAAATGAAGAGAATTTTTAGTATTAAATAAGCCGTAAGGAATTGATTAAACCAAACAAAAAGAATAACGATGGTCGATTAAAATTATTTTAGACATAACTTAATAATTCTTATATCGGCGCTCGAAGACTTTCTGATAAGATTAGATCTTTGAAATATACAATATACTGAACATTTGTTTATGGAACCGCGCCTAATTAAAAACCAAAAATCTTCGAAGGGTGGCTATTCCTATCCAAGTTCCAGACATTGTGTTGTATCCATACAAGGAAACGATAACACCACTGAGAAATTAGAACAAATTCTTTCTTATCTTCACTAAATCCAAGACAGAAGTGCTATTGATTTGAACACAATAACAAAGTCTCAAGTATTACAATCTGACATCAATAATTTCGATGCAATGATAAGGTTTCAAGTAACATAACTAATAATCCTTCGTAAAAAACAGATTATGAATGAAGAAAGTAAGTCCATGTGTCAGGGACCTAGTCGAATATGTTTATTAACCAGAGAAAAAGTTCGATTCGACAGATTTGGATTTTAGAAGAATAAAGACAGTACATTACAAATGTGTATGTTGGCGGGAATGGCTTTTGAAAGGAAATATAGGTTGAATATATTATTTGATGAGAAAGAAAAATACATAGTTTTGAATGCAGGTGAATTATGTCTACGAAATAGTGAAAGGCGAAATCAACAGTGGATTTGATCTGAAAAGCCAGGGCCTGTCAATCAACGAGATGGCTGAGAATAATTTTTCGGTAGAAACCCTGGATTTGAAATGACATTTTTTTTGTTTAAATTCGAATGAGGAAATCTTTCTTTAAAACATCTCTGATACAATATCATGAAAGCATTGAATTTGTGGTAATTTAAAATCCGGAGAAGAACGCCTCGTTTCGATAAAAGTGAAAGTGAATCAAATAAGTAAAGGGGAAACAAATTGAGGCAGTGGAAATAACTACTGAAGACGTTAGTAGCTTGCTAGTACCTCGTCCTTCAATCGAGAGATATACATAAAAGTGGGAGGTTTCGTCCCTCACCACAGATAGATATTTGTCGTTGCCTCCCACCAGACACGACTTGACACAAGGTCAAAAGCCCGAAGGCCGATTAAAGTGGGGATAAAGGGGAGGGGAAGGCTGGGAACGAGCCGAGACTCGAACCCTGCTAGTCATTGACCCACTAAGTGCAATGTGGATCTAATGAGTCAAGCCGTTTCACGGACCTAAATCTAGGTCCGGGCACGTATGCCTGCATATAGCTTAAACTAGACCGTGAGGTCTAGTGCTATACAAAGCGTGCAAAACGGATCTGAGAAAGCAGCTCGCCCACCCGAAGGTTGCCCAGCCGAAGCTGGGGGCCTATTCGGCCCCGAGTCTGCTCTTGGTTTCGATCACCCATCCGGCACGAATGCCAGACGGCCCAGCCAAAAGGCCGAGAAGCGATGTCCCTCACCACAGATAGCGTCAACCGGCTGTCTAAACGAAACTTTGAGTTTTCACCTTTTACCAAACTACCCTGGGTATATAAAGCGAATATAACTAAGATAATAGGACACTTTGAAAGAAGCGAATAAACTATATCATAATACAACACTGGTGATATAACACGCTACTTGAAATCACCCTGTACCAGGATGTCAAGGAATCGAGAGAAGCTGAGACCGAAAGATTGAGAAAAGCGAACATAACAACCGTTGAGATATAGTTTTATTTGTTGATCAACGTTTTTATTTTGAAACTTTTTTTTAACAAGGGTCAGTTGTAAAATATTGTCTTAATAAAAGAGATATAAAATGTTCAATGAATTAAGTTTTTTATAATTGCTATTTAATATTTCTGAGGACATTCAATGAGGTGGTTAAGTAGGGTGAAATTGTCGTTGGTGGGCTTTTTATATGGAGATGTTATTTGTTATTATTAATGGAATCTGTAAGTACATCAAGGAAAGGGATTCTTTGTATTAATATTTCAGTTCGGTGGAGAAGTTTAGGAATTTTTTTTCTTTAGTTATATATATATATATATATATATATAGGTATACATGTATATATACATATATACATATATAAATATATACACGCATATATATATATATATATATATATGTGTGTGTGTGTGTGTGTGTGTGTGTATAAATACATATGTATACGTATGAATATATATGTGTATATATACATGTATATATATATGTACATATATATATGTATATATGAATATATGTATATATATATGTACATACACACACACACACACACACACACACACACACACACACACACACTATATATATATATATATATATATATATATATATGGTACTTAATACTGCCTTGCTTAACACTCAGCATTATGAGGTACGGATCAAGGGTAAAGTAAAGCAGTCCAGGAAATGGAGTAGTGACCCCCTCTATACATGAGTGTAGTAGCTATTGAAAAAGAATCTTTCGGATAGGCCTTGACTATTTTCACCGACTGTACTTACGTTATATATATATATATATATATATATATATATATATAGATAGAAAGATATTACTGTAGCAGGAAATAGAAAAGGAGATCTGAGTTCAAATCCTGAACGAGGCTATTTGTATCTAACATAGTGCTAATACTCTTTTTAATTTTTTGGCTTGTCCCACCTGTACAAAAGATCACAGCTCTTATATCTTTCTCAGAAGAAAATACCACAGAGAAAATTGAATGAATATTATTTCTAATTATCACGAGATCCAAGACACAAATCCCACTGAGTGTTAGTTTATGTTTGATTCTCACAGGGTGTCTTATTATTCTAGCCTTTTTCTCTTTGATTTAAGAAAGAGTGCACATACTTCCTTCTGATCTCTACAATGAATCATATTGGCAGAAATTACTGAAACGTTTATTTCAAACTAATTATCGTACTATCGATGCCAACAGAGAGCTACGTTTCTTTTCAGTCGTGTTACCTGTGGTTTTCAAACTAAAACTACAACCATTCAACTATTGACATTATGTAGGAGGTTTTCTTTTTTCGAGTTTCTAGTAATTTCGTTGCACATTGATTTGTGTCTTGAGGGCACTCCAAAGAACTGAATCATAAATGACAAAGTCTCTTTTTTTTTCTTCGTATTCGTTTGGTCTCGCGTTAATTAAAATTAGTAATTGTTTTCATCTGAACGTATCGACCACAAGTTCGATTTACATTAATTAAAATCTGAACGCAATTAATTTTTATCGAATCAAATAAATAAATAAATAAAAAGCACCTCGACAGAAGAATTAGTGAATGTGAGGGTTGGGAGTGGGTTAGAACAATGGAATTTATTCATTGATTACCCGGATTATCCTCTTTATTTCCTTGTTTTTTGATATGATACAAGTTTGTACCCAATATATATATATATATATATATATATATATATATATATAGTATTATGTATACAATTCAAACTGAATAATCTCCACACAGTTATATGCTATCAAGTATTCGGTTCCGTTTTGATTTCCTTGATTAATGGTATATCAGCCTTTGTGGGTTATTTAATGCCAAAGCCGTCTTTCGAGAAAGAGAGTTATTGTACTATTTAACCAGCACATGGAGATATAAAGAAATTCATACCTTTTCCTCGAAAATTTCGTCCCAAAGTGTACGTAATCCTATTTACCCAACCCCTCCGCTCGGGCAGGATATGACACAAGGTCAATTTTTAAGTGGAGTTTAACAGGTTTGAATTCAGAGTTTTCTTTCTCCTAGATTAGTTGCCTCACCAAGGCTGAAGAAATCAGTCAGTCCTACTATTTACCCATAGTTGGAGGGAGAATAATTGGATTCATACCTTTCCCAAGGGTATTAATGCTATGTGAAATGCAATCAGCCTCGTCCAGGATTTGAACTCGTGTCACCGTGTCCATTTCCTACAACGATAACCATTACACCACGGACACCTCCAATAGTGTACGTAATAGTACTTCTGGGTTCGAACCCATTTACTACGATGTCGTAATCGAGAGTGTTAGCAGTTAAGCCACGGAGACATTCACGCGTATCAAGTATTCCTATTTAATACTAATAATTTTTAAAAGGGATCTATTTGACCAAGAGTCGTATTTTCTTAATTTCTCTATAGTAATTAACTATTTGTACGTGGTTATAAGGTATCAGTGTTTTTTATCTTATGCAAATGATTTTTAAACAAACATATACTACCCAGATTTTGAACCCGAATAGGTACTACCACTCCGGTTCGCTTGCTCGCTGAAGCCAGGCCAGTGGCCTTGTGGCAGGTATCGCACGTGTTTTGGGGCAGATGGAAAAGCCTGCATAGAAAGATTGTGCCTCTCTCCTTATGTCGGAAAACCTTTTAACTCAAAGGAAATAAAAAGTTTCGTACCTGAACTAAGAAGTCGTAAGTGTCTTTCGTGTTTTGGGATTCCTATGTTCTATGTATATATGTTATGAACATTCTATGTACGTTTCACATATCCGTATCATGGGTATGTTACAAATTGTCTGATTAATTCAATGAATAAAGCAATGTTTATTATTATTTTTCTCTTTGGGAAAGATTTCATTTCTTTAAGATCCTTTATTGTATAGTCAAATTAGAAACCAATCTCACTTCTAGCGTAATGATTATAGTTCCCTAAGCTTCTAAAGAGTCAGTTAACAGGAGGTTGCTGGTGCAATCTTGACTGCAGGCGAGTAACAATACAGGAATACTTAACACTTGTACTCGGTTATGGCGAACGGAATGAGAACAGGCAACCCCCTTGTATTCAATAAAGGACGTAGTTCGAAGTTCCGTGAAGGTTCCTGAGTTCAACAAACACCTGAAGAAGGCCGGATGACATATCTGCCGAAACGTTCTGGAAATAACTATAAAGATGAAGACAATAGTCCGAAAAACCTTAATGATAAGAATCATCAAGCTTCGTCTCAGAAATTTAGACAACTCACGACATTCATCCTGATTTTTATCAATGCACATGTGTATACAATTTTAGGTACAATGAATATATGTGTATAAGATAAAGGGGTCCAGTAATATGAACGATGTACAAATGTGTACAATAATGTAAGGGTAGTTCCACTGGCGTAGTGGCTAATGTGCTGAACTGTGACATAGAAGGGAGTTCGAACTCGCTTACTACGATGTCGCAATCGAGAGTGTTCGCCGTTAAACCACGGAGACATTCACGCGTATGAAGTATTCCTATTTAATACTAATAATTTTTAAAGGGGTCTATTTGACCAAGAGTCGTATTTTCTTAATTTCTCCATAGTAATTAACTATTTCTATATAGTTATAAGGTATCAGTGTTTTTTATCTTATGCAAATGATTATTAAACAAACATATTCTACCCAGATTTTGAATCCTAATCGGTACTACCACTGCGGGTCAGTGGGAAAATAGTGATGAATAATTTCTCATAGCTTATCTAAGTTATAGAGCTATCTCCACACTAAACGGTAGATCACTGAAACTAGTAGACAAGTTATCCTACCTTGGAAGCAGTGTCTCATCAATCGAGACAGACATCAACACTCGACAAGCAAAGGCATGGACAGCTATCGATCAGTTATTAGTCATATGGAAGTCAGACTTGACCGATAAAATGAAACGCAGTTTCTTCTAAGCAGCGGTCGTTTCGATACTGCTGTATGGATGCACTACATGGACGCTAACTAAACATATGGAGAAAAAGCTTGACGGTAGAATGCTGCGAGCAATATTGAACAAGTCCTGGAAGCAGCACTCCACAAAGCAGCAGCTGTACAGCCACTTAACTCTCATCACGGAAACTATCCAAGTTAGAAGTACCAGACATGCAGGACACTACTGGAGAAGTAGGGACAAACTCATAAATGACGTACTCCTGTAGACCCCTTGACATGGCGGAGAAAAGGCCGGACGGCCAGCTAGAATCTATATACAGAAGCTCTATGCCGATACGGGATGTAGCCCCAAAGACCTGCCGGAAGCAATAGACGATAGAGAAGGGTGGCTGGAAAGGGTCAGGTATATCTTTGCCGATGTCGCGATATGATGATGATGATGATGGAGCTGTAGTCTCACTGCTTGATTGAGTTTAATGTCATACACAGGATACCCCTTTTTATGCGGTCGACCCCTGTACACAGGTTGTAGTGGATATTTTCTTGGCTTCGGGGGATGGAGACCCTTATTTATGTGCGATTTTGTATAGTCATGAAAGTCTGTTTGTATTGAAATAATTTTGTTCGTTTTTATAATTGCGAAATCGCTTTGATAAATGCAATTGGTTCAAATACCCAACTGAATTAGATGAGGTTGTAAAAAGATGAGTCATTTCAAGATAATTAGAATAACCCCCCCCACACACACACACACAAAAAAAAACAAAAAAAATAATGGTTTCATTTATCAAAAGTGATTCAGCTCCTCTGAAAAATGTGTCATTAACTTATGGATATTATTAAACTCATGGAAAATTATATGTTGTAACATAGTAATTTCGAATTAAAATGTAATTTCAATATATTGATAATTCTGATAAAAGGGATATTTACGGTTTGAAACCATGACTCATTCACTTACAAGTCTATAATTATTATGTAGAAACAAGTCGATTATATAGATAGAGATTTATGATCTAATAACTAGACAACAAAAGAACCTTTATACGTAAAGAAAAAAATTTTCTTTAGTTTCTGGGAACATCTTTGTACATGTATATAAATATTACACATTATTGTTAACATATGTACTCTATACAAATTATTATACACACATATACTCAGTGCACATTATTGTACACGTACGTACATTGTACACATCATTGGTTTGGTTTGGTTTGGTTTGGTCTTTTTTTAATGGCTTATCAACCTTCATGGGTTATTTAACACCAAGGTCATCTTTGTTGGTGATCAATAGAAATAAGATTTGACCCATAGCTATTGGTGGTTAAAAGAGTAAATGTCTTTCCCAAATGGAATTTGAACTCACTCACAACAATCTCACAATTTAACACATTAGCCACTACGCTACTGGAATTAAGTAAAGTTGGCGACCGTAGTCGAGGGCGACCAGAAGGCTCCCTTTTCAATAGCTACTACACCGAGCTGTAAGGGAGGGCACAATTCGTTTCCATGGATTGCTCTACTTTACCCTTGATACGTACCTTATATTGCTGAGTGTTATGCAAGGAAGTATCAAGCACCATTTTTAAAGTCTTTGGTATGACGCGACCTGGGCTTGAGCCATTACATTATTGTATACAAATATACTTTGTACACATTATTGTGCACTTATATACATTGTACTAAGTATTGTATACATATACACATTATACCCGATATTGTATATATTACTGTTCTTTGTACATATTACTGCTTAAACTTTTATAGTTTATAAATATAGTTCTTTTTCACAACTCATTAGTGAACATATGATTAATCGCATTCAACTTAGCAATAACATTTGTCGCTATTAGAAATGATTATGTCATGTGCTAGCCTCATTCGATGATCCATTTTTTCGTATTGTTTCAGTTTTTTTTTCTTTTTCAAAATATGTCTGTGCGTTTATTTAGTTTACTTCCCGGATAGATTTTGAAAAATTGTCGAAGGTGATTTTAATTTTGAATATTCCTAGTCAACAATTTTGAATATTTCTCTGTGAATGCGTTCACTTGATCGATTTTGTGAACAACAAAACATTCAAGATTAAAATATTCAAGTTGCAATTATTCTGAAATTCATACGAAATTATTTAAAAGAAATGGTTTTAAATACCTTAAGCATTCATGAACGAACTACGGCCCTCGGACCACATGTGGCCCATTGTGCTTTCTGAATTTGTTGTATATTGACCTCTGACCCCGGCAAGGCTGTCAAAATAGGAAATGCACCTGTGTAAATAACAGGTGCATCCGGTCGAGGAATATCAGAATATAACCATGATCTTGACTGGTTGAATGAGTGCGATTTGTGATGCCCAAAAGATTTGGGAACGATGTCATTTAATTTAAAATCCTTTATTGTATTGTCACTACTAGCGTAACGGTTATAGGTGTTAGTTCCGAAAGCTTCTAAGGAGTCAGTCATCTGGAGGTTGCAGGTGCAATCCTGACTGCAAGCGAGTAACAATACAGGAATACTTAACCATATTTTCCAACCCCCCCGCTCGGGCAGGATATAACACAAGATCAATTTTTAAGCGGAGTTTAACAGGTTTGAATTCAGAGTGTTCCTTCTTCTAGACAAGTTGCCTCACCAAGACTGAAGAACCTAGTCTGCCCTACTATTTACCCATAGCAGGAGGGAGAATTATTGATTCATACCTTTCTCAAGGGTATTAGTGCTATGTGAAATGCAATCAGCCTCGTCCAGGATTTAAACTCGTGCCGCCGTGTCCATTTCCTACGACGATAACCATCACACCACGGACACCTCCTAATACTTAACACTTGTACCCAGTTACGGGGAACGGAATCAGAACAGGCGACCCCCGTGGATTCAATAAAGGACGTAGGTCGAAGTTCCGTGTAGGTTCCCGAGTTCAAAAATCACCTGAAGAAGGCCGAAGGACATATCGGCTGAAACGTTGTGGAAATAACAATAAAGATAAAGACAATAGTCCGAAAAACCTTAATGATAAAAATCATCAAGCTTCGTCTCAGAAATTTAAACAACTCACTACTTTCACCCTGATTTTTATCAATGCACGTGTGTATACAATTTTAGGTACAATGAATATATGTGTATAAGATAAATGTATACAGTAATATGAACGATGTACAAATGTGTGCAATAATGTAAGGGTAGTTCCACTGGCGTAGTGGCTTATGTGCTGAACTGTGACATAGAAGTGAGTTCAAATTCCAGTCGCGCTATCACGTTCATTTTAGGACTTATACCCCAAGAAAAGGTATTAATTCCTTTCTCACCGTTGCCTTTCAATTAAAAAAAGACACATAAAATTATGTAATTGTTAGATTGTTAAATATGCACCCTGTAATTTAAAGAAAATAGTTTAAATAACATTTTAAAGTATGAATACCGAAAATATAGGAAATGCAAACAACGTCAAGATTCGAACCTGCTTGGCTGACTTTAAACTCTACGATCTAACTGTTATTCTACAAAGGCTTCAATTCAACAGTTTAAATACAACTAGGAAAATACTTGAATTTTTAACGAAAAACAATGTATACTAAATCTGTCAGAAAAGAATTAAGATTTTTTTTTGTTTATTTTTCTGGTTGTTAAATCCTATTAAAAATCATTTTATCAACGTTGATCAAGAACAGGTGGAAAAACATTCTCTTCATATTTGCCACTCAGAATTCATATTCTCTTTTGTTTGGTTCTTTGGTTAATGAAAATGAAAACCAACAATATCGATCATTGTAAATCGACCAAATTCTTTATGAAAATAGAAGACGATACGACAAAAAAAAAATAAATAAATAAAGAACAAGTTAAAATTTTTAAAAAAATCAAGGAAAGTAATGATCTTCTTCATATCACGCTTGACGTTGAGAATGTTTGTTGACAAATTCATTCTTAATCACCAGACTGTCCTTTTCGGTTCGATTTATTTGTTTAAAGGAGGATCTTAACACTCTAGAGGGGATGTAGTCGACATTCTAAACCCCGTGTAAAGATGCAAAACCCAAGTAGTATTGAAATAATTATTTTGCTTATTTTTATCATTACGATTCTGCTTGATAAAAGCAATTGGTTCAAAGACCAAACAGAATTAGACTTATAAAGATAATGTGGAAGAGAGATCAATTTGACCCATACTTGGGACACTAATAGCCACTATCAATCCATTTATCACAAAAAGCGCCTGAAATAATATCCATTTCATAAAAGTCATATGGTGTGGAGTACACTGATGACCTTTACAAATTACTTTTTCAGTAAACAAATAATTAAATGAATCTATCTTTATCTATATCATAACAAGACTAACATCCATAAATAGAAGTAAAAATATGTTTATTTATATAATAAGATGACTTGGTTACATAGACACAAGTGAAAGTGAAAGTGAAAGTGAAAAGATATTTTTTCTATATTATAAGAAAACTTGCATAAATAAAAGTGAAAGTAAAATTAAATTCATTTACATTATGCATTAACAAAACTAGTTTAACAACTAAACGCGAATATATGTTTATCTATATAATAACTTCCCAAAAATAAAGTGAAAGTATGTTTATTTTTATAATGACAAGACTAAAATAGTTAAATATATCAAATGGACGTACGAGGATAATTGAATAAGTTTCCAGAATTTTTTCGTATGGGCTCTTTTATTGATAGTATACTCATGAAACTCAAGTCCACTTCAAAGTAATCTTCTCCGGCTGAAATGCACTTGTTGTACTGTTCCAACAACTTCTGCAAGGCCCCATGGAAGTCCTCTTGTGTGATCCTCTCAATGACCTTCGTCACAGCCTCTTTCATCTCCTGAATTGTTTCATAACGACAGCCTGTGAGCTTAGAGAATAACCAAAAGTCACAGGGAGCAAGGTCGGGGCTATAGGGAGGCTGTGGAACTGTCTTGATGCCATCTTGGTCAAATAGTCTGTGACAAGGATGGAGTTGTCGACTGGTGTAATGTCCTGGTGGAAATGCCACTGAGCCGATTTGAAGAGTGCTGTCCTCTTCCGACAGAATCTCTTCCTGAACTCCCTTAAAACCTCAACAAAGTAATCCTAACCCTAACTACTCTAGGAGAAGGAAAACTCTGAATTCAAACCTGTTAAAATACGCTTAAAAATTGACCTAGTGTCATATCCTGCTCGATCAGAGGGGTTGGCAAATATGGGTATGGAAATGACTCCAACAGGGTTAATGTTTTATCTGTAAAAAGCAAAATTTCCAAATATAACTTACAATTCGAAGAAATTTACTATAGCTTAAACAACTGAAGACTTTTGTGCGGCATTTTTATATATATATATATGTGTGTGTGTGTGTGTGTGTGTGTGTGTGTGTTTGGGCTCATTTCTTCTTTAATACATATTTGATTAAACAATATGCACATAACTTGTCTAAATATTTTTATATTTATCCTTTCAAGTTAACGAATCGATTTTATGGTATCTGGTGGGAATTGGTTTATAAAACTCCCATAATTAATTGGGTCCCTGGTACTTTCTGCCCGATCTTGATCCATCATCAGAGGTGTGTATTTCGCAAAAGCAAGGTGACCTTTGCAGGTTCATTACTACTTTGTAAGCCTTGAAAGTTTATTATTTCCACTGGTGTGTTGTTGTAGCGTTTATTTTTAAGAGGTGCTGTTACAATCATAAAATTTTGGCGAACATTATATCTAAAGGTGGATAGGGTCTTTGGAGATGGATATAAGGGTTCACTGGAGGAAAATGGTACGTACGTTGTGATGGGTATGTTTTGGGAATTTTTCGTGAATTATGCGGGTGTTTTTAGTGATGGAGGTAGTATTAGTATGGTGGATGGTGGTGCTGGTGGTATTAGCAGTGGCGACAGATTATGTGTATGGGTCGAGAATGCGAAAATAGATGTTTATTCTCATTTCGGCATTTGGATAATATTTCGGAGTTTTTATTTAGCAGGGTTTTTTTGGGATGGGTGAATAATAATTGTGAGTTTCTAATGGAGACAAAGAAGGCATCTTTCGATTTCTCACTGTGGAAGAGCACGAGGTTTTACGAAAAAATCCCATGACACATCTGCAGCAACGTAAGTGCCATTTATCTCCATTGAGGACTTTATATCTATATCCAAAAGTTATATAATTAAGGAATGTTTTTTTTTTATTTTAATCATTTTTCATTAATTATATTTTATCATTCAGTTTGATTAGGCTTTGAACTATTTGGGTTAAGAGTTCAGGTGCACAGTCGTTGAGTACCGTTTTACGCTCGTGCGCCAAGGATATGACAATCACCATTGTCATAATAAACCCCAGACAGGAAGTGGTGCTGGTGTGTGGATGGCGTCATGCCCTGGAGAGATGGACGGAGAATTTGGAAGATTTTGAAAAAGATTCAATTGAGGTCCAACCATGGTGTTGAGAAGTTGAGGTCCGACCATGGTGTTGAAAAGTTTGAGTCTGACCAGTCAGTTGAAAGTTGACATTGGACAATGCAGGCAAATGGTTCAGTTTCTGCCATGTAGGCAGAGAATTGAGTTCTCTGCCATAGAGTTGAATTTTCTACCGTTGCGGCGTCGGTTATGTTTTTCGGGTCCGGAGCAGCGAAGATGAATTGAGATCTAAAACACCACGAGATCTGCCGAACGTTGGGGGTGTTATTTGCATAGTATGATTTCAAAAGACTTTTACGCATAGTGTCTCCCTCCTCGTGTCGAAGAACCAAGTCAGAAGTTAATAAAACCGTTCGTACCTGAACAACGGAGCCCGCATGTGTATTTGTATTTGAATGTATATGTACCGTTGTGTTGATATGATAATGGTTTGGGTATACAGTACAAATACCCTATCCACCTTTTCATATAATGTTCGCCATAATTTTATGATTGTTAAAATACCTCCTAATATGGTATATTTACCATATTACTAAAGTACATACCATCATAGATTAATATAACGCATATATAATATAACATTAACACGACAAAGTCAACTAATATAAATTATTACAACGTACATATTGCAATTTAATACAGAACATATTCCAACGTATAAATACTAGTATTGCATAATACTCCTAAGTATATAACAATATACCATGTTTCTTTAATCCGTGATACGAGGACCATTATATAGGTTTCCAGACTTTTTTCGTATGGGCACTTTTTATGGATAGTACACACATGAAAATATAGTCCCCTTCGAAGTAATCTCCTCCGACTGCAATGCACTTGTTGTACCGATACAACAACTTCTGGAAGAACATATGGAAGTCCTCTTGTGTGAGCATATCAACGACCTTCGTCACAGACTCTTTCATCTCCTCAATTGTCTCATAACGACAGCCTGTGAGCTTAGGGAATAACCAAAAGTCACATGTAGCAAGGTCTGGACAATAGGGAGGCTGTGGAACTGTCTTCATTTCCATCTTGGTCAAATAGTCTGTGACAAGGATGTCCAGGTGGAAATGCCACTGACCCGATTTGAAGAGTGTAGGCCTCTTCCCTAGGAATCTTTTCCTGGACTCCCTTAAAATCTCAACGTAGTAACCCAAACCCTAACCCTTTGGCCAATCAACTCTGGTGTATTGACTTCCTTACTACTCACACAGCTCTCATCATCCTGCACAGACTCCCTGCCTTCCTTGAATCTCTTATGCCACTCAAAAACTGATGCTCGATGCATGCAAGATGTTCGAAAAGCAGTTTCTGTTGCATTTTTTCAAGTTTAAAACAGAATTTTATTGCATATCGTTCTTCCTCGCGTCCAGATATTATTTTTGAAATTCACCAGCTGTGACAATCAGGCTTTAGTAGGGTGTATTCCAATTGCTTCTGTAGCTGTTCATTTGAACCTGAAATCATAAAAATTCGTCAGTCATCCCATAAGATATATAGCAATAACATACTGCCTTTTCAAGTGTCAAAGACAATTTTAAAGGCCTGTACAAAAAGTTCTGGAAACTTATTGAATTCACCACGTATTCCCATCTCACTAATAATTCAATCCATTTCGTCTATTATACTAACAAGTAAAATACAAAATTAATTTTCTTCATAATGCATTGATGATGATACATTTGTCTCAGAGTTAAAAGCATCACCACACAAAATAGCCCATTTTTATTTGGCCAAATCCCCGACTATTTCTCGACTTCTGCTACCTTCAGCTATTCATCGCTACACATATATACTCATGAGACAAACTCAAATTTGCCACGTGCTGCACCAATCATCATACACACACGCACACACACACACACACACACACACACACACACACACACGAACAATCGCATATATGACTACACACAATACGCAAATATTATCAACGCACAAACACACACACGCACACACACACACACACAAAGAGTTATACACAATTCTAACGTAAACATTCTTTTTATTGTATTTTTTCGATTTTTTTTTTCGATTTCTCCAAAATCTTTCTTTTTTTCTGCCTGATGATTGTTGCATGAAGACGCTATGAAATCAGTGGTCGCAGATAAGCCCCCATGCTATTAGATATATATAAAAACTAATATTTATATATATAGAGAGAGATAGATATATATTCATATATATAAAAACTAATATATATATATATATAGATAGATAGATATATGCATGTCTTTTCTGTCATGTGCATTCTTTCATCACTTTTACAGATTGAAAGTATCTTGGTGTAAACACCCTGTCAGTCTGGCTCAGAATATACTGACTATCGATTACAGGGAGGTAAGCCCCTCAACGAAAAAGGGCCCCTTGCGCAGTAAATTATACTACATTTGATTGTCAGATTCTACTTCAATTGATCTGCGGAAAAGTATCTTTTCGTTGCCTTTATTTCCACCCGTACTCTGTATTTATAAGAGTCCCATATATGTATAAAATAGATCAGTTTGAAAATTATTCGTATTTTCTAGGACTATATGAAAAATAAATCTCTTAAGAAACATGTTGAAGAAGCTATGACTCTTTTGTTTATCATCATCATCATGTCGAGCCGCTTGCACGGATATCCCTGACCATCTCTCGCCACTTCTCCCTATCGTACATCGCCTCCGGTCTTCAGGGCTACATCCCGTATCCTAACATAGCTACTGTATGTATGTATGTTCGAGCTCGTCGTCCTGCTTTTGCTCAGCCATATGTGGGGATCCATAGGAGTACATCACTTATGAGCTCGTCACTGCTTCTTCAGCGGTGTCCTGCGTGTCTGGTTCGTCTAACTTGGATAGTTTTCGTGATGGGAGGCAGGTGGCCGTATAGTTGGTGCTTTGTGGGGTGTTGCCGCCAGGACTTGTTCAATATTACTCTCAACATTCTTGTGTAAATGCCGTCTAGCTTCTTCTCCAGCCGTTTTGTTAGCGTCCAAGTGGTGCATCCATTGACTTGAAAGGGTCAATATGGCTGCTTGCGCGCGCGTGTGTGTGTGTGAGAGGGAGGGAGAGAGAGAGAGAGAAACTAAGAGACGGACAGAGGACTGCTATCATTGACACCGCGTTGTCGACGAATATTCAAAGCATTACTTCTTCTTTGTCAAGAGGCTTTATTCAGAGCCGTTTCTCAGCCTGGGGCCACCGCTTCCCGGTAGGCAACCATGACGATGTATCTTAGCTACTCACTGATTACTCTCTGAATCTGACCGAATCTGTGTATTGCTAATCTCTGGTCATTATATGACATTCTCAACGTCCACGCATTTTCCTTCCAGTTCTCAATTCACGTGATTTTTTTCTGTTGCCCCTTATTCATATAGGTGAAATGTCTTTTTACAAAATCCCTGACAAATTGGTCTATTATGGTCAATATATTACAAATACCAACAAGAAATAAAAATGGAGGAATAAAATTGCCTTGGATGGTTTGACATGTAGTTAAAATCCACTAATCATTCGGTGTAAGATTTTAATCGACAATTAATAGTAAAATACACCGCAGTGATCCAAATTTTAACATCGACACAGAAGTACTTGAGTTGATATCAGATACTTTAAAAATCATCAGTAATTTATTTAGTCTGATACATTTGGCATACACTTTGTGAACTTGAAAATTCTAATCGGTTTACAATCTTTAATTCGTTGGCTCATATTCACTTGTGGTATAAATTTTTTACTACAAAAGTTTCTACAAACGAAACTATGGCTTCGTGTATATGTATATATTACTGATTTCACTTAAATTAGCCAGCCATTAACCAGCGAATGAATGTAAAATATATATATATATATGTATATATGTATATATATATATATATATATATAATAACCAACTTGCAGTGCACATGCAAATTCTTTATTGCGTATTAATTCTTTAATGCACCCTTTAAATAACATACACTTGTATTATTATCTTTTTATTATTATTTATTTATTATAAATCATTGCTCGCTTTCATGGCAAATGAACAAATGGGGTTAATTAGATTAGTTTGAATTTAATGTTTGGATCATTTTCTTCTGTTAATGAATAATTATCGAAAATATTATTAAAAGTGAAACGTTTGTTTACTTTCAGAAGATTCTTATATTTCTTTTATTAAATATCCAGCCATTTTTTTTTTAAAGAAACTTGAAAATATTTTCAAAATAAGCATTCTTCATTCCTCATCTCTATCTATTTACATATGTATCTCTTCCGTTTCTTTCACTCCCGACTACGTCCCTCCCCCCCTCTCTCTCTCTCTCTCTCTCTCTCTCTCTTTCCCTCCGTATCTCTGTCTCTTCTTTTCTTTTTCTCAAAAATCTCTAAGCTTGTCCGATATTTTCTTTAAAATTTACTCGGCTCATTCTATGATAACTCGAGTGCATACACAGTTGAAAACCATTTTTCGTTGAAAGCTTTGCACACAATCAGTAATTTTTAGTAGAAAATATATTTACTTAATACATTGCTATATCTACTCACTGTATTCACAGAAATGTTCAAATATATTAGTGATCTACAATGGTTGTATTGCATCTGAACCACGGAGAATCGAAAATTTTATGTTTAAATGAGCGCTTGAAAAATAACTACTTGACATGAATACGTTTTTAACTGCTCCAGTAAAACTTGCTTTTAAAATGAGATCGTATGATACCAAAAAAAAAAAAAACAAAGGCTGGTTTTACACAGGTACTTTGGCAGAACCCCACAGGTAACTCGCATTATTTCCGTGACAAAGTACAGTCTAGAGCAGATCAGAGAAGTCAAATGAGAAACTAGATTCTGGGGAATCATAAGCATTCGAGCATTAAATTCAGCCAAATATGTGTGAGCTAGAAAAGTAGTAACAAAGAAACTATGATCTGCTTCATGCTGAAACCAAGCCAAAAAAGTTTCAAAATTAATTGGAGTCTCTTTAGCGCCTCCATCAAGTCCAGACCTTGCCTCCTTGATTGTGCAATTGGGTCTTTCTTGAAAACAAATTAAAAGCAAATTTCCATCCAAAGAGGTGTTCGCTTAAGGCTGCCATTGAGGACGAACAGAATTTAATGTCAGAAGAATTTATTTTGAAGGTATGCAAATCATTTCGAAGGTGTGTTGATTCAATGATTTAAAAAAAACAATGACGGCCATATAGAGTAAATTTACTGTTTAGTCTCTATATTCTTATATTGTCGTTTATATTTCAAAATCATAATTAATCTTTTTATTATAATAGAATCGTTTATGATTATACAAAATATTCCAAATTTTGTTTATGTACCTATATATATATATATATATATATACATATCATGCAATTCTTATACATATATATGTGTGTGTGTGTGTGTGTGTGTGTGTGTGTGTGTGTGTGTGTGTGTGTAGAATATCATGAAGTCCGTTGTCTAATGAGAAAAATACTAATATCAAACAACAAATATATGGTTAAAAACCTAATCTTATATTTTCCTAATGCACCCAATTCAATTGGGAATATGATACCATAGATCAAAAAATATATCTACGAATTATGTTTCTCTAAGAAAAGTGAAGAGAAGATGGATGAGTTGCCAAGTACAGAGGCTAATGGATACCCAAACTTTTCTGCATAATTTCCTCTTTTGTCAATGCCCTTAATTCACTTTCAAATATACATTCCACACATACTTCTACAGTCAAAATAAGACTACAGACATTGATTCACGTCCATATATATATATATATGTTCGAATGAAGAATAGCCGGCAGCCTAATATGCGTATATGTGTAGTACTTCTCCTGAATTGAACTCACCGGTATCTGATAAGCGTAAATGAATATATGTCTTAAAATTATTTTATTTACGCTGGGTTAACGATAGCCAAAAAGTAAGATATCCGGTCGACGTAAAATCAGCCGAGTTTCAATTCCAGCTTGAAGCGACTTACGCGTCGAATTACACAAATGAATTGTGATACAGCGGAACAGTCTGTCTGTGGATGACTATATATTTGTATATGTTTTTCCCCTGTGGTTTGACCTCTCAAGAGAAGAACTGCCGGCAGCTCCATTCTCTTGAATTGAGCACTCCGGCAGCCGATTGGCTTATATGAATATACACCTTAAAAATTCCTTCGATTACGCTGAGATGTCAATGGCCATTTCCAGCTTGAAGCGTCTCGCCTGTCTATTGGTATAGATTTTTGTTTACAATCAGTTAAATGTTAAAACAGTTGTGTTAAATGTCAAAGCAGTTCTATTCCAAACAGTTCAGTTTTGCATAAGCGCACTTTTTCAATGTCAAAAATAGTTCTATTTCAAGCAATTCAGTTTAGCATAAGTAAAAGTTTTGTTTTATTTTAAAACAGTTCTATTTCAAACAATTCGGTTTAGCATAAGTATACAATTTAATTGTCAAAACAATCCTATTTCAAGCAATTCTGATGAGGAAAATTTCAGTTTAGTTCTATTTGACCCATATATAAGACCCTATCAAGTGCTAACACTCCGTGAGAGCGGACCTGGGAACCATGGCCGTAAAGTCGTACTCCACATTACCCAAAACCCCAGCATTACTGAAGCCTTACCATCAGATTGTTTAGTGTCATATCCAGGACACTCGCTGTGGGTTGGTCTTACCCCTCAGCAGACAAGCAGCCGATTGGGCCAGAAATGAGAGGGAAAAGGTCACTGTGTTGCAACAACAGATTCACCAGTCTTAGAAAGAGTTTTATCACAGGGCACGATATCCAGCCATGTTGGTATGGGGTGTGAATTTAGAGTTTTACTTTCCTTCTGTGGTTTGCTTTATAGTGTTGCACCCTTTATTAACACTAGAATTAGTTTTGAACAAGGACAGTTATGTGAGGGCACTCAGTGAGAACAGATGTCATTAGCAATGTTCAAAAAGTATTAAACAAATAGTGAGAATTGAACTCACGAACAGCATTCTCTGAGTCTACCTGGCAAAAAAATATACCAACTGAAACGTCTTTAGTCATTTGCTTAGTATGTCACAAGACCAGAACTTTTGAACTTCCAGTTGGAATTAAAATCACAACTTTCTGCAATCTTACCTTTTCTAATCATTAAACTACACGAAACGCCCTTAGTCAATTACTTAGCTTAGCGTAGCTTACCTGAGCTAAGTTTGGCACAAGACCTGAAGTACAGAACCTCCAGCGAGATCCCACACAATTGACAACAAGCCAAGAGTATTCATCATAATATTGTATTCATCATAATCAAAATACTGCTCTAGTTGTCCACAAACAATAGACATAAGTTAAACTGAATTGTTAAAAATAGAACTGTTTATCATTTAACTGTGTGCAAAGAATGTGCTCAGATACGTTTCAAATATTAAACACATACGTACAAACAGGAATTAGCATTGAATAACATATAATGGTAGATATGCCGTAAAAGCAGCCAAATAAAACAAAAGACCAAACAAGTACCATTTGCAAAGTCATGAAACCCCATATTCTCTACAGCCGCAGAATAAAAAGTAACACTACTGACGTTGATATTAAACGACGAACAAATGCTATAGTACCTTTAAATAAAGAATGAAATCTAGCAAAACCCTCCAAGTGAGATAATTGATCCGTTTGTATCTAAAAGTCACAGAGAATTTTAGGCGTCTCATTTCTCCATTTGGAATTAAAATCACAACTTTCTGCAATCTTACCGTTTCTAATCATTAAACTACACGAGACGCCCTCAGTCAATTACTTAGCTTAGCTTAGCTTAGCTAAGCTTAGTTTGGCACAAGACCGGAAGTACCTAAGCTCTTGTGAAATCCCACACAATAGACAGCAAGCCAAAAGCATTCATCATAATACTTCTCTAGTTGTCCACAATTGAATGAAAAGAAAATGAGTTGATATTCCCCATCGATCTGCCATTCAAAATCATTTCGATTATTTTCACAGCAAAAGATAATGATTTCTTACACAGATCCATATAACATGCAACATGGCGTCTTAAGTTACCTGGTACCGCTTGTTTATTTCTAAATTGACTTACACTAGGAAGGTGCAGCAGAGAGATAAAGTCGGCAATCTGCTGTTTTCCTATCCTTTTGTTTCCCTTCGGAATTGTTGAGATATTTTCAGTGGGCATTAGCCACCATATACCCAGATTTTCAATAAAGAGTGTTTTCTTTCTCCTATATTGTTAGCCTAGCCAAAGAGCTTAGTGTGCTCAACTATTTAGCCATAACAGCGGAGATGGAAGGAGATGGATTACAGCCTTTCTCAAGCGTACAAACCCACAATTATATATATATATATATATATATATATACTTGAAAATGAATGAGTTCACATTTTAAAGTATTTACTTTTTCATCTTATTGGAACAATAAAAATTATATATATATATATATATATATATATATATACATGCGCGTGTTTGTGTGTGTGTAAAGGAAAATGGAAATTAATCCACAGCTGTTTTGAATTCAGAGTCTTCCTCCTCCTAGATAGGTTGCCTAACAACAGCTAAAGAACCCATTCTGCCCAATCATTTACCCATATCTGTGAAGAGTAAAAGCTGTGGGTTCATGCCTTTCCCATAACCGTTTCACACTTTATGTCCATGTATCATATTATGTGAATGTATAGTCGTGTGGGGGGGTTATGTGTGTTGGTCAGTAATTTTTTGTTTACGTGTGTGTGTGTGTGTGCGTGTGTGTTTCATGTAGTTCTGTGTGTGTATGCGTTTGTATGGTTCCGTGTGTGTGTGTGTGGTTTGATGTGTGTGTTTTTCGTTCTCTGTAAGTGTGTGTGTGTGTGTGTTTGTGTGTGTGCGTATGTGTGTGTGTGTGTCGTTGTCTTTAAGTGTATGTGAGTGTGTATGTATGCGTGTGTTTCTGTATCTGTGTGTGTGTGTGTGTGTGTGTGTGTGTGTATTTTTGTGGTTCTGTGTATGTGCATGAATGTCGTTCACGGCCTGCGTGCGTGCGTGCGTGCGTGTTTCTGCGTGTGCGTTTGGCTGTGGTTCTCACTGCGCGTATGTGTGTATGTTTATGTATGTATGTATGTGTATTTGTGTGCAGTGCTGTTATTCTTTGTGTGTGTGTGTGTTTGTGTGTGTGTGTGTGTGTGTGTTCTCTGCACGTGTTCGTCGTTCTCTGTGTGTATGTGCGTGTGTGTACGTGTGTTTATGTGTGTGTGTGTGTGTATGTGGTTCTGTAGTTCTGTGTGTGTGTGTGTGTGTGTGTGTGTGTGTGTGTGTGTATACGTGTGTTTCTCTGTGTATGTGTGTGTGTGTGTGTATGTGGTTCTGTGGTTCTTTGTGTATGTGTGTGTGGTAAATAATTATTTCAAATAATATTTATTTCATAGTTTATAATCTATCAGAGTTTGAGAATACATACGAAATATTTACATATTTATTGAAAAAGTAAAAGACAAAAAAATAAACAATCAGAAGATTTGATTGAAAATTACTTAATTTTGTTACTGAAAAAGATATTCGTCTTAAGAGTTCAACAATCATAATTGCAAAATAATCAGCATTTTTTTCTGTCTTTCGAATACTGAAATAATTGTATTTACTTTTAGTTTTCCGTTTCACAAAATACATTGTTATCAAGATCATACGTATATTCCGTGTGTTGTCAAAATCACCATCATCTTTATTAATATCGTTTGGTCAAAATCCTTTTCCAATATAATTTGTCTGTGGCGTTGATATTAGTGTAAGCAATTTTTTTTCCTAAAAGATTAATTCAACTATGATTATCTGACTCGACATCACGTAGACAGTTGTTTATGCGACGGACAAAGGAATTTGAAATTATGTATGTCAAGTAATAAAATCAATCGAAACATTCTTAAAAATAACGGGGGTGGCCCCGTCTTGTAATGGTTAACAAGCTGAACAGTGGAATGTAAGTGAGTGCAAAATCCACTCGTACTACTACGTTCCTGTCGTGGATTGGCTTGAACCCTGTCACGCCACAAGTGGGACAAGTATAAGTACAATTTAAAGAGTGTAAACGAGTACGGCTAAGGTTATTTACTTTCGTGGGTGTACCAAACTGTGTACCCTATTCCCTCTGGAATGAAAGAAATCTTATTTTAGATGTGTGTCGATCTTAATTATTTCACGCCACAAGGGTTCCCTTTCAGACTAATAAACTTAACAAATATATGAACCTCTTTTATTCATCAGTTGTGTTTAAATAGTATCATCTCTGATCTTCTACAAAGATAGGTTTGGCATTGAATAAACCACGAAGATAGATATGCCATTAAACAAAGAAACCTAAAATAGCTTAAAATATGCCGACTTAATTCTCTGTCGAAGGGTAAGACCCGTTCACAAAAAAGGGTGTCCTGTGTATAACAGTAAACAGCAACTAATGCTGAGGTACAAGCTCTAGAGATCAACAGAATGTGGAGTACACTTTCATTGTCATTACTCCCCAATACTCACTGATCCGGTTTGGTAGAACCCGTTATATAATAGATTGGTGAGATCTATTACTGATATATAGTACACAATTTGAATTTAAAATCCTAAGCCGTTAAACGTGAGGTAAAACAAAACGTTTCACTGAGTATGATTGAAGTTTATTGAACCTAAAGTCATACAAAAGCTTTGCTCTGATTGGATGGTGTCCCTCTGATGACTGAAATAATCCTAGAAGTTCAAGATAATTTAGTCATTGAAAAGTGCCTAATTCTAACTGTTGAAATGTTCCATTTCTATAATGGTTAAAGAACAGTAAACGCTACGATTGAACCTATAGACAGTGTGGGATAAGGGGTATTCCTATATTTTCCAGGGGTATTCGTCTGAACGAGAACATAATAGCGCGACTGGAAATCGAACGTGACTACAAAGATATCATAGTCCAGTAGGATTAGTTGAAACCATATATCTGTGTGCAAATTATTATATTAACAACAGTATCTTGGACAGATAATTTTTACAATATGATTATTATTATTAGTTACGAGGTGCATACGATAAGATTCCACACTTTTTTCGTATGGGCATTTAAAATTGTCGTAGACTCTTGAAGATTCTCTATGTTATTGCTATACATTTTACAAGATGATAGACCAAATTGTATGATTTCAGATTCAAATGAACAGCTACAGCAGCAACAGGAATACACCCTACTAAAGCCTGATTATCACAGCTTCTGAATTTCAAAAATGCAGTCTGACACTTTAGAAGAACGATATGCAATAAAATTCTGTTTTAAACTTGGGAAAATGCCACAGAAACGTATGGAATGCTTTAGACTGCTTTTCGACAATCTTGCATGAATCGAGCATCAGTTTCTGAGTGACATAAGAGATTCAAGGAAGGCAGGGAGTCTGTGAGGGATGATGGGAGGTGTGGGAGGAGGAAGGAAGTCAATACACCAGAGCTGATTGGCCAAAAGGTTAGGGTTATGGTTACTATGTTGAGGTTTTAAGGGAGTTCAGGAAGAGATTCCGTCGGAAGAAGCCAGCACTCTTCAAATCGGGTCAGTGGCATCTCCACCAGGACAATGCACCAGTCCACAACTGCATCCTTGTCATAGACTATTTGACCAAGATGGGCATCAAGACAGTTCCTCACCGTCCCTATAGTCTAGACGATGCTCATTGTGACTTTTGGTTATTCTCTAAGCTCAGAGGCTGCCGTTATGAGACAATTGAGGAAATGAAAGATGCTGTGACGAAGGTGATTGACACGCTCACACAAGAGGACTTCCATGGGGCCTTCCAGATGTTGTTGGAACAGTACAACAAGTGCATTGCAGCCAGATGAGATTACTTCGAAGGGGAAAAGAGTTTCATGTGTGTACTATCAATAAAAGTGCCCATACGAAAAAAGTCTGTAAACTTATCGTATGCTCCTCGTACTTGAAACCAAGTAACTGTTAAAAATGATTCAAACCTTATTATTTTGTTCAAATTATTAGCATTGAATAAAAATACCTGAAATAGTGTAAATGCGTGCAAATGATTTGTTTTAAGAATATTTTTCAAGATTATATATTTTTTAGGAAAGATTATTATTATTATTATTATTATTATTATTATTATTATTGCCATACTCCTTTATGAGTTTTTGGCACCAGCGTGAGCCGATAGTCTTCTACTGAAGTTTTAGTGAGAACAAGTTTCCTCAAGTCTCCAGGACTCTCCTCAGTATTCTAGTCAACCTTAAAAATGTTGTAATTTGGATGGTCTCAACTCGTGCTCTTATAATCAAGTCCTCCAACCTCTAACCAAGCCTTTAGTGACTGCGCGAAGTGCACTATTAACAGATGGTATGTATCATCGTCACATTATATATTCCACAGTTTCTTCATTTCTCAAGTAAGGTCTAGGTATTAATTTCGCTGCGATTTTTTAACTCCAGTTTTAACTGTTGATATATCACTGAAGTCTGAACGAGAAAGAATAATCTCAGATTTTCAAGTACTCTAGAAAGAATCCTATGTGGTCATGACATTGATTTTGTCGGTATGATCTCGCTTCTTCATCGGAATTCAAGGTCAGGTGTTTTACAAACTGTTCCAACGTCTTCAATTATTATTGGTATCACCATCACTTTCAATGTTTCACAACTTTTTTCGAAGGTGTCCTCATGATGTAATTGTTAACCAGGTGAACTGCGGAATCGTCGTAAGCGTGTTCGAACTCCAGTCGCGCTATTAAGTTCACTATCGGACAAACAACCTTGGGAAAGGTTTGAACACCCTTATTGTCCCAGCTATGGGTTAAACCGTACCACTACAGTTGTTCTAAAAGGGTGGCTTTGGCATTAAATAACCTACGAAGGTTGATATGTTATAAAAACAAAACAAAAAAACAAACAACTTTTTTCAGCTGAATATTAAGATACAGACAATTGTCTACTTTTTTTGGTGGTTATTCTATGATCTCCTGGGAGTCAATGACGAGTTCTTTTATCATTGATTGATTCTAAGTCTGATTTTTTTTTTTTTTTTTTTTTTGCCAGAAGGCAGTCCCTGTGGTGTATTGGCTAAGGTGTCGAACTATGGCATTGTAATAAGGGAATTCGAACTTAACTATCGCTATTAATTTTACTTTCGGAAAAATCTTATTAAGCCCAGTTTGCTGGGGCTAGAGAATACACCGACTACTTCTCTAAAGAATGCTAACACTCCCCCATCGAGTGTTCTGCATATGACACTAAAAAATCTGATGATGAGACTCCAGTAATGCAGAGGCTTTGGAGAATGCAGAGTACCCCTTCATTGCCGTTGCTCCCGGGTCCATTCTGCTACGGAGTAGTAACACCTGATAAGGGTCCTCTCTATTGATCTAATAGAACATCTTTACAACTATGAGCAAACAATAGACTTATGTTAAACTGAATTGTTTAAAATAGAACTGTTTGATCATTTAACCGTGTGCAAAAAATGTGCTCAGACACGTTTAAAAATATTATCAACAATTTTTTTCCTAATATTAAACACATATGTACAAACAGGAATTAGCATTGAATAACATATAATGGTAGATATGCCGTAAAAGCAGTCAAATAAAACAAAAAACCAAACAAGTACCATTTGCAAAGTCATGAACCACCATATCCTCTACAGCTGCAGAATAAAAAGTACTACTAGTGGCGTTGATATTAAACGACGAACAAATGCTATAGTTCCTTTAAGTAAAGAATGAAATCTAGCAAACCCCTCCAAGTGAGATAATTGATCCGTTTGTATCTAAAAGTCACAGAGAATTTTAGGCGTCTCATTTCTGCAGTTGGAATTAAAATCACAACTTTCTGCAATCTTGCCGTTTCTAATCGTTAAACTACATGAAACACCCTCAGTCAATTACTTAGCTTAGCTTAGCTTAGCTTACCTAAGCTTAGTTTGAACCACCATATTCTCTACAGCTGCAGAATAAAAAGTACCACTATTGGCGTTGATATTAAACGACGAACAAATGCTATAATACCTATAAATAAAGAATGAAATCTAGCAAAACCCTTTTTTTTTTACAAATACATAATACTTACATTTATGAAACTCTTATGAAAGGAAATGAGAAAACATGGTTTTAGATTTTATCCGTCTCTACCGGCTAGTATTTGGACACCTTTCTGGTTTTAAAAAATATTCTATATTGATTTGTTCATTTCAATATATATATATATATATATATATAGTTTTGCCTTGGTAATATTTTTCTCATCCCACCAAAAATTCGATTTTTTTTAAAAATTTGAACAAACAAATCAAATTCTACATAATTGGGGACAGGATCATTTTGCTATATGTTCGGCTATTGCTTGATAGAATGTTAAAGTTTTACATCAAACTAGAGATGATCATCTAAAAACGTGTCCTGCCAAATCCTGTCCGTTGTGGGTGCAGTTTAAACTCAGAAACCAAAATGAAAATATCACAAACACATATTTATATATATTGGGGGGCGCTATTAGTTGAACGGTTATCACTGTAGGAAATCGATACGGTGACCAGAGTTTAAATCCTTGGACAAACTTATTGCATTCCACATAATGCTAATAATTTGGGTAAGAATTCAAATACCCTCGCTCTAGCTATGAGTAAATTGTAGAGCTGAGAGATCTCTTTAACTTTGCAATGGCAACCGGTATAAGATAAGAAATGCTATCAATACAAACCTGTTGAATGCCGCTTAATAACTGACCTCATGTCGAAATCTGCGGTTGAGCAGTGAAGGTGGATATATATATAAATATATATAGTCGGGATTAGGTACCCTAATGAGCCGCCTAGGCGAAACTATTGTAGGTTAGTTCCTGACTCACTGAGTAATTATCTTTACGCACACAGACACACACACACACACACACACACACACGCACATACACACACATAAAAACACAGATATATATATGTATATATTATACGCTGGTGCAAAAAAAGAAACGTTTACCACTATATCAAATTTAGTATTTTTAAATTCAAAGTCTTTTTTTATTGAGGATACTCTATTCTACAATGATTATTCTAAAATAATTTTTAAGAATCAAAATAAATATAAATAAATACAATTCCTTTTAATTTTATTTACAAAGGTTTTCTCATTTTATCTTACTCTATCTTTTTCCTAGCTGTCTGTCTGACTGACTCTCTCGCTTTATATATATATACATATATATATATATTTATCATCATCATCATCATCATCATCATCATGTCATGCTGGTAGCACGGATATCCCTGACCCTCTCGCGCCACTTTTCCCTATCGTTCATCGCCTCAGACAGGTCTTCAGGACAACATCCCGTATCCCCACATATTTGCTGAATGTATGTTCGTGCTGGTCGTCCTGCTTTTGCACGGCCATGTGTGAGGGTCCATAAGAGTACATCATTATTTGTTCGTCCCTGCTTCTCCAGCAGTGTCCTGCATGTCTGGTTCGTCTAACTTGAATAGTTTTCGTGATAGGAGGCAGGTGGCCGTACAGTTGGTGTCTTGTGGGGTGTTGCCGCCAGGACTTGTCTGTGTGTGTGTGTGTGTGTGTGTGAAAACTGAAGGCAAATCTGACGGTAGGAAAATTAACAAACAGGAAAAAAACGCAAGGTCTTCCGAGGATTATTTTATTTTCAGTTTGAATTATTTCGTACAGGTAAACGTTTTGTTTTCAAATATGAACACATGAAATTTCCATCAGGGCTTAGGGCATGTTAAATAAATTAAAAAAGAACTTTTATGAGTAAAGATTCATATGCTCTAATCAAGGTTTATTGTTTATCATTTGCAAATAATTCAAGCTTTAAATAAAATCATCCTCTGATGAGCTTTTTTTCATATTTATATATTTTCATATATATATATATATATATATAAGGGAGATAATTGATCCGTTTGTATCTAAAAGTCACAGAGAATTTTAGGTGTCTAATTTTCTCGGACAGATTTTGGTTTGTGCATATTCATTTATTACTTTGATCAAATTTAGTTTGCGCAATTCCCAATGATAACCTTAATCAATCCAGTCATACCTGCTCCTCAATTCATTTTGTTTGATTCCTAACTCATTTTTCACACAAGAGTCAGCTGGTGGTCTTTCAAGGGACTCTGCATGACAGCAAGTCTCGTCGAGTCTCTCGGATTCTTCTGATTATTTTGGTCGATGGATGGTCTCAATTCTTTCTCTAATTTCAAATTCTTCCACGATCCTTTGTAAGGGATTTGTGACCGTTCCAATTGCTCAAACAAAAATTAGTATCACCGTCATCCACATGATTCGCAGCTTTTTTAGTTCACTGGCTAGTATGTGTCTATCTTTTCGCCTTCTTTTATCTTATTCTTGGTGGTCTAAGGCAACGGCAAAATCTGCCTGGCCAGAAGTTGTCTTTTTAACTTGTTCATTGTATGTTTTTGTCGCCGAGATTTGGTGGTCCGTTTTTATCTCAAAGTCCCCAAAAATGTTATGCCTCTCTTTCATTTGGAGGGTTTCTGGTTTGTACCCTTTTTGTAGTATGATCAAATTGTAATTTCTTGCACCATTCTCAGATGATCAACTTTCCTACCCAATCGAGTATAACGTTGCATTCCTTTTGCGCTAGTTTACTGCATTAGCTTATGCGATAAACAGTTTCATTTTTGTCACCACATGACGTAAGCTTGCTATTCTATTGTTTATTACAAATTTTGAATAAATATAAAAGTAATGGAAGTTGGCAACCATGGTCAAGGGTGAGCCAAAGGTTCCTTTTTCAATAGCTACTACACCGAGGTGTAGTAGTGGGTTCTACTCCTTCCTCAAGATAGCTTCAATTTACTCTTGATCTGTACGTTATAATGCTGAGTTGTAAGCAAGGTTGTATCAAGTAACGTTTTTTTTAATCTTTGTAATGATCGATCCGGAAATAAACGACGGTCTGCCAGACCATTAGCGAGCACTCTACTCACGAGACCAACAGGACTGTTTGAGCCGTTATGCTGTTTTTTTTTAAAGATGTTAACAGAAGAGATTCAGTTATTATTTTACTTGCAAGTTTTTTCCTTCAGTTTTAACTGGTATTTTTTTTACTGGATCTTCAGGATTCTTTTACGTTTTAAAGTTGATTTTACAGTGTTAGATAACATCTTCCACTTAATTCTAATTCTTCCAGTCTCTTGGGGCCCAATACCCTGACTGCAGAGGGGTAAGATCCACCAACGAGTGTCCTGGATATGACACGAAACAATCTGATAGACAAGTTACAGTAATGCTGGACCTTTGGGGAATGTAGAGTACCCTTTTATTGCCATCGTTCTCTACATAACGTATAGAAGTCGGTGGCCCTTGGAACAACCACCATAAACCTAGAAAAGACACTCGATGAACCGGAGATTAGAGGAAGTAGTTAAACAATCCAGACTACAGCATTACTTAAATCAGCTATGGCCCAGTTGGCTGACAGTGTAGAATAAATACACCAATTGCATTTCTGCAGAGGGTAAGACTCCCCCAATGAGAGTTCTGGATATGACACTAAAAATCTGATGGTGAGTCTTCAGTAATGCAAGAGCTTTCGTGGAGTGGTCCTTTATTGCCATCATCCCCAGGTCCACTCAGCCCAAGAGTGGTAGCACCTGATAGGGTCCAATCTACGGGTCAATTAAAACTAAACAATGTATTTGCAAAACTGAATTGTTTAAAATGGAACTATTTTGTCATTTAAACTGTGTACTTACTTTAAACTGAATTGTTTGAGAAAAAATCTTTACATGTATAAAAATGAATTTTGCATTAAATAACCTACAAAGGTTGATATGCCATAAACAAGGAAATCAAACCAAGTGTATTTTTAATAGCATAACAACTAATATAGGTTATTCAATGCTAAGTCTATTTTCATACATACAAACAGTTCTATTTCAAACAATTCTGTTTAGCATTAGCACTCAATAATACGATTTGACGGAGCACCCCTTCATTGCCATGGTTCCCAGGTCCACTCTTGGTCGGAGTGGTAGTACCTGATATGGGCCTTATCTATGGGTCAAATAGAACTAAACTGCATACTTATGATAAACTGAATTGTTTGAATTAGAACAGTTTGACTTAATTGTATAGCGTGAAATAGAAATGTTCCTGACAAATAAACTGTATACTTACATTAAAACTGCGTACTTATGCTAAACTGAATTGTTGGAAATGGAATTGTTTTTGATATTGAAACTGTACTAACGCGAAACTGATTTTTTATAAAGAACTGTTTTGTCATCTAACTGAATTGGCTGAATTAGAACAGTTTAATTAAATTGAATAGCTTGAAATAGAAATACTTTTGACAATTAAACTATGTACTCATGCTTAAATGAATTGTTTGAAATAGAACTGATTATTGGATAAAAAAGGATTTAGCATTAAATAACCTACAAAGGTTGATATGCCATAAAACCCAACCAACCAACCAACCATCTATTTTTTTTTTTACATTTGCAATACAACGAAAACAAACTTCGCTTTTTTTTTTTCATTTACTATTTTTTTTGTAAGGCTGTTCTTTCAGCTTTGCAATGTTGTCCTGTTATATATTCGGCTTATGTCATATAATTTTTCTCTCTCGGTTTTTGTTTTATTAAAAAATAAAAAGGATGTTACTAGACAAACGACCTTTTCTTTGTCATCATCTCGTTGATATGGCCACCAGATCAGATGGAGTCACACTGTCGCAATTCTTCCCGGAATCGTGACATCCAGATCTTAGAATTTTGCCCGCGGGGTCCCTCCTACTAATCTCTTATCCATTAGGCCTTGGGTCACAGAATGACCCCAACTTTTTGCTGACGCAGCACATTATAAATCTAATAAGATTTCAGCACTGAAATGCTGTCCTCACTAATAATTAATCATAAAGAAAAAATAATTAATAATAAAAATCACCCCCCCCCCCTAAAAAACAACTTCTAATGCAAACGTCGCCATATTTTTGTTATCTGTCTCTGAATTTATTAAGGTAATCTTTGAAAAAAGTATCAATGAAAACAAAATAAAACCAAAACAACTGATGACTGGAATTATGATTGCAATTATTCAGTCCAATATATATATATATATATATATATATATATATATATATATATATATATATATATATATGAGAAAAATGAACAACATGAACGTCACAATGATATCAGCTGTAATTGTTGTTGAAATAGCAATAATATTAATCGTAATAATAACGATTTGAAAAAAACAAAAAAAACAAAGATAAATACTTGGACCTTTCTGGGGAATTGAAAAAACTGTGGAACGTGAAAATGACAGTGATACCAATAGTAATTGTCACACTTAGTACAGTCACCAAAGAATTGGTATAAGGACGGGAGGATTCGGAAATAAGAGGATGAGTGGAGACAATCCAGATAAGAGCATTGCCGAAATCGGCCAGATTACTGAGAAGAGTCATTGAGACTTGAGAATATTTGCTGTCACTCAAACTCCAGTGAGAAACAATTTGCTAACGTCGGTGTTCAAATCCCAGGAGGGAGTAGATAATGGTTATGAGAATATTGACATGAATATTTTAATCAAATGATTAAAAAATCGAGCAAAATAGCAACAAAAAAAAGAAAGGTATTCAGGAACAACATGATTGGGTGGGGAAAGTGATCTACTGGGTACTGTGCAAATTTATATTCCACCATAGTGATAAATGGTATATGCTCAAACCAGAATCTTTCCTTGAAAATGAGATGCATAAAATTTCCCGGCAGATTTGAGAGACCTTTAATTATTATTCTTAAAGTTCTTACACTCACCTTCGAAAAGACCTGATTTTCTAAAAAGAAATTTCACAGAAGTGCCGAAATACAGGAAATTTCTCATCATTTTCTTTTCCTTAATTTGAAATCCTAATTCTGTTCCTTTTTTATGGCTAGTAAGTGGCTCTGTATGAATCCAATTATTCTCCCTCCAGCTATGGGTGAATAGTAGGGCAGACTAAGTTCTTCAGCCTTGGTGAGGCAACTAGTCTTGGAGAAGGAAAACTCTGAATTCAAACCTGTTAAACTCCGCTTAAAAATTGACCTTGTGTCATATCCTGCCTGAGCGGAGGGGTTGGGTAAATATGAGTAAGTGACTCTGTAAGGAAAATAATCACTTCCTATTGGTTTCCAAGTAATCGGAATTTAATTAAAATCTTAGGCAATAATAAGAAATGATTATTGTCAACGGATTTCCAACAATCTACTCTAAATCTAAATCAAATAAAGGGTTCAGTTCGAAGTTATGAGTGGGCTCCCGAGTTCAACATAAAACCCCAGAAGACCGAAGAACGCATCGTCCGAAGCATTGTGTTTATAACAATGGAGACGAAGACAATAGTCTGGATATTCTAAGTGATAATAAATAAATAATTGTTCATTGAGATTACTTTGGAGGGCCAATACAATATATATATATATATATATATATACATAGGTGTGTGCCTGCGTTTATGTGTGTGTGTGTGTGCGTGATGAATGGAATCCAACTGAAGAAGAAGAAGAAGAAGAAGAAGAAGAAGAAGAAGAAGAAGAAGAAGAAGAAGAAGAAAGTAGTTTCGACAGTTAGATTGATACTTTTCGCCAGTCTAGTGCCGTCATAATGAAAACTAATATATTATGAAAAACAAACGTTTGCTGCATAAGGAAAAGAAACCCGTTTGTAAGATAATAGTGAGAGATTAAATATCTTTAGTCGGCAAGTCTCCTACTATATACTAACGTTCGAGCTTTTACAACCGACCTGCTCTACTTATAAAATGAATACTCCAAGAAATAAACAACAGAAATAAATTACTTCACCTCCCTTGCTTGCACAGTAAACATTATTTTCGATGTTAGTTTATTTTCATTCATGCTAGACCCCTATTAAACCATGACGATATAATTTTCAAAATGGAGTTATTTCCCTTTATTTGATGTATATATATATATATATATATATATATATATATATATATATGATGGCTGTACTCCCGGTTCCGGGCGTGATCACCTACTTTATCTCATGTCCTCTCCACCTACTTCCCACTTAAATTGTATGTGTTCGTAGGTGACTCTTCAGGCCAGCCAAACTGCGACAGATTTGGCCCCAGATTTGGCACAACCGATCAGTTTTGTTTGCAGTGACATTATTTGGGTGCAAGATAGATTTTGCACCTTTAGGCAGATAACTTTTGAGATTTCATATTAAATGGCAGTCCCATATTTCAGATATGGGACTGCATTAGAGCAAGCAGGGCTGCCAAGCATCATGTTGATGGTAATGAAAAGTTGTCTCCGATGGGTCGGTCACATTGTGCATATGGATGACGGCCGTCTGCCAAGGCAATTATTCTATGGTGAAATGTGGGAAGGAAAGACAAATGCATTAAAACCGAAGAAGAGATTTAAAGACACAAAAAAATATCTGAAAAAATATGGACTATCGGTGGACCAATGGGAAAAATGGCTTCAGATTGAAGTAAGTGGTGGAAACTGATTCATGAAAGCATAGAATCCTTTGAAAATAGCTGTATGAAGTGCAGCGCTTACAAACGTCTGATTCGCAAAGGTGAACAGGGTTCAGCACCGGGTCCACAAAGTCACCACGATAACTGTGACATATGAGGAAAATTGTGTGTATATATATATATATATATATATATGTGTGTGTGTGTGTGTGTGTACTTGTCATTTCAACTATAAACAAACAAAAAGGTAACTAAATAATGATTCTGAGATACACGTATCGGATGTTCAGTTAAGATTGTATCGACAGGTTTAAAGTATCCATATATTTCGGGCTTGAATCTGCAGTTTTCAGACGAGAGGACACAAGCTACCCTAAAGATCGGGTACGTGGGATCCTGATTCGAGAGTGAATACGCTTTACTTTATTTTATAGTGGAAATAAAGTAGCATTACCCATCATTCCTGAGTAAAGACCACAATATTTAACTTATTTAAACCGTACTTACCCGTAAATTTGAATTATATATATATATATATATATATATATGTTCTATCATTGATATTGACCATTAGTTAACAATGCTGCAACATTTTGTCCTCCATTAACTCACCAAGTGAGCTCGTAAGAACTATAAACCCCTTATATATATATATATATATATATATATATATATATATGTATATATATATATATATATATATATATATATATATATATCTGACTGAGGTAAATCCAACCGGGTTATGATCTCGGCTGGAAGCATCGCGGGTTTAGACACACCCAAGTGTTGTGGTACAACGAAACAGTCATTTTTGGATGACAGTATATATGCTCACCCACCTCGTGGGTTGAGCACTCGAATGGGGATTTTTTCCGGCTGTCACATAGGCTGAAATATAATAGCCCTTCTGTGAATTGAGCCGATAACACATATATAAAAAGATATACGAAAAATATGAGGATGGTTCTGGGGTAAGATATCTGACTGACGTAAAGCCAGCCGGATTTCGATGTCGGCTTGAAACATCTCGTGAGTTTAGTCACTCTAAAGCGTTGAGATACAACGAAACAGTCTGTCCGTTGGTGACAATATATATATATCATCATCATCATGTCTTGCACGGATCTCCCTGGCCCGCTCTCTCCACTTCTCCCTATCGTTCATCGAGTCCAGCAGGTCTTCAGGTATACATCCCGTATTCTCATAGAGTTGCTGTATGTATGTTCGAGCTGGTCGTCCTGCTTTTGCTCGGCCATTTGTAGGGGTCCACAGGAGTACATCACTTATGAGCTCGTCCCCGTTTCTCCAGCAGGGTCCTGCATGTCTGGTTGGTCTAACTTGGACAGTTTTCGTGATGAGAGGCAGGTGGCCGTACAGTTTGTGCCTCGTGGGGTATTGAAGCCAGGACCTGTTCAATATTGCTCGCAACATTCTTGTGTCATTGCCGTCTAGCTTCTTCTCCATCCGTTTAGTTAGCGTCCAAGTAGTGCATCCATATAGCAGTATCGACAAGGAAACACTTATATATAAGGGTGAAGTATGTGCTTTATTTCTTATTTATCATTGTATATCATATACTATCCAGAGGAGCTGGCCTCGCTACTCATTAAAACAGTCAATGCCTTTTAAGCCATATAAAATAAAAATAAAAAATTGAAAAACACAAGCAAAGATATATTTTCATGTATACATACTTCTGTTTATAAATCATTTATTCGGTATAGGTAATATAGATCTTGATTAATTTTACTGTTCAAGTACAAATAAAATTAATTGTATTACGATAGATAAGAATAGAATATGCTAGATGAGAAAAAACTATAATCCTATCTACCCAACCCATCCGCTCGGGCAGGATATGACACATGGTCAATTTTTATGCGGAGTTTAACAGGTTTGAATTCAGAGTTTTCCTTCTCCTAGACTAGTTGCCTCACCAAGGCTGAAGAACCTAGTCTGTCCTACTATTTACCCATAGCTGGAGGGAGAATAATTGGATTCATACCTTTCCCAAGGGTATTAGTGCATTGTGAAATGCAATCAGTTTGGTCCAGGATTTGAACTCGTGTCGCCGTGTCCATTTTCTACGACAATAACGACTACACCACGGGAACCTCCATAAAAAGACTATGATAGATAGATAGATAGATAAAAATAGAAATGCTAGATGAGAAAAAATATGATAGATAGATAGATGGATGGATAGATAGATAGATAGATAAGAATAGAATATGCTAGATGGGAAAAGACTATGATAGATAGATGGATGGATAGATAGATAGATAAGAATAGAATATGCTAGATGAGAAAGACTATGATAGATAGATAGATAGATCATTTAATGTCATCGATACTTATTTCAGAAAATGATTCCTTCAAACATTTTATCTTCTTTAATTTCATGTTATATACCCAATCACGTTCATATACATATTTTTTCGTTTTTTTTTTTTCTTTCTTAATGTTATGGCGGCTCTTACTGATTTTTTTTTTTATCTGTCTCTAGAATTGTGTGGTGTCGTATAAAGATGCTGCGTGGTTGATAACTCATCCGTATTTCTTGCAACTTTTTGCAATCGAAGTGTACCATTCAATTATTTTTACAAGACACAGTCTTCAACAAATATTTATATAAATAGTATCCAGCAACTTCGTCTAGGTTCTACATGTTTATTTTACTTTGGGCTTCGTATGAGATGCATATATTTATACAGTCATTTTGTTATATATTTCTTTTATCAGAGTCTGTTTGTATCAAAGTGTGTATATATACATACACTAATATATATATATATATATATATATATATATTGGATATTTCAACTATAGACAAATTAAACAAGGCGAATAGATCACAATTCTGATTTACGCGTACCCGATGTTCAGGTAAGACTGTAGGCAGAGAGACAGTTTGATAAACTTTGTTTGGGGAACTCAGAGAGAATCTTGAGAGCTGTTTTTTTGTTTTTTGTTTTTTTTTTTGGAGGGAGGCGTTATATCCGAAATATTCCCCCTTCGTTGATTAATTCCTCTGGTAAACGTTTGTTGATGTAACCACTGAAAACGTGCCGGACCAAAGGGTCCTTTTAGTTTTGTGTTAATATTTCAAAATTGATTCAATAAATGACTACCCTATATATATATATATATATATATATATATATATATATATATATACCCAGTAAATAATGACTGTGAATATCCAAAGAAAGGGTGCTCAGCGCACAGTTATTTAATACAAAATAAACCGCAGAACAAAATATATATTTTTGTTTAAAAAAAAATGAAATTTAGAAACAGTATTCATTTCGAGTTATGAGAGTCACATCCATAGAAGCGAAAATTTACAATGCCCTACTACGAAACCGCATAGAAACCAAAATCGACATCATCCTTAGGAAAAACAAAAATGGCTTCCGAAGAAACAGATCCACGACCTCACAAATTTTGACCATCCGTAGAATACTTGAAGGCGTACGGGCAAAAAACCTGCAGGCGACATTACTATTTGTCGACTTTTACCAAGGCCTTCGATTCCACTCACAGAGGGAAGATGGAACAAATCCTACAAGCATACGGCCAATTAAAAGATACCGTAGAAGCAATAACGATTCTCTATAGAAACACCAAAGTGAAAGTACGTTCACCGGATGGAGACAGAATACTTCGACAGGACTACTACAAGGGGACACGCTAGCCCCATAACTCTTTATCATCTGTCTCGACTACGTGCTTAGAACATCGATTGATAAAATCAGAGGAAACGGCTTCGAGCTGACAAAGAAAAGAAGCAAAAGGTACCCTGCAAAAAAAAAATTACCGACGCTGACTACGCCGATGACATAGCGATACTGGCAAATACACCCATTACGCCGAAACACTACTGCATAGTTTGGAACAAGCCGTCGCAGGCATTGGCCTCCATGTCAATGCACACAAAACTGAATATGCGTGCATTAATCAACCAGGCGACATTTCCACACTTGACGGAACCTCTCTGAAACTGGTAGAAAAATTCACCTACCTAGGAAGCAATGTCTCATCAACCGAAAAGGATATCGACAGGCGGCTAACGAAAGCATGGACAGCTATCGATAAGCTATCATTCATATGGAAATCAGACCTAACCGATAAAATGAAACGCAGTTTCTTCCAAGCAGCGGTCGTGTCGATACTGCTGTATGGGTGCACCACTTGGACGCTAACGAAACGACTGGAGAAGAGGCTAGACGGCAATTACACAAGAATGTTAAGAGCAATATTGAATAAGACCTGGCAGCAACCCCCACGAGGCAACGACTATATTGCCACCTGCCTCCCATCACAAAAACCATCCAAGTTAGACGAACCAGACACACAGGACACTGCTGGAGAAGCAGGGACAAGCTCATAATTGATGTACTCCTATGGAACCCCACATATGGCCGAGCAAAAGCAAGACAACCAGATAGAACATACATACAATAGCTTAGTGAGAATACGAGATGTAGCCCTGAAGACCTGCCAGAGGTGATGAACGATAGGGAAAAGTGGCGAGACAGGGTCAGAGATATCCATGCTAGCGGCACGATATGATGTTGATGATGATTCATTTCCATAATAGATCTATTTTTCTTTCGGAAATCAACCTGACAAGTTTAAATAATCGAAATAAATATATTATTAAAAGGAATTCTATTCCTAAATTTCTTTTTTTAAACAATATATGTATATATATATATATATTGTGTCTCTATGTAACAAAACAACACATTAAGTTTGCCAATAGTTTTGACCTTGTGAAAAATTTTGGAAAACGACAACATCCACTTATTTTTATAAATATCAGCTGATCCAATGAATAGACAAGTTTAAGTCTAGTTTGATAGAGTTTTTTGTTTAATGTTAAATCAGTCTTCGTAAGTATTTTAACCACATCCTCGTGGAATAACAGTTTGTTATATACTCGTGTATTTCGGGTTGGTTGGGTGTATTAGGAGATGCCCGTGGTGTAATGGTTTTCATCGTAGGGAATGGACACGGCGACACGAGTTCAAATCCTGGACTAGACTGATTGCATTTCGCATAGCGCTAATACCCTTGGTAAATGTATGAATGCAATAACTCTCCCTCCAGGTATGGGTAAATAGTAGGACAAACTAGGTTCTTCAGCCTTGGCGAGGCAACTAGTCTAGGAGAAGGAAAACTCTGAATTCAAACCTGTTAAACCTCGCTTAAAAATTTACCTTGTGTCATATCCTGCCCGAGCGGAGGGGTTGGTAAATATGGTTATATACTCATGATGTGGGAAGAAACTACATCATTGTCTAGAAAAATATAACGCTCACACTTTATTCTCGGAAGGGGCCATAGCTGACGTAAGTGTGAAAAATAGACATGTACTGTTCTATTATCGAGAGAATTTGGACCCTGCAGAGACTCCACCACAGAGAAAATTGACGAAAGCAAGAAACTCAGTTGAACTACCCAAAGGTCTATTGACTACCACAACTTGTTGGTAGTTACTGGCAGAGAAAAAAGAGAGTTTAGAAAACTGAGACAACCACGTCAGCAGCACAAAGAGAAGCAAAATATCCTTCTGAGAAAAAAATTAACAGACACAGACCTTGAATTTTTTTCTGATTCTAATATGCTTTTCTGATGGATTGCGTCTTGTCAAACGCCCCCTTTAGAACACACCCCTAAAAATTGGTGTCGTAAACTTTCGTCTTGTTACATATTTGTGGCTAGAGCTAAACTGTACGTCTTTACCTTATCAAGTCTCGCCGTCAACTCCTAAAAGGACACGAGTCGTCACCTCGTTTCCGCCTGTCGGGTGGGGGGCAGAAACATCCACTTCTGATCGCTCTGGGTACGTGTACACGATGCTCAGACCTCCAGTTTTCCCTAGTCATTTTTAATTACTACGAATGCCTTTGCCTGGCTATTCGGAGACTGTCTGCTTTATTTATTCATTTATTTCTTTATTCATTCAATTTCGATTTTCTGTTCCGTTACAGATAGACGGACGGAGGGAGGGAGACGAAGGAGACTGCCACATTGACCCATAAATTTCTTTTCTTGACCCTACCACGCTCTGTTACTTTCAAAACCCCACTTAGCACTTCTGCTTCTCGGGCGGGGGTTACTCGACCGGAGGCCTGCTTGGGCAGCGGCCTATAGAATGGCACCCAACCACTCGCTAGTGCTCTATGTGACTCCGAATCTCTTCTGGTTGAAGTTGAGACTGACAGACTTGTGCAGTCCGTTTCTCACAAGGGCATCTGCTAAAATCATTTCACAACACATTTCTGCTCAACCGCATGGCTACTTCTGCTTATTGTCACAGGTGCGTCCTGTGCAGAGAATCTCGATAAAGAGTCAATGTGCAACAATTGGTGGTAATATCAAACCAAAACCTGGTGGGTGATAAGGGAGTTAATACCTTTCCAGGGGGTATCAGTTTGAAAGTAAACATGATAGAGTGACTGGAATTCGAAATAGCAATATGTAATGTTTCAATCAAGCACGTTAAGCACTCGGCCTATCGGAAATTTTCACTCGGTGGTAATATTTGCCAAAGATAGTTTCCTAGATAATTCCCTTAAAAGAGAGGAACATAACGGAAAGTCATTGTGATATGGTTACGTATCTAGGGGTCATATGTCAATAAAAAAATTAGTCATCAAAAACAAATAGCTGATATGAAAAGACATTATTTACCAAAGTAACAGCGAACAAATATTTCGACTTTATAACGAATAACACCTGGCAAAATCTGAAAAAAAAAATTTGTGTCAACCGGTCAGACTAATATATCATTCGATTATCAAAAAAATTGTTTTCTCACTTTTCATAATTTCTACTAAAAAAAACAAAAAAAACAAAAGAGGCTTTTCTGTGAGCTCCTACTTAAACTTAGAATCTGGTCCAATCCAAAGCATCCAACAAAAAACAAAAGAGGCTTTTCTGTGAGCTCCTACTTAAACTTAGAATCTAGTCCAATCCAAAGCATCCAACGAAAACAAAAGAGGCTTTTCTGTGAGCTCCTACTTAAACTTAGAATCTGGTCCAATCCAAAGCATCCAACAAAAAACAAAAGAGGCTTTTCTGTGAGCTCCTACTTAAACTTAGAATCTGGTCCAATCCAAAGCATCCAACAAAAAACAAAAGAGGCTTTTCTGTGAGCTCCTACTTAAACTTAGAATCTAGTCCAATCCAAAGCATCCAACAAAAAACAAAAGAGGCTTTTCTGTGAGCTCCTACTTAATCTTAGAATCTGGTCCAATCCAAAACATCCAACAAAAAATAGAAATGAATTAAAAAAATTAATCTGTATAGATGGCGCTCTACTAATATAATCTTGCAAAACCTGATAATTAAATCCAACCATCAAAAAATTAAACATAATTAAACACAACTGATTTTAAATTCGAAAAATGAAGAGAGAAAGCAAATCCTTTGCACTCTGACATAAAATACAGTGCTAATTCCGGGCTTTATTTTCAAACGGGCGACATTTCAACACTAGACGGAAGCTCTCTGAAACTGATAGACAAGTTCACCTACCTAGGAAGCAGTGTCTCATCAACCGAAAAAGACATCGACACGCGGCTAACGAAGGCATGGACAGCTATCGATTAGCTATCGATCATATGGATACACTACTTGGACGCTAACAAAAAGGCTGAAGAAAAAGCTAGACGGCAATTACACAAGAATGCTGCGAGCAATATTGAACAAGTCTTGGAGGCAACACCCCACAAAGCATCAACTATACGGCTACCTACCTGCCATCATGAAAACTATCCAAGTAAGACGAACCAGACATGCAGGACACAGCTGGAGAAGCAGGGAAGTGCTCATAAGTGATGTACTCCCATAGACGACCAGCTCGAACGTACATACAGCAGCTCTGTGAGGATACGAGATGTAGCCCTGAAGACCTGCCAAAAGCGATGAACGATAGGGTGAAGTGGCGAGAGAGGATCAGGGATATCCGTGCTGGCTGTACGACATGACGATGATGATGATGATGATGATGATTTTATGAACATAGAAAACTGCATTGTATATATATATATATATATATAAATTTTCGGCACAAGAAAATTTTAATAAGACGAAAAATAGGAAAGACATATTCATTGATAAATTAAAATATAAAAAGCAAATTCAAGGGAGCCTTTCGTCCGACGCAATTTCAACTAAGTACATTGGAATTGTTTAAAAGGTAGGAATATTAAATGACAGACTCGCACAATTCTGCTGTATGGAGAATGAAAAGTGAGACACATCAAAATATAATCCCGCTCTTACTCTGTCTGTTCTGTGAAATGTGTCCAAAACACAAGCAGATTCCCAAACCCTTCCTTGGTGGAAGATTATTTGCTTGTCAAGTTAATTTTGACTCGAATGCAAAGAATTTCTATTTTACTTCTTTTATCAATTGTTCTTCGATAACTTAATTAGTTTATCATCAATTGATGACTTGATAAATCAATAAATTAACTTTAAACCACGAGGAAAAATTCTATGGGGCACACAATTTATGTCTTTTTTGGTGGGGGTCAATGCTGATACGAATTTGACTCTTTGATTTGAGAGATGAAAAACATTCTATCGATTTTGGTGATTGGCTACTCTCCGATGAATTCGATCGCCTACCCTCTGACGGTATCAAGACACGGTTATATATATATATATATATATATATATATAATACATGGAATTTCGACGGTGACCCCCGGATTTCATGGAGATATTTTGCAAAACAACAATCATCAGGTAGTTAAGAAAATGAAATAAATCGAAAATCGAAAATCGAAAAAGTACAGTAAAAAGATCGTTGGGATTTTGAAGGAATTTTTCTGTCTGCTTGTAAGTGTGTGAGTATGCGAGCGTGTGTGGGTGTGTGCGTTACGTTTGTGTCGGATATAGTTGCGTATCAATGTGTGTATGTATGTGTTTGTTTAAGTCAAGGCACAAACGCAGCGCGCTGCTTTAACCGAACATAAATTCGTAGGTGTATCTTAATTTTTCGCAGGGGTTGCAATCTAAATTCCCTGAATTAAATATATATATTCAATATGTATTTATTATTATTATTATTATTATTATAGCTCTATCCTTGATATTGAGCACTCTCCATATTATATTGCACTTATTTCGATACAAATCCACAAAGTGATTTAGTGACAACCAACAGTTATAACATAATACTATATATATATATATATATATATATATATATATAGGTATTTTCGGTCCAGTTAAACCAGAGTTGGGAATAATTCCTTCAGGACAAGAAAATCATTCATGAGCTGAACATTTAAATTTTCCTGGTGGAGAGCTCAATGTAATTTTTTTACAGAGCAATATTTCTTTAAGAAAAAAACAAAGACCGGTTAATTCAGGATTATAAATCCATTTCCATCCTGTTTTTCAGTTTCTGGTGTAAACCAAAAAGACGAAGAAAAATATAAAAGGACTTCTTAAATAAATTTATAATCCTAAATTAACCGGTCTTTGTTTTTTTTCTTAAAGAAGAAGTCCTGTTATATTTTTCTTCGTGTTTTTGGTTTACACCAGATACTGAAAAACAGGATGGAAATAAATTTACAATCCTAAATTAACCGGTCTTTGGTTTTTTTCTTAAAGAAGGTATATATATATATATATATATATACATGCAATCTTAGTAATTAAAAGCTCATTACTCATAATCATTCCCACTTCTCTCGTTCCTTTCTGTATGAAGTTCAGAGGATCTTGCCCACAACCCATTTATAGTTTAGCATGGACCAGTCTTTTTTCTTCAGATCATAAATATTATTCAAAACTTTTGATTCGAGTGAGGTACTTTTCCTTTTTAAATTCCCTCCACAATTTAACCTGACCGTCAAGGGTTAACTTCAAAGAATCTATTTTCACTGTTGATACCAATTGTCTGAGACATTATTTATTTACTTTTTCTTTTTGTGGGCTGACCAGTGTTTTCATTCATTTATTAAACTACTTGTTTCTTTTTTGACTTGAACTAAAGATTCTTTTGATCTGACCGCGCAATTCTTTCATTTATTTCTTCTTAAACTGTCTTCAACCTAGCAGTTCAATCTCCACTGACATATTGTAACCCATTTTTCTTTCACCACTTTATTGAGAGCTGAACACAAATATGTTTCTGATGCAGTCTTTAGCCAATTCGACTCCTCACTATGCAAAGATTTATCATATATTTTTATTGTGAAAAGAACTTACTGCTAATTGAATTTCGTGCTGAGATTTTCAAAGGGGAATGTCTGCTTACATATTTCAAAACTTTTATCATTTAGAATATTTGGACTATCATCTTTATTTTTGTATTTACAACGTTTAGGCCGATGCGTGATTTTGCAAGTGTTTCTTGTCAAATTCGGGTGCTAAACGAAATTTGGAGCCAAGCTTTTGTTGTATACTACGGGTATATGTATGCAAATCACACAATACAAATACAAAACACAACAGGCAGACTCATATACACAGGCGACTCTTTTGCTTCAGGTACGAACGTTTTATCAACTTCTGACTTCGGTTCTTCGACACGAGGAGAGAGACTTAATTCTTATCATGCTGACCATCCTATCTGACCCCCACAAACGCGCATGGCATCTCGTGGTCTAATCTCATTTTCTCAACTTCAACTGTCTCCCATTGAGACAGAAAACCCAACTGTCTGCCTACATGGTCCAAAGTCAACTTTCAACTGCTTTACATTGGTCATGTTGTCTGTTCCCCATTGGCTTCTTTCCCAAGCCCACTTCTGTGGGTGTACGCATCTGCCACCATCACTGAATTAACCTGCATCCATCGGTCAAAGTGATATTCTAATAATGACTTTGTTGATATTATCTTCAACCGGATGCAGCTGTCTCAACATCCGCCGACACACAGCCCCTGTGGGCATGGTGATATTTAGGTTGATCACTCCGATCTTATCAATATATCTGTCAACAACATCCGCTGTATTCACACCTGCAGGTCACGTTAATATATTACACTTTTTATTTAGTCCATAGGGGTTAATCTTTCTAATTCCGTTATCCATAACCAGGACAAAATGTCAACCTATATAAAGTATTGTTTGTTATTTTTACCTGTTGTCAGAATTGAACCTGCAAGCTCCACATAATTTCACTTGGAATTTCTCTTAACCCAACACCGTTAGTGTAACGTAATGGCCAAGGGATTTCGGTTCATGCCTTTGAGTTTAGTTAGGCTGAGAACCTTTCGGCTCAGCACATGGGTTAGTGAGGTGCAAACCTTGATGTGGGTGGTAACGCGCACGCGGAGCGGACGTGCCACTCACAGATGTTACAATAACCCGAGATGACGGAACGGGGTGACAGGGTGCAGGTGACGTCACGCACCGGAAGCGCGCAGAGGTTTGTAGGAGATTTGAAGAAAGTTAAGGAGTTGAAAACTAGACACCAAACGAGGAGGTTCGAATTTTGAGGCTTGCTGAGGCGAGACGAATTTGTGCGCCGTGGGTGCCACACGAGATAGGGGGTAAATGAATAAGACGGCATAGCGGGATTGTGTCTCTCCTCCTTATGTCGAAACCTTTAGCTCAAAGTTAATAAAAAGGTTTCGTACCTGAACGAGAAGTCGTTACGTGTTTTTGAATTTAGAGATCCATATGTTCTTTATACGTTCTACGTTATCTATATGTGGCTATGGAACAGTAGGAGCACAGGAAAGAAAATATTTTACGCAGAGCTGTCAAAGAGGCAGTCTAAGAAGTATATAACCAGGTTGTTTGTTGGAGCCTAAATGATGTGTAACAACCTGAAATCGCTAATGACGATAGTAAATCACTGAAGAGCATCCTTCTGACATTTGGAAATGTAATCTTTAAGCATTCATTACGCCATGTTTTCTGCAGGGCAATTCACATTAAATTTTAGGACTTATAAATCTAATGTTTTTATCACTCTATGAAATACTACTTGCGACTATTCTGTACGAATTCTGACCTTTGTAAATATTGTATTTTTTTCTAAATGATAACACGTATCAAACGTCATCTCAGAAATTTTGACACTATCTAAATTACTCTACTATACACATATTGTCAATGAATCTCCCAATACTACCTTACGATACTAGTGAAATTAATACTGTAAAATAATGTTAAACTTAAAGATATTTCAAATTGTGTACCTAATAATTCATAATAGGTTAAACTATGCGTACATAGCTTATTATAGATATATAACATGGATTCAAATGTAGATGTATGTATCTCATGTCCCATCCCTAAAACCATCTAAGTAAGACTAACGAGACATGCAGGACACTGTTGCAGAAGCAAGGACGAACTCATAAGTGACGTTCTCCCATGGACCCTTACACATTGACGTGCTTTTGTTGGTTGACCAGCAAGAATTTACCAAGAACAGCTTTACGCGGACATAAGAAGCATTTAGAAGACCTGTCCGGATTAATGGATGATAGGGACGGTTGGATCGAGGGATTCAGGAAAACCCATGCTAGCAGCTTGATTGATGACGATATATATATATATATATATATATATATATATATATATATATATATATATATATATACGAGGATCATTAAATAAGTTCCAATACTTTTTTTCGTATGGACATTTTTATTGATAGTACATACGTGAAACTCTAGTCCCCTTCGAAGTAATCTAATCTCCTTTTTCTTAGGATGGCGTTGGCAATAAATAACCCAAAAAGGCTGATTAACAACGACAAAAAAAAATGATTCCAAAATTTAACTCTTGTTCTAATTTTTATCAACTTTTACCGACTAAGAACAAGAATTTTTATAGTTTACACTGTTAGAACATAAAATGTACAGAATAGTTAGACAAAATACACGGACATATTCACACAAAAATGCGACAAAATTGTGACTAAGAAAAACCTCACATTATACGAATTAAAATCATAACACATATAGTTGATATTTCTCTGTAATGGTGTAAAACCTAATTGTTTACAGCAGCGTTGCTCAAAGATTTTACCCTTGTGGAACCCTTGAATTTTTTTCCTCTCTCAGAGAACAACTGCATAAACTTATTATATAACATTATCAATATCTCTTTTATATTTTTATTATTGTATCTCATGACACCATAAGTTTCAAGGGGAAAGCAGATGAAAATTACTGGCTTGGACGATAGATATAATTTATCTTTGGTATCCCAACCCAAATATTGAGAAGCATGTAGACGGAATGAAAGTTTATGTTATAGTTCTCTTGTATAATACAAAGCCCTAACTTGAAAAATAGTGTATCTTATAAAATAATTACTACAGTAATATTATTTATTCAAGAATAGGTAAGTAGTTGGTGAACTTAGTCGAAAGCGACTCGAAGGCTCCCTTTTCAATAGCTACTACACCGAGGTATAGGGAAGGGCTCTATTACTTTACCCTTGATCCATACTTTACAATGCTGAGTGTTAAGCAAGGAGGCATCAAATGCCATTCCTTGAGCCTTTGGTGTGACTCGACTAAGGATTGAACCCCGGTCTTTCAGGCCATTGTCGAACACTCTAGTCGCTTGGTCTATGGACCGGTCGTAGTTTAATTGTTTGATTATATAAACTTGGAGACTTTTTATAGAGGTTTGACTAGATCGCTCCGACTTTATTAGATTCTGGTATTTCTATTGGGTTTTTTATTTGATATGCGAGGCTGTTTTAAATTTCAACTGGGGGTCAGTTTCAAATTGATCAATGACAAGTGGATTTAAACTGTCTCTTTTTATAACATAACTGTTTCCCTATATGTATTTACTTAATCCCTCCCCCATGAATAAGATACAACACAAGGTCAAGTTTTTAAGAGGAATTTAATAGGTTTTACACTCATTTTTCCTTCTTGTTGACAGGTTGCCATACCAAGATCAAAGAGCCCAGTATGCCCAACTATTTACCAGTCTTTGGAGAGAGTATAGTTTTAGCGCTATGCCAAATGTAAAAAACCTCGATCAGTATTTGAACTCCGATCCTCGTATCTATTTTCAGCACCTGGAGGGTTTCCAAGTATTCGTACAGACAAAAATATTCAATTGCATTTGCAATGGACCAGTTAGTCCAAACTTATTTATAAAATTATTTTATACTGAGTAAGCTGAGTTACATATTATCATAATCAAGTCATATTAATTGCATGGATTCCTTTCGTTATCTCTCATTATCAATTGCCATCATCCATCAATCTTCGTTGGTCGTCTTGATGGCATCCATTGTCCGCACATAGCTAGAATATATATATATATATATATATAGTTTCACGTCGGCCAACGTAAGTGTGGTCATAAGTGTAATCCTAAACGAGAACTCCAGTTGTAAGTTCGTCTCTGCTTCCTTAGCAGTACCCACAATATATTGTTCACCTTACTTGGATGGTTTGTAAGATGGGGTTAGTAAGTGGCCATACAATCTCTTTTCTCGTGGGTGCTGCTTCAAAGATTGCTTCAAAACTGCACAGCATCCTTGTGTTTCAATCTAGCTTTTTCTCTAAGCGCTTTATTAAATTCCAGGCGAGGCAACCATACTATAGTACTGACACGGCCTACACTTGAAAGAATTCCTATTTTATTTCATCAGCGAAATTAGATTTTCTTATAATCAGTGCCCTGGCGATAAATGACTATGGCTTTCCTATGTGTACGTTGACACTGATTTCAGTAGATGAGATATTGCTACCAAAATATGTGGAATGGTCTACTAATTTCAGAGGCCTGCCATATTACCCGTACATGACACTATTTGGTTTTAAAATACTGGAGCTGTGTTTTATCTGAGATCACGCAGAGGTTACGCCTGCTCCAAGTTCTACATCAGACATTTAGCTTGCGCAGGTGTATTTGCGAGGATCACGACATTCTCTCCGTATTTTGCATCCGTAATAGTTTCAGCAGGATATCGTCAGCTTCTTGCATGCAACGCTGCATATAAACAAAACACAATAGGTAAATGGACGAAAGGTAGGGTGGTTTATTGATTGGCTGTTTTTCATGACATAGAGAGCTTTGTGACTTTGTTGGGTATCTATCCGATAAATTAAAACACAATTTCTTTCCAAGCACTGGTTGTGTCCAAATTACTATATGGATGCGCCACATGGACGCTGACTGGGCGTATAGAGAAAAAGCTTGACGGCAATTATACAAGAATGCTTCGGGTTATATTAAACAAATCCTGGAAGCAACATCCCACAAAACAGCAGTTGTAGGACGACCACCAAGAACCTATATACAAACAGCACTGTGCCGATACAGAATGTAGCCAGGCAGACCTCCCGGGAGAAATGGAACGATAGAGACGGGTGGCGAGAAGGGGCCAGGGAGATCTGTGCTGGCAGTGCGACATGATGATGATGACGATGATGATTGCTATATTATACAAACAATTCAATATCAAATATGTTTGCGAAATATTAGATAGTTTTACATATTGTGATTTAACATTAGCGATTATATTCATCCGTTGTTCCCCTGTAATATAGATCATTTGCACACACCAGTATAATTTTCTAATAACTAATAATGATAATCCTTTGTAATTAATTGAACTGTTTTATTTGACCCATAGATTGGACCCTAACAGGTATTACTGATACTGCTCGAAGTGGAACTGGGATTAATAGCTATGAAGGGGCACACCGTATTCCCCAAAGCTGTAGAATTGGAAGTACACCATCTGATGCACTTTAGTGCCATATCCAGGACACCTTTATGTGTAGAAGTGGGTCTTACCTCTATGGAAAATTATTCAAGATTTTGGAGATTGACTGGGAGACTCCGAAGCAGCTGTGAAATTCTTACACTGAAAACAAAAATAACAGGAAAAACACCTGGTACATAAATTAAACCAGACACAGATGTTCTTGACGTTGGTAGAATACTCGAATAAAACGTTACCACGTGCATTGTGTAGGTTGCAGGCTGGACATGTGACCACGACAGTTAGCGTGGAAGGCATGCTAGAAGGGGAGGCGTGTCCACGTGCAACGTGTAGATAGGAGGTGTGACCACGAAAATTTGAGTGGGTGTCTGGGATATATAACTAGTAAGTTGTTTGTTTGTTTGGCTTTATGGTATATCAACCTTTGTGGGTTATTTAACGCCAAATCCATTTTTATGTAAATAATCTGTTCTATTGAAAACAGTTCAGTTTAGCATAAGTACAGTTTAATTGTCAAAAACATTTCCATTTCAAACTATTCAAGCAGTTATATGTAATAATTCAGTACAGTGTAAATGCAGTTTTAATGTTGAAAAACAGTTCTATTTGAAATAATTCAGTCAAGCATAAGCACGCAGTTTAAGTGTAAGTACGGTTTATAACTAGTAAGATTTCGATCTAAACCAGGGAAGGATTAACCGAAGATTCGTACCACGGCCTCTTTGTGTGCAGCTCAGCCGTCTTTCACTCTATCCATATGTAAGTAAAAGTAGTTAAGTTAGTGACCTTAGTCGAGGGTGACCCGAAGGCTCCCTTTTCTATAGCTACTACACCGAGGTGTAGGGGAGGGTGTTACTTCTTTCCCTGGATTGCTCCACTTTACCCTTGATACGTACTTTATATTGTTTAGTGCTAAGCAAGGAGGTATCCAGTACCCTTTTTAAAGTCTTCGGTAAGACGTGACCTAAGATTGAACCTAGGTCTCCCGGACCAATGGCGAACACTCTACCCACTAATCATGTTGATAACTCAAGGAAAAGAAAAAAAACTTTATTATATTTTTCTACATCAATGTTGTTAGCTTTTTCGGCACTACTATACAAACATTTTACAGGCCACGAAGACATGGCTGGTGTGGTTTGTTTTTGTTTGGTTTAGTTTTATGGAATATCATAACATTTCCATTTCGAACCATTCAGTTTAGCATAAATACAACTGTGGTCTCTGGGATCCAACGGGGTTTTTTTTTCGCGTAGATCCTTTTGGGAATTAGATGTACACAATAAAACCCAAGTAGTTCGCGTTGTATGCATTGTTCTTCAGTGGCCGTTTGATCACATTCTCCGACATTGTCTAAGGTTTTAAATTTGATTCTATCATCGAGAACATCCACCATCTTGATGTAAACTTGTTTTATTTTTTACTAATATTGCTCCTACACGTTTATCCGGTTAAGATATAATTATATTGTTGCTGTTGCTACTTAGGGACTTGACTACTTCCGCACAATTTTGACTATTCTATTAAAAAGTAGCTCTAATTACTTTAGAGACAGTATTTTGCGGCGTTTTATCCATTTGGGACACAGTATTTTCGCATTTGGAGAGAATATTTTAAGCATATGTGGTCAGTATTTTCAGATGTTTTGTCTTTTTTGGGATAGTATCTTAAAGCGTTTATCTGTTTTTCGAAACAGTGGTTTGTCACGTTTCATCTTTTACCATTCATAAGACAGTACTTTGAGACATTCTATCTATTTTGGGGACAGTATTTTAAGCATTGTGTGTAATTGCCGTCTAGCTTCTTCTCCAGCCGTTTTGTTAGAGTCCATGTAGTGCATCCATATAGCAGTATCGATGCGACCGCTGCCTGGAGGAAACAGCGTTTCATTTTATTCGTTCGGTCTGATTTCCATATAATCGATAGCCTATTGATAGCTGTCCATGCTTTTGTTAAACTCGTGTCGATGTCCTTTTCGGTTGATGAGAGGCTGCTTCCTAGGTAAGTGAATTTGTCTACTAGTTTAAGAGGGGTTCCATCTACAGTGGAGATGTCACCCGTTTGATTATAGCACATACATTCCGTTTTGTGTGCATTGACATAGAGGCCTATGCCTGCGGCTGCTCGTTCCAAACTATGCAGTAGTGTTTCGGCTTGGTTGGGTGTATTTGCCAGTATCGCTATGTCATCGGTGTAGTCAGTGTCGGTAATTGTTTTTGCTGGGTACCTTCTGCTCCTTACACAAGAATGCTGCGAGCAATCTCCAACAAGTCCTGGCGGCAACACCCCACAAGACATCAACTGTACGGCCACCTGCCTCCTATCAGAAAAACTATCCAAGTTAGACAAACCAGACATGCAGGACACAGCTGGAGAAGCAGGGACGAACAAATAAGTAATGTACTCTTATGGACCCCCACATATGGCTGAGCAAAAGCAGGACGACTAGCATGAACATACATTCAGCAACTATGTGAGGATACGGGAGGTAGTCTAGAAGACCTGCCAGAGGCGATGAACGATAGGGAAAAGTGGCGAGAGAGGGTCAGGGATATCCGTGCTAGCGGCACGACATGATGATGATGATTTTAAGCATTCTATGTCAGTAATATGAGAGGTTTTATTCATTTGGGGGAGAATATTTTAAGAAGTTGTGTGCTTATCCATTTTTAGGGCAGTATTTTGAAAAGGTTTATCCATTGTTTCTCTAGTATTTTGAGATCTTTATCAACTTTCCCCACCAATAAATATTTTCGGACGTTTTATGATCTTGGTGAGAGTATTCTAATTATTGGGGACTGTATTTTAAGGTGCTTATCAATTTTGGGACACTTATCTATTCATTATATAGTGTTTTCAAACACTTACCTATTTAAGAGGACATTATTTTGAGACGTTTTATCCATTTGAGGACCGTTTTTTAAGAATTTCGGGGCATTATTTTCCCTTGAGACGTATCTTATAATGCTGAGAGTTAAGCAAGGAGCTATCAAGTAGAGTCTTTGGTATGACTCGAACTGGGATTGAACTCCGGTCTCTCGGGCCATATATATATATATATATATATATATGTGCGTGTGTGTGTGATTGACTCAGGCAGTCATAAGGAAAGCATGTGATGGCTTTTTTAAAGGGTTTTTATATTTAAAATAATCATTTTTAACTGTTACTTTATATTCTTACGGCGATTCGGCTCTATCATGAATATTAAGCAAGATAACTAAAACACAGCAAATATCATTTTAAATAGAGAGAGAGAGAGAGAGAGAGAGGGAGAGAGAGAGAGAGAGAGAAACGTATGCATATGAATAAAATATTTTCTCGTCATCAGCATTATTATTATTAGAACTATAATGCGATGGGTTAATCAACATCTGACACATATCTCAAACATCCTTTTTCTCTTAAGCCACTGTTAATAAGCCTAATCCCTGATCTATCACAGATTTGAGGTGCCATGTTTCTCCAATTCCAAAATATCCATTCGTTAGTAATCATATTGTAATCAACGTGTCTGCTGAGTTCGTTAGTGACGAGCAGAGATGCAATTTCAATTTTGGGTTGATGTGATATTCTTGTCACAGTGCTTGAATATTTGCAATCAAAAGGATTTTTTTAAAATTACAGCAGAAAAGTGAACGAGATTTTTTTCTTTATATATAAGTCTGTGTTCTTTCTTTCTTTCTTTCTTTCTTCATTTTAAAAGAATCTTCAGAATTACATGTAACAATCAATTCCATTTTCATGTCTAGGAATTTTGATGACATATCAAACTTTAAAAAAAGAAATGTTTGATTTTAATGATTGCTTGAAATCCACATGCAAACTCTAACAGTTTCCAACCATAATCCATCTTTATAATCAATCTTTATAATCCATTTTAAGAAGCGCTTGGGGCGTAACGGTTATCGTTCCGGGAAATGAGATTGGATACGTGAGTTCAAATCCTGGACGTGCCGGTTTACATTTCATCCTTAACATAAAAGTCCAAGTATTTCCAATATCATTTTGGCCCAGTCAGCTAGGGCTGTGGAATACACCGACGGCATCAGTGTAATACCGTAAGATTCTTCCCCACTCAATACATATCCTGAATATGACATTAAACCATCTTATTGTCAGGCTTTAGTTATACGAGAGCTTTGGAGCATGTGGAGTACCTCTTTAATGCCATCGATCTAAGGCCCTCTCTGGCCCGGAGTGGTAGCACCTAATACGTCAAATAGAACTGTTTGACTTTCAAACTGTGTTCGAACAATTTTCTTATGTTAAACTGAATTGCTTGAAATAAAACTATTTAAACTGCGTGTAAACAAATGAACAATGTTTAATTAAATTGCTAGTAATACATAGCAATGTTTGGAAACATTGATTTTTGTCGACTTACACTAAACTGAATTGTATTGAAATAGAACTGTTTGATCATTTAACTGTGTGTTAGAAAATAACGGATATCTAATTTAATTGTTAGTGTTAAATAGCTGTACTCGAAAATATGTGACTGTGTTCAAACACATGATTAAGAGTAAATAGAATTATTCGTATTAGAAATAAATTAAACCATTTTACTATATGCTCGTTTGAAAGTGTTATCTGCCAAATGTGTTTAGTAATAATATATTTAATATATAATGAGAGCTGTTTACAATACGTATACATATGCAGGCGGACTCTTTCGTTGCTGATACGAACGGGTTTATCAATTTCTAGCTTCGGTCCAGGACGACACGAGGAGAGAAACACAATTCTTAAAAGTCTATGCTAACCATGCTATGCTGACCTCTGCCCAACGCGCAGTGCATTGTGTGATGTTTAAGATCTCAGTTCATTTCTGCCGGTCGAGACCCGAAAAACTCAACCACATGCTTCAACGGTAGAAAACCCAACTGAAGTCATTTCCAAATCGACAAATTCTCAGGACCATCTCTTCAGGACATGACGTCATCCACAATCCAGCCCTATTTCCTGTCTGGGAGTTTATTATGACAAATGGTGATTGTCATATCCTTTGCACGCGAACGTAAAACCCAAACTGAGGGATAAAATATAATTAACGTAAAATAATATAAAAAAAATCATTCCTTAATTATATAACAAGAAGAGTTGGCATTCAATAACCTACCATAGTTGATATACCAAAAACAAAAACCTTAGGTATGTGTAAATAGTTGAGCAGATTGGACTTCTCAACCTCTGAGGGTCATCTAGGCTTGGAGAAGGAAAACTCTGAATTTCAACCAAAAAATAACGTTTTTCTGCATCCTACTCGTAGTGAAGTGGTTGGGGATACACATACTTTATAATCCACCAATTAAACAGTTAAATGATTAATTTTAAAGGCATATCAACCCGGCAATGGTTATTTTATATGCTAAGGGGTTAGTGAATCGCGTTCATAGTACATTTATATTTATATATTTGTGTGGATAATTCTTGAGGGTTTTTTGTTCACAGTATGGTCTCAAGCAATCCTATCTAATGCTATTAATTTATAATCATTAATATTATTACAAATAACTATTTCTACATTTGGCCTAATGAGTAGAGTGTTCGCCGATGGTGCGGGAGATCGGGATTCAATCCCTGGTCGAGTCATACAAAAGACTCAAAAATAGTAATTGATGCCAATTTGCTTAACACCCAGCATTATAAAGTAAGGATCAAGTGTAAAGTGGAGCAATCCAATGAATGGAGTAGCTATTGAAAAGAGAGGTTTCGAGTCACCCTCGACTAAGGTCACCAACTTATTTCGATATTATACCATCCCTTAGTTTGTAAAACATTAAATGATTTCAAGTATCTAATAAAAATCCTTAGTAAACAATTATAACTTCAAGTAACTATTGATACCAATAATTAACAACTATAACGTTTCAAGTAACTAATAATAAACCTTAGTAAACAATTATAGCATGTATTAACTAATCTCAATAAAAATTTCATACACGGTGATGACTAGTCGGCTGGGGCTCTAGAAGGCACTGACGGCATCACTGCAGAGAGGTAAGACTCCCTGAGCGCGTGTCCTAGACACAAAACAATCTGAAGATGAAACTCCAGTCGTTGAGCTTTATGGAAGGTAGAGTAGCCCTTCATTACCTTTGATCTCATTTTCATTCTGACCCGGAGGGGTAGCTCCTGATAAGGTCCTTTCCATGGCTCAAACAAAACTATTTGACATTTAAACTGTGAGCAAACAAATGAATTGTGCTGAATTGTTAGAAATAGAACTGTTTAACCATTTAACTCAGTGTAACGAAATAAATGATGTTTAATTGAATTGTTGGTAATACATAGCAATACTTGAAATAATTTAACTGTGTAAAATCGAATAAATGTTAATAAAAATTATGAGTGTAACATTGCAATACTTGAAACTCTTTAACTGTGTGCCTAAAATGAATAGTTGATATTACTCAGAAATACTTTTAACAACTTCCTTGTCTGTCAAAAAATTGTTTATATTTAATAGGTTATTATTATTATTTACTTCTTTAGAGATTTTACATCAGTTTTAGCTGATGGTCTTTACTGGAGTTTGAGTGACAACAAGTCTCCTCAAGCTTCCAGGACTCTTCTCAGTATTCTGGCCGTTTTCAATAATGCTATCGTTTGGATGGTCTCCACTCGTCCGCCAACCTCCAAGTCCTCCAGGCCCTTTAGTAATCCTTTAGTTACTGTACCAAAAGCACCAATTACAATTGGTATAATTGTCACCTGCATGTTCCACAATTTTTCACTTCCCTAACAAGGGCGAGGTACTTATCCTTCTTTTCACATTCTTTCAGCCTTATTCTGTGGTCAGTCGGGACAGCAAAATCGACAATTTTGCAATTTCTCTCTTTTTTTTTTTTTTTGTTGATTATTATTAGGCTTGGTCTTCTGGCCGCGATTCGGTGATCGTGTGTATGTCAAAGTCCCATAGGAGTTTATTATTATTATTATTATTATTAGAGATTTTCACATCAGCATAAGCTGGTGGTCTTTCACTGGAGATTGAGTGACAGCAATTCTCCTCAAGTCTCCTGGACTCTTCTCAGTATTCTTGCCGTTTTCAATAATGCTGTTCTTTGGATGGTCTCCTCTCGGTCGCCAACTTCCAAATCTTCCAGGCCCTTTAATAACCATTTAGTTACCGTGACAAAAGCACCAACCACAATTGGTATAATTGTCACCTTCATGTTCCATAGGTTTTTCAATTCTCTAGCAAGGTCGAGGTACTTATCTCTCTTTTCACATTCTTTCACTTTTATTCTTTGGTCTGCCGGGACAGCAAAGTCGACAATTTTGCAAATGTTTTTTTTGTTGATTATTATAAGGTCTGGTCTTCGGGCCGAGATTAGGTAATCCGTTTGTATATCAAAGTCCTATTATTATTATTTTTATTATTATTAGTGTTAGCAACAATTACAGACATTTAACTCTGTAGAAACAATAGTAATATTAGTGTACAAACAAATCAGTACTAGCTCATTTAAAAATGAAATTATCAACAAATTTTTTTTCCTACAAATCATATAGGTTAGTTGGTTGGTTGGTTGGTTAGTTTATTGGGTTTTATGGCATATCACTCTTGTAGGTTATTTAACGCCAAATCCATTTTTATGTAAATAATCTGTTCTTTTTCAAACAATTCAGTTTAGCATAAGTACACAGTTTAATGGTCAAAAACATTTCTATTTCAAACTATTCAAGCAGTTATATGTAACAATTCAGTTACGTGTAAGTACAGTTTAATGTCAAAAAACAGTTCTATTTCAAATAATTCAGTTAAGCATAAGTATGCATTTTAAATGTAAGTACGGTTTAATTGTTAAAAACATTTTTATTTCAAGCTATTCAGTTTATTAAAACAATTCAGTTTAGCATTAGTATGCTGTTAGTTCTATTTAACCCATAGATAGGGCTCTATCAGGTGCTACCACTCCGGGTCAGTGTGGACCTAGGAGCAATGGCAATAAAGGGGTACTCTGCATTCTCCAAAGCTCCAGCATTACTGGAACCTCACCATCAGATTGTTTAGTGTCATAGCCAGGACACTCGTTGGGGGGGGTCTTACCCCTCTGCAGAGGTGCAGTCAGTGTATTCTACAGCCCCAGCTGACTGAGCAATACAAATCATATATGTATGTCAATCCAAATGTAAGCAAACAAATGACTGATGTTAATTTTTTTACTTACTCAGAGAAAAAATTGTAATCATTTAACTGTGTACAAAAACTTATCAGCGAAATGAGTTTACAAATAATTTATATATTTAATATTGATGTATAAACAATATTTAGCATTAAATAACATACAATGGTTGATATACCATAAAACCATAACAAACCATGTAATGCACACAAAACTAAATATATGTGCTTTAATCAAGCTAGCGACATTTCCACACTAGACGGAACCTCTCTGAAACTGGTGGATAGATTCACCTACCTAGGAAGCAGGGTCTCATAAACCAAAAAAGACATCGACACGCAGCTAACGAAGGCATGGACAGCTATCGATAAGCTATCGAACATATGGAAATCAGACCTGACCGATAAAATGAAACGCAGTTTCTTCCAGGCAGTGGTCGTTTCGATACTGCTTGGACGCCAACAAAACGCCTGGAGAAGAAGCTAGACGGCAATTACACAAGAATGTTGCGAGCAATATCGATCAAGTCCTGGCGACAACACCCCACAAAGCACCAACTATACGGCCACCTGCCTCCCATCACGAAAACTATCCAAGTTAGATGAACCAGACATGCAGGACACTGCTGAAGAAGCAGAGATGAGCTCATAAGTGATGTACCCCCATGGAACCCCACATATGGCCGAGAAAAAGCAGGACGACCATCTAGAACGTACATACAGCAGCTATGTGAGGATACGGGATATAACCCGGAAGACCTGCCAGAAACGATGAACGATAGGGAAAAGTGGCGAGAGAGGGTCAGGGATATCCGTGCTAGCGGCACGACATGATGATGATGATGATGATGAGGATGATATATGTATAAAGAGGATTTGGTATTAAATAACCTACACTGGTTGATATGCCATAAAAACCTAACAAACCGAATCGTATATATTTAATTGATATGTATAAAAAGAATTTAGCATTAAATTACTAACAATGATCGATATAGCATAAAACACTAAGAAACCAAACCATATATATCTAATGAATTTGTATAAAGCGGAAAGTGGTTTGGCAATAAATAACCAAATATGGTTGATACGATACGATAAGTTTCCAGACATTTTTCGTACGGGCATTTAAAATTGTCGTAGAGTCTATAAAGTTAAGTATGTTATTGCTATACATCTTATGATATGACTGACCAATTTTTATGATTTCAAGCTCAAATGGACAGCTCTAGATGGGATTGGAATACACCCTACTAAAGCCTGATTGTCACAGCTGGTGAATTTCAAAAATGCAATCTGAACGTGAGGACTCTATAGAAGAACAATATGCAATAGAATTCTGTGTGTAAACTTGGAAAAATGCCTCAGAAATGTATGGAATGTTTCAGACTGCATTTGGACCATCTTGCATGAATCGAGCATCAGTTTTTGAATGGCCTAAGAGATTCAAGGAAGGCAGGGGGTCTGTGAGGGATGATGAGAGGTGTGGGAGAACTAAGGAAGTCAATAGACCAGAGTTGATTGGCCAAAGGGTTAGGGTTAGGGTTACTATGTTTAGGTTTTAAGGGAGTTTAGGAAGAGATTCCGTCAGAAGAATCCAGCACTCTTCAAATTGGGTCTGTGACTTTTCCAATAGGACAATGCACCAGTCCACAACTCCATGCTTTTCATAGACTATTTGACCAAGATGGGCATCAAGACAGTTCCTCAACCTCCCTATAGACAAGACCTTGCTCCCTGTGACATTTCGTTATTCCCTAAGCTCAGAGGCTGTCGTTATGAGACAAATGAGGAGATGAAAGGGGCTGTAACGAAGGTCATCGACACGCTCACACAAGAGGACTTCCATGTGGCCTTCCAGAAGTTGTTGGAACGGTACAACAAGTGGATTGCAGCCGGAGGGATGACTTCGAAGGGGATTAGAGTTTCATGTGTGCATTATCAATAAAAGTGCCCATAGGAAACTTATTAAATGATCCTCGTATATAAACCGGATTTGTAATTAAAACCCCACAAGGGCTGATATGCTGTAAAACTAACCAACCGAAATCAAATGTTCAAGAAATGAGTCTCCGTTGGGCAGTGGCTGATGTACTGGACTGCATCATGGTTGTAAGCGAGTTCGAACTCCAGTCTCGCTATTATGTTCATTTGTGGACTAAAATCCCTGGGAAAGGTATAAACTCACATCTGTGGGTTAAATAGTACCACAACCAAATAAAGAGTGCCCATACGAAAAAGTCTGGAAACTTATCGTATGCACCTCGTATATATATACGCTGATATTGAGCACTCTTTATAAGTACAGTAAACTATATATATATATATATATATATAGATATAGATAACCAAATTAACCATGGTAATGCGTTATCAAATAATCCTCAAAGAATAATTTGCTCACGGATCTATTCTTACGTAGGATCCAGCCACTGGCCCATATGTTTAACTTAGCCTGGGAATATTTACCGAAAGCAATCAGCTTTCCTTGTTGAATTGAGATAACTGCCACCATTCGCCACATCGTGAATCTTTGATCCGAATAGTGATGTTTTAGTTATCTCAGATCGTTTCAACTCAGGGAGTCGATCTAATTTGGACTGGAATCTACGCCAAAGAAAAATCGTTGTTTATGGAGAAAATTGTTCCTGTCGCGATTCACAAGAACACACCAAAAATAAGAGAAAAGCAACATTTTCGATTTTTGTATAATACAACTTTCTCAATGCTATTGTCTTTATCTCGCCATAGAAGAATTTACATAAATGCATAGAGTACAAATGAAAAAGTCCCCAAGAAACTTATCCGCTCGTTTTAGGAGGTGACAGAGAGGTCAAGAGAAGGTGTAAGGGAGACAATTATTGATTCTTGGTTACTTTTAAAAGTTTTCTTATCTCGGCTTTTGTAGACATAACGATCGGAATTCGCAAAGTTCCTATGTTCAACTATTGGTTCTGATCGGGCCAGCACTATTCACAGTCTAATCGAACTCTCGCTTCGAACTCTCAACTCTGAGCTCTGAACTAATTCCCAACTTGGCCCTCTACTGCCGACTGAATTCTTTTCACTGCTTATAAGAATTGGGGGGGGGCAGGGTATCGACAATTTACACCCATGAATAATGATATGTAAATTGCCTGGACCACCGATATTTCGTATATCTTTTTTAAAGAAAATCTCCAGGTGGCTGTATTTGATAGGTACTAAAAACGAAATTTGGACGCCCCACTCTGCCCTGTCCAGACAAATATTGTTAAGTCGAAAAAAATACACTTTCCTGCCTCGTTCTTGTATGCCTGGACTGTTTTAGGCCCCACAAGATTTCATTAACCCTTTTATCATAGGATTCAATCAACGAATCCATCCCACCATTCTTCGAACCATCACCTTACTTACTAATGACTCAACTCCAGAAAAGTTATTCCAAAAGTAAAATAAAAATAAAATAAGATAAAAAAATAAAATGATAAAGATAAAAATAATAGGAATTTTCTTTTCTTATTCTCACTATTATAGAAAAACAAACTTATTTCTAGATTTATCCTTCAATCCATTTAATTAATAAATTCATTCTAATCCCTTAGAATCGTTAATTGATCAATCCACCTCTAGCGGGGGAGTTCTCTCAGTCACACTACTGAACTGATAGGAACAGGCATTACAAACTTGGATTGGCAGTCAAGGGGCCCTCTCCACATTCCTCAGAGCAAAGGATTGACTCTTTTTGGAAGAGATTCTACAATAATATAATTGTAATTTCAGTTAATTATTTTAGTAAAAAATATTTTCTTCACTAAACTTTGACTTTGTAGCGGCAGGCTTTCAATTTGAAAAAGTCAGGACTTGCGTAGAACTTGTTTACATATACAGGTTGCAGGATATCAAAATAAACTTAACAGATTTGTATTAGAGTCAGCTGCTAAAAGAATAAGTATTAGAATAAATATTTGAATAGATATCAGCTGACATTTAGCAAAGACGTGTCTCTAAAAAAAAATTAGTGATTATGTGTGAATAAGAGAAGTATGTGAAGAACATATATAAGAAAGAGATTAAAAGACTCAATGGGAATCAGAAGTTGGTGTCGGTCAGTTGGAGTCGGTCATTAAGCGAGTTGTCAGCAGTCAAAGGACGAGAAGCAGATAGAACAGAGAGACCCCATAGAGTAGGGGCGGGCCAGTGAAGAAGATATGTCTGTTTTGTCACACGATTTATTGTTCCTGTTTATCTAATAGCCAGAAGTTATCCCTTTAATCTATCTCTCTTGTTTCAGTGGCTGCAATGAAAGAGATTTAATAACAATAAACTTTCGTATCTTGAAGCTACCAGAGTCGTTTCTTGTTGTATTTAAAGGGTAACGTTACACCGATATTATATTTAGTGCCGTAGCGTTACACTACTCGTCAGAAAGCCATTCAGTTATAGTATTCTACACATCACTGATAAGATGGTATTAATGTTAGCAATTCCATGTTAACATATAAAATGAAATAAAGGAATTAACTATCCAGGTATATGTGATCTTGTGTTCATATCTGCGGTTTATATCTTTTGATTTTATATAAAAATGAAAATTTACGCTACCTATTTTTAATCCCGTGTTTTCTTGGGTTGATTTGCAGATAATCTCCACCAAGCACATCAATGTTTACTATGGCCTCCCTCCAAAAAACATAACAAAAATATATACTTATATAACAAAGGCAAATGACAAATATCAAAAGGACGCTAAGTTACTGCTCGTACGTTCAAACAAATAAATGAGAATGTATTTTGATATAAAACCATTAAATGATTTTAAAAAAAAACATGCTAATATTAGTTTTGTCAAGTTGGCTAGGACAAGAATACACCGACCGCATCTCTGCAGAGGAGTAAACTCCCATACGAGTGTCCTAATATGACACAAAATAATCCGTGGGTGTCCTCGTGGTGTAATGGTTAAAGCGATGGACTGCGGAATCGTAATAAGCGAGTTCGTACTCCAGCCGCGCTATTACGTTCACTTTCGGGAAAATACCCTTAGGAAAGGTATGAACCCCCTTATCCTCCCATCTATGGATTAAATTGTACTACTACTGTTCTTCTAGAAGAATGGCTTTGGCATTAAATAACCTACAACGGTTGATATGCCATTAAACAAAGAAACCTAAACCCAAACCCACAAAATAATCCGATGGTGACGTTCCAATAATGCTGGATTTTTCGGGAATGCGGACAACTCCTTTATTGCCATTAATCCCAGATTCATTCTGGCCCTGAGGGGTGGGACCTGAAAGGGTCCTTTCTATGGGTCAAACTAAACTGTGTACTTATACTAAACTGAATAGGTTTGGTTTCTTTGTTTAATGGCATATCAACTCTTTTTAGGTTATTTAATGCCAAAGCCATTCTCCTAGGAGAAGAATAATGGTACTATTTAACCCATAGCTGGGAGGATAAGGGGGTTCATATCTTTCCCAAGGGTATTTGCCTGAAAGTGAACGTAATAGTGCGACTGGAGTACGAACCTGCTTACTAGGATTCCACAGTCCATCGCTTTAACCATTACATCACGAGAATAGTTTGGAATGGAACTGTTTTGACTCTGAAAGTATGTACTTATGCTAAAGTGAATTGTGTAAATAGAATTGTTTTGAATGCTAAACTGAATCATTTGAAATAGAACTATTTTGTCGTTTAAGTTTGTGTAAAGCAAAAAAAACTATACTTATACTAAACTGTATTGTTTGAAATAGAACTGCTTATATGTATAAAATGGATTTGACATTAATAACCTGGTTGATGTGCCATAAAACCAAACACAACCAATTTGATATCAGTCAAAATCAAAGTTAATTCCGAAATGAATAGATTTTTCCTACACCAGCGCACCAAGATCCGGTTAGATTAAACATCCAAGACTCCAGGACATGAAAGATGTTAGATTTATGTCGAATATCTTCAATTGATTGGTTGGTTAGTTGGATTTTATCGCATATCAACCCCTGGAGATTATTTAAATGTCAAATCCTGCTGATACACATATTAAATATATCTGATTTGTAAAGGAATATTTTATCCTATTTACCAATCCCTCCGCTCGGGCAGGATATGACACAAGGTCAATTTTTAAGCGGAGTTTAACAGGTTTGAATTCAGAGTATTCCTTCTCCTAGACTAGTTGCCTCACTAAGGCTGAAGAACCTAGTCTGTCCGACTATTTACCCATAGCTGGAGGGAGAATAATTGGATTCATACATTTCCCAAGGGTATTAGTGCTATGTGAAATGCAATCAGTCTCGTCCAGGATTTGAACTCGTGTCACTGTGTCCATTTTCTTACGACGCTAACCATTACACTACGGGAATATTTTTATAGGCAACATTTTAAACAATCAAAATATCATTTTTGTGTTCACACAGTTAACTGGTTTCAAGAATTTTTATCTAATACGAATAATTCTATTTCTTATTAATCATTTGTTTGCACACAGTTAAATGGCTTCAAGTATTACTTCTAACACTAATACAGTCATTTGCGCACAGTTAAATGGTTTCAAGTATTACCCTCCAACACTAATAGAGTTATTTGCACACAGTTAAATGGCTTCAAGTATTACCCTCTAACACTAATAGAGTTATTTGCACACAGTTAAACGGCTTCAAGTATTACCCTCTAACACTAATAGAGTTATTTGCGCACAGTTTAATGGTTTCAAGTATTATTGTATAATAATAACAATTCAATTTATCATTTGTTTTCGTACAGTTAAAAGGTTTCAAGTATTGCTTCTTAACTCTAATAATTCAGTTTAACATTTCTAATTTGTTTGCACACAGTTAAATAGCTTCGAGTATTACTCACGAACACTAATACTACTATTTTCACATAGTTCAATGGTTCCAATAAATGCAATTCAATCTAACATCACTCATTTGTTTGTACACAGTTAAATAGTTAATCAGTTGTCTTTGAGATTTAAATTGCCCCCCACCCACTACCAGGTGCTTCCCTAGCGATTTAAGGTGGACCTTGGAGTAATTGAAATGAAGGGGTACTCCATATTCCTCTAAACTTTAGGACTGGACCCGTCCAATTAGATGGTTTATTGTCATATTCAGAACATTTGTTGTTGGGTTCTTCCCACTCTGCAGCGATTTAGAAGTCGTATTCTACAGTACTATCCGACTAGGCTGGAGGATATTTGAGTCTGAGAGTTTGAAATATACCCTTGTTATTTTATATTGGCCTATAATCAAGTTGATGTCATTAGTGTAAGAATTGTTCTAAAAAAACATTGAAACTAAAGCCTTTTTTTTTTAATGTTCCGTAAAAAAGTAATTTTGGCCGACACTTTATGATCTCTTTACTCTCGTATTAAACTGAATGCTGAGTAGGGAATGCTAATGCAAAAGTTTGAATACTGACTTGCAATGCTTCATCGCACAATGCTACTCAACATAATGGTATTCTCTACTATGCAACACTCCATAACTCAGACATCTGTCTGATTGATTTATATATTTATTATTTATAGACACGGGACCCCAAGGACACAATCCATTTCAATGGTTGTGTTTGTTGCCTGGATATCCGTGTTCAACCACACGGGTCGGTATTGGCACATTCTTTTACATAACATTTTTAAAAGTAAAAATCTGAATAAATATGATACCAGCTCTGAAATCGATATGATGATGAGGTTTGTACTTATCTAATCTGACGACCACAAGGTCATTTTTCAGCAGAGCTAATAATAATTTTTTATATTAATAATTTTTGTTAGATATATTTTATCATTCGGTTTGGCAAGGCTTTGAATCACTCGGGTCACTTAGTCCAGGTGCATAGTCAGATGGTGCAGTCTTACGCCCGCGCGGAAGGGATATGATAATCACCATTTGTAATGATAAAGTCCCAGACAGGAAATGAGACTGGAGTTCCAAACTCCAGTCTCATTTCCTGTCTGGGACTTTATCATTACAAATGGTGATTATCATATCCCTTCCCAGAAGAGATGGTCTTGAGAATTGGAGGATTTTGAAAAGACAGTTGTTGAGATTCGACCGTTGAAGGGCAGTTGAGTTTTCAACTTTTGAGGCGTGCAGTTGAGTTTTTCATATCTCGACTGGCAGAGATGAATTGAGATCTTAAACATCACAAGATGCGCTGCACGTTGGGGTGGGGTCAACATAGTATGGTTAGCATAGGCTTTTAAGAATTATTTCTCTTTCCTCGTGTCGCTGTGGACCGAAGCCAGGAATTAATGAACCCGTTCGTATCCGAAACGAAAGAGTCTGCCTGTATTTGTATATGTATTTGTATTACTGTTGTGATTGATATCAGTATGGCTCTGAGTAGTATACAATAGGCATACCAAAACTGAAGAACCAAGTTTTTCCAACAACTCACCCATAACTGGATGGAAACAAGACATTGATGCATGCCTTTCCCAAAGGGAAACATAATTGGCCTTGTGCAGTATTTGAACACTGATCAACGTTTCAGTTTTAACAAGTGCCAACTTGACAAGGTGATGATGTCTTGACGATTTTAGGAGAGATAGTGCCAATTTGATAAAAAAAATGTAGCTATTCTCTAAACTTTATGGAAAGCGATTTTTGACGAGACAAATTTCTGAAAGAGATAATAACTTATATGTTACTTGAAAAGAAATTATTATTGATTGTTTAAAATGAAAATTAAATCGAAAATAATAAATATTTCAGCATTAAATGAAGAGTCATATTAAGTGGTGAGAATGGCTGATTACGAATAAATATTGTTTTGGAAGATTCGATACGCATGCGTACAAGAACAAAGAATTCGTCTGCACGAGTAAATGCACGCAAGATCTGTAAGCGCGCGTTTTTTTTGTTTTTTTTTTTTTGCACGCACGCACGCATACATGTGTGTGTGTGTGTGTGTGTGTGTGTGTGTGTGTGTGTGTGTGTTCACCCATACGTCTGTTCTACTTGACGCACTATCGCTGTCGAACTTTCTCCTAAATAATTTATAGATACAGAAAATAAAGTAATTTGGTTTTCTATAAAACCGACGATAAAATTAGCCCCCCGTTTGTAACCAGAAGGCAGTGAGCTTCGCGAATTGAAAACCAATTTTCAGCCTAATAATAGCGAAAGTCTTCGAGGCAGAATTACATTTGTAAGTTCTTTTGCTTCTTCGGAGAAAGAAAGAATCTATCATTTTCAATGCCGCAACATTTAACGATAACTTGAATAGTACTCTCATTAATTTCGACTACTATTCTCTTTCATCTTAATTTTTACTTCTTTTCGCCACAGCGTATTGGAGAAGTAAATGTTTACAATAAAGAGAAAGCAGTATAGATCAGAAATGATTGACAATAGCTTTCAGTGAAACTTGAATTCGCGCTCTCCATTTCCTGGCGTATCCCCGGCTGAAAACACCAGTTTCAGCAACGTTTTTAACTCATAATTTACTGTCCATTCAGTCTCTCTCCGTGTAGTATTCAGGATATGACACTTAGTTACATCCAGGGGTGAGACTCCCGTTGTACATTTCTAGGAAGTGGGAAGTTGTCTAGTTCCAATCTGACCCTGTGGGTAGCACTTATTAGGGTAAGGACACATCAGATTGATAGCACCTATTAGAGTAGGGTCTCCTCCATAGACTAAATGGATTTGTTTGAGATGTTTTAAATGAAATAAAAACTGAATATACTCCCCCACGGGGGTTGAGCACTCTGGCGAGGGAATTTACGGCTACCACTAGCATAATAAAAAGCTCTTCGAAATAATTGAGCATTCAGGCATCCAGTAAGGCAAAAATGTGATCAAACGAAGGCTGCTACATAATTCCCGAGCTGACGTGGTTCGCTTGTTGGCTAAGCGGTATGATTTTAAGTCTAACGTAAAGTTGGGCGGGTTACGATCCCAGCTTCAAGCGTCCTACATGTCTAACCACACTGAAGAGTTGTGATACAATGAAACAGTCAGTCTGTGGATGAGAATATATATATATATATATATATAATTTTTAATAAATTGTTTGTAGGTAGATATTTTTAAACTAATTGATAGAGCACGAGACAAAAGTTTCCTAAATTCTGCTTTGCAGGCGTAAGACAGTCTTGTTTCATAATTGCTACTTATATATATATATATATATATATAGAGAGAGAGAGAGAGTTCAATGGTTCCAATAAATGCAATTCAATTTAACATCACTCATTTGTTTGTACACACTTAAATGGTTAATCAGTTCTCTTGGAGCCTTAGATTGCTCCCCACTAACAGGTGCTTCCCTAGCGATTTATGGTGGACATTGAAGTAATTGAAATGAAGGGGTACTCCATATCCCTCTAAACTTTAGGACTGGATCCGTCCAATTAGATGGTTTATTGTCATATTCAGAACATTTGTTGTTGGGTTCTTACCTCTCAGCAGCGATTTAGAAGTCGTATTCTACAGTACTATCCGACTAGGCTGGAGGATATTTGAGTCTGAGAGTTTGAAATATACCCTTGTTATTATATATATATATAAATATATATATATATATATATATATATATATTTCAATCATACATCTTAGATGCATCAGGGAGGTCTTCAGTGATGCGCTGTCTTCATTGCCGATTTCGGGTTATTTCGGCGTCATATCAGCTCCGACAGTAACCCCGGCTTGACTCTGGAAGAACCAAGCAGCCTCCTTGATCGCGACGTTCTACGCTCGTGCCTCTACCAAAGCAAAGAAAAAATAAATAAAAAGCCGGACTTCGGTCGTTCTTATAGACATCTGTCTTTTAGTAAACAGCCAATGAAAACAGGGCATTCCACACTCCTCTGCTATATAGTACCATCTTTACCTCATCCGGTTTCTCCCTGCTACTTCCGGAATCGGTAACGAGGTAAAATGTTATTTTAATACTCGTCCGTGTCCATGATTTACACTTCACTAGACTTACACGAATTTCCCGGCAAATCTGTCCCATACTAATACTTCTAAACTAACATGAATTAATCCCCCGCTCAAAACTATTCAGTCAGTCTTTAACTTTACCTTATACTCCTATTCGCAAAAAAGAATTAAAAAATAATTATAATAATCCCGTTTATTTGGCTCACGAGATTAATTGCTACAGATTAACTCATGCTTTTTGCCAAAATTTTTCTCCCCGTTTATCATTAACCTATGCTCATATTACCAATCTAATGCATATTCCTAAAAAAACAACAACAAAACAAACCGCTACTCTAACCAACTACTTACATTCTAATTTATTTCTATTTCGAACCTATCTCCAGTCCCCCCCTCCTTCGTCCCATGAACTATTTGCAATTAGGTTTCAATCAATTAACTAAAACTGCTCGTGAGCGATGGCAAATAAATTATCTTACATCGTAGCGGACCATAACCAGTATCCGAGGAAGAAAAAAAAACAAAAAAACCAAAAAAAAACCGGATTATTAAAAAAATAAATAAATAAAATAAAATAAAATGTCCATCCCCCCTCCCAACTGCCAATTATTCTCAACCCCTCCCCCCGACATTCCGACTATCCTAACTTAGTATTAACTTATTATGCATTTATGGTTTGTAATGTGTATCTTAGTCTTAATTCTTTAGGCTCCTCCAACGTCCTCTTTATTTCTTCCATGGCTCTGATCTCTTAAGCCAAATCCACTTTGACGCCTTCAGAACTGTGTTGGTGATGTCCTTCAGCGCTCTCACTCTAGCTGCACCGACCTTGCCAATTTTTGCTTGGGCTCTGCCCAAAGACTGTCCAGCAAAGCCCCTGCAACCAACTTCTACGGGGTCATAATGAATCTTCCATGACTTTTGTTGACATTGTTCGACTAGTTCTTGGTATTTGGACCTCTTCCTCTCATTAGCGAGAGTGATATATTCCTCCCATGACATAGTCAGTTCCCAAATAATGCACTGCTTTGTGTTATCAGAGTGCAATATCAGGTCCGGTCTTAGCGATGTTACAGCTATGTGTCTGGGGAACTTCAGCTGAGTCTCCAGATCCACTGTCAACTGCCAATCGTCTGCGGAAGATAACAGGTTCGTTTTCTCTCTCCTCTTCCTCTGTATCTTCTCTCCTGCTTTTACGAAATTGATTTGCTTCAATTTTCCTGGTTGATGTTTACTAGCCCTCATAGCTTTAGTCACCTCATTTGCAATTACCTTGAGTACTTGATCGTGACGCCAACGGTACCGTCCATCACCCAAAGCTTTTGGGCAACTACTAAGGATATGTTGTAAAGATCCTTTCCTAGCACATAGTTGACAATTGGGGGTCTCTATCTTCCCCCATATGTGCAGGTGCGTTGGGCTCGGTAACACATCATACACTGATTTAATGAGGAATCGTATCTCGTTGAAATCCAGCCGCCAACAATCTGACCATGTAACCATTTTCTTCTCTACATCCTCCCACCTTGTCCAGGCTCCTTGCTGACTCAGATCGACCATTTTGCCGTAACACCCTTCTTCTACGCCCTCTCGGACTTCTTCTAGGATGAGATGGCGTCTTTCCTTGCCTTTGGCACAGATGGTATGCGTCGTGGGGAAAAATCCCAATCCCGCTCTGCCTTTAGCTATCGACCCTAAGATATCTTTATGCCTAAGCCTCTCCTCCGCCACTTGCACCTCTCTCCTCGCACTCCACTTCCTGCCAGATCTTATCTGAATTCCTGCTGCCGCCACCTTTGGATCTTCAGACTCTGTATACTGTAGAAGTTCTCTTGTCTTCGTGATTTTGAATTCTTCCACGAGGCTGCTATATATATATATATATATATATACATATTTTAAAATAGGAAGGTCCACAAAGAGATTTGTATTTTTTAATTTATATATGTTATTCTTACTTACAGGTTATATATATATATGTGTTTCCCACTTGTTGCTTTCGTCAGAGAACATGTGTGGCACAAGGCCTTTTTATGGGGTACTCAATGAGACTTGAACTCACTCTTGTTTCCAGTATAAATGACTCTTGTCTGTTCTGACAAGTGTATATAGGGTCGTTGTTCCTCTTTCCTGGAGTTTGTTTACTTTGGTCTGCTTTACGCTTCTTTGATATTTGATATGTGTATAGTTGTGTGTGTGTGTGTGTGTGCGTGTGTGTATGTGTTGGAGTGGTTTTGGGTTCACTAACGGCTTTTTTGTGTGTGTATATCATGGAGCGTTACAAATCTCTTCATGGACCTTCCTATTTTAAGATATATCCTTATTCTTTCTTTGGACTTACAACAACCATCTTTAAACGCACACACACACACACACACATATATATATATATATATATATGGTAGAATGAGAATTGCAATTATGTGGTCAGATTCAATATTCATATATTCCTAACTCTTGGATTTGTTTAAGGTTTTGGTAGATCCTTGGAAATTGTATAGTTTTTGTTTGTTAGTATGGTCTTTTTTCCTGATTCTCCTGATGATTTCGTTCTTAATATTGCGAGGTTTCTAAATGTGAAACGTGTAGTACGCCCCAACATTGTCAGTATTGCTAAGTCAGCTCCGAACCAGAGTGGTAGTAACTACCGGGTAGTTTTAGTGGTTTTTATGGCATATTAATCCTTATGGGTTTTTAATGCCAAATCCAATCTGTATATATATATATGTTCACCACCCAGGGTTTAAGCGCCAGTAATCATGCAAGCGTAATGCTAAGTTCTCCTAATGAATTGAGCCCTCCGGTAACCTTGAAGCGTATATATAGATATATATACCGCGGAGATACCGACGATCTCCATTTAATCGAAGGAATATATATATATTATATATAATATATATATATATATACTTTGAATTCCTTTGATTAAACTGAGATTGTTGATATATCTGCGGTAAGTTATTTAACTGGCGTAAAGTCAGCCTGGTTTCGATCCCATTATGAAGCACCTCGTGTTTCTAGTCCCTCCGATGGATTGTGATACACTGAAACCGTCTGCCTGGGAATAAATATATATATATATATATATATATATATATATGTGTGTGTGTGTGTGAATGTATACATATACGAGGGGCATACGATAAGTTTCCAGACTGTTTTCGTAGGGGCATTTAATATTTTCGTCGACTCTTGAAAGTTCAATAATTTTATTGCTATTCATCTTATGAGATGACTGACTAATTCTTATGATTTCAGGTTCAAATGAACAGCTACAGCAGCAACTGGAATACACCCTACTAAAGTCTTATTGTCACAGCCGGGAAATTTCAAATATGAAATCTAACACTTTAGAAGAACGATATGCAATAAAATTGTATTTTAAACTTGGAAAAATGCCAAAGGGTTAGGGTTAGGGTTACTATGTTGAGGTTTTAAGGGAGTTCAGGAAGAGATTCCTAAGGAAGAGGCCAGCACTCTACAAATCGGGTCAGTAGCATTTCCACCAGGACAATGCACTAGTCCACAACTCTTCTTACCCTCCTGATAGTCCAGACTTTGCTCCCTGTGACTTTTAGTTATTATCTAAGCTCAAAATTAGTCGTTATGAGACAATTGAGGAGATTAAAGAGGCTATGACGAGGGTCATTGACACGCTCACACAAGATGACTTCCATGGGGCCTTCCAGAAGTTGTTGAAACGGTACAAGTGCATTGCAGCCGGAGATTACTTCGAAGGGGACTAGAGTTTCATGTGTGTACTATCAATAAAATTGCCCATACGAAAAAAGTCCGGAAACTTATCGTATGCACCTCGTATATATATATATATATATATCCACAGGCAGATGGTTTGGGTGTATTACAATCCATCAGAGTGGCTAGTCACTTGAGGTGCTTCAAGATGGGAACGAAACTCGGCCGATTTTACGCCAGTTAGATATCTTACCACGGAAATATCAACAATCTCATCTTAAACGAGGACATCATATATATATATATATATATATATTCGGTCCAATTAAACCGGAGTTGGGAGTAATTCCATCAGGATAAAAAAAAAGTCATTCAACAGTGGATATTTAAATTTTCATGGTAAAGCGGTCAATGTAATTGACATTACAGAGCAATAATTTCTTTAAGAAAAAACAAAACCGGTCACATTAGGAATATAAATTTATTATCAACCTGTTATGGGTTTTTGATATAAATCAAAAACACCCCCACCAAAAAATCAACAGGACTTCTTCAGATCTCATGGATGAAAAAACTTCTTCAGATCTTATGGATAAAAAAAGTTCTTTTTAATCCATAAGATCTGACGAAGTCCTGTTAATTTTCTTTTTGGTGTTTTTGATTTATATCAAAAACACATAACATAATGGAAATAAATTTATAATCCTAATGTGATCGGTTTGTTTTTTTCTTAAAAGAAAAAAAGAATATATATATATATATATATATATATATATATATATATATATATATATATATATACATATATATAAGGGTGTACGATTTGTAAACGATGAGGTAGTTGGTAAGATTTTAAAACAACCCAGAGCCCATTTGTTGACCAACAGGTAAATGGTTTCACGTATTGCTAATTAGTACAAAAAATTCTATTGCATCATAATCATTTGATTATACCCAGTTAAATGGTTTCAAGCATTCTTCTCTGAAAATAATGATTCCATTAAGTATTAATCCTTTGATAGCTGTCAGTTAAAGGGTTTCAACTATTCTCATCAAACACTAATAAGTCTATTGGATATTAATCATTTGATTACACGCAGTTTAATGGTTTCAAAAACTGTTAACTATTGTTTGCATGCGGTAAAATGATTTCAAATTTGTTTTTATTTTCTTTTTGACATAAATAATATTATTTTATAATCCTAAGAAAAAAATTTCAAGCATTGCTAACTGTGGCGTTCTAGTTAGTGAACGCTTGTAGTATTAAATAAAGGACAAACCACGATATGAGAGGAAATAGAGATATATTCTCAGGAAAAGTATATACAATAGAGAGATTATCAGTAGACAAGAAAATAGGATTAGTGGACTCTTGTAATATTAAATAAAGGATAAACCACGTTATGAGAGGAAATAGAGATATATTCTCATGAATAAGTATTTACAATAGAGAGACTGTTCGTAGACAAAAACATAGGATTAGTGAATACAGAATAAGGATATAGTCCAACGATAGTATTGGCTCCCGTTATAAGAAGCGACTCTCCACCTTCTGGTCAGCCCTGCTATATATGGCAGATGAACTTGTTCATTGTTGGGAGAAAGGTGGGTGATACCCAACACTAACTAATATTGAGAACTCAGTTTTTTATTAATTATTTTTGTTTGTTCACGGATAATTTGTCTCAAATGTAGTAATTAATTAAACATCCCTCTTTCATCCATAGATACAACCCTAACGGGATCTGCAACTTTAGGCAACAGTGAACCTGAGATTAATGACAATGGAGCTCATCTTCACATTCACCTGAGCTCCAGGTATGTACCCTCACCATCGAATACAATTTAGAGACAAACACAGGACACTCACAGGGAGGGTTTATAGGCGTATTTTTCTATCCTAAATAGCTGGATAGTAATACCTACTACATCATATTTTGGGGTCATTTAGAACTATTAAACTATTTAACTGTGTGCTTACAAATATTCACATTAAATTAAATTTTTGGCATTAAATAGCAATGCTTGAAACAGTTTTCAAACGAATGAATTATGTTAATTAGAATTATTAGTATTGAACCACAATACTTGAAACCATTTAACAGTGTTCGAAAAATAAATTGCTACACGTGAAACAATTTACTATTAATGTTTGATAAGAATAGTTGTAACAATTTTACGCTTCAAACATAAGAGTTTTGCCTGGTTTTCAAATAATGTTACCTTCAAACTATTTACGTACAAATCCAATATATATCTTTTTATAAATAGGATTTGGCATTAAATAACCCACAATGTTTGAAATGCCATAAAGTACAACTAAACCAAACCCATCCAAATCATTGCTGGCTTCTTTGCAAATAAATAAATAAATAGATTAGTGTAATTAGATCAGTTTGAATTTATATATTCACTTTATTTTCATAACATTTTGGTGCGTATTCATTAATTAAATAAAAACCGAAAATTTCGGTTAAATTGATCGACTTCCATTTTTCTGATTATGAAATATATCACTTTTTTCCCAAATAAACAACTGACATAAGTTTTCAAATTAAGTTCCGTGGTTTAATAGCTAACATTCTTCAATACAATATTGCAGGAACCGAGTTCGAGTTCCGATCGCCATATTATCTTCTCTTTTGAATTATTTCCTTCAAGAAAAGTGTGAATCCCCCGCTATGGGTTTAATAGTACCACTATTGTGCTTCTACAAAGATAGCTTTGCCATTTAATAGCCTACATCAGCTGATATACCATTAAAAAACTTCATCATCATCATCATCATCATCATCGTGTCGTGCCGCCAGCACGGATATCCCTGACCATCTCTCGCCACTTCTCCCTATCATTTATCGCCTCCGGCAGTTCTTCTGGGTTACATCCCATGTCCTCACATAGCTGTTGTATGTAAGTTCGGGCTGGTCGTCCTGCTTTTGCTTGGCCATATGTGGGGGTCCATAGGAGTATGTCACTTACAAACTCGTCCTTGCTTCTCCAGCAGTGTCCGGCGTGTCTGGCTCGTCTAACCTGTATAGTCTTCGTGATGGGAGGCAAGTGGCCGTACAGTTGGCGTCTCGTGGGGTGTTGTCGCCAGGACTTGTTCAATATTGCTCTCAACATTCTTGTGTAGTGGCCGTCAAGTTTCTTCTCCAGCCGTTTAGTTAGTGTCCATGTAGTGCATCCATATAGCAGTCTCGATGTGACCGCTGCCTGGAAGAAACTGCGCTTCATTTCATCGGTCAGGTCTGATTTCCATATGATTGAGAGCTTATCTATAACCGACCATGCTTTCGTCAGTCGTGTGTCGATGTCGTTTTCTGTTGATGAGACGCTACTTCCTAGGTAGGTGAATTTGTCCACTAGCCTCAGAGAGGCTCCGCCTAGAGTGGTAATGTTGCCCGTTTGGTTGTAACACATATATTCAGTTTTTTGCGCATTGACATGGAGGCCAATGCCTGCTGCAGCTCGTTCCAAACTATGCAGTAGTGTCTCTGCTTGATTACTGGCGAATACGCCTAATCAAGCAGAGACACTACTGCATAGTTTGGAACGAGCTGCAGCAGGCATTGGCCTCCATGTCAATGCGCACAAAACTGAATATATGTGTTACAACCAAACGGGCAACATTACCACACTAGACGGAGCCTCTCTGAGGCCATTAAAAATCTTAAACACACCAAATAAAGCCTCTTTTTTCTATGGGAGTGTCCTCGTGGTGTAATGGTTACAGCGATGGACTGCGGAATCGTAATAAGCGATTTCGTACTCCAGTCGCGCTATTACGTTCACTTTCGGGCAAATACCCGGGAAAGATATGAACCCCCTTATCCTCGCAGCTATTGGTTAAATAGTACCACTACTGTTCTTCTAGGAGAATAGCTTTGGAATTAAATATCCTATAAAGGTTGATATGCCATTAAAAACAAAGAAACCAGAAAGAATTTTCTTTCTATATCAATTTATATCCTTTTTTTTGTCTTTATTAATCTAAGTCTGGTTGTATCTATCAATCTCTCTCTTCCGTTCCCTCTATATACTCCTTCGTTTCTCTTTCCTCTACTTACTTAATTCTCTCTTTACTTTATTTTTCCATCTTTCTATTTCATTGTAGCAGATGATAAACGTCTGATGTATAACTTTATCGGTTTCTCTAACTCACGCAATCTCTTTCTCTGGCTTTCTGTCCTTCTTTCTTATCTCTCTCTCTCTCTTTCTTCTTCTTTCTCTCTCTCTTTCTTTTTCTCTTTCTCTTTCTTTCTCCTTCCCCTTTCTCTGTTCTCTTTTTTATTTGTTGCTTGACTTTCATTTTCACCAAACGTAAAAAGAATATTTTTCTTACTCTGCTCCCCTCATAACAAAACAGAATGGTCAATTTTTTTTATTTGGGATGATAAAAGGACGCGATATTCGAACGCATGTGTTCATGTCTTATTCTGTCAACATTGTAAATAATAAGCACCAATGTGCACTGGTCTTCAAACGACCTTGTCATTTTTTATTCGGTCTTAACCAAATAAGTGCAAAGGTTCAGATGTAAGGTAGAATAATGCATAAACATAGAAAACCTATGTTCGAGCTTGACTAAGGGTACTTCGGCGTAATATCAGTCGAAAAATGATATGAATTTAAGCCAGGAAAAAATGTTGCGACGAGAACTTTGGCTGAAACTTTCAAAAGCATCTTTACAATAATGTATGCATAGACTTGATTTTTCTTCACGAGCAAGATGTGACACAAGGCCAATTTTAGGCGAGGTACAACTGGTTTAAATTTTGAGTTTTTATTCTCACTGAGTAGTTGCTGTGCTAAGACTAAAGACTCCAATCTGCCTTATTGCTACCCATAGCTGGAGGGAGAATAGTATGATTTATACGTCGTATTTGAAGTGTTCCTTTTTTACGATTATAAATATTACGATACTAGCGTCTCCATATTCCACATTTAATGTAAAAATACGGAGAATAAACTCTTATTTAACGTAATCGCTGGCGATTGCGACATTGATGAGGGCTAATAATCGGATGGGAGAGGGAAAAAACTCAGCCCTCTTCAAGCATTACCACCTCTGTTGCTTTATCTTCCCCGTTTCGTTTCTGAAGCCATGGAAGTGGCCAAAAACACAACTTGTGTGGCAGCAGCATTATTTTTGTAAAAAAAAAAAACACGTCTTTGAATCATTCCTCACCCTCAGTATATGCAAACTCTTCCCTTCTCGTACCCCAGCTACCAAAATAGAGCAAATCGAGAAACTCATCGTCTTTTTGTGGGGTCCACAAAACACACGACCCTCACTTCCGTAACACATAGGAGGCAGCGTTCAGGCAGAACCTGCCACAACATAGATGGTCGATTGCATCTGATGAACTAAACAAGTACTGGTTAATTTTTGAGTGCTAGATCAAGGAAAACTTGGGTTACGTTGAGCCTACCTTATGGTATATTGAACTTAGTTGTCTAATCTCTCTTCCAGGAGTTATTTTTCTTATAAGCTATCTCTTGCCTATCCCCAAAAATCTTTTGCTTACAATGTTACACTTATTCAAGAGCGGTCAAATCGAATCTGCCACATTTATTGAAAACTGTAACGTGGTGAGATCGAGAAACTGATTTTAATCTGGTCTGCTTCGATAACTTTGTTTGATAAACACATCGACTTTCCGGAGCCGTTCAATTACAAAATCAGTGCGCAAAAGAACAGCAGAGGTTCTATTTTTTCACAGATGGTGAAATAAGGTTGTGCATATTTTTCCCAAAGGAATGTGCGCCTAATTGTTAGCCTAAAAAACCTAATCATCATCATCATCATCGTGTCACACCACCAGCGCGGATCTCACTGACCCTCTCCCGCCACCCTTCTCTATCATCCATCGCTTCCGGGAGGCCTTCAAGACTACATCCTGTATCTGCACAGAGCTGTTGTATGTAGATTCTGGCTGGTCGTCCTGCCTTTTATCGTCCATGTGAAGAGGTCCACAGTAATACGTCACTTAGAAGTTCGACATTGAAAGCCATAGGAAGCAGCATGGTGGACGTAAAGGCAAGAGAATAAACCCTCTGACAGTTCAACGCAATGCCTAACCAGGTCCACAGAAGTATGTCACTAATGAATTCATCCCTAATTTTCCACCAGTGTCCCACATGTCTGGCTCGTCTAATTTTGATAGTTTTCGTGATGGGTGGTAAGTGACCGTACAGCTGCTTCTTTGTTGGGTGCTGCCTCCAGGACTTGTTCAATAATATTCGTAGCATTCGTAGGTGGTTGCTGTCAAGATTGTGCCTCATAGTAAACTTTATAGCATCACAGGAGTTGGAACTCACTTACTATGATGTCAGAGTCCAGGTTGTTAGCACCTAAGCCGTAGGGCCTCCTTCATTTTTATATGGGTACTGTTTATATATGATGGGGAGTAGCAGTTATTTTCATGAAATCTTCTAAGTCTCCGATTGGATTATGGTTTAATGATCACATATAAAAATCAATACTTGCACAAATTCCCAAATAATGAGCGTATCAACTGTAATCAGTCACCAAATTAAAACTGTATATTCTCCTTGATTGTTATCACAGACTTATATAAATGGCCTTTTGTGGCCTTTTGGCCCCCGGCTCCGGCTAGACTGTCTTGGTGAAGACAAACGATCAATGACAAGCAAAGCATTACACTAGACCTTCGGATCTAGTTCAAGCTATGAGCATACATATGTGCCAGACTCTTATTGCACTTACAGAGTATAAGTCCAGCAGGGTCACCTGGTTCGCATTGCACCCAGTGAGCCTATGACCAACATAGTCAGACCTTCCCCTCTCCTAAACCCCCACTATAAAATTACCTTTTATCAAATTCTGTCTGGTGGGAGGCACAGATAAATACGACTTCTACAGATGGCGATTGAACGTTACTCAGTCACACCAGATTGCTGGAGACTTTGAAAATATTTTCAGAATATTCAAAACCCTTCAAACAGTTATTAACAAGCCTCTTGAGTCCTCGAAGACCCTTTTCAGTATTTTAGTCAATTTTAGCAACGCCGTAATCTAGATGGTCTCAATAATCTTTCATTAATCCTTCAAAGGATCCCCAATTCCCCCCCCACTTCTTTTTAGACTTGGGATCATTCCAAAGTCTCCAAATATGATTGGTATCAATATAGAGTTCATGTTCTTCCTTTTTCCTGTTTTTTTCTTATTTCTCAGTCAAAGTGTAGGTATTTATCTAATTTTTCACTTACTTTTTATTCTGAGATCTGCTGATACAGGAAAGCTCACGTAATGACATTATTTTTCTCTTATTAATTAACTCTACGTCTGGTCTTATGGCTAGAATTGGGTGACCTATTTGTATCTCGATGTAACAGAATTCTACGCCTCTCATTTTCCAGAAAAGATTCTGGTTCTGGTTTGAGCATATATCACTTGTCGGCGGGGTCAAAATCTAATCTCTTGCCCAATTCACAGGAGTTCCCATTTCCTGCCCATACAAGTCAATGATATATCAATACAGTTGTTTTTCTTTCCTTTTCTGTTTCCTAGTTATTGTTTTTCTCTTAATCTTTATGTTGCCCTTTTTTATGCAGTCGTTGTATTGATAAACCGACGTTATCTCTAATTTTCGCCAGTCCTTTTCCTAAGTCCTTTCTTGATAAATATAGTCTGTCGATGTCATCTCTTGGATGTAAGGCCTTATGCATAGTCATTAGCCTTCTTGTCGTCTGATCCATTCATATGAGTCCTTCAAGAATGAGTACAAATACTTTACAGGGATGTGACACCCCGTGTGTTTTTTTTATTTTGATGAGGTTCCAGCTGCAGAGTTGGGTTTCCTGAGGTTTTTCTGTTCGTCTGAGATACTCTTTTTTCCATTTTTTTCTTTTATCTTCACTTTTTTGATGCTGTCAGATTCCAATATCCACAAATCATTTTTTTCTCTGGGTGCTCCAATTCTTTACTGATTTAGCAGTTCAGCTCCTTATTTTTATTCTACTCTTCTTGGAGTTTTTCACGCCAGCTTTGACTAATGATTTCCTCTGGAGTCGGGTTTGGTTTGTTGGTTTGTTGGGTTATATGGCATACTGACTTTTGTAGGTTTTTTAACGCCGAATCCATTTTTATGTAAATAATCAGTTCTATTTAAAACAATTCAGTTTAGCATAAACACAAAAACATTTCTACCTCAAACTATTCAAGCAGTTATATGTAACAATTCAGTTAAGTGTAAATACAGTTTTAATGTCGAAAAACAGTTCTATTGCAAATAATTCTGTTAAGCATAAGCACACAGTTTAAATGTAAGTACGGTTTAGTTCTCAAAAAACACTTCTATCTCAAGCCATTCAGCTTAATCAAACAATTCAGTTTAGCGTAAGTATGCCGTTAGTTCTATTGAACCCATAGATAGGGCCATATCAGGTGCTACCTCTCCGGGCCAGAGTGGACCTGGGAGCGATGTCAGTAAAGGGGTACTCCGCATTCTCCAAAGCTCCAGCATCACTGGAACCCCACCATCAGATTGTTTAGTGTCATATCCAGGACACTCGTTGGGGGGATCTTACCCCTTTGCAGTGGCACAGTCAGCGTATTCTACAGCCCTAGCCGATTGTGAAATCTGCGGTCTGAATGACTGGAAGTCTCTTCAAGTCTCCAGAACTCTGTTTAGTATTCTAGCCAAACTTAATATTGCTGTAGTTTTGATTGTTTCCACTCGTCTTCTTATTTCCAAGTCCTTGACTCCCTATACAAAAACTTTGGTGACTGTATCAACCCTACCAGTTATAATTTGTATCAGCATCTTATCATGTTGCATAGTTTGTTTTTTTATTTTATTAGTTCTCTAGCAAGGTCCAAGTATTTATCTCTCTTTTCGCTTTCTTTCAAATTTACTTTGTGGTGTCCCGGGACGGTAAAGTTTACTAATCTGCAGTTTCTATTTTTGTTGACTATCGCTACGTCAGGTCGACTGGCCAATATTAAATGGCTCGTTTTGGTCTCAAGATCCCAGAGGATGTTGTGCGCTTCATTTTCAAGGACGGATTCTCGTTTGTGCTTATACCATTTTTTTGTATCATCAAAACACAAGTGATCCGAACAAGTATATTCCAAGGAAATGTACTATCATGGTTACTATTCATGATTGTGATGATTCCACCGAACCAAATACTCAGAAAATGTACAGGCGGATAAAAACTTACCAAAACCGCTGGAAAAGATCAATCATATAATGTTCATGGACGATATCAAGCTGTTTGCCAAAAATAAAATAAAAAAAAGATCTGGATACTCTAATACACGCAATGAGAATATTCAATGAGGAGACTGGGGTAGAATTTGACATAAAAATGGGCCATGTTTGTAATTTAAAGCAACAAACGACACCTAACTGTCGAAATGGAACTACCAAATCAAGACAAGATTAGAACGCTTGTAGGAAAGGTAACCTACTAATATTTGGGCATCTTGGAAGCTGACACCATCAAACCAGTGGAGATGAAAAAAAATTAAGAAAGAATATCTCTGTAAAACCAGAAAGCTACTCGAGACAAAGCAGTGAAGCAGTAATTTTATCAAAGGAATAAGTACCTGGGCTGTATCCATCGTAAAATATTCGGGACCATTTCTGAAGTCGATCAGAAAAGAACTTAAGCAAATGGACAAAACAACAAGGAAACTAATGATCATGCATTATATCCCCGAGATGTAGTTGACCGATTATATGTATCAAGTAAGTAAGGAAGGAAGAAAAGGACTTGACAGCGTTGAATACAGCATTGATTCATCGATACAACCGACTCAAAGACTACTTGGAAAATCACGAAAGAGGGCTGATACAAGTAACCATAAAAGAAACTGACAGCACGGAGACCAACAGAATGATAATAACTAGAAAATAAAAGTTGGGAAAAGATCTCTATGCGCGTTTAAAACGACTAATAAGCAATATTTCACACGAGAAAATCTAGACCTAGCAAAGAAAAGGAAACTTTAAGCGAGAAACAGAATCTCTCCTAATTGCAGCTCAAAACAACGCCATAAGAACCAATCATATCAAAGCAATATAGATAAGACGTAAAACAAATAGCAAATGTAGGTTATGCGATGATAGACGTGAAACCATCAATCACATAATAAGCGATTGCAGCAAATTAGTTCGGAAGGAAAATGAGACTAGACACGACTGGGTGGGCAAGGTGATCTACTAACAGATGTGCAAGAAATCTAAATTTGACCATACTAACAAATGGTATATGCACAAACCCAAAAGCTGTCTTGGAGATTGACACTCATAAACTCCTATAGGAATTTGACATACAAACAGATCACCTAATCTTGGTTAGAAGAACAGACCTTATAATAGTCAACAAAAAAAAAGAGAACTTGCAAAACTGTTGATTTTACTGTTCCGGCTGACCACAGAATTAAACTGAAAGGGGGAAAGTGCGAGGGAATTAAAAAAAAACTATGGAACATGAAATTGACAATTATAGCAATTGTGATTGGTGCTTTTGGTACAATTAACAAAAGATTATTAAAAAGGAACAGGAGGTTTCGGAAGTTGAAGGACGAGTGGAGAACATCAAAACTACAACATTATTGAGAACGTCCAGCATACTGAGAAGAGTCCTGGAGACTTGAGGAGACTTGCTGTCACTCAAACTCCAGTGGATGAATATCAGCTAACGCTAATGTGAAAAACTCTCGAGGAGTAAACATTAATAATAATAATAATAATAAAGTTACTAACAGAGACAGAAAACCAATATTTGAGCGATAATTTAATTACCTTAAGGGACCATCAGTTTTGGATTATGCATGATAGTAGATCACAGTCAAGTACTCTTACTTTTGACTTAAATGCTCGCACAAATGTGCTTCGAAGCTATGGCTCTTCCCTCTTGGTATTTTGCTTTTTTCCCCTCTCTATTTTTAATTACTTCATCAGAAAGAAAGATTTCGATAAAAGAGGTACAACCTTTACACAGAAAATAATACGTTTTATTGTTATTAATTTACTTCTTGAGAGTTTTTGACGGTTTTCTATTAGATTTTTAGTGACAGCAAGTCTCTTCAAGCCTCCAGGACTCATCTCAGTATTCTGGTCGATCTCAACAAAAATGTAGTTTGAACAGTCTACTCCGTCCTGTTATTTCCAAGTCTTCCAGTCCTTGTACTAATCGTTTGGTGACTGTACCAAGGTCATCAATTACAGTTAGGATAATTGTCACTTTCATGTTCCACAGTTTTTGTTTTTTTTTCGATTTCCAAGCAAGGTCAAGGTATTTATCCCTCTTTTCTCATTCTTTCAATTTTATTTTGTGGTACACCGAAACAGCAAAATCCAGAATCCTGGAAGTTCTCTCTTTTTTTGTTTATTAATATAAAGTCTGTTCGCCTGGCAGAAATAAGGTGATCCGTTTGTATCTCAAAGTACTATTGGAGTTAGTGCGTGTCATTCCCAAGGACTGGTTCTGGGTTGTGCATATACCATTTGTTTGTACAGTCAAATTTGGATTTCTATTATCATTTACTACTTTAGAGTTTTTCACATCAGTATTAGCTGGGTTTTCACTGGAGTTTAAGTAATAGCAAATCTCCTCAAGTCTCCAGGACTCTTCTTAGTATTCTGGCTGTTCTCAGTAATGCTGCCATTTGGATAGTCTCTACCCGTCCGCCAACTTCCAAGTCCTCCAGGCTTTTTAATAATCCTTTAGTTATTGTGCCAAAAGCACCAATCACAATTGGTACCATCGTCATTTTCATGTTCCACAGCTTTTTCAATTCTCTAACAAGGTCGAGGTACCTATCCTTCTTTTCACATTCTTTCAGTACTATTCTGTGGTCAGCTGGGACCGCAAAGTCGACAATTATTATTATTATTATTATTATTATTATTATTATTATTATTATTATTTACTCCTTTAGAGTTTTTCACATCAGTATTAGCTGGTGGTTTTTCAGTGGAGTTTGAGTGACAGCAAGTCTCCTCAAGTCTCCAGGACTCTTCTCGGGATTCTGGCCGTTCTTAGCAATGCTGTCGTTGGGATAGTCTCTACCCGTCTGCCAACTTTCAAGTCTCCCAGGCCTTTTAATAATACTTTAGTTATTGTGCCTAACGCAACAATCACAATTGGCACAATCGTTACTTTCATGTTCCTCAGCTTTTACATTTCTCAAGCTATTATTATTATTATTATTATTATTCAATTTATTTTGAAATGATCAGTATTTGAACAGAATCAATATTCAGGTTTTATCTTTAAGATTCCAGCAATAAGAAAATGTTTTTTCCCGAGCAATTCTTAAAGTTAAAGAAAAAAACACATGTGAATGAACCATGTTTTTCTCTAATTATAAAGGAATATAGAAGGAGTCCCAGCAGCGTTGTATTTAACGAACCTAATTTCAACATCGTAGTAAGGGGGTTTGAACTCATGTCTCACTATTACCCTTACTTTCAGATAAATACTCCAGAAAAAGGCACGAAACCCCTTCATCCTTCCAGCAATGGGTAAAATAGTACCACTTTCGTTATTCTTAGGGGATGACTTTGACATTAAATTAAACCTGTCATCAAAAACAGAGAAATGATATAGATATCTTGATAAGACCATCAGAATGATATTAATTTTTTAATATTTAAAACCTCAACGGTCTCGAGAACTCGTTAAATGTCTTTTGCCATTTAATCAGACATTCACATCACTTCTCATACGCTATTTGACTCTCTGTAATTTTGAGCGTCTTATTATCATTCTACAAATATCTTAGATCGTTGATTTAGACAAGATTTTCGGATATTTTCAGATTTTTACTTTGCATGTCCAATCATCCCTAATTTCGAGTCTTCTTGATTTAGAGTCGAAGAAAAAGTTCTTCTTGGAAGCAAATTGGGTCGATCAATACAACGTCTAGGTGTGGGCTCGAGTCGAGATACATCCGAAAACTTTGCTTAGATCTGTTTCGATTGTCTGTGTCAGCGATGATCGAATCATAGCTGATTGGTTTTTATTTTTAACTCTGACCAGAAGATCGATGAAAAGGCAAGTTAAAATCAACACTTCTAAAGACAGCGAGTATAATCCATTGAGAGTTGTGAATTGATGAGTGAACACTACGACTGACAGCACTTGATGCTTACGTTGTAAGTTTTAAACTATATTTACTATTTATAGTAAAATAGAAATCAGATAAATCTTGAGCTTGACTTCTGAAATATCAGCAAATTATTAATGTTGTCAAAGATGTTATGTGAGTTCAAATTGCAATTTCAGTCATCTATATTAATTGGGAAGAATTTGACTGTCTTCTATAGACAGCCAAACATCTCGATATTAGCGCTATCAAATTTAGTATCCACTATGAGAACTAAGTGGTGTTATCATTACTGTCATTCTTTGAAATCGAATGCTGGTGCCACTTAAAAGAAAGAAAGAAAGAAAGAAAGAAAGAAAGAAAGAAAGAAAGAAAGAAAATAGAAAGAAAAAATTAGACAATTAATAGACAGGAATAAATGATTATTGAAGAGAGGTTGACTCTTCTCTACAGACCACTGATAAAGAAAGAAAGAACAAAAGAAGGAAAGAAAGAAAGAGAGAAAGAAAGAAAGAAAGAAAGAATGAATGAACTAGACAATCAATAGACAGGAATAAATGATTATTGAAGAAAGTTTGGGTCTTCTCTACAGACCACAAAGAAAGAAAGAAAGAAAGAAAGAAAGAACTGAAAAAGAATAATTATTGAAAATAGTTTCTTACTCTCTTATAGACGAATTGGTGTTCCTGCAACCAAGTTTAGTATCCATAATAAAGGTTCTAAGTGGTGGTGCCATTATTGTCATTCTTTCAAATCATATATTGGTCCCATTTAATTGAAAGAAAGAGAGAATGTGAATAAATACTGTAAAGAGTTTTTCTGGTACTTTTCCATAGACTATCAAATTTAGTATCTACACTGCTGGTACCAAAAGTTCCAGTGGTGTACTGGCAAAGGTGCAAGATTGAGACATCTTAGAAAGCATGTTGGAATTCCAGCCGCCCTATTACATTCCTTTTCGAACTAATACTTTTTAAAAAGATATGGACCATTTTATTCCCCCAGTAATGGGTGAGATGGTATCGCATCTGTTCTTCTAGAGGGTGGATTTGGCATAAAATATCTCATGGTGTTTGATATGCCATTAAACAAAGAAGTCAAATCAAACGTGTTTGTACTTATAATCACTCTTCGAAATCGAGTTCTAGTGTCACTTGAAAGAAAAAAAGAAAGAAAGAAAGAAAGATAGAAAGAAAGAAAGAAAAGTTAAATCAAAAGGCAGAAAGAAAGAAAGAAAGAAAAGTTAAATCAAAAAGCAGAAAGAAAGAAAGAAAGAAAGAAAGAAAGAAAGAAAAGTTAAATGAAAATGCAGAAAGAAAGAAAGAAAGAAAGAAAGAAAAGTTAAATCAAAAAGCAGAAAGAAAGAAAGAAAGAAAGAAAGAAAGAAAGAAAGATAGAAAGAAAGAAAGAAAAGTTAAATGAAAAAGCAGAAAGAAAGAAAGAAAGAAAGAAAGAAAGAAAAGTTAAATCAAAAAGCAAAAAGAAAGAAAGAAAGAAAGAAAGAAAAAAAGAAATGTTAAATGAAAATGCAGAAAGAAAGAAAGAATAAAAAGTTAAATGAAAAGGCAGAAAGAAAGAAAGAAAGAAAAGTTAAATCAAAAAGCAGAAAGAAAGAAAGAAAAAAAGAAAAGTTGAATGAAAATGCAGAAAGAAAGAAAGAAAGAAAAGTTAAATGAAAAGGCAGAAAGAAAAAAGAAAGAAAGAAAGAAATGAATGAATATATATAATTTTTTTAAGAATTGGTGTGTCCCTTCAGTATAGATGGCCAATTGGTTTGATGTAGAGCATATATATTTAGTATCCAGTCTAAGGTTCATGATCCTCAGGTCATACTAATATGACAGAGTTCCCTGATTCTCTCTCTCTCTCTCTCTCTCTCTCTCTCTCTTCATCTGTCTCATTCCTCGATCGCCCTTTGCAGGTATTGTAGACTGTATTTAGCGTCCATACAGTGTCCGTACTAGGCTCATTGGCCTAGTGAGTAAAGAGTTCGCCAATGAACCGGAAGACCGGAGTTCAATCCCGGGTCGAGTCAAACCAAAGACTTAAAAATGGTTCTTGATACCTCATTGCTTAACACAGCATTATAAGGTACGTATCGACGATGAAGTGGAGCAATCCTGGGGAAAGAGTAGGGCCGTTCCCTACACCTCGGTATAGTAGCTATTGAAAAGTGAGCCTTCGGGTCGCCCTCGACAACAGTCGCCAACTTTACTTTACTTACAGGCTGGATATATGTATGCCCTGGTTGCTCGGGCATCACTGACGTATCCAAGCGCAGGAGTATATAAAAAACGTTGCCTATGAGTTCGTACTTCCTTATCAAGCAATGTCCTGTATGTCTTGTTCGTCTTACTTTGATGGCTGGTGAGCTGGAAGATAATTGACGATACAGCTACTGTGTTGTGAGGTGCTGCTTCCAGGATTTGTTCAAAGCAGTACTAAAATTCTTGTTTAGTTCCCATCTTTTTTTTTTTTCTTCATGCGTTTCGTTAACGTCCAAATTTATTTTAAACAAGAAGGGGTCCATCTCCGCTTAAGGTGGTAATCCCTGAAATTAATTGACAGGTTTGGATAGCTCAGCAGCAATATCTTATCTACTGAAAGTGATGTCAACTGTATCTAACAGAATTGTGGATTGCTATTGACAGGTTATCAATCATATGGTAATTTGATATCTCAGATAAAATGAAAATGGATTTCTACCAAGCAGATTTTTTGTCCGTACTGCGGTACTAGAATTAATTTTCTTGCGCGTTCCTTACGACTTCTACGACTACTTCTTCTAGAGTAAGCAGTGATTTACGAAGCTCTTTGTATCGATGTGGCACAAGGCCGAAAGAAAGGAGTAGCCAATGAGACTCGAACTCACTCGTGAAGTTTTGCTGTTCTATTTTACTATTACACCAGCAGAGGTTCCCCAAGTATGAAGGGAGCAACCAATGAGACTCGAACTCACTCGTGAAGGTTTGCTGTTTTAGCTTGCTGACTATTACTCCACCAGAGGGGCCCCAAGTAATTTACGAAGCTTTTTGCTTCGATGTAGCACAAGGCCGATTGAAGAGAGCTGCTATTGAGAATAACCATTACGCTACCTAGGGACTCTTACTTCTAACGTTAGTAGTACGTATTGTTTATTTTCGGAAAGCCTAATTTGGGGGTTGGATCCACAACTATACAATCGACTTACTCTATATATAAAATAGATAAATAGGAAATAACCGGACTTTTAGCGAAACATTACAAACCAATTTTTTAAGTAGTGATATAATTATTGTCAAATTTTTACATCGAAGACTAGTGAGTGATGAAAGAAAGAAAGAAAGAAAGATACGATTGAAGATTTAAAGCAAGAAAGAAAAAGGTAAGTGCTTGAAGAAAGAAAGAAAGAAAGAAGGAAAGTAAAAGGTTGAAGAAAGAAAGAAAGTAAAATGTTGAAGAAAGAAAGAAAGAAAGATATGATTGAAGATTTACAACAAGAAAGAAAGAGGTAAGTGCTTGAAGAAAGAAAGAAAGAAAGAAAGAAAGAAAGAAAGAAAGAAAGAAAGTAAAAGGTTGAAGAAAAAAAGAAAGTAAAATGTTGAAGAAAGAAAGAAAGAAAGATATGATTGAAGATTTACAACAAGAAAGAAAGAGGTAAGTGCTTGAAGAAAGAAAGAAAGAAAGAAAGAAAGAAAGAAAGAAAGTAAAAGGTTGAAGAAAAAAAGAAAGTAAAACGTTGAAGAAAGAAAGAAAGAAAGATATGATTGAAGATTTACAACAAGAAAGAAAGAGGTAAGTGCTTGAAGAAAGAAAGAAAGAAAGAAAGAAAGAAAGAAAGTAAAAGGTTGAAGAAAAAAAGAAAGTAAAACGTTGAAGAAAGAAAGAAAGAAAGATATGATTGAAGATTTACAACAAGAAAGAAAGAGGTAAGTGCTTGAAGAAAGAAAGAAAGAAAGAAAGAAAGAAAGAAAGAAAGTAAAAGGTTGAAGAAAAAAAGAAAGTAAAATGTTGAAGAAAGAAAGAAAGAAAGATATGATTGAAGATTTACAACAAGAAAGAAAGAGGTAAGTGCTTGAAGAAAGAAAGAAAGAAAGAAAGAAAGAAAGAAAGAAAGAAAGAAAGTAAAAGGTTGAAGAAAAAAAGAAAGTAAAATGTTGAAGAAAGAAAGAAAGAAAGATATGATTGAAGATTTACAACAAGAAAGAAAGAGGTAAGTGCTTGAAGAAAGAAAGAAAGACAGAAAGAAAGAAAGAAAGAAAGTAAAAGGTTGAAGAAAAAAAGAAAGTAAAACGTTGAAGAAAGAAAGAAAGAAAGATATGATTGAAGATTTACAACAAGAAAGAAAGAGGTAAGTGCTTGAAGAAAGAAAGAAAGAAAGAAAGAAAGAAAGAAAGAAAGAAAGAAAGAAAGAAAGATATGCATGAAGATTTAATGAAAGAAAATAAAAGGTAAGTGCTTAAACAAAGAAATAAAAAAGAAAGAAAGTAAAAGATTGAAGAAAGAAAGAAAGAAAGAAAGAAAGAAAGAAAGAAAGATATGAATGAAGATTTAATGAAAGAAAATAAAAGGTAAGTGCTTAAACAAAGAAATAAAAAAAAAAGAAAGTAAAAGATTGAAGAAAGAAAGAAAGAAAGAAAGAAAGAAAGAAAGATATGCATGAAGATTTAATGAAAGAAAATAAAAGGTAAGTGCTTAAACAAAGAAATAAAAAAGAAAGAAAGTAAAAGATTGAAGAAAGAAAGAAAGAAAGAAAGAAAGAAAGAAAGAAAGAAAGAAAGAAAGAAAGATATGAATGAAGATTTAATGAAAGAAAATAAAAGGTAAGTGCTTAAACAAAGAAATAAAAAAGAAAGAAAGTAAAAGATTGAAGAAAGAAAGAAAGAAAGAAAGAAAGAAAGAAAGAAAGATATGAATGAAGATTTAATGAAAGAAAATAAAAGGTAAGTGCTTAAACAAAGAAATAAAAAAGAAAGAAAGTAAAAGATTGAAGAAAGAAAGAAAGAAAGAAAGAAAGAAAGAAAGAAAGATATGAATGAAGATTTAATGAAAGAAAATAAAAGGTAAGTGCTTAAACAAAGAAATAAAAAAGAAAGAAAGTAAAAGATTGAAGAAAGAAAGAAAGAAAGAAAGAAAGAAAGATATGAATGAAGATTTAATGAAAGAAAATAAAAGGTAAGTGCTTAAACAAAGAAATAAAAAAGAAAGAAAGTAAAAGATTGAAGAAAGAAAGAAAGAAAGAAAGAAAGAAAGAAAGAAAGAAAGAAAGATATGAATGAAGATTTAATGAAAGAAAATAAAAGGTAAGTGCTTAAACAAAGAAATAAAAAAGAAAGAAAGTAAAAGATTGAAGAAAGAAAGAAAGAAAGAAAGAAAGAAAGAAAGAAAGAAAGATATGAATGAAGATTTAATGAAAGAAAATAAAAGGTAAGTGCTTAAACAAAGAAATAAAAAAGAAAGAAAGTAAAAGATTGAAGAAAGAAAGAAAGAAAGAAAGAAAGAAAGAAAGAAAGATATGAATGAAGATTTAATGAAAGAAAATAAAAGGTAAGTGCTTAAACAAAGAAATAAAAAAGAAAGAAAGTAAAAGATTGAAGAAAGAAAGAAAGAAAGAAAGAAAGAAAGAAAGATATGAATGAAGATTTAATGAAAGAAAATAAAAGGTAAGTGCTTAAACAAAGAAATAAAAAAGAAAGAAAGTAAAAGATTGAAGAAAGAAAGAAAGAAAGAAAGAAAGAAAGAAAGATATGAATGAAGATTTAATGAAAGAAAATAAAAGGTAAGTGCTTAAACAAAGAAATAAAAAAGAAAGAAAGTAAAAGATTGAAGAAAGAAAGAAAGAAAGAAAGAAAGAAAGAAAGAAAGAAAGAAAGAAAGAAAGATATGAATGAAGATTTAATGAAAGAAAATAAAAGGTAAGTGCTTAAACAAAGAAATAAAAAAGAAAGAAAGTAAAAGATTGAAGAAAGAAAGAAAGAAAGAAAGAAAGAAAGAAAGATATGAATGAAGATTTAATGAAAGAAAATAAAAGGTAAGTGCTTAAACAAAGAAATAAAAAAGAAAGAAAGTAAAAGATTGAAGAAAGAAAGAAAGAAAGAAAGAAAGAAAGAAAGAAAGAAAGAAAGATATGAATGAAGATTTAATGAAAGAAAATAAAAGGTAAGTGCTTAAACAAAGAAATAAAAAAGAAAGAAAGTAAAAGATTGAAGAAAGAAAGAAAGAAAGAAAGAAAGAAAGAAAGATATGAATGAAGATTTAATGAAAGAAAATAAAAGGTAAGTGCTTAAACAAAGAAATAAAAAAGAAAGAAAGTAAAAGATTGAAGAAAGAAAGAAAGAAAGAAAGAAAGAAAGAAAGAAAGAAAGAAAGATATGAATGAAGATTTAATGAAAGAAAATAAAAGGTAAGTGCTTAAACAAAGAAATAAAAAAGAAAGAAAGTAAAAGATTGAAGAAAGAAAGAAAGAAAGAAAGAAAGAAAGAAAGAAAGATATGAATGAAGATTTAATGAAAGAAAATAAAAGGTAAGTGCTTAAACAAAGAAATAAAAAAGAAAGAAAGTAAAAGATTGAAGAAAGAAAGAAAGAAAGAAAGAAAGAAAGAAAGAAAGATATGAATGAAGATTTAATGAAAGAAAATAAAAGGTAAGTGCTTAAACAAAGAAATAAAAAAGAAAGAAAGTAAAAGATTGAAGAAAGAAAGAAAGAAAGAAAGAAAGAAAGAAAGAAAGAAAGAAAGATATGAATGAAGATTTAATGAAAGAAAATAAAAGGTAAGTGCTTAAACAAAGAAATAAAAAAGAAAGAAAGTAAAAGATTGAAGAAAGAAAGAAAGAAAGAAAGAAAGGAAGATATGAATGAAGATTTAATGAAAGAAAATAAAAGGTAAGTGCTTAAACAAAGAAATAAAAAAGAAAGAAAGTAAAAGATTGAAGAAAGAAAGAAAGAAAGAAAGAAAGAAAGAAAGAAAGAAAGAAAGATATGAATGAAGATTTAATGAAAGAAAATAAAAGGTAAGTGCTTAAACAAAGAAATAAAAAAGAAAGAAAGTAAAAGATTGAAGAAAGAAAGAAAGAAAGAAAGAAAGAAAGAAAGATATGAATGAAGATTTAATGAAAGAAAATAAAAGGTAAGTGCTTAAACAAAGAAATAAAAAAGAAAGAAAGTAAAAGATTGAAGAAAGAAAGAAAGAAAGAAAGAAAGAAAGAAAGAAAGAAAGATATGAATGAAGATTTAATGAAAGAAAATAAAAGGTAAGTGCTTAAACAAAGAAATAAAAAAGAAAGAAAGTAAAAGATTGAAGAAAGAAAGAAAGAAAGAAAGAAAGAAAGAAAGAAAGATATGCATGAAGATTTAATGAAAGAAAATAAAAGGTAAGTGCTTAAACAAAGAAATAAAAAAGAAAGAAAGTAAAAGATTGAAGAAAGAAAGAAAGAAAGAAAGAAAGAAAGAAAGAAAGATATGAATGAAGATTTAATGAAAGAAAATAAAAGGTAAGTGCTTAAACAAAGAAATAAAAAAGAAAGAAAGTAAAAGATTGAAGAAAGAAAGAAAGAAAGAAAGAAAGAAAGAAAGATATGAATGAAGATTTAATGAAAGAAAAAAAAGGTAAGTGCTTAAACAAAGAAATAAAAAAGAAAGAAAGTAAAAGATTGAAGAAAGAAAGAAAGAAAGAAAGAAAGAAAGAAAGATATGAATGAAGATTTAATGAAAGAAAATAAAAGGTAAGTGCTTAAACAAAGAAATAAAAAAGAAAGAAAGTAAAAGATTGAAGAAAGAAAGAAAGAAAGAAAGAAAGAAAGAAAGAAAGAAAGAAAGATATGAATGAAGATTTAATGAAAGAAAATAAAAGGTAAGTGCTTAAACAAAGAAATAAAAAAGAAAGAAAGTAAAAGATTGAAGAAAGAAAGAAAGAAAGAAAGAAAGAAAGAAAGAAAGAAAGAAAGAAAGAAAGAAAGATATGCATGAAGATTTAATGAAAGAAAATAAAAGGTAAGTGCTTAAACAAAGAAATAAAAAAGAAAGAAAGTAAAAGATTGAAGAAAGAAAGAAAGAAAGAAAGAAAGAAAGATATGAATGAAGATTTAATGAAAGAAAATAAAAGGTAAGTGCTTAAACAAAGAAATAAAAAAGAAAGAAAGTAAAAGATTGAAGAAAGAAAGAAAGAAAGAAAGAAAGAAAGAAAGAAAGAAAGATATGAATGAAGATTTAATGAAAGAAAATAAAAGGTAAGTGCTTAAACAAAGAAATAAAAAAGAAAGAAAGTAAAAGATTGAAGAAAGAAAGAAAGAAAGAAAGAAAGAAAGAAAGAAAGAAAGAAAGAAAGAAAGATATGAATGAAGATTTAATGAAAGAAAATAAAAGGTAAGTGCTTAAACAAAGAAATAAAAAAGAAAGAAAGTAAAAGATTGAAGAAAGAAAGAAAGAAAGAAAGAAAGAAAGAAAGAAAGAAAGAAAGAAAGAAAGAAAGATATGAATGAAGATTTAATGAAAGAAAATAAAAGGTAAGTGCTTAAACTAAGAAATAAAAAAGAAAGAAAGTAAAAGATTGAAGAAAGAAAGAAAGAAAGAAAGAAAGAAAGAAAGAAAGAAAGATATGAATGAAGATTTAATGAAAGAAAATAAAAGGTAAGTGCTTAAACAAAGAAATAAAAAAGAAAGAAAGTAAAAGATTGAAGAAAGAAAGAAAGAAAGAAAGAAAGAAAGAAAGAAAGAAAGATATGAATGAAGATTTAATGAAAGAAAATAAAAGGTAAGTGCTTAAACAAAGAAATAAAAAAGAAAGAAAGTAAAAGATTGAAGAAAGAAAGAAAGAAAGAAAGAAAGAAAGAAATACATGAATGAAGATTTAATGAAAGAAAATAAAAGGTAAGTGCTTAAACAAAGAAATAAAAAAGAAAGAAAGTAAAAGATTGAAGAAAGAAAGAAAGAAAGAAAGAAAGAAAGATATGAATGAAGATTTAATGAAAGAAAATAAAAGGTAAGTGCTTAAACAAAGAAATAAAAAAGAAAGAAAGTAAAAGATTGAAGAAAGAAAGAAAGAAAGAAAGAAAGAAAGAAAGAAAGAAAGAAAGAAAGAAAGATATGAATGAAGATTTAATGAAAGAAAATAAAAGGTAAGTGCTTAAACAAAGAAATAAAAAAGAAAGAAAGTAAAAGATTGAAGAAAGAAAGAAAGAAAGAAAGAAAGAAAGATATGAATGAAGATTTAATGAAAGAAAATAAAAGGTAAGTGCTTAAACAAAGAAATAAAAAAGAAAGAAAGTAAAAGATTGAAGAAAGAAAGAAAGAAAGAAAGAAAGAAAGAAAGATATGAATGAAGATTTAATGAAAGAAAATAAAAGGTAAGTGCTTAAACAAAGAAATAAAAAAGAAAGAAAGTAAAAGATTGAAGAAAGAAAGAAAGAAAGAAAGAAAGAAAGAAAGAAAGAAAGATATGAATGAAGATTTAATGAAAGAAAATAAAAGGTAAGTGCTTAAACAAAGAAATAAAAAAGAAAGAAAGTAAAAGATTGAAGAAAGAAAGAAAGAAAGAAAGAAAGAAAGAAAGAAAGAAAGATATGAATGAAGATTTAATGAAAAAAAATAAAAGGTAAGTGCTTAAACAAAGAAATAAAAAAGAAAGAAAGTAAAAGATTGAAGAAAGAAAGAAAGAAAGAAAGAAAGAAAGATATGAATGAAGATTTAATGAAAGAAAATAAAAGGTAAGTGCTTAAACAAAGAAATAAAAAAGAAAGAAAGTAAAAGATTGAAGAAAGAAAGAAAGAAAGAAAGAAAGAAAGAAAGAAAGGAAGATAAGAATGAAGATTTAATGAAAGAAAATAAAAGGTAAGTGCTTAAACAAAGAAATAAAAAAGAAAGAAAGTAAAAGATTGAAGAAAGAAAGAAAGAAAGAAAGAAAGAAAGAAAGAAAGAAAGATATGAATGAAGATTTAATGAAAGAAAATAAAAGGTAAGTGCTTAAACAAAGAAATAAAAAAGAAAGAAAGTAAAAGATTGAAGAAAGAAAGAAAGAAAGAAAGAAAGAAAGAAAGATATGAATGAAGATTTAATGAAAGAAAATAAAAGGTAAGTGCTTAAACAAAGAAATAAAAAAGAAAGAAAGTAAAAGATTGAAGAAAGAAAGAAAGAAAGAAAGTAAGAAAGAAAGAAAGAAAGAAAGATATGAATGAAGATTTAATGAAAGAAAATAAAAGGTAAGTGCTTAAACAAAGAAATAAAAAAGAAAGAAAGTAAAAGATTGAAGAAAGAAAGAAAGAAAGAAAGAAAGAAAGAAAGAAAGAAAGAAAGATATGAATGAAGATTTAATGAAAGAAAATAAAAGGTAAGTGCTTAAACAAAGAAATAAAAAAGAAAGAAAGTAAAAGATTGAAGAAAGAAAGAAAGAAAGAAAGAAAGAAAGATATGAATGAAGATTTAATGAAAGAAAATAAAAGGTAAGTGCTTAAACAAAGAAATAAAAAAGAAAGAAAGTAAAAGATTGAAGAAAGAAAGAAAGAAAGAAAGAAAGAAAGAAAGGAAGATAAGAATGAAGATTTAATGAAAGAAAATAAAAGGTAAGTGCTTAAACAAAGAAATAAAAAAGAAAGAAAGTAAAAGATTGAAGAAAGAAAGAAAGAAAGAAAGAAAGAAAGAAAGAAATTTAAAAATTATGAATCATTTGATTAAAGGGTGCGACTGTTTCTTCTCTTTTTGTTTGATGAAAAGGTACCAAATTTCGTTTACCAAAAGTTTTGCTTTTCAATCATCAATAATAATGCATTGCAGAAATTATAAACTATGAAAGTGCATTGAAATCGATTTTACAATAAAATGCAATTTTTAGTTTTTTACAATTTTATAGTCCAATAGTCGTCAGTCAGAAGAAAAAGATACACACAGACTAAATACATGTTTCTCAAGAAGTGTAATAACTTCTCACTGTAGAAATGGAAGTACCAGTGGTTGATAACAGGAGACGCAGATCGACATGTCACAGAAAATAATGAACTTCTCGACGGAACGGGCCAGTGCCCTCGCCGAACGCCACAAGTGCAGACATGAGCAACAAACAAGTGCTTGCACTGCAGTTGATAAACCGAGGATATCAATGATACTTCTTCCTTTTATGTTTACTTTTTTAATGACATGTAAACCTTCACGGTTTTTTCAACGCCAAATCATTCCTTAAAAAAAAATATTGTGTTGTAGAGCCGAAATACAAATATATGCAGAAACATAATCAAACATAATATAAAAACTTCAATGAACGAACGAACACACTTCTTTATAAAAATATATATCTCACACTTTATTCCCAAAAGGGTGATGTTGTGTGTGAGAGATGAGATGGAGACGGGGACAGACTGCTATATTGACCCAAGTTCTTCTCATGACCATAGCAGCACTTCTTCCTCACCTTGGCTGGGGTTGCTCAACCATGGGTCACTGAGGGACCAAAGCCATCTGTCTGCCGCTGGCTCTCACTTCGGCATCTTGTCTCCAACTGACTCGAACCGTCTTGGCACCTGGTTACATTAATGTCTGCCGTCCACCTGCTTCCGCTGTTCTTCCGCTTATTTACACCGGTGCATCTCTTGATTGACGGCTCGGTCGAGTGTCAATATATAACAATTGGTATTGAGGCCTCAGGTTCGTTTCGTTTAACTGTTAAAACAGGCGCCAACATGATTTTACCGTGATATATTACACCGATCCTATCTCTGCTCTGTTGGGTGGGGGGTCACATTACAAAGGGGCTCGATTTGGATGCCACGAGAAACTCCTCAGACCCAATAAGAAATTGCTGATAATTTCTGTTTGTGTACAAAGCACTTCCAACATATATATATATATATGTGTGTGTGTGTGTGTGTGTTGTGTGTGTTGTGTGTGTGTGTCTTTGATTAAATAATAAAGACTCATTTTGTCTATATAATCTTATTAAGATCCTTTCGAGTTTCCTGCAAATTGTCTTGGTTTCAGGTTGGAAGTTGTGGAGGAATTTACCAAAATTGTACCCAGCCCTTTCGGACATTACATAGGCCATGATCAGGGGTTGCTTGTATGTATAAAGATTGTTTTGGTTTTTTTAAGTTCTTTTTTTTTTGGTCTTTTATAACATAACAAAATTATGTAAACGTACAGTTGGATAAAACTGAAATCCTGATGAATTTAAAATGCCAAACGCTATCAACGGAAATAGAATATTATCAAGAAATATGGAATATTTAAAAAAAATGAAAAGAATATTGGCATTTCAAAACATTTCACTGGGAATTGTTCAAGAAATTGAAGTTTCACCATACGAACAGATATTAAATACACAACCTAGAGTCTGTCCTGGAGAATGAGACGCAAAAACTCATATGGGATTTTGAGATACCAACATATCCCCTACTCTCAGAGAGATGACCAGACCTTGTGATAATCAACAAAGAAAGAGAACTTGCAAAATTGTTGAATTTGTGGTTCTGGCTAACCCCAAAGTAAAATTGAAAGAAAGCGAAAAGAAGGATAAGTACCTGGACATTGATACGGAACTAAAAAAAAAACGGGGAACATGAAAGTAACAGTGACACCAACTGTAATTGGCACGCCCAATAGAGTCACAAAAGGATTGTTACAGGGGCTGAAGGACTTGAAAATAAGAGGACGAGATGATATCATTCAAGTCACAGCATTGGTGAGGTCAACCAGCATACAGAGAAGTATCCTGAAGATTTGAGGAGTCTTGTTGTTACGCAAAGTCCAATTGGAAACCATGAGATAACGCTGGTGTGGAAAACTCTAAAAGGAGTAAATAATTCTAATGATACAGATAAGGTTGGCAAACTGCTATAAAAGTTTAAACATAATCTTGCGCTTTGAAATATAATATCATATGGGACAGCTACTGTAATAAGCCCAGTATCCAGATCACATGAATAAAATATCTTGAAACAACAAAAAATATTAAGGATACAAAACGAAATTGCGAAATACAGAATATTGAGAAATTGTGAAATATCCCTACTTGATTAAATGAGTAAGGGTGTCAAAAGAAAGTAAAATAAAAATCATTATAAGAAAATATGAAGAAGAGCACGTTTATAAAAGAAAAACTGAAGCAAAAACTCCATCTAAAGACACACAACAAGAGGACAGCATGGCATTGACGATATCTTTACATTAACTAAATCCTTCCCCAGTCTGCTGTGGCTGTAGAATACACTGTCTGCATCTCTGCAGAGAGGTAAGAACTCCCTGAATATGATGCTAAACAATCTGATAGGGATGTTCTAGTAATGCCGGGGCTTTAGGAAATGCGGAGTACCCCTTCATTGCCATCACTCCCAGATACACTCTGGCTCGGAGTGGAAGCACCAGATAGGGTCCTATCTATCGGTCAAATAGAACTAAACTAGGTAATAATGCTAAACTGAATTACTTGAAATAGAACTGTTGTGACATTTGATTGTGTGTGGACAAAACTGTACTTATACTAAACTGAATTGTTTGAATTATAAATGTTTGATTAAACTGAATAGCATGAAATAGAAAAATTTTGACAACTAAACTGTGTACTTACATTGAAACTGCATACTTATGCTAAACTGAAATGCTTAAAATAGAACTGTTTTGTATGCTAAACTGTGTTGTTTGAAAGGGAATTGTTTTTGGCATAGAAAGTGTACTTCTATGAACCGAATTGTTTGAAATAGAACTGTTTATTTATTCAAAAATGGATTTGACATTAAATAACCAACAAAGGTTGCTATACCATAAAACTCAAGTAACCAACCAACAACCAATCAACTGACTCAGACATTCACCTCTGCACTGTATTGTATCTTATGGAAGACAATACCACACACACTATTAAAAGTTTTGTCATCCTGATTTACGAAAGAACAGGCACTATAGCTTATATCAACAAGGCGCTCAGTTAACTCATTGCAAAGAAGAGCAATGACCAGCTGATCCTACCAAGTGCTGCCCTGAAGCAACATGTCCGATGAACAATATATCAGAGTGAATATGTCTGGGTTCCGACACCTGTTCTTGTCACAACATTGTCATCAACAACTGACACGGGTTGGATAAAGACCAGCGACAAGTACAAACCTCTCTGGACAATGTTTCCTGAGTCATCCATGGTCTACAAGGTGATTGTCTACTGCAAATGCAAGATTAGCTGCAACAGTAAGTGCAAATGCAAGTAGACCAGTTTTGAATGCATACAACTTAGTGCTTATGATGAGGAATGCCCTCCAAACCGAACTCACAAAATTGTAAACGTTACCTTAACAAAATATCAATAAAGGAAAACCCGGGTGTGACGTTAATCCTAAAATACGGCATGAACGAGTTTGTTGGTTGCTTGATACCACGGTTTATTTTTTTTTTTTCTTTTGGGTAAAAGTAGTCGTAACAAGAGGGAGTTAGAGTAGACTAATATGTCACTTATTTCAATATAAGCAACGAGAGACAGGCGACACGTGCAGCTGGTTTAGTCTTTTGTGATTTAGGCAAGCTGGCTTGGTTGTAGCTCTCTTTGTCAATTTAGATGCACTGCGTCCCCTCCGTTCTGAATTTCCAACGCCCTCGATCTGATCCTAACTGTAACTCAACTCCCAAATTTTCAAATTCTCTACTGTTTATATATGATTTACTTGAATTAATTATTGCATCATTTTTATAGAATAATCACGTGTATTACCAACCCTTATTTCTCCACGTTGGTTGACATGCCTTGATTTATTTATTATTCACTTCCTGTCTTCCCTAACGTTATTTAGACGTAAGGTGTTAAACCAGGTCACCACTTGTGCACACGTTTGATTTTTCCAAGGAACTACACTTATATTCAAAGTCCTTAATTAATTTACAATTTTACCAAAAAGATAAAACAATTAATATAAGTAATTAATCCCCCTGATTATTTTATAAAATGGAGATTATGAACTTTTTCTGACATTACGCTAGTACTGCAAAACAATGCACTTATCTGCATATTGCATTTAGATCCATCAAAATATTTCAAGGCAACCCGAAAGAACTTAATTAAGAAATAGGAAAAGAAACAATAATCATATGTGATTCCCCATTATAAAATAATTGGAAATAATTTGGAGTAAGACATGGAACCATAAGAAAGCATTTAATAAAAATGCAATGTAGGATTGAAATTAAATGACATCAATAAAAATAATGAACCACAAATATAAGAAGATATCATAATAAAAAGAAATTATAATAAACTTAGAGAAATACATAAATCGAAGTCACTTGTGGTAGATAATATAACAATTTTTAATGACACCATCTGTCCACCCATCAACTAATGTGGAAACGTATTTCAGATATGATTAAAGAACATGAAAATTGTCCAATTAGCTCACTGAAGGAGTAAGACTCATTACCCGTAGTGAAATACAGTTTCAATATAATTAACAGACCGTTACCTGTAATAAAAAAAAAACAGATACTAAAGTAAAGAAGCCAGAAAGCTCCCACAGAATGCATTTCACCAAAGCAGATATAGAACGTCTCCACACCAAGGTAAAAATAGTTGAAGAGAATTAATCCAACTAGAATTAACCTGAAAAATAAGCACTAGAACGTTAGAGAAATACGAGGATCATTAAATAAGTTTCCAGACTTTTTTCGTATGAGAACTTTTATTGATAGTACAACCATGAAAATCTAGTCCCCTTCGAAGTAATCTCCTCCAGTTGCAATCCACTTGTTGTACTATTCCAACAACTTCTGGAATGTCCTATCGAAATCCTCTAGTGTGAGCGTGTCAATGACCTTCGTCACAGCCTATTTCATCTCCTCAATTGTCTGACAACGACAGCCTATGAGATTAGGAAATAACCAAAAGTCACAGGGACCAACGTCTGGATGATTGGGAGGGTGACGAACTGTCTTGATGCCCATCTTGGTCAAATAGTCTGTGACAAGGATGGAGTTGTGGACTGGTGCATTGTCCTGCTGGAAATGCCACTTACCCGATTTGAAGAGTGTTGGCCTCTTCCGAGGGAATCTCCTCCTGAACTCCTTTAAAACCTTAATATGGCAACCCTAACCCTTTGGCCTATCAACTCTGGTGTATTGACTTCCTAACTCCTCCCACGCCTCTCATCATCCCTCACAGACTCCCTGCCTTCCTTGAATCTCTTATGCCACTCAAAAACTGATGCTCGATTCATACCAAACGGTTAGGGTTAGGGTTACTCTGAAGTGGTTTTAAAGGAGTTCAGGAGGAGATTCGGTCGGAAGATGCCAGCATTCTTCTAATCGGCTCAGTGGCATTTCCACCAATACAATGCACCAGTCCACAACTCCATCCTTGTCACAGGCTATTTGACCAAGATGGGCATCAAGACAGTTCCTCACCCACCCTATAGTCTAGACCTTGCTCCCTGTGTTTAAATCTCAAACAGTTGTATTTAACCCATTGATAGGACCCTATCAGAAGCTACCACTCCGGGCTAGAGTGGACCTCGAGCAACAACAATGGAGTAGGTACTCTAGATTCCTTGTAGCTCCAAGGCTGCAGCCTCATCATCTGATTGCTTAAAGTCAATAGTCATTGGCGGAGGTGGGGGTCTTACCTATCTGCAGATATGTAGTTAGTATATACTACAGCCGTAGCTGATTGGGTTGATTAAACCCAAGAAAGGATAAAAGGATATACGAGTCACGGAGAGAAGGCGGAAGGAGACTCGCCAGCATTGAAACCTGCTTCGATGCAACGATTAGTGTAGTCGAATAGTAGGAGACATTGAAATTTGCCCATGTTGCCAAATGGTATATGCACAGTCGAGGATTAATTCGATAGAATGAGATGCACAGAATTCTCTGTGAATTTGAGATGCAAACCGATCATCCAACGTGGGCCAGAAGATAGACCGAGTTTTAATTTACCAAAAGCAAAAAACTTCACTTCTTCTGGATTTTTATCCCAGCGGGAGCGCAGAGTGATTATAAAAGAAATTGAAAAGATTGAAAATACTTGGATCTTGCCAGAGAGCTAAAACAAAGCTGTGGAACATGATGATGTTAGTAATATATGGTGCCTTCAATAAGTTCCCAGACTTTTTTGTGCAGGCATTTAAATTTGTCGTATACCCTTAAGAATTCAGTATGTTATTGCTATACATCTTGTGAGATGACTGACCAATTTTTATGATTTCATGTTCAAATGAACAGCTACAGCAGCAATTGGAATACACCCTACTAAAGCCTGATTTTCACAGCTGGTTAATTTCAAAAATGCAATATGGACATGAGGATACTTTAGAAGAACGATATGCAATAAAATTCTGTTTTAAACTTGGAAAAAATGCCACAGAAACGTATGGAATACTTCAGGTTGCTTTTCGACCATCTTGCATAAATTGAGCATCAGTTTTTGAGTGGCATAAAAGATTCAAGGAAGGCAGGGAGTCTATGAGGGATGATGAGAGATGTGGGAACAGTAAGTAAGTCAATACACCAGAGTTGATAGGCCAAACGGTTGGAGGTGCCGGTGGTGAAATGGTTATCGTCGTAGGAAAGGAACACGGCGACTCGAGTTCAAATCCTGGACGAGAATGATTGCATTTCACATAGCACTAATACCCTTGAGAAAGGTATGAATCCAATAATTCTCCCTCCAGCTATGGGTAAATAGTAGGACAGACTGGGTTCTTCAGCCTTGGTGAGGCAACTAGTCTAGGAGAAGGAAAACTCTGAATTCAAAACCTGTTAAACTCTGCTAAAAATTAAGGGAGTTCAGGAAGAGATTTCGTTGGAAGACGCCAACACTCTTCAAATCGGGTAAGTGGTATTTCCAGCAGGACAATGCAACAGTCCACAACTCCATCCTTATCACAGACTATTTGACCAAGATGGGCATCAAGACAGTTCCTCAGCCTTCCTATAGTCCAGACCTTGCTCCTTGTGACTTTTGCTTATTCCCTAAGCTCAGAGGCTGTCGTTATGAGACAATTGAGGAGATGAAAGAGGTTGTGACGAAGGTAATTGACACGCCCACACAAGAGGACTTCCATGGGGCATTCCAGAAGTTGCAACGATACAACAAGTGGATTGCAGCCGGAGGAGAGTTCTTTGAAGGGGACTAGAGTTTCATGTGTGTTCTATCAATAAAAGTTCCTATACGAAAAAAGTCTGGAAACTTGTTTAATGATCCTCATACCTGGAATGCTTTCCAAGTGCTTGGATTCTTCAAAGGTCGGGATGAATTGAAAATAAGAGCATCAATCGAGACCATAAAGACTACTGAATTGTTAAGATTGGCTTGAATACTCACATTAGTCCTGTGTTCTTCAGGAGACTTGATATCAATCATCCTTCTATGAAAGACCACCGACTAAAGCTGATGTGAAAAACTCAATAAAAAAAAAATAATGATTTCTAATATGATTTTTATAACTGAATATTTTGCCGGTTATAGTAAATTTGTTATTATCTCTATGTTTTAGTATTTGTACTCTTAATTTTCTTTTGGTCATTTTCAGAATTTTATTTCATCTAATTATATACTTTATTTCAAATTCTGATCTTATTTCCCTTCAGACTTATGCAATTTTATTTTATTCGCATTTTTTTTTTTTTGCCTTTGCCTTTTTGTAATATTTCATTTTTTTTATTCCTTAAATTTCTTCTTTTTTTTTTTCAAAATTTATTTAGGGCGATTTTTTTCCTATTCCTTTATATTTCTACTATATTTGACTTTTTTTTTTTGTTTTTATCTTTTTTTATTTTTGATATTTCTTCTTCTTCTTCTTCTTCTTCTTCTTCTTCTTCTTCTTCTTCTTCTTCTTCTTCTTCTTCTTCTTCTTATGATTATTATTATTATTATTATTATTATTTGTTATTATTATTATTATTATTATTATTATTACTATCATTATTATTATTATTATTATTACAGTCTATTTGGCCTTCTATTCCAGCACTACTTTTTTGTTCCATTCCAACACCCGAAAATTGAACCAGTGAATAGAGGTAAAACTCTCTCAATGGTATCTTGTCTCAAACTCTAATTAAGCGATAGCTATATTGCGCCTGTCGTGAATCTGCGCAGGTGCCTCAATTACTGACAACCGGAGGAATTGAACCTGGTGGAACGGCGGCGGGGATAGTTTCTTCTTCTTTTTTTTTTTTTTAATAGATTTGAAATAAAGTTAATTAGTCCTATAGTTGCAGCGAAGAAAGAAATGAGATCGTTAAAATCTTTGGTGTTATTGTTGTTCTTGTTTTAGGACGAGTGAAATGAGGGGGGGGGGTTTCAAATAGTTTGAAGCAGTGATTGAAGAAAGAAAAAAAAGAAAGAAAGAAAAGGTGAGAGGAAAACGGAAAAGAAAAAGAAAGAAAGAAAAAAGAAGAAGAGAAAGATGGAAAGAAAGAAGCAAAAAGAATGAAAAATGAAAAAGGAAAAAATGAAAAAATACAGAAAGAAAACAAGCAAAAAAAAAAGAACAAAATAAGAAAGAAAGAAAGAAAGAAAGATGCGAGGAAAAAAAACTGAAAGCAAAAAAGAAAAGATGAGAGGAAAAACAAAAGAGAAAAGAAGAAAGAGAAAGAAAGAAGATAAAAATGGAAGGAAAGAAAAAATGTAATAGTAAAAAGAAAGAAATAGTAAAAAGAAAGAAATAAAGAAAACAAAAAAGAACGGAAATAAGAAAAAGAAAAAAAGCTTAGAAAGTAAAGAATTTTTAAAATTACAATAAGAAAGAAACAAGAGAAAGGAAAAATAAAAAAAAATAAAAAAGACAGACTGAAAGAAAGAAATGACACAAAGAAAGAAATGAAAGAACGAAAGAATGAATTCATAAACGAAAGAACGAATACAGAAATAGAGAATGAAAATAGAATTCTAAAATGGCAAAATAAATGAATGAAAAAGTCTAAGAAAGAAAGAAAGAAAGAGGGAAAGAAAGAAAGAAGTTAACAGTAAAAAATCGAGCAAAAAAAGTTATGAAGTAACGAATGAAAAATGTGTCATAACATAAGAAATCTTTAAATCAAAAAGTAAAAATAAATCAATAATAATAATAATAATAATAATAATAATAATGATAATAATAATAATAATCAACAAAAAAAGAGAATTTGCAAAATTGTCGACTTGGCTGTCCCGGCTGACCACTGAATAAAACTGAAAGAATGTGAAAAGAAGTATAAGTACCTCGACCTTGCTAGAGAATTGAAGAAAATATGGATTGTCGATTGTACCAATTGTGATTGGTGCTTTTTACACAGTGACGGAAGGATTATTAAAGAGCCTGGAGGATTCGGGAGTTGGCGGACAAGTGGAGACCATCCAAACGACAGCATTACTGAAAGCGGCCAGAACACTGATCAGAATCCTGGAGATCTAAGGAGACTTGCCGTCACTCAAACTCCAGTGAAAGACTATCAGCTAACGCTGATGTGAAAAACTCTAAAGAGTAAATAAATGAAAAAATGAGAGAAAGTCTCTAAATTTCAAAAGAAGGACAATAAAAAGATTAAAGATAAAGAATGAAAGATAAAAAATAAAAACGAACGAAGGACAAATAAATAAATAAAAGGTTTTTTTTTAATTAATAAATATAGAATTCACCAAAAAAATAAAACGAAACACGAAGATAAAAGGAAAGCCAAAAGAACGGAATAAAGACAATTTTTAAAAAAGACAGAAAGAGAACGAAAAATAATTTACGAAATATACAAATAGATAAAACAAAAAATACACTGAAAAAAACTATAGGATAAAGATATGAAAGAAAAACGAAACGAGTATCAGTTCGAAGAAAAGAAAAGTCGATGGAGGATGAAACAGAAAACAGATGTACAATAGAATGAAGGAAGGACGGAAAGTAGAAACGTATAAAGGAAAGAAACATTGATGAATTATGGGAAGGATGGAAACCTGCAGGGATTTTTTTTCAATTTTTTTAAATAGATATCTGTAAGAATAGATGACAAAGACACATGTTAGCCAAAGAAATAGACTTCGTTTCGTTTTATCTAATTCTACTTCAATCTGAAACATGTTACCCACATTTCATCTATTCAGTCTCGAATTGGGGAAAAAACTTCTTTTTTTTTATTCTTATTATTTGATATTTTTCCTGTTATCACAGTTTTATTGTTCGTTTAAAGATAGGAGAAAAAGTAATACACACACACACACACACACACACACACACACATATATATATATATATATATATATATATATGCGCTCGTGGTGTAATAGTTATTGTCAAAGAAAGTAGGTACGTCTACCCGACATCAAATCGTTGACGACGTTGTTTAGATTTCACATATACTTTTGGGAAAAGTAACAATACGGCTATTCTCCCTGCAGCTATGGGTAAATAGTAGGGCAGACTTAGCGTGGTGACTGCTCTGGGAAAAGGAAATCTCTAAAATTAAACCTGTTAAACTCCGCTTGAAAATTGACCTTGTGTAATATATAATTATATATATATATAGTCTTCCCCATTCTATCAGAACTCATCAGTGTGGCTAGACTTATTAGTTTCCCGTAGCTGGGATCGAAACCCGGTTGACTCAAACGCCAATCCAAGCTTCTAAACCTTCAGCCACGATGGGCAAGTAGCATCGAAGTAAATTTTAAACGGTTACGAATCACAATTACTATTGTTTACATACTTCCGTTGAACGGCTACCGAGACCTCAATTTATATATGAAGGGGCTTGCAACAAACGCTAATGGCAACACAATTACTTCATTCGCCAGAGAACTCAACCTTACGTGGGTAGGGGAGTATATATATATATATATATACTAAACAAGCCATGAAATCCTTGGTTTTCCGTAGAAAAATTTCGTTTCTATTTCCTTGTTTTAAGACACATCAACCTCTGTGGGTTATTTATTTCTAAAGTCATGCTTGTTTTTAAGAACAATAGCGGCACTATTTAAACCATATCCGATAAAATAATGTGATTTTATACCTTTCCTAAACGTATTAGTCCGAAATTAAATCCAGTAACGAGACTTGAGATCGAACTTGCTACCTAAGATATTGCAGTCTAGCACATTTGCAACAACGCCGCAAATATTCTCTCTATTTAGCAAAGGAGTGGATGATTCTAAGTATTTCAATATTATCTGCGTTATATTGAGAATTACCTTTATTAAATTCGACGTTCAGTGCGTGCACAAAGCCCATACAAGAATCATCCATTCGTAAATTATACTGAAAATAGTTTTATAATCTATGTTACGGAATTTTAAGTGTATTATCGTAAAATATGTCTCACAATGATTTTCTGTTTTTACTTGGTTATATACAAGCAAAATTATAAAGCGTGCTTAAAGGAATAGTTAGAGTGGGAAGAAATGGAATCGACTACTCGATTTCAAATTCTGGATGAATCTGTTTGCAGTCCATTTCGCACTAATGCCCTTGAGAAAGACATGAATCCGAATTCTCTTCCAGGTATGGGTATATGGTAGGACAAAATAGGTTTATAAGCCTTGGTACGGCAACCAGTATAGAAGGAATCTTTAAATTTAAACCAGGTACACTCTACTTAAAAAAACGACCGTGTGTTGCATGGCAGAGGGGCAGGGTAATTTAGAGGGATGCACAGGGCAAGAATCATCGACGTAAGAGGTAGAAACGGTGAATCAAGTTCAATTCTTAGATAAACCTGTTTGCGTTTCACTAATAATTTTGAGAAAGGCATGAACACATTTTTTCTCCTTCCACTTTGGTGTAAATAGATGGGAAAATGTGTTTCTTCTGCCTTGTCTAGGCAACGAGATTAGAAGGGAGACTTAAACAAGTTGCTCTCTTAAAAATCAAGTTTGTGGCACTTCTTGCCTGTGACGGAGAGGTTAACTGAATATATGAAAGCGTTATGATAATATATATAGGGAGAGAAAGAGAGAAAAATTGATAATAAGGTAATCCAAGATGAAGGAGAGATTTATTGAGAAACAAAATCGACACTTCAGCGTTGTGGTTCTAATGAACTATCATCGGGACTATGACGGATGATATTAGTGATTTTAAATCAACGATGGACGTTTAAAAGTACAAAATACAAAAACCTAGGGAAAATTTGTATAACAAGAAAAAGTTGGCCGTTTAATTAATGAATCATCATTTGTTTGTTTTTTTTTTGTTTGTTTGTTTTTTGTTAATTGCGTCATTTGACTTATTAGAAATATTGTATAGAATTTATGTTCCGTTTGTTTATCGAGAAGATTTCGAATCAAAGGGAGGAAGAGAAAAGAAAAGAAAAAAAAAGAAAAAAAAAGAAAAAGAGAAAGTAAGGACTTAGGATATATGCAGAATATAGAAACTAGATATGGAATATATTGCAGCTATTTAAAATGGATTTGCTTAAGTAAGAAGAAATATTATAAAAGCCCAGACGAGTATTTACGGAATAACAGTGAAATAACATCGGCCTCGAAAATTCGTCTTGGTTTGGTTTGGTTTCTTTGTTTAATGGCATATCAACCTTTGCAGATTATTTAATGCCAATGCTATTCTCCTAGAAGAAAAGTAATGGTACTAATTAACCCATAGCTGGGAGGATAAGGGGGTTCATACCTTTCCCAAGGGTATTTGCCCGAAAGTGAACGAAATAGCGCAACTGGAGTACGAACTCGTTTTCTACGATTCCGCCGTCCATCCCTTTAACCATTATACCATTGAGGACACCCACCAAAATTCGCCTTAATTTTGTAGAGTGATTGTAAATGACCATCTTTGCAGAATCGAAATCGGAGTTATGATTAGATTGAGAAACGTGTTGAAATAGTGCATTGTTTAAGTTACCAATTCTAATGTCTCCTTTGTGTTCTTTCGAATGAGTTAAATGACGTAAGTTAATAAAAAAAAACCAAAACACAAAGAAACAAACGTTGACTCATTGATTAAACGGCCAACTTTTTCTTGTTATACAAATTTTTTCTAGGTTTTTGCATTTTTAAACATTCATCGTTGATTTAACGTCACTAATATCATCCCTCACAGCCCTGATGATGGTTCATTAGGACCGAAACGTTATAATGTTTACTTTGCGTCTCAATAAATCTGTTCTTCGTCTTGGATTACCTTGTTATCAATTTTTCTCTATATATAGTCGGATCACACTCCATTATTTATTTCCATATATATATATATATATTGTCATCCACAGACAGATCTGTTTGGTTCTATCAAAACTCATCAGTGTGGCTAGACAGGCTAAATTCCCGAAGCTGGGGTCGAAACCCGGTTGACTCAAACGCTAATCCTAGATTCTACCATTCAGCCACGAAGAAACCAGCGCAAGCGAAGGAAATTTAAACAGTTATGAATCACAGTTGTTTTCGTTTACATATATCCACTTAACGGCTACCGAGAGCTCGATTCATATGAAAGAGTCTATATATATATATATATATATATATATATGCATGCAAATTTCATTAAACATGATAGACATTTTATGTCTACATATTTTCTTCTGGATCCGTTCGAATTCCCGTATTACTTTTATCGTATTCGGGGGGGATTGATTCATGTATTGTCCATAGTTGTATGTATCCCTAGTACTTTCTGCCCGACTTTGGGCCATCATCAGGGGAGGATCTATTACAAAAGTGATGTAACTTTTGTTTTAGCATATTACTACTGTGTAAGGGCGTCTTTGCCGTTGAAGATTATGGCGTTTGCTTTTAAATGGAATTCTATAATTAGTGCCAGTAGCTAAAGACATTTGAGTACATTAGCACTGGTTTGAAAATTAATTCTAATAAGTGTTGGTTGCATGTTTCTAATATGTAGTGCTTCGAGAATCTGAAGTTTTTGTTTATTATTTTGATGTTCTAATATTGTTGTGTTTAATGAAATTTGCATTAACGAAGAAATGCTGCCTAAATATACGTATATATATATATAGAGAGAGAGAGAGAGAAAGAGAGACTCTTTCGTTGTATCACAACTCTTCTATGTGGCTAGATACGCGAGGTGCTTCAAGCTAGGATCAAAACCTGGCTGACTATATCATTTATTGTTGTTAAATTTAAATTTCTTGCACATTTCCGAGTGGATCACCTTGCCCACCCAGTCTGGTCTAGCCTTGTACTCCTTCTGTGACAATTTGCTGTATTCGCTTATTATATGATTGATGGTTTTATCTCTGTCACTGCGTAGCCTATATTTGCTATTTTGTTGCGTCTTATCTATCCTCGCTTTGATATGATTGGTTCTTATGGTGTTGTTTTGTGCTGCCATTAGGAGAGATTCTGTTTCTCCCTTAAAGTTTCCTTTTCTTAGCCATGTCCAGGTTTTGTCGTGTGAAATGTGGTTTATAAGTCGTTTAAATATTATTATTATTATTAGTAGTAGTAGTAGTTGTAGTATTTCCCCAGAGAGTTTTCGCACTAATGCTAGCCGATGGTCTTTCACGGGCGATTAGTAACAGCAACTCTCCTCAAGTCTCCCTCATTCTCCTCAGTATTCAAGCCAATCTTAACAATGCTGGGATGTGGATGGTCTCGTTTCACCTTCTGATTTTCCGTTTTACCATTTTTTTTCAGTTTTGGAGACAGTTCATAGTTCACAAACTACCATTGGTAACACCGTCATCCATATTTTTTTCTCAGGGAAATTACCAGTATTTGTCTATATTTTCGCTTTCTTTTCCGTGTGAACAGCAGACTCAAAAAATGGTACTTGATCCCCCCTTGCTTAACACTCAGCATTATAAGGTACGGATCAAGGGTAAAGTAGAGCAATCTTGGGAAGGAGTAGCGCCCCCCACACCTTGGTGTAGTAGCTATCGAAAAGGGAGCCTTCGGGTCACCCTCGACTATGGTCACCAACTTTACTTTTACTTTATTATTATCTCTAGTACTACTACTACTACAGCTCTTTTTTTCCAATTTTGATTAATATATATATATATATATATACGTGTATGTATACTTGTAGATATATTGATATAGTCTTTGCCCAGTTCGCTGAGGCTGTAGAAAACACCGACTGCATCAATGCAGAGGGGTAAGACACCCCCCAAAAGTGTCCTGATATATGACACTTAACAATCTGGTGGTGAGGTCCCAGATATGCTGGAGCTTTAGGGAATGCGGAATACCCCTTCATCGCCATTGCTCCCGGGTCTACTCTGGTCCGCAGTGGTAGCACCTATCTATGGGTCAAATAGAACTAAAATGCATACCTATGCTAAACTGAATTACTTGAGATAGAACTGTTTTGGCATGGAAACTGTATACTTGTGCTAAACTGAATTGTTTGAAATAGAACCGTTTTGACAAGTTAACTGGGCACTTATTCTAAACTGATTTCTTTGAAATAAAAGTGTTTCTAGCATTTAATTGTGTGTAAACAAAAATTATACTTATACTAAACTGAATTGTTTGACTTAAAACTTTTTGTCTAAACTGAATAGCTTGAAATAAAAACGTTTTTGACAATTAAACTGAAAACAACCAAACATGCGTACTAATGCTAAACTAAATTGTTTGAAATAGAACTGTTCATGTGTATAAAAAGGGATTTGGCATCAAATAACCAACAAAGGTTGAGATGACATAAAACCGAAACAAAGCAATCCATCTATATAGCCAACCCAGCCATTGAAATGCACACACACACACACACACAAGCACTATAAGTATATACGTGTATATATATATATATATATATATATATGTTTATGTGTATATATATATATATATGTATATATATATATATATATATATATATATACGTGTTCGTGTGTGTGTGTGTTTGTTTATGTGTGTGTGGATATATGCACGTGTATGTGGGCGCTTGTATTAAACAATACATAATATTAATCATTATATCATTATATTGTATTATCATATTATATTATATTATATTATATTATTAAAAATATCAATTTCTATAAAATAGCAAAGAAACGGACTTAACTTAACTTTTTTTTTCTTTCATGCATTATCGATCTTGCAAAATACCAAAGCTGAGAGCAGTCATTCTTGATGTACGGTTTTCAGTGAAATCAAAACACCGGTTATTATCGAAAACAGAAATCTCGCAAACTCTTCGACGAAAATCCTTATATATTCTTGTGTAATTGTGGCGTGCCTCCAATTACGCCAATGAGGTCTCTCTCTCTCTCTCTCTCTCTCTCTCTCTCTCTCTCTCTCTCTTACACACACACACACACACACACACATACACATTTCTTCTCATCTTGGCTAGAATTCTTTGAGGCAGATATGAACTGAATTTTTTCAAGCAAGTTTGTGGTCAGTATTTATCAGCTTTTAGGTGTAAGAGTTCCTTTAAAATAAAATATCAGTCACATTACTGCTCGACAATCATTTACGCAAGTTAACTTATGATTATTGATTTATTTACATTTTCACACCAGATTTCAAGTGGTTACTGCTGAGGTTTAAGTGGTAGAAAGTCTCCTTGAATTTTTTTAGTATTTTGTGCAGTATCTCCTTACTCTCCAGTAATATCCGTTTTTGATTCCAGCACGTCTCCAATTGCATCAAATATTAAAATCATGAATGTTCTCTTTAAAGTATTCGCATTTTGAAATATCTTAGTTTTTGTTTGTTTTGTAGGATTTTTTTTGTTTATTTTTTGTTTACTTTTTGTTTTAAAACTACAAGTCACACTACCTCAAGAATTCATCATCATCATCATCATCATCATCATGTCGTGCCGGATCACGGATATCCCTGAACCTCTCTCGCCACTTCTCCCTATCGTCCATCGCCTCTGGCAGGTCTTCAAGGCTACATCCCGAATCCTCACATTGTTGCTGTATGTATGTTCGTGATGGTCGTCCTGATTTTGCCCGGCCATATGTGTGGAGTCCATAGGAGTACATCACTTATGTGTTCGTCCTTGCTTCTGCAGCAATGTCCTGCATGTCTGGTTCGTCTAACTTTTCGAGAAGGGAGGCAGGTGGCCGACTTATTTTCCAAGTTTATAACTATCAAATCACTTATATCATACATCTTCATTGATGCATCGGGATAGGCCGTTAGTGATGTTTCCTTTGAGTTCACGTGGGCGGAGTTCGGGTCTTACAACATCAGGCCACCTCGCCCAAATGACCGAGTTGGCATTGATCTTACGCCAACTCCCATCCCGGCAGCTAAACTGCGTATCTTTCACACAACGCAAATGACTGCAGAAATGGCTCTATTTATGGGCATCGCTTTTAAATTTTGGCAACAAGTAATCAAAGCTTGACTTCTTTGATGACTGCTTAAGCCCTACTTTAAAATTGGGAGTCAATTTTGTTCTTATTTTCTCGGCCGCAATGATGTCGTTATTCGGCTATTTGTTCAATCCGGTAGGTAGTATTTTTTGTATCCCAGTTTTTTTGTTTATATCCCAAGCCTCTTGTCCCTCTGGCCACTGTACTGACCATAGCTTTGTTAAATCAGATCTTGTTTAATGGCAGATCAGTTTTCCTGATTTATTCAATGCCAAATCCATCCGTTTAGAAAAATAAACAACTCTTAGTTGGGGTATTTTTTTTAATACTATTTGTATACCTAGTTGAATCGATGTCATTTGAATACTATAATTATATACCTTACGAGTTTTTCACACCAACGTTAGCTAGGGTCTATGACGGGTATCTAACTGACCAAAAGTCTCCCCAAGTCTCCAGGAGTCTTCTGAGTAATCTGCTCGATCTCATCAATGCTGTATTATGCAGGATTTCGCTTACTCCTCTTCCAGGCCCCTTTCCAAACTTTTAAGGACTGTTTCAAAGGTGCAAATTACAAAAAGTATCACTATCTTTTAGTTCTCCGTCAAAGTCTAAGTTATTGTCTCTTTTTAACTGGCTACGATTTTTACCCTGTGGTGCACTGTGACGGCAAAATCCCCTGTACGACAAGTTCACGTTTTTTTTGTTTTGTTTTTTGATTGATTAGCACGAGGTCTGGTCTTCAGGTCGGGATAAGGTGATTCGGTTTTATCTGAAAATCTTTGAGAAATTTTGTGCGCTTTATTTTCTATGACGGGTTCTGGTTTGTGCATATACCGTTCGGTAGTTTAGTCAAATTTCAGTTGCTTGCACAATTCTTTGTTGAGTAACTTCTCCATCAAATCGTGCCTCAGCGTCTCATCAACCGAAAAAGGCATCGACACACAACTAACGAAAGCATGGACAGCTATCGATAGGCTCTTGATCATATAGAAATCAGACTTGACCGATAAAATGAAACGCAGTTTTTTCCAGGCAGCGGTCGTATCGATACTGCTATATGGATGCACTACATGGACGCTAACTAAACGGCTGAAGAAGAAGCTAGACGGCAATTACACAAAAATGTTGAGAGCAATATTGAATAAGTCCTGGCGGCAACACCCCACAAGACACAAACTATACGGCCACCTGCCTCCCATCACGAAAACTATCCAAGTTAGACAAACCAGACAGGCAGGACACTGCTGGAGAAGCAACGACGAACTCATCAGCGATATACTCCTATGGATCCCGCATATGGCCAAGCAAAAGCAGGACGACCAGCTCGAACATACATCGAGCAGCTCTGTGAGGATACGGGATGTAGCCCTAAAGACCTGCCGGAGGCGATGAACGATAGAGAGAAGTGGCAAGAGAGGGTCAGGATATCCGTGCTGCGGCACGACATAATGATGATGATGATGATCTTGTATGTGATATATCGTTTTGTCTTCATCACCACATCGCCTACAAATATTACTCTGTGGTGTACTATTAATTGTAACTTTAATGTAATTGGTCCTTAAGGAGTTGTTCCGAGCTGCTGTTACATATCCATATACATGAATATGGCCATGTGCAAAATGCACATACAATGTTGGCAACATATACACATAACGTAGAACACATAAAGAACATAGGAATCTCGAAATTCGAAAACACGTAACGACTTCTTGTTCTGGTACGAAACCTTTTTATTAACTTTGAGTTAAAGGTTTCGACATAAGGAGAAGAGACACAATCTAGCTATGCCGTCTTATTCATTTAGCCTCTATCTCGTGCAGCCCCCATGGCGCGCAAAACTGTCTCGCCCCGCACGCGCGTTACCACCAACATCAAGGTTTGCACCTAACTAACCCATATGCTGAGCCAAAAGGTTCTCAGCCTAACTAAACTCAAAGGCATGAACCGAAATCCCTTGGACATTACGTTATACTGCTTTTAGAAGATACTATTTACTAACCCCTCCGCTCGGGCAGGATATGACATAAGGTCAATTTTTAAGCGGAGTTTAACAGGTTTGAATTCAGAGTTTTCCTTCTCCTAGACTAGTTGCCTATCCAAGGCTGAAGAACTTAGTCTGTCCTACAATTTACCCATAGCTGGAGAGAGAATAATTGGATTCATACCTTTCCCAAGGGTATTAGTGCTATGTGAAATGTAATCAGTCTCGTCCAGGATTTGAACTCGTATCGCCGTGTTCATTTCCGACGGCGATAATGACTACACCTCGGGCACCTCCAACAGCACCTTTTAGAAGATATTCATTTTTTCTTCAAATTTTCTCCTTTTATAATCATGTCTAAATATTCTTGTGTGAGATTTCGTCAGTTTATCGCTTGAAAAAGTTATGGATTTATTTTCCTTCTTATTTCTTTTTTCGAGTTTTTGTTGTTGTTGTTTTGTTTATCTTTACGTGATCAGTGCTCTTACTGACTGTTGTAATCAGTCTTTCTTTGTTCTTTTTATTCGAGTCCTCGAATTGATTCAACGACATCGATCACATGAATGGTCTAGATGGTCATGAGTTTTCTTCTCGCTTCTGCTGCCCAGTCGGCTAGGAGCTGTAGAATACACTGACTGCATCTCTGGAGAGGAGTAACATTCCCCCAGCGAGTGACCCAGTTGGCTGGGGCTGTAGAATACATAAACTGTTTTTCTGCAGATGGATAAGACCACCTCTTACAACGAGTTTCCAGCATATGACACGAAACAATCTGATGGTGAGGTTCCAGAAATACTGGTGCTTTGGAGAATGTGGTCTACTCCTTCATTGCTATCGCTCCCAGGATACTCTCTGGCCCGAAGTTATAGCACTTGATAGGATCTTATCTATGAGTCAAATAAAACTAAATTGTGCACTTATGCTAAACTGAATTGCTTGAAATAGGACTGTTTTCACATTTAACTTGCATATTAATGCTAAACCGAATTGTTTGAAATAAAACTTTTTTTTTACATTTAACTCCGTATATTGCTCAATCGGCTGGGGCTCTAGAGTACAACAACTGCTTCTCTGCATCGGGTTAAGATTCCCCCCACCCAACTAATGTCATGGTTATGACACTAAACAATCTGATGGCGATTATCCATTATTGATGGCATTTTGGGGAATGTTGAGTATCCCTTCATTGCCATCGCTCCCTGGTCCATTCTGGCAACTAGCAACGTTCTATCTATGTGTCAAATAGAACTAAAGTGTTCATATGCTAAACTGAATAGTTTAAATTGGAACCGTCTTTGATATTGAAACTGTGTACTTATGCTAAACTGATTTGCATTAAATAGAAAGGTTTATATGTATTAACATTGATTTGGTATCAATAACCTACAATGGTCGATGTGCCATAAAACCAAACCAAACCAAACCAAAGAAAAATTCCTACTTCTTTTCTTCACACATGCAGCCTTACTACATGCTCTCTCATGCTAAGTGCATCGTCATTAACTTTCTTGTCCTCTGGTCCATTTCTCCGGGTTCGTCTTTGATTAATTTCAAGACTGTTCCCGAGTATCTTACAAGAGAGATGGATCTTTGATGAGATTTCGGCAGTAGGGCTTGATTTTGAGAAGTTTTCTTGTTCATCTGATGTACTCTATTTTATTTTATTTTTCATCTCTGCTCGTGTGATGCTGTCCATTTCCAGTCTTCCTAAGTACTTGTAATTTTCCTTTTCTCCATTCGTTATTCTTATTCTTATTATTAACTAGCATATTTCAAATTCTTCTGCTTATTATCAGGTTTTCGCTCATCATTTCTTCTATTTTTTGTTTGTTTTACTTCGAATTTCTTTTTTTTTCTTTTCAAGTAAAGAAAGAAAGAAAAAAGAAAGAAAAAAAACCAAATTGAAGAATAAAATGAAAGTTATAGAAGAAAAGATTAAAATTGAAGAATAGAAATCGGCAATGAAAAAGAAAAAAAATGACGAAAAAAGTAGAAAAAAGATAAGGTAGATAGATAGAGAGAGAGACAGAGAGAGAGAGAGAGAGAGAGAGAGAGAGGCAGAGACAGAGAAAGCGAGACCAAGGGGTTAAATAGTGTATTTTTCTTAGTGATTATCCCTAAAACATAATCTACATAGAATTTCTAAAATGCTCTATATATATATATATATATATACGCAGACAGGTTATTTAAAAATTTACTTAGGTTTATCGATTGATTTTTTAGGTAACGACATCTCCGCAAAAAGAAAAATTATTTTAATTAGTTACACATTTGAAACTTTTTCAAAACATCTGCGTATCGAATATTTTAGTCGTTGAGAAAAAGTTCAAAACCCATTCATACGCGAATGCCAATCCTCTGGCATTCATAAGTCTATCAGTGACTATCAGTTTAAAACCATCAAGTACTGCTAGCGCGAAAAACTCGAAAAAAGCAAAATAGAACAAAAGCAAAAACTAGGGAACCGAAATGGGAAGAAAAACTAACCGAATGGATGTTTCAAGAAACAAACTGGTGGAATCTCATTAGAGAAAACTTGGACATGGCTACGAAAGGGAAACCTAAAGAAAGAAACTCATTCTTTGCTGAGAACAGCTCAAAAACACCCTGAGGACTAATTATTTTAATGCCAAAATTGATAAAGTGCAAGACAAAGTAGATGAAGATTATGTACTGACAATAACGTAACGATAAATCACATTATGAGGTAATGAAGCAAACTATCGCGGAATGAGTCTAATACTAGTCATGACTTGTTGGCGAAAGTGATACAATGGAAATTATGCAAAAAATTGAAATTTGACCAGACTTCCAAATGGTATATACATATTGTTTGTACTAGAGAATGAGATGTTTAAAATCCTCGGGGACTTTGAGATACAAACCGATCACCTGATCCCAGCCAGGCGTCCACACCTAATGCTAATTAACAAAACCTGCAGTTAGGTGGATTTTACCGACCCGGCGCACCACAGTGTGAAAATCAAATAAAACTGAAAGAGAAATAAGTTCTGAAACCTTACCAGGGAACAAAAGAAAACAAAAAAAAACAGTGGAACATGAGAGTATCGGTGATAGCAATTGTAATTTGAGCGCTTGGAATGGTCCGTAAAAGCGTGGGATGGAGCCTGAAAGAGTTGGAAATCGGGGGACGAATCGTGACCATCCAGACTACAACATTTTTAAGAAAGGGTTTTGGAGATCAAGGAGGCTTACTGTCACTCAGAACCCCGAGAAAAACCCTCAGCTAACACTGTTGCGGAAAACCCAAATTAATCATAATCATAGTATCAGCTTGAAAACGGAAAAGAATCCTTCAATGCTGAGTAGACTTGTTATCACTTGAGTTTTTGAGAAAGTGTAACATATTGACCTTCAACCGAGCCGTCAATCAAGAGATGCACCTGTGTAACAGCGAAACAGGTGCATCCGGTCGAAGATATCGGAATATCACCTTGACCTGTGGATGTGGTTGAATTCGGGGCAGATGCGTACGCCCACAGAAAGCAGGTGGACGTTAGACAATAATATAACCAGGTGCCACAGATAGCTGGGGGCTGTCAGTCAGTCAGCCGGTGAGAGAGTTCGAGTTGCATTTACAGTTGGAGTCAGTTGGGGACAAGTGGCCGGAGTGAGAACCAGCTCCAGACGAAGGGCTTGGGCCCTCAGTGACCTGCGGTTGAGCAGCCCAGCCAGAATGTAAAAGAAGTGCTGCTATGTTCAGAAGAACTTTGGGTCAATATGTAGCAATGTGTTCCTGTCTCCAACTCACCTCTCATACACAACCAACATCAACCCTTTCGAATAAAGTGTGAGAGGTATATTTTTATAAAGAAGCGTGTCGGTTTCGTTCATTGAAGTCGTCATTATGTTTGACTATGTTTCTGCATATATTATGTATATATAAATGTATGTTTGTGACGATAAAAAAAAAGTTACTTCACAACAGACCATGTTATTCGTACATTAGAGTTCTGCGATGTGTGTTATGCATCTTTAAGAAATTAAAAAAATACATAGTATATGTTGTGATGAGTTTGCACACTAGTTTTAACAAAACAGTATTCATAAATCATTACTTTTGGGGGCGGTCCTCGTGGTGTAATGGTTAAAGTGAGTTCGTTCACTTTTAGGCAAATACTTTTGGGACAGGTATGAACCCCACTTATCCTCCCAGCTATGGGTTAAATAGTATCACTACTGTTCTTCTAGGAGAATAGTTTTGGCATTAAATAACCTACAAAGGTTGATATGCGATTTAACAAAGAAACTTCTTTACTTTTTCTTATTGATTTATTATATTATCGGTTAATGTTCAAAAGTATTAAAATCAATTCTATGTTTAATTTTATAAAGAAATCAATTAGAATCAAATCAAAATAACCGTAATCTTTTTAGATGCATTCTTATTTAGTTTTATTAGTCTTTTTAATTCAATATATTTTATATAAAAATCAATTAAAATCAAATGAAAATACTGTCATATTTTATTCCTATTTAGCTTTTTGTGTCTCAATTTTGATAAAATATTTTATTGCATTAACAGTCAATTACTTGCAGCCGGATGGCTCATATTTCTGCTAGTACATATATAATTAGGAAACAGAATTAGAATGTTAAAATTCGCTGTATGCCGTGTAACCATACGGTAAGTCTTATTTGATGTGTAGTGAAAAAAAAATGTTTATTCTTAAATCGGTTGTACACATCATACTATCTTTTTCAACAAAAGAAATAAAGAAATAAATAAAGAAAGAAAGAAAGAAAGAAAGAAAGAAAGAAAAATGATAATGCAAAAGAAATAAAGAAAGAAAGAATTAAAGAAAGAAAGAATAAAAGAAAGAAAGAAAAATGATAATGCAAAAAAAGAAAGAATGAAAGAAAAAAAGTAAAAAAGAAAATGATAAGGCAAAAGAAAGAACGAAAGAGAGAAAGAAAGAAAAATAATGCAAAAAAAGAAAGAAAAAAAATGATAATGGAAAAGAAAGAAAGAAAGAAGATGATAATACAATAGAAAGAAAGAAAGAAAGAAAGAAAGAAAGAAAGAAAGAAAGAAAGAAAGAAAGATGATAATGCAATAGAAAGAAAGAAAGAAAGAAAAATGATAATACAAAAGAAAGAAAGAAAGAAATAATTAAAGAAAGAAAGAATAAAAGAAAGAAAGAAAAATGATAATGCAAAAAAAAAAGAAAAAAAGAAAAAAAGAAAATGATAATGCAAAAGAAAGAAAGAAAGAAAGAAAGAAAATGATAATGCAAAAGAAAGAAAGAAAGAAAAAAAGAAAATGATAAGGCAAAAGAAAGAACGAAAGAGAGAAAGAAAGAAAAATAATATTGCAAAAAAAGAAAGAAAGAAAAATGATAATGGAAAAGAAAGAAAGAAAGAAAGAAAGAAAGAAAGAAAGAAAGAAGATGATAATGCAATAGAAAGAAAGAAAGAAAGAAAGAAAGATGATAATGCAATAGAAAGAAAGAAAGAAAGAAAGAAAAATGATAATGCAGAAGAAATAAAGAAAGAAAGAATTAAAGAAAGAAAGAATAAAAGAAAGAAAGAAAAATGATAATGCAAAAGAAAGAAAGAAAGAAAGAAAGAAAGAAAACAGAAAGAAAGAATCTACGATAAATCAAAGAAAGAAAGAAAGTAAGAAAGAAAACCGCGAACAAAAAGTACAAAAGAAAAATTACCTTTAAAATAGAAGAAAAAAAGAAAAACCCAATAAGAATACATTTGCCAGATTTGCAGTAGGAATTTCCAGTTTATGTCAATGAAAGAATTCCAAAAAAGAAAATGATTAAGTAAGTTAAGATTATAAAAAAAAAGTGAGAATAAACAAAGAAAAAGAAAAGATGATTACACGTGAAAAAAGAAAAACAGGAAAAGAAAAAAGTCAATGTTAAAACAAAAATAAATGTTATACAACGTAAACAATGAAATAGAACGTAATATAAATGATTTGCCAAAAGGGAAAAAATGATAAAAAAATATATATATATACAGACGAAAAAAAGGTGGGGGGCGGGACAAAAGAAAGAAAAATATAAACCGAAAAAAAAATCACGCCTAAAAAAACCCAGGAAATTGTCAGTGAAAATATAATAAGCAGAACAGTTAAATCTATGGAACTGCGTATAAATTTGTACATTTTTATGTAGGTCTGTCATATCTTCTTGCCCACCTCCCAAAAAAGGTTCGTGGATCTGCATTTTCTCGGAAGGACGTGGTATTGACTTGACCTGCGGCTCTAATAAAGTTTTTTATTTGTCCAAGTAGACCTCTGGAGATATCTGAGGTCATTGGACGTCATTACATAGAAAAAATATCATTTCTGGATAAATACTTTATTGAATGATTGATTAATTGATTGATTCATATTAACGGTATATAAACTCATCTAATGTTATTTAAAGCCTAGAAGTTAGGGAATCGCGTTGAATGTACGTGGTGCTTTCAAGAGGTTTCCCGACTTTTTTGTACAGGCCATTAAAATTGTCGTAAACCCTTGAAAATTCAGTATCTTATTGCTATACGTCTTGTGAGGTCACTGATCAATTTTTATGATTTCACGTTCAAATGAACAGCTACAGTAGGAATTGGAATACACCCTACTAAAGCCTGATTGTCACAGCTTATCAATTTCCAAAACGCAATCTGGACGTGAGGACACGTTAGAAGAACGATATGCAATAAAATTGCTTTTTAAACTTTGAAAAAATGCCACAGAAACGTATGGAATGCTTCAGACAGCTTTTCGACCATCTTGCATTAATCAAGCATCAGTTTTTAAGTGGCATAAGAGATTCAAGGAAGGCACCGAATCTGTGAGGGATGATGAGAGGTGTGGGAGGAGTAAGGAAGTCAATAAACCAGAGCTGATTGGCCAAAGAGTTAGGGTTAGGGTTACTATGTTGAGGTTTTAAGGGAGTTCAGGAAGAGATTACGCCGGAAGAGACCAGCACTCTTCAAATCGGCTCAGTGTCATTTCCACCAGAACAATGCGCCAGTCCACAACTCTATCCTGTGATACACAACTCTATCCTGTGATACACAGACTATTTGACCAAGATGGGCATCAAGACAGTTCGTCACCCTCCCTATAGTCCAGACCGGGCTCCCTGTGTCTTTTGGTTATTCCCTAAGCTCAGAGGCTGTTGTTATGAGAAAATTGGGGAGATGAAAAAGGCTATGACGAATGTCATTGACACCATCATACAAGAGGACTTCCATGGGTCCTTTGAGAAGTTGTTGTAACGGTACAACAAGTGCTTTGCAGCCGGAGGAGAGTACTTCTAAGGAGACTAGTGTTTCTTGTGTGTACGATCAGTAAAAGTGTCCATACGAAAAAAGTCTGGAAAATTGTTTAATGATCCTCATACCTGAAATGCTTTCCAAGTGCTTGGACTTTTCAAAGGTCGGGATGAATTGAAAATAAGAGCATGAATGGAGACCATCTAAACTACTGTATTGTTAAGATTGGCTTGAATACTCACATTAGTCCTGTGTTCTTCAGGAGACTTGATATCAATCATCCTTCTGTGAAAGACCACAAATCTGTAATATGATTTTTATAGCTGAATATTCTGCCGGTTATAGTAAATTTGTTATTATCTCTATGTTTTAGTATTTGTACTCTTAATTTTCCTTTGGTCATTTTCAGAATTTTATTTCATCTAATTATACCATCAGTAAAAATGCCCATACAAAAAAAGTCTGGAAACTTATTTAATGATCCTCGTATATTCATATTTACAGAATTTGTGTAGTGAACATCGCCGTGGAGCAGTGGCTAATATACGGAACTGCTACATCCTCGGGTGCAGGGCAAATCCCTGTGCCGTAATTGTTAAATTGCTAGACTGTAGCCTCGAAGTATGCAAGTTTGATTTCTAATAGCGCTATTCTGTTCACTTTTAGACTGATAGCTTTGAGAAGGTATGAATGACTTCATTTCCCCCCACTATAGGTTAAATAGCATCATTGCTCTTCTCTTTCTCGAAGGATGGATATGGCATAAAAAAAAAACCCATGAAGGTTGATATGCCATTAATCAAAAAACTGTAGTGAGTTCTCAATCCAATCTCGCTATATCGTTTACTTTCAAAATAATACCCTGGTGAAAGGTATGAAGCCTCTTATCATCTCAATTAATGGTTAAATGGTACTACAAAAATTTTTCAATTCGTAAATTGAATTATCAAAACCAGAAAATCCTGTAAGTACTGCGCACAACATACGGAACCACTGGACAGCTGTTTCGACCTTATTAGGTCTCATCAGTAGTCTATTCCGTGATATCTTCCACTGGAGATCGAACCATCGATTACAGAATGCAGAGCCAAAATTCTACCACTGAGCAACCGGTCTATATTTCACACAACCGATGCCAAATTAATCAGTCTTTGCTTGGCATCCCCTGTTTGCGATGTGGACCAGTACCCCAGTGGTAGAGTTTCAGCTCTGTGGTCGCTGGTTCGATCTCCAATGGGGGAGATTAGGATATACACTGCTGATGAAACCTAATAAGGTCAAAAAAGCTGTCCAGTTGTTCCGTGTGTCACGCACAGGGCTCGTCGGATTTTTTGGTCATAATAATTCTATTTATATTATAATTCATCGAAAAAAAAATGCACATCTCTTTCTATTTGATTAGGTTTTATGGCATATCAACCATTGTTGGTTATTTAATGCCAAATCCTACCTTTACGTATATATTTGATATATGATATCACACAGTTCTATTCCTAAAAATTCAATTTAGCATAAGCCAATAAAGTTAAATGGCTCCCGGTATTGGTATGTATCACTAAACGTATTGGTATGTATCAATTAAACGTCAGTCATTTGTTTACTCACTGTCAAACGATCAAGCAGTTATCCGTCTCACAATTCAATTTACCATAAGTTATTTTTTTGAATGTCAATAGTTCTATTTGACCGATTCAGAGAGCACTTTCAGCTGCTACCACTCCGGGTCAGAGTGCACCTGAGAGCGATGTCAATGAGGCATAACCAAAGCCCCAGCATAAAATTGTTTAATGTCATATCTCGGACACTCGTTGGATGAGTCTTATCCCTCTGCAGAGAAACAGTTGGTGTATTCTACTATTTACCAACCCCTCCGCTCGGGCAGGATATGACACAAGGTCAATTTTTAAGCGGAGTTTAACAGGTTTCAATTCAGAGTTTTCCTTCTCCTAGACTAGTTGCCTCACCAAGGCTGAAGAACCTAGTCTGTCTTACTATTTACCCATAGCTGAAGGGAGAATAATTGGATTCATACCTTTCCCAAGGGTATTAGTGCTATGTGAAATGCAATCAGTCTCGTCCAGGATTAGAACTCGTATCGCCGTGTTCATTTCCTACGGCGATAACGACTTCACCACGGGCACCTCCAATTGGTGTATTCTACAGCCCCAACCGACTGGACTGAATTATTTGTACTGTTATTTTAAAAGAGTTTTTTGTTCGATTTTGCTCACTGTCCCATGAAATACAAATAATTGCTAATCTATTTTACCCCAAGATTAGATCCTAACTGGTACTACCAACAGGGTCAGAGAGGACCTTCGAATAATGGCAATGAAAAATTACTTCTAACTCAGCAGATCTCCAGAATAAGTGCCTTACCACGAGAGGCAGTGTGTTAATCTTACTAGGACACTCCTGTTGCAGCAGATACAGTCAGCATATTTTAAACTCCAGGGGATATTGAATGAAAAATGAATTTTTTAAAATAAATGATGTGACGAAAGAGGTTTGTTTTCTTTGGTTTCTTTTGTTTTAATGGCATATCAACATTCGTGGGTTATTTAATGCCAAAGCTATTCTCCTAGAAGAACAGTGGTGTACTATTTAACCCATAGCTGGGAGGATAAGGGGTTCATACTTTTCCCAAGGGTAGTTGTCCGAAAGTGAACGTAATAGCGCGACTGGAGTTCGAACTCGCGTGCGACGATTTCCCAGTCCATCGCTTTAACCATTACACCACAAGGACACCCCCCGGCGAAAGAAGTCATTTCCTTGCTATTCACCCGAACCGGCTGATTTGCTTTGGTATGATTTAGTTCCATTCTTTTTATTGGCATGTCAACTTCCATTGGTAACTTAAAGTCAAAACCATCTTTGTAGAAGAATATTTTGGTTTACTTATATAATCTTTATAACTCTCTATCCAAAGAATCAAACTGAAGATGATCAACGCCAATAAATACATATAATATAAAGCTATAATTTTTTTTTCTTATGAAAAGTTAATTTGTTCACGACGAAAGAAATTAGGATTCCATTATTTCTTGTGGGACAAGACAAATAACCCTGGTTTACAAAAATTTTTTTTTTTCTGAGGCAAGAATGGGAATAGGTGTTTTTTTTTTGTTAATTTGGGTATGCTGAATTCAAATTTATAAATAGTTTTGCTCTCTCACCTCTAGTTTTCTGGCTTTTAAATAGTTTCATTTTAGTATAAACAGATAATATATGTGAGTATTTCAAGAGTTGCAGCACCTTATAACAGATAAAACAGGATAAAGAACACTGGTTGAATCAATATACTTGGATAACACAATTACACAATTCATAATACCACAGACAGTCAAAAGTGAGATTTCGTAGAAGATCTGGTGTATTTTACCTCCGGGATGTCACGCAAGAGCATCCAGCAGAGTCTCCCATCATGCCGGGGTTCCATTTGCCTTGATAGTTGCTCTCCATCTTCGTAATGTCTTGGTGGAATCTTTCTCCATGCTCATCACTCACTGTTCCAAGGTTTGGCGGGAAGAAGTTGAGGTGGGAATGGAGAAAATGAATCTTGAGTGCCATCGGCACCCCATATCCTCGTAAGACTTTAGCAACTTCACGATACAGGCTTGGTAATCTGGTACGCATGTGTTACCAAGAAAGACACTACAGACTGACTTGAATGCTTCCCATGCTCTCAGTTCCTTTAAGTTGAGAAGCTCCTCAAAATCAATATCCTTCAGCACTTCTCGGATTTGAGGTCCGACAAAGATGACCTCTTTGAGCTTAGCAGCACTAAGACCGGGGAACACAGTAGACAAGTGTTAGAAGGCAGCACCATTTTTGAGCAACGCCTTCACGAAATTCTTCATCAAACCAAGCTTTATGTGAAGAGGAGGAAGAAGCACCTTATTCATGTCCACCCGAGGATTCTCTTTGAGGCTGTGTTCGCCAGGAACAAAAGTGCTTCTAGACCCCCAGTCTTTCTGCTTGACTATCCCAGAGACAGAGAAAACAACAGTAGTCTGTGAATCCCGCTTGCATACCCATAAGAAGACCAATGGCCTTATTTGTTCCGATTGCTGAAACTGGGGATACTTACATCATCCAGGACAAGGTTCCACTGTTTAAGCCGAGAAGCCAAGAGCTCTGACTGCTTTTTTGACAGATACAAATCACGAGCAAGATCATTCAGTTCTTCTTGCGTGATCCAGTGTGGCTCATTGCCACTTGTTCCTGAATATGTAGACTCAATATGTTCCAAAGATATTAATTCGCAGAATCCTCCCTTGAAGGCATTTCTTCATCTGATGAGGAAAGAAGATCCTTATTTACTGGAGGTGTGGCTACAGAAAATTCATCTGAATGGCGAAAGGGTCTCATAGCAGATCGAAGGTTGGTATATTTGATCTCTTTCCTAGAAGAGGCATTGAAACCAGTTATATTAGTTAAACAAAAATAACAATCATCTGCGTGGTTTCGTGGCTCTCTCCAAACCATCGGCAAAGTTGAAAGCCGCTTTCTTGCCATTAAACCATGCATTTAGACCATTGTAGCAGGGTTTACAACGGATGTGTGGAGCACCAATTTTACAGTCAAAATAGTGAAAGTAGGCGGTTCTGATGGGGGAAGTGATGTGCAACTGTTGTGAAGTCCCAACACGTAGCAGAAAGAATTGGCCTTGTTGAGGCATCGTCGACATTTTGTCGTGCTTGAAGCCATTGGAGAATCTGAAAATATAACAAAGTAAAACTAAGTGTGCATTTGAAAATGTAATACTAATATTTAGTAACCCAATAGATATGTAAAACGATAGTTGAGGGACACGAACCCCCTGCGCCGCCTGCGAGACAACCTCTTCCAATGACTGCCAGAGTGTGGACTGAGACCTCCTGCCTTAACTGTCAAAATCTGTCTTGATATATATATATATATATATATATATATAATGTAATGCTATAACTTACATTTAGTGCATAACTAAAAGAATAAGCCATAAGTCTGACAATATTAGAATTAACCCTGAATTCATATACGTGTTTATGTACCGTATATGCACAAAAAGCAGACTATGCATATCTAAAAAAGTAGAGGTAATGAGTAAAAACAGATTTCAAATTTGAATTCAGCACCCTCAAATTAGGTAAAAACGGGTATTTTTGTGCTTGCCCCAATTTCTTTGTAAACCAGTGTAATCGAACATTCTTCACCATTGAATATCAGGAGCTAAAAATGAAATTGCATCACATTTAAAGCCCAAAATAACATATCTATCTATCTATCTATCTATCTACACACATATTAGTTTTATTCTTATTCTATTATTCTGTCGGTGTGAAATAAACAGATAATGCAATTTGTAAATTAACAATAATTATATAACACAAACGGATATCTGGAAAAAAATTACGTAAAAGAAGGATGAAAACCATGCGTACTGCTTGAAAACAATCAACAAATATCACGTGGCCTCATCAAAAGAAAAAAAAAGTCCGACATTATACCTTAAGCTAAAACGTATGAGTGCTCAATGAATTAAGTATCGCAAAATACCCTAATGATATGGTTAGATGAAACCTAGGTACTATTTACCGACCCCTCCGCTCGGGCAGGATATGACACAAGGTCAATTTTTAAGCGGAGTTTAACAGGTTTTGAATTCAGAGTTTTCCTTCTCCTAGACTAGTTGCCTCACCAAGGCTGAAGAACCTAGTCCGTCCTACTATTTACCCATAGCTGGAGGGAGAATAAGGGGGTTCATACCTTTCCCAAGGGTATTTGCCCGAAAGTGAACGTAATAGCGCGACTGGAGTACGAACTCGCGTACTACGATTCCGCAGTTCATCGCTTTAACCATTACACCACGAGGACACCCCTAGATGAAACCTAGGTAGATTACTTCTGTCTCTATAGGGAGTCGTGTATATACATATATATAATTTTAAAAAAGTGAACTTTCAACATCGTGTTCATTTATTAAAAAAGTCTCTGACATGAAGTTTTACTTTGAAATTAATTAGATTCAAATAAATATTATTTTGCATTGCAATAGCCCTCTAAATTAATTCAATGCTATAAAATAGAATAATTTGTGCAATGCTTCAAACAAATTACAAAATACTATATATATATATATATATATATATATATATATCACAAAGAAATGCAACTAAGAAAACAATCGCATAAAAATGTGTTCGATGCTGTTATACTTGTCCATGCATCAAACTTAAAATATCATATTAATTATTTGCAGTAGATGTCCGTTACTGAATTTTTTTTTCAGTGTGCATAGTCATCAGAGGCAGTGTGAGAAAAAAGGGTTGTCAACCGTATTTCGAGTGTAGGATATAACATACATGAGACATTCATACGAACATATATAACGTAATTGAACAGCTCGTAGAAACCTGAATAAACAGATAAAAGAATAAATTGACAAAGCAGATGCTCTCGAAACGGCAGGGCCGTAGTTCTTGTTCAAGATAAAAATGACTAAGGAAAACTGGAGGTCCGAAATTCTTGTACGTAAGGGCGTAAGCGAGAGGAAGCGGATATCCCTCGCGCCGACACCAAGCGGAAGTGAGTGGACGACTCGTCGCCTTTCGGGAGTTAATGGCGAGAGGTGATTAGGTAAAGATGTCAGCTGAACACCAGCGACGAAGATGTAAAGAGACGAAAGTTTACGAGCTCCAAATTTTGGGAGCGCCCCAAAGGGAGTGTTAGATAGAACGGAGAAGCATGTTAGAGCAGGGAAAAAACCCAAGGTCTGTATCGGCTCTCCTTTTCCCACCGTCATACGTTGTTTATTTTTGTCTAGTTGACGTTTAGTTTTTTTTTTATAATTTCTTTCTCCCGGCGACTACTTACTACATAGTAGTAAATAAACCTTTCAAAAGATTAAGAGAGTTTTCGCGTTCATCAACTTGCTACAATCGCAGGGTCACAACGAGATAAAAAATCTCTTTAGTACGGAAATGCCACACAGGCATATATATATATATATATATATAAAGAGCGAAACAGAGAGAATGAAGCCGTCCGAATGAAGATGAATAAATAAAGTATTTATCGGTAAATGACATCGGCGATTAACACTCGAACTCTTACCTATCAATTCGCGTCTTTTTTTAAGTACTCAGTCTTCAGCACGACTATAACTCCACTTATAAATATGTTTAATTATCTACTTTTCTGACATTACCGTCTGAAGACTGAGCACGCCATATAAAACTTAAATTAACAGACTTCTTTTGCTCTTTTAGGAAATATATACATTTTTTATATATTATCATCATGTAGCGTTGACAGCGTGGATTTCCCTGACTCCCTATCTCCCTCTATCCGCATTAACGATCCCTCCCGGCAGATCCTGCAAATTATTTCCTGTGTCCGCACATAGCTGATGCAAATAAGTTCTGGCTGGTCGGCCAACACCGGCCTGTCCACATGTAGGGGTCCATAGAAAAATACCACTAATGAATTCACCGTCCTTGTTTATCCATCAAGGTTCTTCTTGGCTTGTTCGTCTTATTGGATATTTTTTGAGATGGGAGGTAACTGACCGTACAGGCTGTATATACATTTTCATATTAGTTTCATTATCATATTATTTTCCTATTTATTTTAGTTAAAATTTTTCAATGTTATAGACATTGAAAATGAATGATATCTAATTATGTCCATTTCAATTTTAGAATATTTCATGAGAAATAATAAAATTCTCGTAGAATATATTTGGGTTAGAAGAAAATTATCTATTTTATCAAAAGAATTGTTAGAATGTCATTATATATATATATATATATATATACATTTCATCAAAATCTGTTGTTTTTCTTTTCGGGCAGCGCCGAGTACCCTTGCTAGTTTGAAATGAGAGAAAGGAAAACAATAAGAGAAAAGCGAAGGGAGTTAAGACAAGAACGAGAGGTAGGGAAACGATGAAGAATGATGGGAGTATTAAAATGGTAATAAGAAAATGAACGAAAATTATACGGAGAGAAAGAAAAAGAAGAATGAGAAGAAAGGATAAAAACCAAGAAAAAAAAAAAAATGGACGAAGGAAGCAAGAAAAGGCGGGAACGTAGTCTTGGCCCATGCACATCAGCTGCCGGGCATTGGAATAACAATGTGAAACCAACTGACAGTAAAGCTCACAGCGACAGACGGACAGACAGACGATAAGAATGGACACATAAACAATGCTGGGTTGGTGAGGCGAGGGTATGTGTATTGGTTCGGCTTATCGAGTGGACAGACAAGCATTCATCGCCATAATTGTATCGCGCTACTTTTGCCTCTGGTGATCAGTGAATGGAACATTGTGAGTAAATAACTGGGATAATCTTGCAGCAAAATAGGAGTCCCTTGCCGAGATTTGGTGAGATAAGGAAAAATGTGTAGTAGGGTAGTGCGTCACTGACCGCTGGGATAGGGGTTTCCAGTGTAGTAACTTCGTCGATTGATGTTGTATAATTCTAATCAGTAAAGATTAGTACGAGTGAAAAAAATAACGAGGGTTGTGGGATTGAAATATCTACATGTATGTAATTATTTGCGCGTTCATTCCAAGGCGTTCATTGTACCACCACAAACGTATGCGTAAATATATATATATATATATATATATATATATATATATATATATATATATATATATATATATTGAAGAACCCTTATAGATAGATAGATAGATTAGTAAAGTCTGGTTAAAGATCACAGAACACTCTCTTTTTTATCTTGTTTTTTTCTCTAAGTTTTTTTTTTTTTTTTTTTTTTGTCAGGGTCCAATTGATAAAGAAGATGCCTGGGGTTCTGTTTCCATCCACTTTTGATCATATCGATCGATTATTTTCGGGACGATTATTTCTCAATTTATCATTGTTTGTCTGTTTGTTCTTTTTTTTTTTTTTTTTTTTTTTTTTTGTAGAAATTGTTTGTTTTTGCTTTGGGTGCGAAACTGTGAAATTTATTTATTTGTTAGCGTTTATTATTGAAGATCTTTAATATTTGAGTTCCGGTGTTGGATTATATTTTAATTATATTTAATTTCTTCTTTACTTTTAATTTAAATGAGTTCAAAGATTTATTGGCGTTTTTTTTTTGTTTTGTTTTTTGTGCGTGTTTTGTTTGTTTTCGTTTTTGGGTATTTTTATATATGATCTTAATGAAAGTTTTTCTTCTTTCTGCTGATGATATTGGATCCAAATAATTAGTTTTTGTTGTAGGTGCTTTTGTTGTTAGATAAAACTAATATAAGATTGGTTAGATTTGCTTTTATGACATATCAACCTATCAACCATTGTTTGTTAATGCTGAATCCTGTTTAACATATATATTACATATATGATTTGTAAACACATTTTGTAAATACACATTGTTTAATGATCAAACAGTTCTATTTTTAACAATTTAATTGAGCATAGGTGAACGAAATTGAATAGTTGCAAGCATCAAAACCAATTTAATTAAAAATCAGTCATTTGTTTACGTACTGTTAAATGAACAAACAGTCCTGTTTCTAACAATTCAATTTAGCGTAAGGTTTTTTTTTCACGCAGCTAAATATCAAACAGTTCTATTTGACCCATTGATACAACCCTATCAGGTACAACTACTCCGAGTCAGAGTGGACCTGGGAGTGATGACAATGAAGGGGTGGTATTCTGCATTGCCAAGAGCTACTGAATTAATACAGCCTTGCTATCAGGTTGTTTAATGTCATATCCAGGACTCTTGTTGTGGATGGGGGATTTATCCCTTTGCAGAGATGCAGTTGGTGTAATCTGTAACCTTCACCAGAGCCGACTGGGCTGATGAAAATGAAAGTTCCGAGATCTTTAACCAAACTTGTCTAAACAATATATTATATATAAGTGTGTGTGCGTGTGTGTGTGCGCGCGTGCGCGCGCGTCCGCTATTTTCACCTTTGAACGAAAGCGCAAATATTTATATATTCGTAGATATTTCAGTCTTTCTTTCCACGTTATTTTTCATTGGTGCAAATCATTTCTTATTAGTATTGTACAAGTCCATCAGAACAAGTTAAAGCGAGGGAAACCTCTTATGTCAGCGGTCAGTGACGATTTTCCTACCCGGTTTTTGTCCTTATTTCCCCCAGAGACAACTCCCACCATGCTATCCTCAACACCGGGAGGAATTTATCCTCCCCATGAGCACAGGGGACAGGATCATAAAAGAATCGGCCTCATAGCAAATGGAAGAAAACATAAAAATAACTTTCATTTTTGACAACTAGTTTTTATTTATTTATTGATTTATTTATTTATTATCAAAAATTGAAACCTGATATTTTTACTGCCGGTGTTAGCCGGAAGTGAACCGCAAGTATACTTATCCATGACCTGAAATTGGTTCACAAAGTCCATTTCGTAAGCTGACAACCATTGTACAACGTGTGTTTGTGTTAAGCTTCGTAAACCCCCTTCTTTTCTGTTTACTTGTTTGATTTAAAACAATTTCCGTCGACCGATGCTCTTGCGTATTTAAATCACGAATATATCTCTCCAATCCATTTCGAACCCGCAGTGACTTTCTATACGTAACTAAATTCATTCTTTTTTAAAGGAATTATTTAAGGTGAATTTATCTGGGTAGAAAGATCTCCTCTACAGAAAGTGATGTCAATATATACATAGCCATTATATGCAATTAAGTGGTTATCAATGGTATAGAAATCTCATTAATAAGAATAAAACAATAATTTTCAAAGCTGTAATCGAGTCAGTATTACTGTTTGGTGGTACGAAGAGCACCTCTGGTGGTGTAACGGTTAGCAAGCTAGACTAGCAAACCTACACGAGTGAGTTTGAGTCTCATTGGGCGCCCCATTCATTCGGCCTTGTGCAACATCGAAGCAAAGAGCTTTGTAAATTACAACTGTTTGGTGGTACGATCAGATAAAGAAGTGAAAGGGAACCTCACAAGGATCAACACAAGGATGCTGCGTGCAGTTCTGAACAAATGCTGGAAACAGAACCCACAAACCAGCAACTCTACAGCTACTTAGCAACTGGGGCTTATAATCATCCCTTTACGGAGGTGCCCGTGGTGTAATTGTTATCGCCGTAGGAAATGAACACGGCGACACGAGTTCAAATCCTGGACGAGACTGATTGCATTTCACATAGCACTAATACCCTTGGGAAAGGTATGAATCCAATTATTTTCCCTCCAGCTATGGGTAAATAGTAGGGCAGACTAGGTTCTTCAGCCTTGGTTATGCAACTAGTCTAGAAGGAAAACTCTGAATTCAAACCTGTTAAACTCCGCTTAAAAATTGACTTTGTGTCATATCCTGCCCGAGCGGAGGGGTTGGTAAATAGGATAATCCTCCCTTTATCACAATAAGACAAACGATACGGAAAAAACATGCTGGTAACTGCTGGTGAAGCGAGAACGAATTCATAAGCGTCCTTCTGCCGTGGACTCTAACAGACGGACACACCAGTGTTGGCCTGTCAGCGAAAAGTTTCATTCATCAGGAAAATAGACGCTGATCTGGAGAGCAGCCAAAACTAATGGCCGACAGGAACGGATGTCGAGGAAGAAAGAGAGAAAGAGAGAGAGTGAGAGTCAGCAGAATATATGTTATCAGTATCACCGATGATAATAATGATGAACGGGAGGAGGGGGAAGGGGATGTTTAAATACCTATTTACATGCCTTGTACATTTACAATAATGGCATATCAACCTTCTTGGGTTATTTAATGATAAAATCATCCTTTTACAAAACAGGTGTGGTACTATTTAACCCACAGATGTGAGTTTATACCTTTCCCAGGGATTTTAGTCCAAAAATGAACATAATAGCGAGACTGGAGTTCGAACTTGCTTACAACCATGATGCAGTCCAGTGCATCAGCCACTGCCCGACGGAGACTCATTTCTTGAACATTTGATTTCGATTGGTTAGTTTTACAGCCTATCAGTTCTTGTGGGGTTTTAATTACAAATCCGGTTAATGTACGAGGATCATTAAATAAGTTTCCTGACTTTGTTCGTATTGGAACTTTTATTGATAGTACACATATGAAACATAATCTCCTCCAGAAGCAATGCCCTAGTAGTAACGTTACAACAACTTCTGGAAAGCCCCATGGAAGTCCTCTTGTGTGAGCCTCTCTATGACCTTCGTCACAACCTCTTTCATCTCCTCAATTGTCTCATAACAACAATCTCTGAGCTTAAGGAATAACCAAATGTCACAGGGAGCAAGGTCTGGACTATAGGGAGGGTAAGGAACTGTTTTGATGCCCATCTTGGTCAAATAGTCAAATTGGTCAAATGGAGGTGCCCGTGGTGTAATAGTTATTGTTGTAGGAAATGGACACAGCGATACGAGTTCAAATCCTGGACCTGACTGATTGCATTTCACATAGCTCTAATAAACTTGGGAAAGGTATGAATCCAATTATTCTCCCTCCAGCTATGGGTAAAATAGTAGGGCAGACTAGGTTCTTCAGCCTTGGTGAGGCAACTAGTCTAGAAAGAAAACTCTGAATTCAAACCTGTTAAACTCCGCTTAAAAATTGACCTTGTGTCATATCCTGCCCGAGTGGAGGAGTTGGTAAATATGATCTTGGTCAAATAGTCTATGACAAGGATGGAGTTGTTGACTGGTGCATTGTCCTGGTGGAAATGCCACAGACCCGATTTGATGAGTGCTGGCCACTTCCGACCGAATCTGTTCCTGAACTCCGTTAAAACCTCAACATAGTAACCCTAACCCTTTGGCCTATCAACTCTGGTGTATTGACTTCCTTACTCCTCCCACATCTCTCATCATCCCTCACAAACTCCCTGCCTTCCTTGAATCTCTTATGCCACTCAAAAACTGATGCTGGATTAATCCAAGATGGTTGAAAAGCAGTCTGAAGCATTCCATACGTTTCTGTTGAGTTTTTCCAAGTTTGAAATAATTTTATTGCATATCGTTCTCCTAAAGTGTCAGATTGCATTTTTGAAATTCACCAGCTGTGACAATCAAGCTTTAGTAGGGTGTATTCCAATTGCTGCTCTAGCTGTTCATTTGAACCTGAAGTCATGAAAATTGATCAGTCATCTCATACGATGGATAGCAATAACATACAGAATTTTCAAGAGTGTGTGACATTTTTAAATGCCTTCACAAAAAAGTCTGGAAACCTATTGAATTCACCACACGCACACACACACACACACATATATATATATATATATATATATATATATAAATATATACAGAGAGAGAGAAAGAAATCGTAGGTTTTTATAAATCTGAGATGATAAAAATGAATGGAAAAGTGGATAAACCCGACCCTTACAAGAGGGCACTAATAAACCTGTTATAATTGTCCGGTTTATCCACTTTTCAAATTATTTCCTCATCACACACACACACACACACACACATATATATATATATATATATATAGGGTTCCCCATTCTGGCTGTATTCATTATCTTCATGTTGGATCTGAACAAGTCCTGTTAATTTTTTTTAGAGTTACTAGTTCATATCAATGCTCTTAGCAGGATGGAAATAAATTTATAATCCTAATGTGACCGAATTTTGTTTTTTTCTTAAAAGTATATATATATATATATATATATATATATATATATATATATTACTTGTTAGTGAATAATTCATGAACAACCTTATTTTTAAACGAAGTGTTAGAGCTAATATATTTGCTCACAGTTAAATAGTCAAAAGAATTCCTATTTAACACTAATAATTCTATTTGATATTAATCATCTATTTTGCACATAGTGAAACATGAGTATTTGATTTATTCAAGTCGTTCAATGATATATAAATAATTTGTGCACAGCTTTATGTTTTAAAATAACTACTAATAATAAAATAACTGAACATTTTTATTTAAGCAATTGATTGAACCATGGCAGGTACTACTAACTAGGGTCTTAGTGGATCTGGGAGTAATATCAGTAAATGGGTATTCCACATTCCTTAAAGCTCCAGAACTAGAGCCTCACTATCTAATGCAGTTTATTGTTTTTTTTAATCTTCTGCTTAAGTGCCGTCGGCATATTCCACAGCCCTATGAGACAGGCTTGTGCTACATTGGACAGAAACAGTAACGTCAATGACTGCATGTAGTATGTTGTATAGAGAAATGAGGAAACGTTTAGAAAAACAAACAAACCTCATCACCACCACCACCCCACCACCACCACCATCAAAAAACAGCACACACAGGCAAAGCAGCATTCAAAAAGTAAACTGCAGCTGTTGATAGTGAGGTCAATGCATAGACATAGGTCAGAAAAATGATAATCTACGAAAAGCCATCTTCTTCAATGGCTGCCTCGCAAAACCCGTAAATATTGCAATTTCGCCTGACAAGCATAAAGCATGAAAGAAATGGTGGGATATAGAAAAACTAGATTATAATAACAAAGATAAGAAATAGGAAGAAAAAGACCTGGAATAAAAGAACCGGCAGCAATAGAATTAAGACCTATGGTGTCCGAAAAAGTAATTTTCTGGCGTTGGAATTATCAGTGGGAAAATTATGACCGTTATCATTGGGTTGGGAAAAAATGGCAGTGGAGAAATGTAAATGGCAGTTTAGATGGGGTCTACCTTTTGTTTGCACTGATAAGAGATATATAGAAATATTGACATATATATATATATATATATATATATATATAAGTGTGTGTTTGTGTGTGTGTTTGGGAATACGCATATATATATAAATATATATATATATATATGCATGTGTGTGTGTGTGCATGTCAGATTATGCATAGATATACTGTATAAGCGTCTCTGAGTAAGAAAAAATATATATTTTCTCTCTGTCTATCTCTCTCTCTCTATCTCTCTCTCTCTCTTTCACGCTTTCTCTTATATATATATATATATATATATATATTGTATTTTTTATGTGGATCTTGAAACTGAAAGAGAATGTATATAAATACGATTCCATACACAGAGGGAAGATGGAGCAAATCCTACTAGCTTACGGCCTACCAAAAGAAACCGTAGCAGCGATAATGATTCTCTACAGAAACACCAAAGTAAAAGTACGTTCACCAGATGGAGACACGGAATACTTCGACATTGTTGCAGGAGTACTACAAGGAGACACACTAGCCCCGTACCTCTTTATCATCTGTCTAGACTATGTGCTTAGGACTTCGATCGACAAAATCAGAGAAAATGGCTTTGAGCTGACTAAGAGAAGAAGCAAAAGGTACCCCGCAAAAACAATCACGGACGCCGACTACGCTGATGACTTGGCGTTACTAGCGAATACGCCTAATCAAGCAGAGACACTACTACATAGTCTGGAACGAGCTGCAGCTGGCATTGGCCTACATGTCAATGCAAACAAAACCGAATATATGTGTTACAACCAAACAGGCAACATTGCCACACTAGACGGAGCCTCTCTGAAACTAGTCGACAAATTCACCTACCTAGGAAGCAGCGTCTCATCAACCGAGAAGGACATCGACACACGACTGACGAAGGCATGGACAGCTATCGATAGGCTCTCGATCATATGGAAGTCGGACCTAACAGATAAAATGAAACGCAGTTTCTTCCCGGCAGCGGTTGTGTCGATACTGCTATATGGATGCACCACATGGACGCTTACGAAGCGGCTGGAGAGGAGGCTGGACGGAAATTACACAAGAATGTTGAGAGCAGTATTAAACAAGTCCTGGCGACAACACCCCACGAGACTCCAACTATACGGACACTTGCCCCCCATCACAAAAACTATACAAGTTCGACGAACCAGACACGCAGGACACTGCTGGAGAAGCAAGGACGAGCTCATAAGCGATGTACTCCTGTGGACCCCCACTCATGGATGTGCAAGAGTGGGACGACCAGCACGAACTTACATACAGCAGCTATGTGAGGACACGGGTTGTAATCCTGAAGACCTGCCGGAGGCGATGAATGATAGGGAGAAATGGCGAGAGACGGTCAGGGATATCCGCGCAGGCGGCGCGACATGATGATGATGATATATATATATATATATATATATATATATATGCAAATACGAATATTTTTTTATGAATCGGCCTGCCAATGATAACAAATTTTGTATTTAGGTTTTTATCATTTCGCATAATTTTACTCGGCACGTGTTTCAGATTTCACTTCATCTTCAGGATATTTAAATAAGTAGGTTATATCCAGACTTTTCTTTTATATTTAAGATTGTTTTGTTTTTTTTCGAAATTGAAGTTTAAGTGTTTGTGACTGTTTGATTAAGTGAATTGTCTGTAATATTCTCTGGTCTATGGAAACGCTTTCTCTTTCTTATATATATATATATATATATATATAAGTAAAGTAGGTGATCTTAGTCGAGGGTAACCCGAAGGCTCCGTTTTCAATAGCTACTACACAGAGGTGAAAATGAAGGTGCTACTCCATTCCCAGGATTGTTCCACTTTCCCCTTGATTCTTACCTCATACTGTTTGATGTTAAGCAAGGTAGCATCAAATACCATTTCTGAGTCTTTGGTGTGACTCGACCTGAGATTAATCCCCAGTCTTCCGGACCATTAGCGAACACTCCACTCATTATACAAATGGCCTGGATATATATATATATATATATATATATATATATATATATATATATATATATATATATATATATTGTGTTAATGCGTATGTTTTTACACACGTATATATATATACACACACTAATGCATATAGACGCATATTTTCAAGGGCATTTGGTGGAATTTTGCCTTCCGTTGTTCTTTCCTACTTTTTTTCCTTTTACCTGTAGTCAATGATTTTATTTTAATTTTTTTTTGTTTATGCATAAATATATAGATATATGAAATGTGACCTCTCTGAGTGCGCACTCTCACTTAAATACGTATGGGCACTCATGTTTACATACACATTTTTTTTTCCAAAAATTAAATGGATTCAATCTGTATGAGAATACATTTGACCCCATACAAAGAGGTCATTTTAAGCTAGTCAGTGGGTGTATATATTTGTGCGGGCGTGATGGTTTGGTTTGGTTTCTTGGGTTTTATGGCATATCAACCTTTGTAGATTATTTAACGCCAAATCCATTTTTATGTAAATAATCAGTTCTTTTTAAAACAATTCAGTTTAGAATAAGTACACAGTTTAATAGTCAAAAACATTTCTATTTCAAACTATTCAAGCAGTTATATGTAACAATTCAGTTAAGTGTAAATACAGTTTCAATGTCGAAAAACAGTTCTATTTCAAATAATTCAGTTAAGCATAAGCACGCAGTTTAAATGCAAGTTCGGTTTAATTGTCAAAACATTTATTTCAAGCTATTCATTTTATTCAAACAATTCAGTTTAGCATAAGTATGCTGTTAGGTCTATTTAACCCATAGATAGGGGCCTATCGGGTGCTACCACTCCGGGCCAGAGTGGACCTGGGAGCAATGGCAATAAAGGGGTACTCCACTTTCCCCAAAGCTCCGGCATTGCTGGAACCTCACCATCAGATTGTTTAGTGTCATATCCAGTACACTCGTTGGGGGAGTCTTACCCCTCTGCAGAGGTGCAGTCGGTATATTCTACAGTCCCAGCCGATGGGGAAAATGCGGGCGGGAGTTTGTGTGTTTAGTTGTACTCTGTTTCATGATTGTTTGAATTCATAAATGGATTTTTTTCTTTTATTTTGATAAATGAGTATTTATCGCCCTTATATATTAGTATTATTTGACCCTCTTCCTTGCTGCATCTCGTAAAAGTGTTTTGATACACAAAACACTCTATTTTCAGGTAAATTAATGTTGCTTTTGTGTAAACTGACACTATTGTTTAGTGTATGAGTGCAACCAATGCATATCTCATTTCATTAGGTAGACAACCTTTTTTAAAATGCAGTTGAAATTTCTTTTTTATTGCGAATACAGTTTTCTGGTTTTCGAAGGTATTGGATTTTCCTTGTATGATTATACTTCATATTCTAATTCTTTTATTTTTGCATCTTGAGCATCCGTGCGTTGTGTCTTTCCCAAATTTAGTTGAGATCAGTGAATATTTTAAGTGTTTTTTCTTTTGTTTTAAAGACTTTTGTCTGTTTGTTCGGGTTTTATGACATATGAACCTTTGTAGGTTATTTAATGCCAAATTAATTTTTATACAAATAAACAGTTCTATTTCAAACAATTCACTATAGCATATGTACAGTTTCAATGTCAAAAATAGTTCTTTTTCAAACAACTCAGTTTAGTATGTAAAAACTGTTCTATTTATGACAATGCAGCTTAGCATAAGTGCGCAGTTTAAATGTCAAAACAGTCTTATTTTAAGCAATTCAGTTTAGCATAAGAATGCAGTTTAGTTCTATTAGACCCATAGATAGGATCCTATTAGATGCTACCATTCCAGGCCTGAGTGGGCCTGGGAACGATGGCAATGAAGTGGTATTCTGCATTCTCCAAAGCTCCACCAGTCAAAACTAAACAAAAAAGGACCTAATTTCATTGAAAAATTTATTATATATAGTCTACGTAATATAAAAACTATTAAAACTGTAATACTTAAAATACTAAAAACATAAATGGCTGAAGGAATAAAATTATCTGAAGTTGAGAAAGAAGAGATTACATCTCTGAAAAGAGATAGAAAATCTCAGCAATAAATTTCGAATGCATTAGAACGCAGTAAAACCGTTATATTGCAATTATTTGAAAAGTCCAAAATAATTATGGAACAAGAAAACCTACTGACAGGCAAAAAAAACTATTACCCCAATTCAAGAGAAGAATTGTTCGCCAAGTATAAAAGAAAACTTTGTCAACATCAAAAATATTGAACTCTCTAGTGGATACCCATTGCAGTATTAGAACAATTAGAAGGCATTTAAACGACGAAAAAATTAAGCATAGGAAAAAAATTTCTCGTCCAAGATTAACTATGAAGCACAAAGAGAAACGACCGGAATATGCTTGTCAATATCAAACCATGAGTGCTAAAGAATGGCGAAAAGTTGTTTTCTCGGACGAAAAGAAATTCAATTCAGACGATCCAGACGGAAGTACTAGCACGCAAAAAGATTTCCAGAAGAGAATTACTCAACAAGGCAAAATGGAGGAGGATCTCTTATGATGTGGGTGGAGGTCAGTCTCATCTTCACGGAAAACTTAAATTATGATTTGTCTGTAGTGGTCAAAATGCAACAAATTATGCAAAGATGCCAAAAGATTTATCTCTTCCACAAGAAGGGCGTCGTCGATTTGGAGGAGAAAGGGTTTATAATATAATGTTGCTTTCCACAATGCGACGAAGTACCTGCTTGAACAAAAAATGAGACGTCTTGACCACTTATCGTACACTCCAGACTTCAAACCTATAGAAAATTTGTGGGGATTGTTTGTTGCAAAAGTTTATGTAGGAGGTCGACCGTACTCAGCAATTTCTGAACTAAAAAATGCAATCTTAGACGCGTGGGGAAAATATCTTCAGAAACTAGCTGATAGTATGCCTAGCCGATTTTTTGTGGTTATCAAAGCTAACGGCGGATCTACAAAATATCAAATAAAAACTGTGCCTTTATATTCTATAGTTCTGCTCATTGGTTTTATATTCATGTCAAAACGAAATGTTCAAATTTGGCAGAATATACATATGAAAAATAAATTGAAATTTCTTCTTGATTTTAAATTTAATTGACTTTAGGCCTAGTCTTTCGTATATCTGATTTTCATAATTCAAAAATTGTAAACAATATCTTTCTTCATTTTTGAGGGTGGTCTTATATATTTATCCAGAGGTGTATATAAGATGAATGCCTGTCTGCTTTGTATGTATGTGTGTGTGTGTGTGTGTGTGTGTGTGTGTGTGTGTGTGTCTGTTTGTCTGTCTTCTGTGTGTCTGATCTGTGTGTGTTTCAACTCTGTGCATGTTTATACCAATGTAATGGTATAAGTATACACATATCATTAACATATTCTCGATCTTTTATGAAATCCATTGCCTTCTCGAAGGAGTAGGAGATGTGAAAATTAGAAACCTTTTTCACGTCTAAGATATATTTTGCCGTTGGTGGCGTCGTTGATTGGGTGTTGTCGTTACAAAACCTGCTTTCCCCTAACGTCTAAATCTACATTTTTTTACCTTATCTTAGTTTGTTTTTTTTGGTTGTTTTTTTTTGGGGGGGTTTAATGTTATATAAACCTTCGTGGGTTATTTAGTGTAAAGAATAATTGTGGTAATATTTAACCAATTGCAGGAGGATAAGGAAGCTGAAAGCTTTCCCAAGTGCATTTCTCTAACAATGACGTAACAGCAGGACTGGGGATGGAATTCATTTACGATTATATCACTGTCCTGCGCGTTAGTCACTGCGCCAAGAAGACGCCTCATTGAATTTTATCTTTTCAGATGGAAAAGAGACAGTTTCAGATGCTTCAGTGTGTGTCAACAGCAGTTTCGTCTTTAGTATATATATATATATATATGTGTGTGTGTGTGTGTGTGTGTGTGAGGGTGTTTAAGAAATGATGGAATTTGTCTTATGGAAGCACTATTTATATATTCACTTTTTCTATGCTGTCATTTGGGAAAGGCCTTTCATGTTCCAGAACACTGTCAGCATGACCTTATTTACTGACCGTTGCACAGGGAATGTTTTCGTAATAGTATTTCCAGTTCTTGGACTGTCTTTTCGATTAACATTTGCCGTCTCAAAGCCCATTTTTACACATTCTTTTTGTAAAAAACTCCTTCTCCGTACAAATCATACATTTTCCTGTAAATTTTATATGATTTGTAGTTCTCAGTCACCACAAATTTGAACATAGACCACTGTTCATGTCTGAAACGCCCTGATTTGCCGGCATTTTGAATATCCTCAAAATGAATATTCTTATGAAATTTATAAAAAGAATATATATATAAATCAATTTTAAATAATTCAGAGCTTATATTTATTGAAAATGACAATGTAAGATTTCTATATTGTTTTTTTAATGGCATTCATTTAATAACTATTTTATATATATATATATATATATATATATATATATGGAAACATTTCTTAAATTCTAAATTTAAATGCATGTGGAATATATAAAATAAAATACGGATAACTTGATATTGAGGATGAGTTAATTTGCAGAGAAGATGGATGGTTTTGTGGAATATCAACCATTGTGGATTATTCAATGGCATATCTGGTTTGTGCACACACATTTGTTTTTCATCATACCACGTGTGAAAGCACGTGCGATACCCTAACCTCATCAGCCACCAACCAGGGTAATAACACAGTTTCGGTAGCTCAAGGCGGTACTACTACTCCTGGCGCTACCAAGCAGCTTTTGCCACCGGACAGGGTATTTAAAAGAAATATGTGTCTATATATACACAAGATCAACTAAAAGCAGAAATTACATTGGACGTTCGTTCATCTTCATTTTGGTGCAGTTTGTGATTTAAAAACGCGTTTACTTTCGGCCGTTGATGTTATAGCAACCGTTTCTTGATTTTGCGAGAAATGATATTTGAAATCAGTTATGAGTCCCCATAACATAAGCCTCATAGGAAGGAAATATAATGGAGAAATTGATATTATATTAGAATTATCATGACCAGAAAATTCGGCTAACACCTACATGTGACATACGGGGCACTGAACAGCTGTTTCGACCTTATTCGGTCTAATCAGCAGTGCACACCATGATATCCACCATCAGAGATCGAACCAACAACAGTAGTGTGCAGAAGCCGAAACTCTACCACTGGGCCACCGGTTCATGCCACATATAACTTATTAATTCGGCATCTTTTATATCTGGCATGAACCGGCATTGTAGTTGTAGTTGTTGGTTCGATCTCCAGTGGTGGAGATCACGGTGTGCAGTGCTGATGAGACCGAATAAGGTCAAAACAGCCGTTCAGTACTCCGTATGTCGCGTATAGGTGTTAGCTGAATTTTCTGGTCATGGTAATTCTAATATATATATTCAAGCAAGTTTTGTTAAATACGATGGAAAACTGTTATTTTTTATTTTATTTTTCAATACTCGGGATGTTTCGACTCTAGAAAAATAAAAAGAGGCTTGAAAAATAATATTAAAAATAACAGTGTTCCATCGTCTTTTACAAAACTTGCTTGAATAATAACTTGCTTCCTAAATGTACACCCTTCAAATAGATATGTTTACAAATTATATATATATCTAATATATATATTTGACATGTATTTTTTTGTAAACGTAAGTTGAATGGTTCCGAATATTCCTATCTATAACTAACAATCCAATGGAATATCAGTCATTTGTTTACACACAGTTAAATGATAAAACAGTTCTATTTCTAACAATTCTAATCAGCAAAGGGCTTTTTTTTTTTGCACTCAATTTAAATATCGAACAGTTCTATTTGACCCGTGGATAGGACGCTTTTAGACGTTACCATTCTCGGCCTGAGGAGATTTTGGAGCGATGGCAATAAAAGGATACTCCGCATACCCCAATGCTCCTGGGTTACTAGAGTCTCACCCTCAGATTGTACCGCTTATTATAGTCAACGTGTCATTTCTTTTCAGCAGACGGTGGTTATACATATTTAATCTTTTCTTAGAATAAAATATGAATGGAATACTAGGAATATATGTCACAGT